>JARLTB010000079.1:867500-1545000 GCA_030141615.1 Unio pictorum
TTACTTGATCATCTTCTCAGCTGCATGCTTTATCTTCTATCTCTGTATTTTCTCTTCATTCTTTCTTTTCTCTTAATTTTGCAGTTCTTTAGCTAAATTATTATTGTTTGATAATTATTATGCATCACCTTATTTGTATAGTTTTTACTGGACATCTTTTACTCATACCTCTGTTGTACCAGACTTAAAAATTTATAACATAGGAAATTATATATAACATAGAGATAGGAAAATGTCACCCAACGGAAACTAAATGAGAGATTATGTGTACCAATGAGTTGATAAGTTGATCTGAAGATAAAAACAAATTAAGCTATCTGCATGGTATTCATTAATTATACATTCTATGTACTATGTATACATACATACATTCTATGTACTATGTATACATACATACATTCTAATATGTACTATGTATACATACATACATTCTATGTACTATGTATACATACATATATTCTATGTACTATGTATACATACATACATTCTATGTACTATGTATACAACATACATTCTATGTACTATGTATACATACATACATTTTCTATGGATACTTGCTTATAAAGTACATGTATTGGCTGGATGTATACATTCCATGCTTATGAAGTATTGGCAGGCCTGATGTATACATTCCATGCTTATGAAGTATTGGCAGGCCTGATGTATATATATATATATACATTCCATGCTTATGAAGTATTGGCTGAATTGGGTGACCTGATGTATACATTCCATGCTTATGAAATATTGGCAGGCCTGATGTATACATTCCATGCGTATGAAGTATAGGCTGACCTGATGTATACATTCCATGCGTATGAAGTATAGGCTGACCTGATATATACATTCCGTACTTATGAAGTATTTGGCATACCTGATGTATACATTTCCATGCGTATGAAGTATAGGCCAGCATATATTGCCTAATGTAAGGGAGTGGCCAGATTTTGACTTTTTAATAGACAGTTGGCTCTGATGTCACTTGTTGGCATAGCAATGTCACAGTCTTGGACTTGTATCCTAAACTGCTTCCATGATGACTTGGAGTTGGTAGTGTGTGTTAGCAGTGGCTTGGTGGTGTGTGTCGGTGGTCAGGTTCATCAGTGGTTTTTATATGTCGTAAATTTTGTTGGGAGAAATTTTTATGTATTAGAGTAGACTGTGCACATGTGACATATTTCTTATAGAGTAGACTGTGACATATTTCTTATAGAGTAGACTGTGACATATTTCTTATAGAGTAGACTGTGACATATTTCTTTTAGAGTAGACTGTGACATATTTCTTATAGAGTAGACTGTGACATATTTCTTATAGAGTAGACTGTGACATATTTCTTATAGAGTAGACTGTGCCATATTTCTTATAGAGTAGACTGTGACATATTTCTTATAGAGTAGACTGTGACATATTTCTTATAGAGTAGACTGTGACATATTTCTTATAGAGTAGACTGTGACATATTTTTTATGTATTTACAGGCAGTATTATCATGTATACTGATGGTGACCTTGAAGAACATAATCAAAGAATTCCAGGATGTTATACCATTGTGGAGATATTCCAAATTTGATGTGGTAAGCTTAGCAAAGAGCTACTACAGAACATAATGTTTATTTGGGTACATAACCTAGCCTATCGTAACCAAAGGAAAAGTAGCAAATCCATAGAGGATGGATTGTTTGAAAGTTGAGGAGGTTAACTCTGAGCACCTTGTTATGCCATGCCATTTCAGTCATTACATGATGGTTTGAGTAAATCTGCAGTTCATCAAAAGCATACAAAAGAATTGATGGTAAACACTTTTGTCCCACAGAGATTCTGTTTTTTTTTTCATTTCCTTGTCATGTTATTTCCAATCTGTTAAAAGTGACATTAAATAATAAAACCAACAAACCAAATCACCCCCAACCCCACCCCAAAAAACATTTCTTAAGATTTATTGCAGACTGAAAGTCATTGTTATCAATAGTTAAAAAGTCATTCATATTTTTACTTGTGCTTTGGTGATTGCTTTAAGCATATCATTAGTTTTCATGTTTAATGCCATTAATGTCAATGAATCTTAATATGTGCATTCATTAGTTTTCATGTGTAATGCCATTAATGTCAATGAATCTTAATATATGCATTCATTAGTTTTCATGTTTAATGCCATTAATGTCAATGAATCTTAATATATGCATTCATTAGTTTTCATGTTTAATGCCATTAATGTCAATGAATCTTAATATGTGCATTCATTAGTTTTCATGTGTAATGCCATTAATGTCAATGAATCTTAATATATGCATTCATTAGTTTTCGTGTTTAATGCCATTAATGTCAATGAATCTTAATATATGCATTCATTCGTTTTCATGTGCCATTAATGTCAATGAATCTTATTATATGCATTCATTAGTTTTCATGTGTAATGCCATTAATGTCAATGAATCTTAATATATGCATTCATTAGTTTTCATGTGTAATGCCATTAATGTCAATGAATCTTAATATATGCATTCATTAGTTTTCGTGTTTAATGCCATTAATGTCAATGAATCTTAATATATGCATTCATTCGTTTTCATGTGCCATTAATGTCAATGAATTTTAATATATGCATTCATTAGTTTTCATGTGTAATGCCATTAATGTCAATGAATCTTAATATATGCATTCATTAGTTTTCATGTGTAATGCCATTAATGTCAATGAATCTTAATATATGCATTCATTAGTTTTCATGTGTAATGCCATTAATGTCAATGAATCTTAATATATGCATTCATTAGTTTTCATGTGTAATGCCATTAATGTCAATGAATCTTAATATATGCATTCATTAGTTTTCGTGTTTAATGCCATTAATGTCAATGAATCTTAATATATGCATTCATTAGTTTTCATGTTTAATGCCATTAATGTCAATGAATCTTATTATATGCATTCATTAGTTTTCATGTGTAATGCCATTAATGTCAATGAATCTTAATATATGCATTCATTAGTTTTCGTGTTTAATGCCATTAATGTCAATGAATCTTAATATATGCATTCATTAGTTTTCGTGTTTAATGCCATTAATGTCAATGAATCTTAATATATGCATTCATTAGTTTTCGTGTTTTATGCCATTAATATGAATGAATCTCATTATATGCATTCATTAGTTATCGTGTTTAATGCCATTAATGTCAATGAATCTTAATATATGCATTCATTAGTTTTCATGTTTAATGCCATTAATATGAATGAATCTCATTATATGCATTCACTAGTTTTCGTGTTTAATGCCATTAATGTCAATGAATCTTAATATATGCATTCATTAGTTTTCGTGTTTAATGCCATTAATATGAATGAATCTCATTATATGCATTCATTAGTTATCGTGTTTAATGCCATTAATGTCAATGAATCTTAATATATGCATTCATTAGTTTTCATGTTTAATGCCATTAATGTCAATGAATCTTAATATGTGCATTCATTAGTTTTCATGTTTAATGCCATTAATGTCAATGAATCTTAATATATGCATTCATTAGTTTTCATGTTTAATGCCATTAATATGAATGAATCTCATTATATGCATTCACTAGTTTTCGTGTTTAATGCCATTAATGTCAATGAATCTTAATATATGCATTCATTAGTTTTCATGTTTAATGCCATTAATGTCAATGAATCTTAATATGTGCATTCATTAGTTTTCGCGTTTAATGCCATTAATATGAATGAATCTCATTATATGCATTCATTAGTTTTCGTGTTTAATGCCATTAATGTCAATGAATCTTAATATATGCATTCATTAGTTTTCATGTTTAATGCCATTAATGTTAATGAATCTTAATATATGCATTCATTCGTTTTCATGTGCCATTAATGTCAATGAATCTTAATATGTGCATTCATTAGTTTTCGTGTTTAATGCCATTAATATGAATGAATCTCATTATATGCATTCATTAGTTTTCATGTTTAATGCCATTAACGTTAATGAATCTTAATATATGCATTCATTAGTTTTCATGTGTAATGCCATTAATGTCAATGAATCTTAATATATGCATTCTTTAGTTTTCGTGTTTAATGCCATTAATATGAATGAATCTCATTATATGCATTCATTAGTTTTCGTGTTTAATGCCATTAATGTCAATGAATCTTAATATATGCATTCATTAGTTTTCATGTTTAATGCCATTAATGTCAATGAATCTTAATATATGCATTCATTAATTTTCATGTGTAATGCCATTAATGTCAATGAATCTTAATATATGCATTCATTAGTTTTCATGTTTAATGCCATTAATGTTAATGAATCTTAATATATGCATTCATTAGTTTTCATGTTTAATGCCATTAATGTTAATGAATCTTAATATATGCATTCATTCGTTTTCATGTGTAATGCCATTAATGTCAATGAATCTTAATATATGCATTCATTAGTTTTCATGTTTAATGCCATTAATGTCAATGAATCTTAATATATGCATTCATTAGTTTTCATGTTTAATGCCATTAATGTTAATGAATCTTAATATATGCATTCATTCGTTTTCATGTGTAATGCCATTAATGTCAATGAATCTTAATATATGCATTCATTAGTTTTCATGTTTAATGCCATTAAAGTCAATGAATCTTAATATATGCATTCATTAGTTTTCATGTGTAATGCCATTAATGTCAATGAATCTTAATATATGCATTCATTTGTTTTCATGTTTAATGCCATTAATGTCAATGAATCTTAATATATGCATTCATTAGTTTTCATGTTTAATGCCATTAATGTTAATGAATTTTAATATATGCATTCATTCGTTTTCATGTGCCATTAATGTCAATGAATCTTAATATATGCATTCATTCGTTTTCATGTGCCATTAATGTCAATGAATCTTAATATATGCATTCATTAGTTTTCATGTGTAATGCCATTAATGTCAATGAATCTTAATATATGCATTCATTCGTTTTCATGTGCCATTAATGTCAATGAATCTTATTATATGCATTCATTAGTTTTCATGTTTAATGCCATTAATGTCAATGAATCTTAATATATGCATTCATTAGTTTTCATGTTTAATGCCATTAATGTCAATGAATCTTAATATATGCATTCATTAGTTTTCATGTTTAATGCCATTAATGTCAATGAATCTTAATATGTGCATTCATTAGTTTTCATGTGTAATGCCATTAATGTCAATGAATCTTAATATATGCATTCATTAGTTTTCGTGTTTAATGCCATTAATGTCAATGAATCTTATTATATGCATTCATTCGTTTTCATGTGCCATTAATGTCAATGAATCTTAATATATGCATTCATTAGTTTTCATGTTTAATGCCATTAATGTCAATGAATCTTAATATATGCATTCATTAGTTTTCATGTTTAATGCCATTAATGTCAATGAATCTTAATATGTGCATTCATTAGTTTTCATGTGTAATGCCATTAATGTCAATGAATCTTAATATATGCATTCATTAGTTTTCATGTTTAATGCCATTAATGTCAATGAATCTTAATATATGCATCCATTAGTTTTCATGTTTAATGCCATTAATGTCAATGAATCTTAATATATGCATTCATTAGTTTTCATGTGTAATGCCATTAATGTCAATGAATCTTAATATATGCATTCATTCGTTTTCATGTGCCATTAATGTCAACGAATCTTATTATATGCATTCATTAGTTTTCATGTTTAATGCCATTAATGTCAATGAATCTTAATATATGCATTCATTAGTTTTCATGTTTAATGCCATTAATGTCAATGAATCTTAATATATGCATTCATTAGTTTTCATGTTTAATGCCATTAATGTCAATGAATCTTAATATATGCATTCATTAGTTTTCATGTTTAATGCCATTAATGTCAATGAATCTTAATATATGCATTCATTAGTTTTCATGTTTAATGCCATTAATGTCAATGAATCTTAATATATGCATTCATTCGTTTTCATGTGCCATTAATGTCAATGAATCTTAATATATGCATTCATTCGTTTTCATGTGCCATTAATGTCAATGAATCTTAATATATGCATTCATTAGTTTTCATGTTTAATGCCATTAATATGAATGAATCTCATTATATGCATTCATTAGTTTTCGTGTTTAATGCCATTAATGTCAATGAATCGTAATATATGCATTCATTAGTTTTCATGTGCCATTAATGTCAATGAATCTTATTATATGCATTCATTAGTTTTCATGTGCCATTAATGTCAATGAATCTTATTATATGCATTCATTAGTTTTCATGTTTAATGCCATTGATGTAAATGAATCTCAATATTATGCATTCATTAGTTTTCATGTTCAATGCCATTAATGTCAATGAATCTTATTATATGCATTCATTTGTAAACATGCTGACTCATGCCTTCATGTTATATTTCAGATTGTGTGGGTCATGACATGGGCAGTCGCAGTCTTTGTTGAGATACCATTAGGATTAGTGATTGGGGTTTCACTCTCTGTGATGGGAACAGTGTGGAAAACTCAGTGGTATGTAACTCATTTCATCCTGCTTGCTGTATTGTCAGTTTTAAAATTCATTTCTACTCATTGCCTTTTAAAAGACTTTATCAGTTTAAATTGAATTAATTTCTACTCATTCCCTTTTAATGGACTTTATCAGTTTTAAAATTCATTTCTGCTCATTCCCTTTTAAAGGACTTTATCAGTTTTAAAATTCATTTCTACTCATTCCCTTTTAAAGGACTTTATCAGTTTGAATTGAATTCATTTCTACTCATTACCTTTTTAAAGGACTTTGTCAGTTTTAAAATTCATTTCTACTCATTCCCTTTTAAAGGACTTTGTCAGTTTAAGCTGAATTCGTTTCTAGTCATTACCTTTTTAAAGGACTTTATCAGTTTTAAAATTCATTTCTACTCATTCCCTTTTAAAGGACTTTTTCAGTTTAAACTGAATTCATTTCTACTCGTTCCCTTTTAAAGGACTTTGTCAGTTTAAACTGAATTCGTTTCTAGTCATTACCTTTTTAAAGGACTTTATCAGTTTTAAAATTCATTTCTACTCATTCCCTTTTAAAGGACTTTTTCAGTTTAAACTGAATTCATTTCTACTCATTACCTTTTAAAAGACTTTATCAGTATTAAAATTAATTGGTAATGAAGCTTAACTTTAAGAAGACCTAGGCCAATTTTGAATTTCATTGCTGTCCTTCAGATTTAATCCATGTTCAGTCCCCTGTTCAACTTACAACTGTATCTTTTAGTTGTATTATATTAGCATGGTCATTTTAGTTGTATTATATTGTAGTGGTCATTTAGTTGTATCATATTGTAGTGTCAATATAGTTGTATCATATTATAGTGGTCATTTTATTTGTATCATATTGTAGTGGTCATTTATGTTGTAATTATATTATAGTGGTCATTTTATTTGTATCATATTGTAGTGGTCATTTTAGTTGTATTGTAGTGGTCATTTTAGTTGTATCATATTGTAGTGGTTATTCATATTTTATGGACATGGTTCAAATTAAATATATGAAAATTGTCATAATTTAAACCATTTGCTTGCCAATACTTGTAAATGATCTAAATTGTTTGGCTAATTGACTTATTTAATAAATTTTATTTGAATCTATTTATCAGCTGACACACTGAATTAATCTGCTAATAATCAGGCTATGAATTGTAAGTGCAAAACTAAAAGTGATCAAATAGAGAATGCTGTGTGAAAAAGTATATACAGCTATATGGGATTTAGCTGTTTGTCAGTTACCAGACATCATTGATTTAAAGACATATAACACAATACATTCTTTCTATGATAAAATAAATGGAAACAAAATTATATATAGTCATAATGCTATGCTGAAAGTAATAAATTCAAGTATAAATCCTTTTAACATTACTTTTAATGAATAGAAAAACACAAGTTTATGGATGAATTGATTCTCCAAAAATTATTAACCTTTTAGGCCCAGAAATCTACAACTGAAGCATCTGCCAGGTTCTGAAATATATGCGGATGAAAGATACTATGAAGATGGGGTCAGTAACACAGGAGTTTTAAAATTACTTGATTGCAAAGTTTTACATTTTCCAAGGTGTAACAATCTGTGCAAAGAGCTGCCATTATCTATCCATGCAAGTGCAATGGCTTTCTCTAGATTCTTTTCTCCTCAACATCAAAGATTGCTTCAAATGACTTAAAAAAAATACTTATACAGTAAAACATATCAAAGCCAGATACTTTTTCCACCAGACGTTTTTTAGTGGTGTTCAACCAGATATCTATCATATCTATATGTTATGTCCATCAATGATTATTGGGTAAAATGTTCATTGCTCACTCTTACTGAAATATGGTATTTTGGGTCAAACTTTACACAAGTGAAGCAATAGAGGCCTTACTTGAAACTTATCCTAACACACTTTCTGTGATCATTCAAGCAAATATTCTACTGTAAGTTTAAAAAGATCTCACTAAATATAATTTAAATATACACCAATGCAAGAATCATGTCTCAATCAGCCAGTGAAACACTTGATGTTAGGATGAAATTGTCAATGCTGGCATGAAACATGACATCAACTCATTGTCACAACAGCATATTACATTTCCGCATAAAACCAAATATATCTTCCAATTTTGAGAAAGCTTCCTATCTAGTTTTGCAAGGAAAACTGATATTTTCTTTAAATGTATTCAACTGAATAAATGGGACTAAATTTCTTTACTCACTTCAGACTGGTTGCCAGTTCCAAGATTTTTAGATAAGTATGATGAGACATAGCAGTAAATACAAAACTACAAGACAACAACAACTAGCCATGCATGTACTTTGTATATTATTATATAAATTGCAGGATACATTGTCAAGTAAAGTTTTGATACTGAGGTTTGAGGCACCAGTATACTTTGCCAATGCACAGAACTTCCAGGAGTCCATCTTGGCCAAAGTAAATACAGTGACAAGCTATGGTGGACAGTCCAAGACAACTTATATCCCAAAACCAGAGGAGGTAATATGGTGTACATATTTTAATCATAGAGTACACATTTTAATCATAGAGTACATATTTTAATCATAGAGTACATATTTTAATCATATACACATTTTAATCATAGAGTACACATTTTAATCATAGAGTACACATTTTAATCATAGAGTACACATTTTAATCATAGCGTACATATTTTAATCATAGAGTACATATTTTAATCATATAATACACATTTTAATCATAGAGTACACATTTTAATCATAGAGTACAAATTGTAATCATAGCGTACATATTTTAATCATAGAGTACATATTTTAATCATATAATACACATTTTAATCATAGAGTACACATTTTAATCATAGCGTACATATTTTAATCATAGAGTACATATTTTAATCATATAATACACATTTTAATCATAGAGTACACATTTTAATCATAGAGTACAAATTGTAATCATAGCGTACATATTTTAATCATAGAGTACATATTTTAATCATATAATACACATTTTAATCATAGAGTACACATTTTAATCATAGAGTACACATTTTAATCATAGCGTACATATTTTAATCATAGAGTACATATTTTAATCATATAATACATATTTTAATCATAGAGTACATATTTTAATCATATAATACACATTTTAATCATAGAGTACACATTTTAATCATAGCATACATATTTTAATCATAGAGTACATATTTTAATCATATAATACACATTTTAATCATAGAGTACTACATTTTAATCATAGAGTACATATTTTAATCATAGAGTACACATTTTAATCATAGGTAAGTATTTTAATCATAGAGTACATATTTTAATCATATAATGCACATTTTAATCATAGAGTACACATTTTAATCAGAGAACATATTTTAATCACTGAGTACATATTTTAATCATAGAGTACACATTTTAAACATAGAGAACATATTTTAATCACTGAGTACATATTTTAATCATAGAGTACACATTTTAATCATAGAGAACATATTTTAATCACTGAGTACATATTTTAATCACTGAGTACATATTTTAATCATAGAGAACATATTTTAATCACTGAGTACACATTTTAATCATAGAGAACATATTTTAATCACTGAGTACATATTTTAATCATAGAGTACATATTTTAATCATAGAGAACATATTTTGATCACTGAGTACACATTTTAATCATAGAGAACATATTTTAATCACTGAGTACATATTTTAATCATAGAGAACATATTTTAATCACTGAGTACATATTTTCATAACAGACTACATATTTTAATCATAGAGTACACATTTTAATCATAGAGAACATATTTTAATCACTGAGTACATATTTTAATCACTGAGTACATATTTTAATCATAGAGAACATATTTTAATCATATACACATTTTAATCATAGAGTACACATTTTAATCATAGAGTACACATTTTAATCATAGCGTACATATTTTAATCATAGAGTACATATTTTAATCATATAATACACATTTTAATCATAGAGTACACATTTTAATCATAGAGTACAAATTTTAATCATAGTGTACATATTTTAATCATAGAGTACATATTTTAATCACTGAGTACATATTTTAATCATAGAGTACATATTTTAATCACTGAGTACATATTTTAATCACTGAGTACATATTTTAATCATAGAGAACATATTTTAATCATATAATACACATTTTAATCATAGAGTACACATTTTAATCATAGAGTACAAATTTTAATCATAGTGTACATATTTTAATCATAGAGTACATATTTTAATCATAGCGTACATATTTTAATCATAGAGTACATATTTTAATCATAGCGTACATATTTTAATCATAGAGTACATATTTTAATCATAGGTATATTAGGTATATATTTTTATCATAGGCACTTGTTTTAGAGAACATATTTTCATAACAGATTACACATTTTAATCATAGGTACATATTTTAATCATAGAGTACACATTTTAATAATAGAGTACAGATTTTTATCATAGGTACATATTTTAATCACTGAGTACAGATTTTTATCATAGGTACATATTTTAATCACTGAGTACAGATTTTTATCATAGGTATATATTTTAATCATAAGTACATATTTTAATCACTGAGTACAGATTTTTATCATAGGTATATATTTTAATCATAAGTACATATTTTAATCACTGAGTACAGATATTTATCATAGGTACATATTTTAATCACTGAGTACAGATTTTTATCATAGGTATATATTTTAATCATAGGTATATATTTTAATCATAAGTACATATTTTAGAGAACATATTTTAATAGTGGAGTACATATTTTAATTACAACATACATTTTTAAAGACTCGTCAAGGCAGAGATAACACTTATATACTTATGCATCACATTTTTCTTTTAATACATTACTTTGTCATAATACCATGGGATTACTACTTTGCATATGCCCAGGTAAATATTAGCTGTAAAGAAGCTAACAGTTGTATAGCTTAATAGGTGCCAGTCAGAGAAGAGTAATCTCCCCTTCGATACAGGGATTGGTCCCATCCACATATCACCTACATATCATCTTTAGAAGCAAGCTCTTGTTGAGATCACCACCACCCCAAAAAAAAAAAAAATCTTGCATCATGTTGTATTTCAGATACTACTGAGCAAATTAAGAAAGTTTCTCATGTTGGGGAAATGTATTCCATATATATTTCTATTTCTTGCTCATTTTTGGTTTTCAATTTGAGACAAAGTTGTCTTTGTCTAACATTATTAGAAAAACAACTTCATCATCTGATCATATGCCTGCACTTCTTTTACGCATTTCATGATTGTTGATATCTGACATCAATGAAAAGTTAAATTCATTGACCCTGCCCCCCAAACAAATTTATTTTATAGACAGTTCTCTTTATTGAGGTTATTACAAATGTAAAATAAATGGGTTTTTCTGAGCACTTATGAGTCGGGAGAGAGTGAGAGATGATATGTTATATGGCATGAGCAATGATTTTAGTCTTAGTCAAATGATTTTAGTCTTAGTCAAATGATTTTAGTCTTAGTCAAAAATGATTTTAGTCTTAGTCAAATGATTTTAGTCTTAGTCAAATGATTTTAGTCTTAGTCAAATGATTTTAGTCTTAGTCAAAAATGATTTTAGTCTTAGTCAAATGATTTTAGTTTTAGTCAAATGATTTTAGTCTTAGTCAAAAATGATTTTAGTCTTAGTCAAATGATTTTAGTCTTAGTCAAATGATTTTAGTCGTAGTCAAAAATGATTTTAGTTTGTCAAATGATTTTAGTCTTAGTCAAATGATTTTAATCTTAGTCAAATGATTTTAGTCTTAGTCAAAAATGATTTTAGTCTTAGTCAAATGATTTTAGTCTTAGTCAAATGATTTTAGTCTTAGTCAAATTATTTTAGTCTTAGTCAATGATTTTAGTCTTAGTCAAATGATTTTAATCTTAGTCAAATGATTTTAGTCTTAGTCAAATGATTTTAGTCTTAGTCAGTGACTTTAGTCTGTCAAATGATTTTAGTCTTAGTCAAATTATTTTAGTCTTAGTCAAAAATGATTTTAGTTTTAGTCAAATGATTTTAGTCTTAGTCAAAAATGATTTTAGTTTTAGTCAAATGATTTTAGTCTTAGTCAAATGATTTTAGTCTTAGTCAAAAATGATTTTAGTCTTAATCAAATGATTTTAGTCTTAGTCAAAAATGATTTTAGTTTTAGTCAAATGATTTTAGTCTTAGTCAAATGATTTTAGTCTTAGTCAAATGATTTTAGTCTTAGTCAAAAATGATTTTAGTCTTAGTCAAATGATTTTAGTCTTAGTCAAATGATTTTAGTCTTAGTCAATGATTTTAGTCTTAGTCAAATTATTTTAGTCTTAGTCAAATGATTTTAGTCTTAGTCAAATGATTTTAGTCTTAGTCAAATGATTTTAGTCTTAGTCAAAAATGATTTTAGTTTTAGTCAAATGATTTTAGTCCTAGTCAAAAATGATTTTAGTCTTAGTCAAATGATTTTAGTCTTAGTCAAATGATTTTAGTCTTGGTCAAATGATTTTAGTCTTGGTCAAATGATTTTAGTCTCAATCAATGCAGTAATCCATCAGATTGCAATGCTTTTATTTAAATTTGGTGCTAACTTTTCTTCATTGAAAGGATCTTTGTTTCTTATTGAAGATCATAGTTGGCTTTCTTTGGTAAAGGATGCATGTGTTTTTGAAGTCACTGCTAAAGGAGAGCTTCATAATACAAAACATGTGCCCATGTCTTATCATACTTGCAACATTAAATAATTGTAGAACATTGATACAGTTTTATTTCATTAGTATTTATACAGAATGGTTGGAGCTTTCAAAGATAATAGTTTTTGAAAAAAGGAATTTGATATTATTTGGTCAATTACTGTTTCTGCCATCTAATTGATTGTAGCTAGTCTTGGTAGCATAACTATTGCAGTGTATTACAGCATACATTACTCAGGTCAGTATTAGTAGATTATGATATAACAATGCACTGTTATGATGGTGTGACATTTATCTACATTTCTCACAGCAAAAGCTGTATAGCCTTTTATCTTTATGGTCATTTCCATTTGGTTCCTTGTGGGTCGGGTTGAAGCGGTCGGGTTGAAGGGATTCAGAAACAAGCAGTGCAATAGGTGTCCCACCAGTTCACCTTACCTCGTCCCACACCTTTTTCATCCCCAACATGTCCCTGCCATAAATTAAAGATGTCATGTGACCGGAGATAGCCAGTTTAGAAGTATCCTGTTCAAGAACAAGACTTGAGGCTTCAGATGGCAGGACTTTTCAGTCTCAAATTCAATTTAATAAGGGTCAAAGGAAACAATGTTTCCTTTCCCCATGCCTCCCAATAATGGTCATTGATGTATTAATCTCTCATTTGTGTTAGACTTCATCATACATGGATCACCTTTTCCTGGACAATGATTGAGTGATAAAAAACATGAATCACCTTTTCCTGTACAATGATTGAGTGATAAAAAACATGGATCACCTTTTCCTGGACAATGATTGAGTGATAAAAAACATGGATCACCTTTTCCTGGACAATGATTGAGTGATAGAAAACATGGATCACCTTTTCCTGGACACTGATTGAGTGATAAAAAACATGGATCACCTTTTCCTGGACAATGATTGAGTGATAAAAAACATGGATCACCTTTTCCTGGACAATGATTGAGTGATAAAAAACATGGATCACCTTTTCCTGGACACTGATTGAGTGATAAAAAACATGGATCACCTTTTCCTGGTCAATGATTGAGTGATAAAAAACATGGATCACCTTTTCCTGGACAATGATTGAGTGATAAAAAACATGGATCACCTTTTCCTGGACACTGATTGAGTGATAAAAAACATGGATCACCTTTTCCTGGACACTGATTGAGTGATAAAAAACATGGATCACCTTTTCATGGACACTGATTGAGTGATAAAAAACATGGATCACCTTTTCCTGGACAATGATTGAGTGATAAAAAACATGGATCACCTTTTCCTGGACAATGATTGAGTGATAAAAAACATGGATCACCTTTTCCTGGACACTGATTGAGTGATAAAAAACATGGATCACCTTTTCCTGGACACTGATTGAGTGATAAAAAACATGGATCACCTTTTCATGGACACTGAGTGATAAAAAACATGGATCACCTTTTCCTGGACAATGATTGAGTGATAAAAAACATGGATCACCTTTTCCTGGACAATGATTGAGTGATAAAAAGTAGCTTTAAAGGGGATTAGGATTATCCCCCTCTTGTACAAGTTTTTGTTTCACATATTGATGAACAATTTCAAACTCTAATGCTTTGAATTCATTCTCAATCTATGACTGGTTATGAAAACAGTCAACACTCTCATCTCCTTATTCTTGACCACTGACTGCAACATCAGTGTACCTGTATGATAGGTTTTTGATGCACATGGTCAATCCTGTTTTGTTTTGCTAGTCAGTATTGTTTGATTGTTTGCTCAGGTCATCTTGATAAGTAAATCTTGATCCCAACTGAGATAAAACAATTTCTACATCAGTGGCAAGACAAGCAATAGATGATGTGAGGAATATCTCCATAGTTGCCCAGACCAGAAATCACAGTGTGTATGGATGCCATTTTATTTTGGTTGGGGGCTAACCTATTGCCTCATTTTACAATGGTAAATGGCAACCATAGCCCTGACGGACATGCCCTTCATGTATATACTTTGAAAAATAAAGGCAGCAATGAAGGCCTTTCATAATCTGTGCAAGCAACTGATCCTCATAATCAGTGGTGATCTCTTACCTCCTCATGGGGGTGGGGAGGAAAGGTGCTTAATCACCCAACTTATATGGGCCTGGCTTGGGCATTTCTGCACTGATGCTTCAAGCACATGGTTATTTTCCAGATCAGACATATTTTCAGCTGACATATGTATTGTCTGATTCTCTGTCAAGACTTAGAATGTGATTCTAGTAGTCCTAGTGGAGCAAGTCGTGTAAATAATATGCTCAGAATAGTAATCGATGTCCCAGGAAATCCCTGTCAAAATAGTGATCGATGTCCCAGGAAAACCCTGTCAAAATAGTAATCGATGTCCCAGGAAATCCCTGTCAAAATAGTGATTGATGTCCCAGGAAATCCCTGTCAAAATAGTAATCGATGTCCCAGGAAATCCCTGTCAAAATAGTGATTGATGTCCCAGGAAATCCCTGTCAAAATAGTAATCGATGTCCCAGGAAATCCGTCAAAATAGTGATTGATGTCCCAGGAATACCCAGTCAAAATAGTGATTGATGTCCCGGGAAAACCCTGTCAAAATAGTGATCGATGTCCCAGGAATACCCAGTCAAAATAGTGATTGATGTCCCAGGAAATCCGTCAAAATAGTGATCGATGTCCCAGGAAATCCCTGTCAAAATAGTAATCGATGTCCCAGGAAATCCCTGTCAAAATAGTAATCGATGTCCCAGGAAATCCGTCAAAATAGTGATCGATGTCCCAGGAAATCCCTTTCAAAATAGTGATCGATGTCCCAGGAAATCCCTTTCAAAATAGTGATCGATGTCCCAGGAAATCCCTGTCAAAATAGTGATCGATGTCCCAGGAATACCCAGTCAAAATAGTGATTGATGTCCCGGGAATACCCAGTCAAAATAGTGATTGATGTCCCAGAAAAACCCTGTCAAAATAGTGATTGATGTCCCAGGAAAACCCTATCAAAATAGTGATCAATGTCCCAGGAATACCTTATCAAAACTCAGTCTGCTTAAACATTCTCACTTTCATTCTCAGAGATGATTCTTCTTCATGAGAACCTTGCATAGAAATGAGTTTCAACTTTCAGTCATAGAGAGAATCGGTCAAACAAGAAGGCACTTCATTTTTAAAGCCTACAAATGGAAGTGATGAGTATTCAGCTATTGGAGCAGACATAAAATCTTCACCCCTTTTAATACCTTGGTCTTTCAGGTGGCTGACATGTTTCTCAATGAGGACAATTTAGCTATAGTATATTTAAGGAATATCATTTAATGTTTTTTGACACATTCAGGCAGCATTGTAGAGCAAATGTAGCTCACAACATGGATCTGTCAGACTTGCTTGCCAACATTGGCTTAAATTCACTCCCCTAATTTTCCAAATGGAACCTTCTATGGGTTTTGACTTGGCTCAGTTCAAGGATGTTCAGAGTGTTAGGCAGAATCTCCATCAAGCTGTGATCTTACAAGACTTCTGATGGAATGCGGGATTTGCAAGGTAGTGGAATGACCCATAACATTATTAACAGGTAAATATTATCCAAAAACATTGTACTTCAAAACTTAGAGTTTTTTTTATGTCAAATATGGTTTCAGTAACTAGAATTTTTTTTAATTATGATTTTGTTAAGGGGACTTGATAATGAAATTCTTTTGTTTTCCTCCTTTAAAATTTGCCATTTTTTAAAATGACATTTGCACAACATATAGGCATCTAGTTTAAATGTTTGTTACTTATATTTTACAGTTACTTTTTCAAAACTAATGAGTGACAACTTTCTTAGCTACATCTACAGCATGAACTTCACCATCAAAATTATAATTACATTGATTATTAGGAGGAGCTGAAGAGAGGAAAGAAGAATTCTGATGATGGGGCCACAGATAAACCTGTGTTGGAGAAACATGTTGCTTTAGAAGAATGCCATGTAACACACATTGTCCTTGATATGTCCCAAGTTGCATTCATGGACAGCACCGGGCTGAGAGCTCTTGTACAAGTAAGTCAAATTAATAACTCGTGTATAATGGACATTCAACTCTGAATAACCCAGGCCCATATTCACAAAACTCAACTTGAATGCTCAGTCGGACTTAAAAATATCTTTGTCATTTTATATTCATTAAATTGTTATAAAATAAAATCTACATATTCAACAGATATCAAATGTATTACTACACTGAATTTCATTATGTTTGAGTTAGTTTTTTCATTATTTTATTTATTGTAATCTGAGTTTAAGCATGCAGACAGTTTGAAGAACTTCAGAAATGTGTAGCAAGATCTGATATCCCATCATGCACCAGCAGATCTTTGTCTGTGCTGTTTACTTGAAATTAGAAGCAGACTTGTCTCACTATGTTTGTATCAGCTATCAAATACAGTCAGTCATTCAGTGGAAATCAGAAGCATACTGGTCTCACTATGTTTGTATCAGCTATCAAATAAAGTCAGTCATTCAGTGGAAATCAGAAGCAGACTGGTCTCACTATGTTTGTATCAGCTATCAAATACAGTCAGTCATTCAGTGGAAATCAGAAGCAGACTGGTCTCACTATGTTTGTATCAGCTATCAAATACAGTCAGTCATTCAGTGGAAATCAGAAGCAGACTGGTCTCACTATGTTTGTATCAGCTATCAAATACAGTCAGTCATTCAGTGGAAATTAGAAGCAGACTGGTCTCAATATGTTTGTATCAGCTATCAAATACAGTCAGTCATTCAGTGGAAATTAGAAGCAGACTGGTCTCACTATGTTTGTATCAGCTATCAAATACAGTCATTCAGTGGAAATCAGAAGCAAACTGGTCTCACTATGTTTGTATCAGCTATCAAATACAGTCAGTCATTCAGTAGAAATCAGAAGCAGACTGGTCTCACTATGTTTGTATCAGCTATCAAATACAGTCATTCAGTGGAAATCAGAAGCAGACTGGTCTCACTATGTTTGTATCAGCTATCAAATACAGTCAGTCATTCAGTGGAAATTAGAAGCAGACTGGTCTCACTATGTTTGTATCAGCTATCTAATACAGTCAGTCATTCAGTGGAAATCAGAAGCAGACTGGTCTCACTATGTTTGTATCAGCTATCAAATACAGTCATTCAGTAGAAATCAGAAGCAGACTGGTCTCACTATATTTGTATCAGCTATCAAATACTGTCAGTCATTCAGTGGAAATCAGAAGCAGACACTGGTCTCACTATGTTTGTATCAGCTATCAAATACAGTCAGTCATTCAGTGGAAATTAGAAGCAGACGGTCTCACTATGTTTGTATCAGCTATCAAATACAGTCATTCAGTGGAAATTAGAAGCAGACTGGTCTCACTATGTTTGTATCAGCTATCAAATACAGTCAGTCATTCAGTGGAAATTAGAAGCAGACTGGTCTCACTATGTTTGTATCAGCTATCAAATACAGTCATTCAGTGGAAATCAGAAGCAGACACTGGTCTCACTATGTTTGTATCAGCTATCAAATACAGTCAGTCATTCAGTGGAAATTAGAAGCAGACTGGTCTCACTATGTTTGTATCAGCTATCAAATACGGTCAGTCATTCAGTAGAAATCAGAAGCAGACACTGGTCTCACTACGTTTGTATCAGCTATCAAATACAGTCATTCACTGGAAATCAGAAGCAGACTGGTCTCACTATGTTTGTATCAGCTATCAAATACAGTCATTCAGTGGAAATCAGAAGCAGACACTGGTCTCAATATGTTTGTATCAGCTATCAAATACAGTCGGTCATTCAGTGGAAATTAGAAGCAGACTGGTCTCAATATGTTTGTATCAGCTATCAAATACAGTCAGTCATTCAGTGGAAATCAGAAGCAGACACTGGTCTCACTACGTTTGTATCAGCTATCAAATACAGTCAGTCATTCAGTGGAAATTAGAAGCAGACTGGTCTCACTATGTTTGTATCAGCTATCAAATACAGTCAGTCATTCAGTGGAAATCAGAAGCAGACTGGTCTCACTATGTTTGTATCAGCTATCAAATACAGTCATTCAGTAGAAATCAGAAGCAGACACTGGTCTCACTATGTTTGTATCAGCTATCAAATACAATCATTCAGTGCCTTTAAAAAAATTCAGAGCCTACCTTTAACAGTATATGGCAATGCCAAGTTCATTATGTAAGGATTCCTTTATGGTACTGAAGAAATTGACCCACAAATATTGTAATGAGTTTTTTCCATGTAGAGGTTTCCATTAATGCAAGTTGCATTGGATGTTAAATGTTGTTAATCAGACCCTTCTGTCCCAACTATTTTCACATGGAAATTGGCAAGGAATCCAGATCTTTGAAATGCCTAAAATAATTACATCTAGAGGAAATTTATTCCCATAAATTAATTTAGTTTTTATTTGCAAATCATCATTATACAGTAATTTGCTGAAGTTGAAGTTGAGTCATGAAAAAGATTTTTTAAATGCAGTGAAAAATTTCTAAAAATGTTGGTTAAGAGGACAAAAGAGTTTGTCCTTTATGGATAAATGTTTAATATCCATGAACATGGATTATTTTGAAACTTAACTTGGGTGGGTGGGTGGAGAGGGGATATAAAAATGGAGATAAGTTTTAAAACAATGGGGATATGTAGTGAAGTAAACAAATGTAGGGCTTATAAATATGATGTACAATTTTTTGCAGTTGAAGTTTTGGCAAGACTTCTTTTATGTATATTAATACCCATCCTGCTTTCATGCATCCAAATAGAGACCAGTCTGTACAATCATTCTGAAATTTCAGTTTTCAATCAACAATGAAACCAGTCTGCAAAGAAGGTTCAAGGGAACACAAAATATGGCTTTAATGGGAAAGCGTCTATCATATAAAAGCTGTGGATAAATATGAAATGAAGACTTTTTTAATGTTGTATATTTGCAGGTATATGTTTTACAGAAATATTTGCTAAAATGGGATAAGTTGTACATGTAAATTATGTCTTGCAAATTAAATTTTTTTAAAAACCCATTCCTTTTTTATTTAAGGCTCTATTATGTTCATTAAAACTACTTTTGTTTTAAACCAGACACTCAAACATTTGTCATCATTAGCAGGCTATTATTTCATAAATTTATTCTAGCAAGGAAAGTCTCTCACACCTCCAATGAATATTCATAGATAACAAGCCAGTAATGTACAAGAGGGATGTTTACTGTGAGAATGATAACTGGTGTTAGACCCATGTACTAAACCTTGATAATGGTTTGGCTTTGGGTAGTTTTCTTTTTGGTGTTGTAGAATTATAAAGTGCTGAGCTCAAGGTATGGGATTCAGCCCAATCTAGTGGTGGGAATCAAACTTGCATCCTTTTTGTCACAAGTCCATTGCCTTGACCACTTAGCCATTGTGGCTATCCCAAAATAATGGACTTTGTGAGAAATGGTAAATATTGGCTGTTCAACTTAGAGAGGTATCATTTACAGAAAACAAATTTGGAATTGCCAATTTGGATTTATTATAGTGTTCTTTAAGAGCTTGTCTCATGTTTCCTGATACTCTTGAAGGGAATGGCAAAATCTGAATACTGATAAATCATTGTAACAAATATCAACTCTAGCCTGTATCAGCAGATTTACAATTGTTGTTTAAAATTTATAATTTAGTAGAGAGTGTCCTGCATAGCAACTTCAGTTAAAATAAACACATTGAGTTAGAGTAGATTTGGAATGTGTTTCTGGAACTCAGACCCTTGGCAGTGTGCCTAAAGATTTGATAAATCATTGCCTAAAGATTTGATAAATCATTGCCTAAAGATTTGATAAATCATTGCCTTAAGATTTGATAGATCATTGCCTTAAGATTTGATAGATCATTGCCTAAAGATTTGATAAATCATTGCCTTAAGATTTGATAGATCATTGCCTTAAGATTTGATAGATCATTGCCTAAAGATTTGATAAATCATTGCCTTAAGATTTGATAGATCATTGCCTTAAGATTTGATAGATCATTGGCCAGCCTGTGAGAGTTTGAAAACCCTTGATCTAGTTGAGGATGGCACTATGTTTTAAGATTTGCTGATGATTATGTATACTGTGGCTGAACTTCCAAAACTTGTAGTTCTATTTTGAGTGGAGTCCATAATAAGTCAATTCTGTGACACTGTATGAACAAAATCTTAAAATATTGTAATGTTACTTCTTAAATGGCACAAAATTACAAAGTAAAAACATCACTGTTTTGATGCTTTTAAAACAGTCATATAATAGGACTCAAGCCACAATTAACACTTACTGGTCAGTATCCACAAAATGTAGTCCAAATCTATTATTTGTTTATTTTTCTCTTATCCTTTATTGGTGGTGATTCTTGTATGAGATGTAGGCAGTCTCATTACTGTTTAAAGAAAATTTTTAGTTTTTTATAATATGAACATTATGTGTGTATTTTGGTGATAGATCATCTATGTGTATCTTGGTGACAGATCATCTGTGTGAATTTTGGTGACAGATCATCTGTGTGTAGTTTGGTGACAGATCATCTGTATGGGTTTTGGTGCCATATATGTGTTTATCTTGGTGACAGATCATCTGTGTGTATTTTGGTGACAGATCATCTGTGTGTATTTTGGTGACAGATCATCTGTGTGTATTTGGTGACAGAGCACAGGGAGTAATATGGCATTTATGGATGCATGGAAATGATATCTTTGACTCATGGCATATTGTTTCATTTACAGATCAGACTTTCAAAAGTATAGCAGTTAACCCAAAGACAAGACCCTGACTGTGACTTCATCATGAATTAAAATTGATTAACATATGATTACATTTTTGGGGACACAATGGAAAATTCAGCAATGACATGTGAGGACTATATATGGAACATCATTGAGAACTAAATCCATAAACATTACTGTCTGTGGTACCACACTGCTGTGAATCGTGAGGTTTCTGACTATATTTTTGATATTACGGTTTGGAATTTTGACATGTAAATCTGTCACATCTTGATTAAGTTATGCATTTAGACCAGTGTCTGTCTTTATATATGTCTCTCTGTCCATATCTGTCTTTATCTATGTCCCTCTGTCCATTTCTGTCTTTATCTATGTCTATGTCCATGTATGTCTTTATCTATGTCTTTCTGTCCATATCTGTTTTTATCTATATCCCTCTGCCCATTTCTGTCTTTATCTACATATCTCTGTCCATATCTGTCTTTATCTATGTTCTTCTGTCCATGTCTGTCTCTGTACATCTTTTTATCTCAGTGGTCCTCAGTCCATGTCTATTTGTCTACATCTCACTTAGTCCGTGTTTGTCTATCCCTATGCTTCTCTGTCCATATGTCTATCTCTATGTCCCTTAGTTCTTGTATCTATCTCTACATCCCTCTGTCCATATACATGTTTGTATTGCCCTCAATCCATATGTTTGTCTGTCACTATGTCTCTCTGTCCATATATCTATATGTATATCCCTTTGTCCATATGTCTATCTGTATATCCCTTTGTCCATATGCCTATCTGTATATCCCTTTGTCCATATGCCTATCTGTATATCCCTTTGTCCATATGTCTATCTGTATATCCCTTTGTCCATATGTCTATATGTATATCCCTTTGTCCATATGTCTATCTGTATATCCCTTTGTCCATATGTCTATATGTATATCCCTTGGTCCATATGTCTATATATCCATTTGTCCATATGTCTATCTGTATATCCATTTGTCCATATGCCTATCTGTATATCCATTTGTCCATATGTCTATCTGTATATCCCTTTGTCCATATGCCTATCTGTATATCCCTTTGTCCATATGTCTATCATTATATCCCTGTGTCCATATGTTTTTCTGTATATCGCTGTCTATATGTCTATCTGTTTATTCCTCTAACCATATATATATATATATATATATATATATATATATATATATATATATATATATATATATCCGCACATTCCCCTGCCTATATGTCTATCTGCAAATCCCTCTCTCCAATGTCTGTCCACATGTCCTTCCATCCCTTACATTAAGGTACATGTTAAAGGGTTTTACTTTCTAACTAAATAAAAACCTGGCTAGACAGTAATTATGTCTTATGTGTTAATTTATTATTTATAACCTGCATAAGAAGGACACCTGTCCATAAAGGACAAAACTCTCTCCTGTATAGACATTTACACATTGATTTGCTTTGTACTTTGCAGGTACGACATGAGTTAGACATTGCTTCAATAAAGCTCTTGTTTGCTGCTTGTCATGGTAAGTAAGTTGAATAAGTAAATGACCTTCTGCCATACAGTATCATAATTTGCAATATAACATTTCTCCATATAGTAATATAATTTGCAGTATAACCATACAGTATCATAGTTAGCAATATAACCTTCAATGTAAGATATTGTATTCCTAACAGGCTTATGACCACCCATGTCTCAGCCACAATTATAATTGGTCCAAATCAACTAATGTACTTGGCTAAAGTACAACAGTCTGTTAAATGTTAGAACTAAAGCCATCCCAGCAGATCAGTGACTTTATCTCTATAAACACATATCACTGATTCTACAGAAGACAGCAATATTGTTAACCATTGTTTTTATTGACACCTGGACAGCACAGAAAGGATTCCAGTGAATTCAGATTTTTAAGTGAGTTTATCAGTATTTGTGTTTGAATTAAGACATTTAATCACACAAAACAAACATCCAGGTAAAGGAAAGCTTTCTTTGTGAATAGCATTGTGATTTTGAGGGATTCATAAAAGAAGACTTTGAAGTGGCTAAAGCTATTATATGGGGACAGTCAACTCGTTTGACTTTATTCAGCACTAGATCAAAATTGATGTGGACTACTCCATTGTTGAATGTAAGACAGGTGCTGACATCAATCAATCAGAGGCACCAAAAAGAAAATTTTGATCCTGATGATCAAAGTGACCAGGAGAACATGCCAGAAACACCCCATGCTATTTCTGAAGTCATATTTGCATTCGAGAAAGTACTGGTGTGACTTGATAGCCAGGACATTGAAAAAATTATGCAGCTGAGAAATATCATAGACTGTAACACTGTTAACAAAAAAGAAAAACAAGGTTAATTCAGTCTTAAAACTAAAATCATGAAATACTTCAGCAGGAAATGCATATCGTGTGGGTGAACTGTGTTTATACTCTTTTGATTAGTATTTTTTGTGAACAAATGTGATTGGATTTTTAATGGATTACCAACGTATATTTGCCATATTTTTTTCTGTTATTCCGTGTTTTTTTAATAAACTAACATTATTTTTGTTTTGTTTTGTTTACCCTGCCCATAACACAAGTACACTAATTTTTTTAATTTTTTTTGTTATAACACTGTTTGTGTGCATAGGGTAGTTGGCAGTCCTGGTCCCAGACTACTATGTTACAATAGGGGAGACTACTATGCTATAATAGGGGAGACTATTATGTTATAATAGGGGAGACTACTATGTCATAATAGGGGAGACTACTATGTTATAATAGGGGAGAGATGTAGTTTCCATCAGTCAGAAATTAACAAAATATTCAGAGGAATCTTGCTTATAAATAATAACAGCATATTTTTATTGACAAAACTGTAATCTCACATTGTACCAACATGTCATGAACATATGCAAGGCTGCATATCTTGAGTTGAGATGCATCAGCTCCATGTACACATATCTAACAGTTGATGCTATTAAAATGTTTGTGTGTTCATTAGTACTTTAAAGACTGGACTATTGTAACTTAATTCTGTCTGGTCCATCTCGATATCTACTCCAGAAACTTCAAAAAGTTAAAAACACAGCTGATTGGATCATCCTTAGAGTACCATGATCAGAGCACACCTCTCCACTGCTCTGTACTCTACACTGGCTATCCATTTGATCCATAATCAAACACAAAATTTGTTCTCTGTGCTATATTTCACTGACAGACTCCAGTTCAACATATCTATCCATCCTCACCCATGTGTACACACCAGCAAGATACTTACTCTCCTCTTCTGACAATTGTATAATCATTGTTCTTTTTCATACCTGGGCCCAGCAGCTTGGAATGAATTGCCCATTCAAACTAGAAACAAAAGCACGGTGATCCCTTTCAAGAGTGCTTTTAAAATTCAACTTTTTCAACTGCAAGAACAATCTTAAAGACCTTATAATGTTTCCTACTTTAAATATTTTCTGCATGTTGTAATGATTTCTAATTTCATGGTGGTGTTTTTTTTCTTCTTTTTCTTGTAGCCATATCATTATATATGTTGAAAAATGTTTAGAGCTTCTAAAGATTAGGCATTGTACAAAGTCATCATTATTATTATTTTAGTTATTTATTTGCATCAGTTAATGCGTTGAGTATATTTATTCCTTATTCCCATAAATGCTTGCAACAAATGTCACCATGACTCCCATGAACACTTGCAATAAATGTCACTGTGATGACTCCCATGAACACTTGCAACAAATGTCACTATGATGACTCCCATGAACACTTGCAACAAATGTCACCATGATGACTCCCATGAACACTTGCAACAAATGTCACCATGATGACTCCCATGAACACTTGCAATAAATGTCACTGTGATGACTCCCATGAACAGCATTTAAAGAAGGAATACTGTATATTGTACAGTATTTTAAAGAAGGAATACTGTATATTGTACAGCATTTTAAAGAAGAATACTGTATATTGTACAGCATTTTAAAGAAGGAATACTGTATATTGTACAGCATTTTAAAGAAGGAATACTGTATATTGTACAGCATTTTAAAGAAGGAATACTGTATATTGTACAGCATTTTAAAGAAGGAATACTGTATATTGTACAGCATTTTAAAGAAGGAATACTGTATATTGTACAGCATTTTAAAGATGGAATACTGTATATTGTACAGCATTTTAAAGAAGGAATACTGTATATTGTACAGCATTTTAAAGAAGGAATACTGTATATTGTACAGCATTTTAAAGAAGGAATACTGTATATTGTACAACATTTTAAAGAAGGAATACTGTATATTGTACAGCATTTAAAGAAGGAATACTGTATATTGTACAGCATTTAAAAGGAATACTGTATATTGTACAGCATTTTAAAGAAGGAATACTGTATATTGTACTTGAATTTTAAAGAAAGAATACTGTATATTGTACAGCATATTAAAGAAGGAATACGATATATTGTACAGCATTTTAAAGAAGGAATACTGTATATTGTACATCATTTTAAAGAAGGAATACTGTATATTGTACTTGAATTTAATACCTGATAGCAGCATTTAATACTGATAGCAGTATTTAATACCTGATAGCAGCATTTTATTTTTTTCTCCAGATGCTGTGATAGAATTTATTCTCAGGTCCAAGGCTTTACAAGCAAACTGTGATTGTTTCTACCTTTCAGTTCATGATGCAGTGTTGGATATTTCTCAGGTACCATTGCATTTATTCATTTGTTTATTACCATATATACTTACTTTTAAGTGAACGCCAAATGCAGCTGTGTAACCCATGTTTGGCATCTTGTAATGTTGCTGTCAATTCCAACATAACTTCTACACAAATAATGTTGCTGAAAATTGCAACATGGCTTATGTTGCTGAAAATTCCAACATAACTTCTACATAAATAATGTTGCTGACACTTCCAACATGGCTTCTACACAAATAGTGTTGCTGACACTTCCAACATAACTTCTACATAAATAGTGTTGATGACAATTCCAACATGGCTTCTACACAAATAGTGTTGCTGACAATTCCAACATAACTTCTATACAAATAGTGTTGCTGACAATTCCAACATAACGTTTACAAAAAGTGTTACTAACAGTGCCAACATCACTTGAACACAAATAAAGGGGCCCCAAGTTGCTTAGTTGTCTAAAGCGCTCTCCGTTACAGATCACTGCCATCTCACCTCTGTCTGCGTGGGTTCGAGTCTTAGATTCGGCTAATGTAGTTATGTGAGAAAGCTTGCCAGTAGCTTCTCGTGGGTTGGTGGTTCTTTCCGTGGGTTATCCCGGTTTCTTTCTCCACCAATAATACTTGCTGCCATGTATCGCCTATTGTGTGCTGAAAAATGGTGTTAAACTGTATAACAACAACAACAACAACAAAAATCAACACAAATAGTGTTACTAAGATTGCCAACACAGCTTCTACACAAATGGTGTTGCTGACAATGCCAATACAGCTTCTACACAAATGATGTTGCTGACAATACCAGCATGGCTTCAACACAAATGTTACTGACAATTCCAACATAACTTCTACACAAATGGTGTTGCTGACAATGCCAACATAGCTTCTACATAAAGTGTTGCTGACAGTACCAACACAGTTATTACACAAATAGTGTTGCTGACAATGCCTGCACAACTGTCATGAAAATAGTTTTACAACACAGTTTAACACAAATAGTTTTGTTGACCATGCCAATATACATTACACATCCTTCATCAATCTAAAACATGAACAAAAGCATTGTTCTCTCTGACTTCTTTCTTTTGCAACATTCGCAGAAAAATGTTTAGTTATTAGTCTTACCCCCATTAGTCTTACCCCATTAGTCTTACCCCCATTAATCTACCCCCATTAGTCTACCCCCATTAATCTACCCCTATTAGTCTTACCCCCATCAGTCTTACCCCTATTAGTCTTACCCCCATTAATCTACCCCTATTAGTCTTACCCCATTAGTCTTACCCCCATTAATCTACCCCTATTAGTCTTACCCCCATTAGTCTTACCCCCATTAGTCTTACCCATATTAGTCTTACCCCATTAGTCTTACCCCATTAGTCTTACCCCCATTAATCTACCCCTATTAGTCTTACCCCCATTAGTCTTACCCCTATTAGTCTTACCCCCATTAGTCTTACCCCCATTAGTCTTACCCCATTAGTCTTACCCCATTAGTCTTACCCCCATTAGTCTTACCCCATTAGTCTACCCCCATTAATCTACCCCTATTAGTCTTACCCCCATTAGTCTTACCCCTATTAGTCTTACCCCCATTAGTCTTACCCCCATTAGTCTTACCCCTATTAGTCTTACCCCATTAGTCTTACCCCATTAGTCTTACCCCCATTAATCTACCCCTATTAGTCTTACCCCCATTAGTCTTACCCCTATTAGTCTTACCCCCCATTAGTCTTACCCCCATTAGTCTTACCCCATTAGTCTTACCCCATTAGTCTTACCCCCATTAATCTAACCCCATTAGTCTACCCCCATTAATCTACCCCCATTAGTCTTACCCCCATTAGTCTTACCCCTATTAGTCTTACCCCCATTAGTCTTACCCCTATTAGTCTTACCCCATTAGTCTTACCCCATTAGTCTTACCCCTATTAGTCTTACCCCCATTAGTCTTACCCCATTAGTCTACCCCATTAGTCTACCCCCATTAATCTACCCCCATTAGTCTTACCCCCATTAGTCTTACCCCATTAGTCTTACCCCATTAGTCTACCCCCATTAATCTACCCCTATTAGTCTTACCCCCATTAGTCTTACCCCATTAGTCTTACCCCCATTAATCTACCCCCATTAGTCTTACCCCATTAGTCTTACCCCATTAGTCTTAGCCCATTAGTCTTACCCCTATTAGTCTTACCCCTATTAGTCTTACCCCCATTAGTCTTACCCCTATTAGTCTTACCCCCATTAGTCTTACCCCTATTAGTCTTACCCCTATTAGTCTTACCCCCATTAGTCTTACCCCTATTAGTCTTACCCCCATTAGTCTTACCCCATTAGTCTTACCCCCATTAGTCTTAGCCCATTAGTCTTACCCCTATTAGTCTTACCCCTATTAGTCTTACCCCCATTAGTCTTACCCCCATTAGTCTTACCCCTATTAGTCTTACCCCTATTAGTCTTACCCCCATTAGTCTTACCCCCATTAGTCTTACCCCTATTAGTCTTACCCCTATTAGTCTTACCCCATTAGTCTACCCCCATTAATCTACCCCTATTAGTCTTACCCCCATTAGTCTTACCCCTATTAGTCTTACCCCCATTAGTCTTACCCCTATTAGTCTTACCCCTATTAGTCTTACCCCATTAGTCTTACCCCATTAGTCTTACCCCCATTAATCTACCCCTATTAGTCTTACCCCCATTAGTCTTACCCCCATTAATCTACCCCTATTAGTCTTACCCCTATTAGTCTTACCCCTATTAGTCTTACCCCTATTAGTCTTACCCCATTAGTCTTACCCCCATTAGTCTTACCCCATTAGTCTACCCCCATTAATCTACCCCCATTAGTCTTACCCCATTAGTCTTACCCCTATTAGTCTTACCCCTATTAGTCTTACCCCTATTAGTCTTACCCCTATTAGTCTTACCCCTATTAGTCTTACCCCCATTTAACACACAGATGCCTATAATGGGTGTATCTAATTCAAAGGTCCCTTCAATATGCACATATGCATAATATACATGTAGATGTTATATGCAGGTGTTTGTAATAGGTGTTGTATGTAGATACATTGGAGTGCATAATACACAGATTAGTGTGAATGTATTATACATAGGTAAATACAGTAGATAATGAATAGGTAAATGTCATAGCCATCTTTCTAGTAGTCACATTTGTCCAGTGGTTTTCAGGAAAATATTCAAAATTGGTCTTAAAATACCAGATAGCAGATGTCACCTTTGATGCATAAAGAAGACATGATCTAAAGACAATATTTTTTTTATTTCAGGGATCCATGGAACACCAAGCAAGCAAATAATGACAGGAATTTTTATATATATTGTATACACAGATTAACTTTACAAACTGAAGGTATGAATATGAAACAAAAGAACATGAAACATTAGGCTGTACTTCAGAGAGCTTAAATTGTACTATAGAAAGAAATAGTCTAGCAGCAGAGAGGGTGAATCCTACAACGTTTTTAGACAAATTTTGATTGAAATCCTAAAACGAGCCGTCCTATAATCTCATTTCAACCAAAAAAAGGGCGAATCCTACAACGTTTCAGACAAAAAAAAATTGATTGAATCCTTAAAACGATCCGTAGGATTTCGTTGAAATCTACGAAATCTCATTTAACTAAAAAAATGAAAACGATTTTTTAATTAATTTTGGTCGCAACTTGTTGTCATCCACCCTCTCTGCTGCTTAGTGATTTCATCACTGGTTAACAAAAAATAATAAATGATTTTAACCGAATATTTGATCCAGTCCGATACGATATCGTGTCCGAGGATCATGTAGATTTATTGTTGCGAATCCGTGCGGAGTCGACTGAGCATGACTAAAGAAATCTCGAAATTGATTGAAGTCCATATCAGAACACCATGTCTGCCATATATTTCTAAGAGTATGAGTATCAACGCCGTTGAATACAGAAAGAATATTGCAATTATCTCTGATGACTTTTGGAACCTGAGTGTAGCGTTGAGTGACATATATCACGTCAGTGTTTTTGTGACGCCCCCGGGAAAAGATCCTAGCAGGATTTTTTTGTTTATCCAACATTATATCGTCGTATACGACTAAATTGTTAATATCTCCATCAATATCATCAATACTCGGTGCTTCATCGATATCGGTTATAAAATCAATGGCGTTCTCACCGCTAATTTCTGATGCATTCTCGTTAAAATCTTTTAGCACTTCATAACATCGTTGATCATCTACGCTAGGAGCAATTAAATACAACTTATCCCACTTCATCCATCTCATTATTAAATTGAGCAACAATTGCGTTTTACCGGATCCAGATGGCCCGATTATAATCATCCGGATAGAGTTTGGTAGCGCTGCATGATGCTTAATTGGTTCTCTTCTTTTAGTCGCTGAAAAATCAATTATATCCATATCTCTATACATAAATTATGGATCTATATTGTGTGAAGTGCAAAACGCGTACTGGCACAGAAGATGTGACGACGGTTACAACTAAAAATAACCGATCAGCGCTTTCTGGTAAATGCATGCAATGTGGTACAAAGAAATTTAGATTTGTGTCAATGAAATCTGATTTAAAAAAAAACGAGGAGGTGATATCGCAGCCAAATTGGCAAAGCTCCCTGGAACCCCATGGGCAAAGTACCCCGGAGAAAAGCACCTCCCAGGATATAGCTACTGTGGACCGGGAACCAGACTTGATATCAGACTCAATAATCAAAATCAACCCAACCCCGGTGAAGAACCAATAAACGCCATTGATAAGGCCTGTCACCTTCATGATGTTGCTTATAAAAGCAGCAATCTGCAACACAGGCATCTAGCAGATGTGAAATTAATTCATGCGTTAAATGCTATTCCTGATAAATCCTTCAAAGAAAAATTGGCTTCATTTTTGATAAAATCGGCTATGAAAAGCAAATTGATGTTAGGTGCCGGTAATTAATAATATGGAATCAATTTATTATTCCCCAAGAGGATACTGGAGGGGTAAATCAGCAGTCCATAAACTCGCTAGCGCTGCAAAAGTGAAAAAAACCACTGCGGCTAATTGGTTATCCAAACAGGCACTATGGCAAATTTATCTACCACCGCCTAAACAAATTCAATTCTCGCATTTTGATGTGACCGCTCCTAATGAAGTTCATCAGGCTGATATATTATTTTTACCTCATGATCGTGGTTACAAATACGCGCTAACCGTAGTTGATATTGCAAGTCGATACAAAGAAGCAGAACCGTTAAAAACAAAATCAGCCACTGAAGTTGCTTCTGCATTTGAGAGGATTTATCGACGAGGTCCTCTGCACTGGCCAAATCTATTGCAGGTTGATCCTGGCAAGGAATTTCAGGGTGCAGTATTATCTACAATGAAACATCATAATGTCACCATACGACGAGGGCATACTGCGCTACATCGCGATCAGGCCATTGTCGAACGATTTAATCGGACGATTGCTGAGCGGTTATTTGGATATCAATACGCAAAAGAATTCATTCAAGAAAAAAGATCCCGTGAATGGGTTAAAAGATTACCATCTGTGATTACTGCACTGAATAACGAGATTACTAGAACAATCAACATGAAACCTATCAACGCGATTAAAAAGAAGTCAATACCCGTACAACCACAAAAAGATTTCAAAGAACCAATTCTTGGTAGTAATGTCATTGTGAGGTACTTATACAAACCAGGAGAGCTTGAAGGGGGTAGAAAAAGGGCTACTGATCCTATTTGGAGCGTCACTACGCATAAGATATCTACTATAACACGATCAACTGGTAGACCTCCAGTCTATAAACTGGATTCAACTGCCCCTCAACGTGGATTTACTCGACAACAACTACAGGTAATTCCCGAGGATACTCAATTGCCACCGCATGGTCTTAACTAGCACCGTTGCGTCTATTGCACTCAAGACAAGTCAACATCACATTATTTCTGACATGACCGAGACTGTTATTTTTTCTGTCTACGGTGAATTGGCGAGGATCCTTATCCGAATACTGCCAACGCATTATACAATTGCAACTCGCGCAGTGATTATTCTGTTGTTTCTTCAAAGTGATTATTAATTCAGCATCAATATCAAATTCTCGTTGTTTTTTTTTGTCCTGTTGTTTGTAACCGGAGAGTTTTTTATTAATGATGCTAACATCAATATCACTTATTGTGGTGTCATTATCATCGAGGACAATTCTTCGAAGTTGATTTATTCTTCGTACTCTGGATACTGCGAGATAGACTAAATTCGACCATTCGATGTGATTATCCACCATCCAAACAGTTGTATCCGATATAGTTAATCCCTGTGAAGAGTGTATTGTTGCTGCGTATCCTAGAGTCCACGGGGATTTATTAGCACGCAATGCATCTTCAACTACATTGATATCAACCAGCACAATATCATTTAACACGAGAATCTGTTTTTCACTCTGTCCTGGAATATCAACTTCAATATTCTGTTTTCGTGTATCCGATGGCCTATAACAAAGGGGTACTGGAAGCGTTGCAAATTTTTCTTTATGCAATTCAAATAACTTCATCTGAAGTGTGTCCCTGACTATTTTTCTACTTGCAATTATCAAATCATTTGGTTTCCATGTTTCCCAGAAATCGTTTATTTGAGTTTCTGAAATCACTTCACGCGCTATTTCGCACTGGATTCTATCCGGTTGTAATCTAATTAGCGCTTTGAACTCGCGTAATCGTTCATCAAGTGATCTATAATCAGTGGTGATTTCTTCATAGTAGTCTACAAATCCCCTTAGCCATTCATGTGGAGATGCACCGACAAATGGTGGTGGTTGGCCGTGATCACCGCACATGACGACTTTTGTGTTTTTGTTTAACAACCACTCGAGAAATATTTGTAATACATCTAATGACACTGTGCATATTTCATCCCAAATTATGATTTCAGGAATGAATTTATCACCCATTCGATCAGGAGTCCATTTGTCACCCTTCCATCGAAAGAAACTATGGTAAGTACAGGCATTTACCCCTCGCTGTATCATCTCTCTGGCGAGTCTGTGAGTCGGTGTTAGCACAATCATGTTAGTAGAAATACAAGTATTTCCACCACGACGAAATAATTCAATTGCACGAGTTGTCTTTCCTGACCCACCACAACCGTTTAAATAAACTGTTTTATATCTACAGATTGGATCAGATACCGGTGGTGCATTAGAAAATTCTGATTGAATTTCAATACGGTTACAACAAAGATATTTATCATCCATGGCAACGTCTGCGGATTCACAATACTCATGTAGCATCTCCTTTTTAAATCGCCAACGCCCCCAATTTTCTTCGGGATCTGTGAATTTAGCTACAGCTGATTTGTATTTATTGTGTATATACATCGAATCAGTGGCCACTCTAACCGCGGTATTAGGAAATCTATTTATCATCGAAAATAGATTAATAGAAGCATAGGCTAGCATTGAACTTCTCAAATGTGTGTACTGGGAATTATATCCATCACAGTAGGTAACAACCGTACCTAATTTCTCACCATTAGATAGAAAAGCATCCTTACGGGATACAAGTTTTCCCTGCTTCATTAAATCCGCTACAAGAAAATCGTATTCAGCGACATCTATGATCAACCGCGAAGAATATTTTGCGTTGTCGTACCGTCCACCTTGAGTGAATTTACCGATTATTCTTCGTCCGAGATCTTTTGCTTGTTCTTTTTTAATTTCAAATAACTTCTTAGACCAATTTATGATTTCTTCTTCATTGAAATCAGGGAATTGTTTTCGTAGTTCGCTGATTATTCTATCTAGATCGGGTTGTGGTAGCCAAACTTCCTTCTGAGCTCGATAGCATATAATAGCCTCGGAAACAATCAACGATATTAGCATACCACAATCAATCATATATCGTAGTAACACTATTGGCATCCAGGCCTTTTCAGATAGGTGTCTACCGAGCCAAACATAACTACACGGATGTAACCCTGTAGCTAATTCAAATGATATCACACGAGCGAATCCGGTTAAATCAAAATCAGGTAATGGTCCATTAATCGCAACACGAGTCATTTCATGTGTTGGGTGTCCAAATCGTTTGAAGTACTCAGCGCATTCCCCATACCCGAGAAAACTTCCGGGATAACACGCGGCTATATCAATTGAAATCATACCATCACGTGAGTATTTCGTATTCCACAATCCTCCATGACCAAATTCGACGCAACTCGATTTAACATCCTCAAGAAAATCACTTCGTGTTGGACGCCATGAGTTTTTTTCTCTTGCGAAGTGAGCTACCACTGATGGAATAGTAAAACTATCCGTAAGTAGTTTTTCATGGAAACTCTCCGGTGAAAAATCATTAGCGATTTTTCTCATTCTGTTATCTAATTCTTCAACGCGATATAATTCACCATTTGGTTTTACAAATTGATCGAATCCTTCATCACTTCTAAGTAACCACACTGACACAGGATCATCCTTACACAACGCATTAATAGCATCAAATAATCTCTCTTCATAGAAAACATCCCCGACGAACTCCTTAGGGATATATTTCACGGTTCGTTCTCGTGGAAATACTGTTACCGCAGGTGTCCACGCGTGTTTGTTATGATCAATAATCTGTATTGGTGCTCCATTTTTGTTATATTTCGGTTCGTATAAAACCTCTCCGGTTATCGTCATAACTGTTATTGGAAATCTTAATGATGTTTCTAACTTAGCTATATCAGAAATCTTTGCACCGTTCTGTTTCACTGTCAGTTCCCACTCGGTTATTTTTTTTCGTCTTAGATCAGTTAGTTTATTTCCTCGGGATGCATTTGTGAAGTGCTCCATTACCCGTGTTGCTACACAATTAAGCCCTGACGAATATTTCATAGGAGCTAGTTTTGCGATATCGGGTTTATCATTTAACGGATATAGCCCATAAACCATTGCTGTTACGGGATAAGATCTTTCGTAGTATGGTTTGTCAATGCCGGTTAGAATCCCTGGTTTGGAATCTCTACTCACAATGACAGCTTTTTTATTCTTGAGGATTGGTTCAAATTTATCCCTAATAATCCATTTGCCATCGACTTCGATAATGAATTTGATTCGGAAAAAATACCGTTTTTCCCCAACATGTGAAATTATCACTGCTGCTTTTTCATCATTCATGGTAGCGTCAACAACACCATCAATTCGAAATGTTGACCAACAATAGGATGCTCCATCACGCTTGAATTCATTAAAACAGTCTCTGATTTTATTAATCATGGCTTTATCAAGAATTGTATTCTTGGGTGTATTAGAAACTATATCGAGATTGAATTGAGCATCCTTCCAGGATAATTTCTTGGACGCTTTTTTTGGTTTCTCGAGATTAAATTTGATACGTTTTTTTGGTCTATCGAGATTAAATCTAGGATTGATTTTCAATAATCTCTTAAACTCTTTCATGTTTCCGTCTCTTGGACGTTTGATACGTTTTTTGGGTCTATCGAGATTAAATCTAGGACTGATTTTCAATAATCTCTTAAACTCTTTCATGTTTCCGTCTCTTGGACGTTTGATACGTTTTTTGGGTCTATCGAGATTAAATCTAGGACTGATTTTCAATAATCTCTTAAACTCTTTCATGTTTCCGTCTCTTGGACGTTTGATACGTTTTTTGGGTCTATCGAGATTAAATCTAGGACTGATTTTCAATAATCTCTTAAACTCTTTATCAGCATTGAATTCAGCATTTTTCGAAGGCGTTTTCCTTAACTCCTTCATGCTATAATTAAAACAAGCATTTAAATGAAAGATTTTTATATAATGAATCACTGTAAGTGGCTTATGATTGGATCAGTAATCCCGTGTAACAAATCATGCAGAAGTGAGTTTTGTGGGTATCATATGCAAAGCTTTCGACGTGGAAGCCTTGGTCCGTTACCTTGTATTCTATGTGGGGTTGGGGTCAGGGGAAAATCGCAGTTGTGTTTGAATTGCGGTGGAAAGCGATACAGGGAGTTGAAGCGATATTATGATAAAAGAATAAAAAATAGACAATCAATCAGAAATTATGACCCTGACGCTGACACTGATAAAGTCAGTATTCTTGACGCTGACAAAGTCAGTATCAAGGATAAAATCATAAGAACTCCTCAAGACTACATCGAAAGATTTATCATTAAACCAAACAATGAATTAGACAAACAATAGTATTATGTATACGAATGAACCAAGAATTCAGACCACACCCTGTGATCACAAATTATGAAGCATCCAGTGATGGTGTTGTAAGAAACCGCAGACTGAAGAAACCAGTTGGTTCTGTGAATAATCAAGGGTATTTGATATTTACTGTTAGGGAGGGAAAAGAAACGAAAACTTATCTCAATCATCGTTTCACATTTGAGTGTTTTTATGGATTGATCGAGGATGATTCTGTCATTGATCATATCGATTCTAATCCGAAAAACAATTCTTTATCAAATCTGCAGGCTATCACACAGAGTGAGAATTCCAAACGAGGGGGGACTGGGAAATACTCGAAAAAAGCGAGACCTGTGAAATCTTTGAATACGATAACTAACGAAGAAAAAATATTTCAATCAATAACCAGCGCTGGTAGACACTTCGATATTTGTTCACCCTCAGTACAAAGAGTTGCAGAGGGGATTTGTCGATCGGCTATTTCAAAAAGGACCGAACAAAAAATTAAATTTAGTTATGTCTGATGCGTCATATTTTTCATTTAGAAATATGTCATTGCTATAGAATAATGAATTCTGAAAACATGAATAGCATCATATCCGAGATTTCAAAATTGAAAGGTTGGGATATTGAACTATCAGATGGGTTAAATCCTGATCAAATCATGTCTGATTTTCAGGATATAGAATACGGAGTTAACAACAATAAATACATGCTGCCAAAGAAATATGCACTCATCAAAAGAATTCAGAATTCTATTAAGGACTCTCTCGCATTCTCCAGTGACGTAAGTGTGTTCGCTCCGTTATATACCATCGTAGAACGAATACGAAAAGAATTGGGATACGAATACGAATTGAAAAAGGAGGTTAATTCTAAAGTTAGAAACCTACGAGCGTTAATTCAAGAAAATGAACAATTTTGATTGACTGACCATTTATCATTATTTGATTGACCGACCATTATCATTATTTGATTGCCCGACCATTAATCATTTTTTTTTTAGCCGACCCTCAAGGGATGTCAAAAATCGATGGATGATCAATGGAAAAGTGGGGAAACTATCAGTATTATTTATTTATATATACAATTATGATACTTTCCCCATCATTGATAGAGCCGTTAAAACACTTCCATGGTGGTATCAAAAATCATCCGACATGTCAAAAAAGTGGGGAAACTATCAGTATTATTTATTTATATATACAATTATGATACTTTCCCCATCATTGATAGAGCTGTTAAAACACTTCCGTGGTGACTTTGTCACTGGTGTTAGGTCGGATTAAAAAATTGTTTTGCAATTGAAAAATTGTTTCTGATTTCAAATAATGGTCAATGAAGCATTAACAACCCGATTGGCTCGTGAACGACTGGATGCAATTAAGAGATTTGTACCAATTCGCGACTCTGTACGGAATAAACTACAACAACGACAAAGTCTTCAGACTGATTTTGCTGCGGGATCTGAAGAATTGTTTAAACCAGTAACCACAGCAACGAAGGAGATAGTGTCAACAATCTCTGAACAAGGAAAAAAACAAGAAGAGACTTTTCTCCCTGTGTTAGAAAAAATAGCAAAAAGAACTAAACAAACAAAAAAATCTTTGCAATCACTTCCTCAGGATATATCAACCGCTTCGAAACGAACATTTAAAGGATTTCAGGAAGAACTAGTTAGTGGACTACCTAAATCAATTATATTTACCGAGAGCGCTAAACAACAAATTCTCAACGAGGATATAGACAATTTAGGTGAATTCGCTGCTAACAGCTATGATTCACAAGAGAAGTTTTTCACGGACAATTATTCGGATTATAGAATGTCACATAATGAATGGGCTGATATAGTGTATGAAATAAATACTGGGGGTTTAGATAGAAGGATGAAGGACTACAGAGACTTCAAAAGAAAATTTCAACTCCAAATAAGACGGCCATATGATGAGAAGAAATTTTCGGGGAGTGGTCTAGTTGGAAACGCTAGCGTTTCATGTCCTGGTAGTGTTCTCAGTGATATATCACGATTAGAGGTTCTTGTAGGAGGGTTCCGAGCCGGAAATAACTCACCGGAAATAATTAATGAAGCAGCTGATATCTGTAGACGATTATTTCAGGGTGGTATCATGGATATCAGCACATATCGAGATTTCATTGGAGAGTTAGTGGAAAGTGGGTATCATAGTGACTGAATCGATTAGATAAATAACAATTGAAAAATTGTTTCTGATTTAAAATAATGATCATACACTACAATCATGATAAACCAACCCCCGTCTACGTAGTTAATTCACGGTTTCCGGTTTATAGAGCATACTACGGAGATGGTTTAGGCAATACCATTGCAGGGTTATTTGCGAGAATGGCTCCAAAAGTGATGCCGTTGGCTAAACAATTATCAATGAAAGCAATTGATGTTATTCGTGATAAGGGTATTGGTGCTGTTGGAGATCTTCTTGCCGGAAAAGCGTTTTCAACTGCGAAGAATAAATTAACATCATTAGTGAGACGAAAAAAGAAACCGGTACCATTGCCATCTACAGCGGAAATGCCTGCGAGTGTTAGTAGAATTATAAATAACGCAGTAGATGAAAAATTAGCGTCGATGATAAATCAAGGGGATCAAAGCAATATTGCAAACATGATAGCAGGAAGTGGCTTTAAAAAACTACGACGATGAAATGGGAAATCGCGATTTAGACTCTGATAAATAGAATAAAATGTTCAAACAGTCACCTGATCCAGCGTTTGATATAGATGCCCCAGTTCGCAAGGATGATTCTGTACGCGATTATCAATATTACGCCTATCATGCCATAGACTCAAATAGTCGAGCAAGAATTGATCTTCAAGTCCATGATACCAGTAAATACTTTTTGCCCTGTGAAGCGTTTATCGAAATCGAAGGAGAAATTGTAACAGCTGCTGATTCTCCTGCTGTACCAGCACCGTATCCAGCTGGTACTCAAGTTGGTTTTGTCAATAATGGTATTATGGCGTTATTTGAGAGTGCTAGATATCTCATTGATGGAAAAGAAATTGAGTCCATAGATCGTGATGTTGATGTGGCTACAACAATAATCGGGTTAGCGAGATATTCCGATGATTATACAAGATCAGCAGGGCCTTCTATGATGTTTGCAAAAGATGGTAAGAATACCGCTGGAGGAAATCCATTTGTTGTAAGACGACCAAAAAAACGTGATAATAATGATGCTGAGGTCGAGGATATGATTATAAACAACGATCCTAATTTCAATCTAGGAGCTGCAACACGAAACTCAATGTTGGGAGTAGGGCGTAAATCATTTTCATGCGCGATTCCACTGCATCACATATTTGGATTCTGTAGAAACGTCCGAAAAGTTATCTACGGGGCGAAGCATACAGTATCGCTTGTACGAAAGAGTGATGATAACGACGCAATCTGGAGGATTCCAGCGGATGCTGCAACTCCCAATGCTGATGCCGGTAAAGTCAATTTAACAAAAATATCATTGTGGATGCCAGTGTTGACTCCAGCAATCACCGCAGAAGAACGATTACTATCATTTATGGACCAAGGAGGAAAGTCGTTGTTAAGTTGGTTATCAGTGAGTACAGATGTGAAGCAATCAAATAACAACGGGTTATTCACTTGGAACCTAGCATCAAAACAAGGTGTTGCTGCGCCACGTCATATATTCGTAGCGTTACAAGATAACACACGAGTTGGCAATCAACTCTTCAGCCATATGATATTTGATCAATTAGGTGTTAAGGACGTCTCACTGAGAATAAACGGCCAGCAGGAACCATCCGAGGATGTACAACTCGATTACGGTCAGAATCATATTGCACGAGTTTATCATCGTCTGTTGTCATTTATGGCACGCGATCAAAATGTGGATACTGGTTTGCAAATATCACAATTGGATTTTAAAAGCCTCTATCCGATTTATTACTTCTCACTGGAACATCTCGATTTAACAAGACAATCTGTCGTTGATATACACTTTAGAGCTAATGTGCTTCGTGGTGCTATTGCTGATTATAGAGCGGTTGCTGTCATTCTCAGCGACAAATCAATGCTACTTGAAGGTGTTGGTGGAAGAATGAGAGTGGTAGATGCACCAGTGGAAAACATGTAATTGAAATTGTAAACGATTTAGAATCAATCTATTATGTATAATGTCATATAGTGTTATTAGTGTTGCGTTAACTCCCGGTCAATTAAAAAAATTGCAATCAGAATCGGCTAAGCGATGTGGAACCACAATCACATTGAAACCCAACCAAATGACTGGTGGTGCAAATAAACTATCGCTGACAACTCGTCAGGTGAAACATTTCAATGATGCACTTGCAGCCAAAAAAGGTGTTCAGATTACTCTCTCTGCGGCTGCTATCAAAAATATGATTAAAACAGGCGGTATATTTCCGTTGTTAGCTGCGATACCAGCATTGATTGCAGCAGCAGCCCCAGCGGTGGCTAAAGCGGCAGCGTTAGGAGCCGTTGGTACTGCAGCAGGAATGGCACTAAAGAAGGCAACTGGGAAAGGATATAAAAAAAAGGGACGATCCGTTCACGGATTGGGTCTAAGACTACCAGGAACCCCGTATTCGTGGTACAGCGGAAAGGGTCTAAGACTACCAGGAACGATTTATTAATTCGGGAATCGAAGATTCCTATGTCCAATTTTGATTTAATGGATGCTGCTAAAAAACTCGCGATTAAAAATTTCAGAGGTGTCTTTATGAAAGATCAATTACCACATCAACCAAACAGCGTTGAAACCGGTATTATTAATCTCGATAACAGCACCGGACCTGGAACTCACTGGGTTGCATACGCTATTGATCCACGTGGGATTGTCTATTTCGATTCATATGGATTAGCCCCACCAAAAGAGTTTTTGCGTTATATAAAAACCCTTCCAATGAAGACTTGGTATTCTACGCTACCAACACAAACGATGATTGATCCACCAATATGTGGCAGCGAAGTATTAAATGTCCTTGACGCTATTTCTAACTCCTTAAGTAACCCAAGCGGAAAACCACCACATGTTGTCGTTAATGAATACACTAGTAATCACTGGCAACGACGGAGTCGTCAAAAACAATTTTAGAGAGAGAAAGAGTTTTACAATAACATGATTGATATTTGGGGGAGATCTTTGAAACCCAAACCCGATGGCACTGCACCACCTGATTCTGTCAAGGATGTAAAAAAACTAATCAAAGATGAAATAGCTGAGACGTTGAACTTAACAAATGTTGATCCTAATGAAATAGTTGTATTTCAAGACAAACAGGGTAAATTGAAAAGCAGTGATGTGTCCTTGGATGATATTTTGGTTAAACAACGAAACGCAATCGAGAACACCGTTGCGTTATTTTCCGATCAGGGTAAACTCAAACCGGGTGTACTCATTTCGACGATTACAGATCGATTAAAAACTATCAACGATGAGTTAAACAATTCTGTGGTTGTAATAAAAACACTTGAATCTAAAATTGAAGAAAACGGAAAACAGTTTATATCATTTCGTAGAAATATCATTGATAAATTTATTGGAACCCAGTTGGATAAAATAGAAATAAAACTCCCTGATATTAAAAAATCCATCGATGAGACGAAAAACTTCATCGAAGCCGTCAAAGGTGATTTTTCGAGGATGATAACAATCATTGAAAAAACAAAAATTCCTCATGAGAAAACCAACAACGTGGTATACACAATCCAACACGGATCATTTGAGTGGACACCTACAAACAACAAATTAAATATCACTGCAACCGTTAAGGGTATTTATCGATTAACACTAGTAACACCATTAACTCAATTTAATATATCATCGTCGAGTTCATCCGGGGTTAATAATACGATTTCAACGATCATCGACAAGGATACAACTGAAAAGTTCACTATAACAACTACTGATAAAAATTTGATTGGGGTTTCAGTAACCTGGTATGTGGAATTCGTAGCGGATTTAAGTAAATAACTAAATTGAAAGGATTTCACAATTGAAAACGCTAGCTTTTTTAAAATAACAACAATGACTTTGTCATCGACGCAATGTCGCTATGATCAGGTCAGAGAATTTCAGAATAGACTCAAAACCCTCACTGAGGAGTATCAAATAAAAATAAAAAAATACCGACGAAGAATCACCGCAATTGATATTATTATGTACTCGGTGTCAAGCGTTCTCACTGGCGCCGGAATAATACTTGCATCGGTTATAATGATTGCCCCGGTCGTAGTTCCAATTTGCATTTCTGCGGTGGCTACAATCGGGGGTATATCAACCGGGATAGCAAAAAAGATATCATCATGCAGCCAGAGTAAACTGCAGAATTACTTACTTCAATTTCATATTGCATCAACCGCATACTCGCAATTATCATTGATGATATCGTCGTCACTCGATAATACGATTATATCAGATAGTGAATTCTCAGCGATGGTCAGTATTTTTGATTCCGCGATATCGAAATTAGAGCAACAACATGAGTATAATAACAATGACAACATCGATGGAATTAGAAAACACGAACCCAAAAAACAAAATGATCTCAATAATATCAACCATACCAGATTGTGAGTTCTCAGTGATGGTCAGTATTTATGATTCCTCGATACCAAAATTAGAAATAAATCATGAGTATAATAACAATGACAACACCGCAGGAATTACTTCAACGAGTAGTGGAGAACACGAACCCAGTACAAACAAGCATGATATCTATAACATCAACGAATCCAGAATTCAGTGTGAATTTCCCCTCTCCGGTTCCAGTGAAGGAGATAGCGCTAGCAAAACTACGAGTGTATCACAGTTGGCCTAATATCAGATCAAAATCATTTGGTGGTCAACAACCCAATAATTCTTTAGTGTTTGCAAATAAGAATAAAGACGACGGAACCCCAGACTGGAAAGTTGTTTCGATACCAACAGGGTCATACCAAATCGAACAAATCAATAATGAATTAGCGCGTAGAATAAAATCGATTACTGGAAAAGAATCAAAAATCGCTATAACGGTTCATGAGCCGACGCTATCATCTGCCATTGAAATAAACTCAGAAGAATACGTCGTAGATATATATCAAAGCTCAATAAGAACCGTACTAGGATGGCCTGAATTACCACCAGTGGAAAAAACCGTTGATGTACCAGAACCACAAAAATCTGATTATATCACCGACAGAATAAAACCTGATAATCCAATAAAGAGTTATAAAGAGCACGAAAACACTTTAGATTTTTTTGGTTTCATATTCCCAAAAATGGCGGATGGTAGATCATTGCCAGAGTATCCTTTTGCTAACAAACCTGAAATCGTTAAAAATTTCACAGCGATGAATAATGATTTATCGCTGTTGTTAATATCTCTTAAATCCGGTTCTCTCACCCGAGATGAATTTATCAGCGTCGTAGAAACATGCAATAAAATTATCGACGATATGGAAACATTTAACCTAAAAATTATTCAGGATATATTAGATGAAGATAACCCAAAATCGAGAAAAGAATTTGCATTAAACTATGAAATCCGCGTTGAAGATATCCCCACATTCAAACTACCAGGATATAACGTACCAGAACTAAAAAAATTTCTCAGTGACACCATCGATGTTGGTTTTAAAATAATTCATGATGCATGGAAAAAAACAGCATCAGGGGAAATAAAACTCCTCAAACACAATAATGACCCAGATGGTGGCGGTAGGCATATCGCTCCGTTCAACGTAAATATATCCTCAGTGATTGCGCTCAATTTAGTGTGTGATGTTATTGAAGGAAGCTATCAAATTAATCTCGAACGATCAAATCAAGCTCAGCAAGGGTATATTCTTTATTCATTTGCCCCAACAGCTCCTCCAGGATTTTTAATAATTGAGTCTCCGGTTAATCCAGTCTATATGCGATGCCATAATAATTCATTAACCAGAATTAATTTCAAACTCACCGACCAGTCCAATAATCTGATTGATTTACAAGAAGAGGTGTTAGTGATTAGTTTGTTTGTGAAATCCTAAATTGCTTTGCAATTTCAAAGGATTTTCGTCCTAAGGACTTTCATCATAAAGACTGGTTAAAATCATTTATTATTTTTTGTTAACCCAGTGATGAAATCACTAAGCAGCAGAGAGGGTGGATGACAACAAGTTGCGACCAAAATTAATTAAAAAATCGTTTTCATTTTTTTAGTTAAATGAGATTTCGTAGATTTCAACGAAATCCTACGGATCGTTTTAAGGATTCAATCAATTTTTTTTTGTCTGAAACGTTGTAGGATTCGCCCTTTTTTTGGTTGAAATGAGATTATAGGACGGCTCGTTTTAGGATTTCAATCAAAATTTGTCTAAAAACGTTGTAGGATTCACCCTCTCTGCTGCTAGTCTCAGGGATATAATTATTTGGATTATTGTGTGATGTTTCCTTTTTTTGTTGAAAATCCCATATTATCTGTAAGTCTTGTTATTAATTAATAATTTTTAGCTCTGCAGGTCATAGAGCAAAAGAGCTTATGGGATGGTCTGTTGTCCACTGTACATATGGTCTGTTGTCCACTGTACATATGGTCTGTTGTCCACTGTACATATGGTCTGTTGTCCACTGTACATATGCTCATTAGCACAATTTCCTGGTCACTACACCTCGTAAACTACTTGGGCAATTTGAAATTGGTGCTTCTCAGACATCCATTATGGCTACTATGGCATTCATCTTGAAAATCATATCATTGCTACTCTTCCTCAACGGATGGTTATTTATATGCTATTTTATGTTTGTTCTAAAAACAAAGTGGTCTGTTGTCTGTTATGACAAATGATTGCTTCTCTTTCTCAATCAATGGTTATATCAACTTAAGGTTTTAACTACAAGACTTTTTATGTTGTCTTAAGTTTCGTATAAAGAAAAGTGGTGCTAACCTATTTTGATTGCTATACCTCTCGAATGAATGGTTATATCAACATATCATTTTCACTAAAATACTGATTAATATGCTCCTAAATGTAAATAAATACTAAAGCAGTCAATGTTTTTGTATACAGGGGTTGACAGCTATGTTGTTGTTACATCTACTCTACAAATGGATGGCTATAGCAGCATGGGGTTTTCACTAACAGATTTTTCTTATTGGTCCTAAATGAACATGGTGCCAGTCTAATATGTTTGTAACGATGACAGTTGTAAAGGGGGCGCTCACCAGTTAATATGTACTTTTCAGATAGTGACGTATGTGAGGTGAAGTTGTTTGCATTTGTAACATGCACAATGGAGATAATGTTGGCATATCTCAATGCTACTTTGATGTAATGTGGCTGATATTTCTTTGGATACTGCACTTGTGGAAATTGTAAATGATCTAAGCGCATGGTATAACAAAATGGATGCTCCCTTGTGCTTGAAAAATTAGCCAGAATTAATCAAAAGTACACTAACTTTAGCAGTTATTAAACTAGGGAAAACGAATTTTGCTGAAGTAGGCAATAGCAGCTTCTGAAAGTGCAATGAACAAATTACAAAATATCTGAAAAGTAAAAAAAGTTATCGTACCATTTTTCTACAATTTACCTCTGAAGTCCAGGGAGTGAAAATGACCATGCGGAGCTAGCAGTTTGTTTACATGAGCACATCTTATGTTAGCCCAAGCTGTATACTCTAGAACCTAAAGTACACCCATCAATCATACATCAAAATAAAGGGAATTGAAAGTTCTTCTCCCAACACCTAAGATATACAAAGTCTTTATTATATTGCCAGTATAACCAGTGAAGAAATCCCAGAAAATTATTTTTCTTTAAAATTCTAACCCTATGCAAAGTACGAAACTGTAGAGCGCCACCAAAAGTCTTGTTGTCACTATGAATGGATGATAAGTAGGATGGAATTTTCAGCAAATGCTAAATGAATATGGTACCAGTCATACATCCAATATGGCTGTCATGAGACTATCTTAAAAATCTTCCTGTCACTATTCCCTCTGGATTAATGATCATTATGATGGGAAATTTTAAGCAAGTCCTAAATGAAAATGGTGCAAAAATATGATAATGCGTTCTTTTTACCCATACGATAATTATACACGAGGTTTAAAAAACCGTAAGTACTCTTATGAATTACAAACTGTGTACATGAAATAATACATTTATACACACAGGAAAGTGCATCTGCTATTAAATTATCTTTTTCCTTGATAAATGATTTCCCTCTGATGTTAAGATTTTATTCCTGTAACATTAAACTCCACCTAAGTAATCGAAGGAGCTTAACTAATTTAAACTTCAAAATGTTGTAATGCCAATATCAAAGCCAAAAATTCCCCCTCAATTGTTGAATGATTTCTTTGATGTTTATTTAACTTTTTAGAAAAATAGCACACTGGATAATTAATACCATTTTTGTCTTCTTGAATCAAAACTGCCTCAAACTCAACATCACTTGCATTAACAGATAATTTAAATGATTGGCTGAAATTTGGAATGGTAAGAACTGACATGCTTCCAAGTATTGCTTTTAACCTATGAAAAGCCTTCTGACATATTTTAGTCCAAAGGAACTTGTTTTTCTTGCTCAGAAAATTTTTCAAATGGTTCAGCATTTATAGAATATTGGATAAAATTTCACTAATCTTCTTGTCACTAATCTTCCTGTCACTAATCTTCCTGTCACTGTCACTAATCTTCCTGTCACTAATCTTCCTGTCACAAATCTTCCTGTCACTAATCTTCCTGTCGCTGTCACTAATCTTCCTGTCACTGTCACTAATCTTCTTGTCACTAATCTTCTTGTCACTAATCTTCCTGTCACTAATCTTCTTGTCACTAATCTTCCTGTCACTGTCACTAATCTTCTTGTCACTAATCTTCCTGAATGGATGAACAGTGTCAGATGGGTTTTTCAACAAAATGATGCATGCTTTGTCTAATGATGCATGCTTTGTCTAATGATGCATGCTTTGTCTAATGATGCATGCTTTATCCTAAATGAAATGGTGCTTGTATGGCATCCATGAGTACCACAGCAGCTAATTTGAAGGAAAAAAAAACCTTTATTGCTGAAAATATAATTCTCGAATTCCTGGACATTCATCTCATCCAGTAGAGCATCAGTCTTTTTGATAGACTCCAGCTGGTAATTATTTTTTTGATAGACTCCAGCTGTTAATTATTTTTTTGATAGACTCCAGCTGTTAATTATTTTTCTGATAGACTCCAGCTGTTAATTGTTTTTTTGATAGACTCCAGCTGTTAATTATTTTTTTAATAGACTCCAGCTGTTAATTATTTTTTTGATAGACTCCAGCAGTTAATTATTGTTTTGATAGACTCCAGCTGTTAATTATTTTTTTGATAGACTCCAGCTGTTAATTATATTTTTTGATAGACTCCAGCAATTAATTATTTTTTTGATAGACTCCAGCAGTTAATTATTGTTTTGATAGACTCCAGCTGTTAATTATTTTTTTGATAGACTCCAGCTGTTAATTATTTTTTTGATAGACTCCAGCAGTTAATTATTTTTTTGATAGACTCCAGCAGTTAATTATTTTTTTGATAGACTCCAGCTGTTAATTATTTTTTTATAGACTCCAACTCTTAATTATTGTTTAGATAGACTCCAGCTGTTAATTATTTTTGATAGACTCCAGCTGTTAATTATTTTTTTGATAGACTCCAGCTATTAATTATTTTTTTTTGGTTCTGCAAATATTGTAAGGTTAACAACATTATCACTTGCAGCTGATTTTATGAAGAGACATTTAGCACAAATTTAAAAAGAAAAGAAAATTCTCCAGGTGAAAAATTAGAGGACAGAAAGATAGTTTATGTATGGCTTGATAGTGTCCTAAAAGTTACAGGTTTTGAATAAATACAAGATATTACAGTGTAGATTATGATAGTTTTGTATGGCTTGATAGTGTCCTAAAAGTTACAGGTTTTGAATAAATACAAGATATTACAGTGTAGGTTATGATAGTTTTTGATATATTTAACTGATTTTAGATTACATGACAATCTTAATTATTTATACACTGGAAATATTTTTTGAAAGATATCCACAAATGTTGAAATTTTTGGTTTATGTTTTACTTAGTTGAAGTATCCCGTGTATAAATATATCACTATTATATTTACTTTTTATTTTGTATTGCAATATAACACTGTATTTACTTTTTATTTTGTATTGCAATATAACACTGTATTTACTTTTTTTTTGTATTGCAATATAACACTGTAGTTAGTGCTTTATAAATGAGTAGTGTACTTCAATCAAATTTGTTGTGATTGAAACATCATTTTCAAGAGTGCATAATTGTTAGTTAAATGGCCAATATATTTAGATATTTTGAATTCTAATTTTGTAATAATGAAAATGGTTTTAAATAAAATTCAGTTGAACTAAACAAAGGTGTGGTTTATTTTGTTTTTTCTATGTATATACAGTGTTCAGTTTTCATAGTGTAATGTCTTAGGCTGTTACATTTATTCCCACTCAAACACATCAGCCCTTGTTTGGATCATCATTCATTGTAAGGGAGAAATCAATTTTTTAAAACATCATTCATTGTAAGGGAGAAATCAATTTTTTAAAACATCATTCATTGTAAGGGAGAAATCAATTTCTTAAAACATCATTCATTGTAAGGGAGAAATCAATTTCTTAAAACATCATTCATTGTAAGGGAGAAATCAATTTCTTAAAACATCATTCATTGTAAGGGAGAAATCAATTTCTTAAAACATTGTTATAGTTTCCTAACAGTATAACAGTATTACATAATACTACTGCATTATGGTATATAATGTAACAAAATCAGGATCTCATCACAGTAACATTATGACTGCAAGAATCAGAATTGGTCATTCATACATAACCCACTCCGTAGGGAGGAGGTAGTCATTGCAAGAATCAGAACTGGTCATACATAACATAATTCACTCCCACATACTGAAAGGTAAAGATCCAACAGAGTGCATTTCTTGCAATGAACCATTCACTGTGAAGCACTTTATGACCGAGTGTTCTGACATGCAGCCTAGGCATGATAAGTACTATAATGTACATGACATGAAGGAACTTTTTGATACTATATCTATCGCTTGTATTTTAGATTTCCTGAAGGAAGTAAATATTTTAAAGTATAACTTGTATGCCATCACCTAGAGCATTTTTATCTAATGCAAATGCCACCCCTTATTTTCAACATCTTTTCATCAACATGCACCATTTACATTTCCCATTGATTGGGATGATTCATATTTTACTGTTAGTAACATCTTATGATTTTATATTTAACTATTGTGTTTTTTTTTATATCACTGGTCGATATTAAACCTTTAATATTTTTAAACGTATAAATACAACCTATTGTATTGTGCTAAATATCCTAAAAGTGCTGGTGTGCCATTAAAAATCAAATAAACAAACAAAACATGACTACTCTCAGTCATCTTGCTGATTACGTGTGTGCATATATATATATATATATATATATATATATATATATATATATATATATATATATATATGTATATGTATATATGTATATGTAGTGGATTCCAGTTTGTTGGGACTCATCAGGACTAGAACACTTTGTCCTAGTAAGCAGCTGCTCCAAGGTATTCAAAGGAGTTATTAAACAGTATACATACTATATACAGTATATAAAAAGTATACATGCTGTATACAATATATAAAAGGTGTACATACTGTATACAATATATAAAATGTGTACATACTGTATACAATATATAAAATGTGTACATACTGTATACAATATATAAAAGGTGTATATACTGTATACAATATATAAAAGGTGTACATACTGTATACAATATATAAAAGGTGTACATACTGTATACAGTATATAAAAGGTGTACATACTGTATACAATATATAAAAGGTGTACATACTGTATACAATATATAAAAGGTGTACATACTGTATACAATATATAAAAGGTGTACATACTGTACACAATATATAAAAGGTGTACATACTGTATACAGTATATAAAAGGTGTACATACTGTATACAATATATAAAAGGTGTATATACTGTATAAAATATATAAAAGGTGTACATACTGTATACAATATATAAAAGGTGTACATACTGTATACAGTATATAAAAGGTGTACATACTGTATACAATATATAAAAGGTGTATATACTGTATACAATATATAAAAGGTGTACATACTGTATACAATATATAAAAGGTGTACATACTGTATACAGTATATAAAAGGTGTACATACCGTATACAGTATATAAAAGGTGTACATACTGTACACAATATATAAAAGGTGTATATACTGTATACAGTATATAAAAGGTATACATACAGTATATAAAAGGTGTACATACTGTATACAATATATTAAAGGTGTACATACTGTATACAGTATATAAAAAGTATACATGCTGTATACAATATATAAAAGGTGTACATACTGTATACAGTATATAAAAGGTGTACATACTGTATACAATATATAAAAGGTGTATATACTGTATACAATATATAAAAGGTGTACATACTGTATACAATATATAAAAGGTGTACATACTGAATACAGTATATAAAAGGTGTACATTCTGTATACAATATATAAAAGGTGTATATACTGTATACAATATATAAAAGGTGTACATACTGTATACAATATATAAAAGGTGTACATACTGTATGCAGTATATAAAAGGTGTACATACCGTATACAGTATATAAAAGGTGTACATACTGTACACAATATATAAAAGGTGTATATACTGTATACAGTATATAAAAAGTATACATACAGTATATAAAAGGTGTACATACTGTATACAATATATTAAAGGTGTACATACTGTATACAGTATATAAAAAGTATACATGCTGTATACAATATATAAAAGGTGTACATACTGTATACAGTATATAAAAGGTGTACATACTGTATACAATATATAAAAGGTGTACATATTGTATACAGTATATAAAATGTATACATACAGTATATAAAAGGTGTACATACTGTATACAATATATTAAAGGTGTACATACTGTATACAATATATAAAAGGTGTACATACTGTATACAGTATATAAACGGTGTACGTACTGTATACAGTATATTAAAGGTGTACATAATGTATACAGTATATAAAAGGTGTATATAATGTATACAGTATAAAAAGGTGTACATACTGTATACAGTATATAAAAGGTATGCATACTGTATACAGTATATAAAAGGTATACATACTATATTATTATATAATATTATTTGAAACGTATCTGCAGTCCATGAGGTTTCTTGAATCTGTATTTTATACTGAATTCATATTTTTGGTTTATTTTCAATGTGTTAATGTTTGTCTAGCGTGATAGGATCAATCGTTCGATCAATCATTGTTTTCATACACCATATTTGTTTCTTTAATAATTCATTTCACAAATTTCTATTTTTCACACATTGTGTTTTTTTTATTCATTTAATCCAAAATCCACTCGGTTTCTATTCTGCAACAATCATTCACATCATATATCAAACCAAGTGCTTTTTGGCAGAAACAAAGTAGCGTTGACACAACTGGCAGACCACGTCTCCAGTAGCATCAGGTTCTTCCAATTACACCGTTGTTTATGACGGCAGCCAAACCCAATTTGACTCGTGTCTTCCCTATTTTGATTAAAAAATATGGAAACCCATGTTTCCAGGAACTTATGCAGCGTTGACACCCTCCTCATCTCTAGCCACAGCGGTAGCTGCTAACAAAGTAGCCTTCTTTAAATCAAAGTCCAAGAAAGATTTTGCATGGTACAGAGTTTACTGGATTTATTTAAGCAAGAACTTATAGATTTAGTTCTTTGCGAATCCGTCAACGTCGAGTGATGCCTGCCATGGAAATGATATGACGGCCCGACAATCAGTGGCGACGCATTCCACCACTATGCAAAAGACCTGGGCAAACTATGTGTATCGGTATTTATATGTTCCTGAACGCAAAATAATGTCACCTACCAAATGTGCATACCACCACTGTCGTTCTCCTGTTCAGAGATGAAATAGAAAAGGGTAATCTGGTCGTTTGATCTTGCATCTGATAAACGTTTAGCGAAGTATTGACGTCTATCCCAGAAAAGACCCCATCGTCTAAAGAAAAAGAGGAGCAGCCAAAGAAAGGATTTTCTCCATTAAGCGATAGTGTAAGAGGTCGTCAAACAGACTGGTCACACATCTTACCATTGACCAAAAAAATACTACTTCATAAAATATAAGATAAAATGTCGTGTGACAAATCGTCGCCGTCAGTTTATAATGTTTATGCTCTGGAACAAAGAACAAAGATGTCACAAAATTGAAGTGTACACCACCACTATCGCCGTTCCTCTCCAAAAAGAAAATGGAAAAAATAAAAGACAGTCTGAACATATGACCATCATCCGAAAAACACACATTTGTACCATTGCTAATGATTGGGGATGTTAATATTGCAGAGCTGTACAAGTGCTCATGACTGTGGCTGTAAACATACCAAAATAATACAGTCTTTAGAACTTTGGAATAAAACAGGTATGCTTCAGTAACTAAATGGTGCCCAGCAAACAATGGACAGTTCACAATTAGCCTTGTCTCACAGTGGTAACTGGAATGGTTTTATTTAACCTTTGACTTACAGATGAACTGACAATTGATCAGAGGATAAATTGAATTAAAGTAATAAGTAAATTACATTCATGAAGTAGACAAACCAGATACAGTATATAACTGATCGTTCCTGAATAAAAGGCTGGCACACAGTTGCATATTGTTCCAAATGTTTTCAATGCCAAGAGAGAAACTACGAATGTAAATTCTACTATAATCATAGATGCAGAATAAGTAGCCTGAACTTTGTAAAGAATTGAAAATCGATTGCACATACAGTGTATGTTATGACCATATATCTTGAATAACACTTTTGCGGACAGTCCCAAGTAGATCAAACAATGTAGGTGCGGTAGTGTGGATGGCAGCAGTATACATTTCAATATGACTGCCACTCTCCGCTTTGACTAAATTTTTAAAAAAATAATTCAGTGAAGTGTGATCATGTGATGTATACACATATTATAATGCGTTTACCTAATGAGTTTAACCAGACTGTCCCACTCATTAACTAACATATTGATCTTTCACCTTTACAGCTGAGAACCCCAGGTGTAATTTACTAATATAGAACCACCGAATAAAGTTGACTCATTAGGAAAGTGAATGGCGCCGAATGATAACTGGTCAGTGCACACTGCTAGCAGCGAATACTTTACATTGGTAACTGCATATATGCAATGACTTTACTGAATGGATTGACATACAGGTGACCTGACATTTAATATATTGGGTACATATCATAAAAGTAAAGTAGTCAACGTTTCAAGAACACATGTTTAGCAGCTTTTATCTCCCAAGGAATGAAACAAAAATTTTGTTTGATTTAGGATTTTTAACGTAGCTTTAACAATTTGAAACAAAAATAAAAAACAACAAACACTGTCCAATAACATGTTAGTAACATTTATGTATAGAGTGACATGCAAAATTGGCACATATAATGCATTCATCAAGACATTTATTGTTCCAGAATAAATTGCACTGTAACACTACGGTATATGTTTAAAATATTATTACAATAACAATGCTAGTGTCTGTCCTTCTTTAAGACAGCATCTCCTTTGAGCAAGAAACACTAACTGAAATCAGTTGTTTCTTGCTGTGCGCAATCATCTTCGGTAGACAAAGTTTTGATATGTTAACCCTATCTACATCTTGGCGAAGCGAGCAGATAGTTATTGCGTTGTCAAAGCGCCATCTATTGGATATCATGAGTTGCTTTCTACAGTATGTAATGCTAACTAACCAACAGGATTTAACAGTGGTGCATTGTACATGGCGCAAAAATGGGGGAGGTTGATGACTCCAAAAAGATACTTTGTAAGTTTTTCTTCGAAAGAGAGAAGCCATTATAGGTGTATTTTGGGTGAGAGGTATTTGTACAAACACAGACCTAAGTGGAAAATGCTCATTTATGAGTCCATTTCAATTGTGTGCTCCCTTTTTCTCAATCATTTAGGAACAGTGTTTAAATTTAAACCATTAAATTTTGATTGGATGCGGTGACTTGCCGCCGCATCTAATGAGATTCTCAGACCCAACGCACATAAATATCTGCTCGATCCGCCAAGGAGTTGATAGGGTTAAAACTAATCGAAAACTTTGTTTGTGAAGATAATAGGCAATATACTTATCAAGTTAGTTAAATTATATATTTCAATATAATTTGACCACATGTATAACTGCTGAAACGGATTTATAGTGAGGGGCCATTGCCAAATACAATGTTATAGGGACAGGTATAATCATGGGGGAATTCCATAATTGACGACATTGATAAAGTATAACAACGTGATCAAAGAAAGTCTAGTCAAAATGAATCTGAAGAAATATTTGCATACCTTGATACAGTTAAAGAGATACATGTGTATCGCGAATGTCTGCATTTAAAATGAGAACACATGATCTCCCACATGCTAGTTACAAGAGCAAATAAGAAATACTCAGCTAGTCCGAATTACTTTGTCACCTTCATGCACACACTGTATTGTTTCAGCTCCAGTGTTCTTTTGTTATTGATGTTGATATTGTCTGAATTGAAAAAAACACTCAGCGTATCCTGTTCCGTACAAGATGTTCATTTCCATACAAAGTATTGTTACGATATCCATTACATTTGTATACGGTATCTTTATTACACGGTTATTTCATTTCTATGTAATATACAACAGGTCTCTCACTATAACACGATACAGCAAGCCTTAAAAGTATACAGCAATTCAGGAGAAGTCGCATGATGCTGAGATATGTTATTTATATAAATAGAACTAAACCAATTTAATGGAATTCTTGTCCACATATCACAAACGTGTTCTAATGATGAGCCCATGTATTTGTTTAGGAGAAAGTTAACAAATTTAGTTTTATGGTGGTGAGATGCTATGTTCTATTTCCAGTGCACCTTTCTTGTAAACTTCATAATAGTTTATTTATAAACCATGTTGATTTCACGTTTTGCTGCCTTTCACGACTCAGAAACCTATTAGACTTGATTTCTTCTATTTCCTGTTACGTTTCGTTAATGCACTCTATAGGATAACCTACTCCTCTTTTGACAAAGTTAAGTTAAAGTTCATGTGAACTCTTTTGTCATGAACAAGGTGAACGTTTTTATTAGCACATCGGAGTGAAGTTCTTCATGTCTCTGCTTACTTGCATAGTTACAACTATGAATAAATATGTGCACGTGAGTCGTATCATTTGCGTTTTTCACATGAACACGTGTTTGTACAAAACTGACTCAAAATTTCATCAATTTCTTCATTGGTGGAGTAATGCAAAGGGGTTTGGAGTTTGTCGTCAGTAAAATGAACCATGTTTTCATCTATAAAAAGAAACTGCTTTATAATATCTATATTTCCTACGCAAACTGCGACATGGATGGGACGCATACCATCAGAATCAGAAACAGTTAGGTCTGCTCCCAAGTCCAGTAGCAGCTGAACAAGGCAAATGTCACCTTTTCGGATGGCCTTTGACAGTGCCGTCTTTCCATCTTCATCAAGTAGGTTGGGACTAAGTCCTAGGTGAACAAAATCTTCGATAAGGTCTTTTCTTTTGTCACGAACAGCTTGGTGGAAAATATAGTTATTTTCGGGATCACAATTTAGGTCTGCTCCACATTCAACCAGGGCCTTTGCGATGTCAAAGAAACCTCTGTTTTCGGTTGTAAGAAGAAGTTGAAGACACCTGTGAAGTTTCTCGGATTTAAAGTCTGCAGGAAACGTATTTCCATGTTCTGTATATTTCAAAAGAACCAAAGCAATGTCATATAGTTCTGATTCAATCGCAGTTTCAAAATGATCTTTGCAAGTGGACAGCGAGAGGGCTGTATATCTTTCTAAAATCTCGCAATATGTTTTCTTGTTTTCTTTATGAAGGCTCTCTGTCAGGGCCACCATCATTTGTTTTTTCAGCCATTCTTCTTTTGCTCTATCATTGTATTTAAAGACTTTCAGAAATGACCTCTGTGAAAGCTGCTGCCATGCTGTTGTCCGTAGGATCTTTTCAGTGACATTAAAACTTCCATCCGTACACGGATTCATAAAGATAATATCTAATCCATACACAATAAGAGAATTTCCACTCTCTTGGTCTTCAGCCTGGAGAACTTCGGAAAGTAGTCCCTTATCTAACAGATACCGCAAATATCCCTCGAAAATATCTGGATCTTCGAGGAAGCGAAAGCTAGATATGATGTGAAGACACCCAGACAGAAAAATATTAGTTATTCTGCTAAATACGGCGATGCATATGTCTTTGTCTGACGTTTTCAATGGAAAGAATGGTATCTCCTTTGTAAATGCTGGTCGCAGTACTGCACATAGACATCCTCGGTCGATAAGTTGTATTAGTTCCAGTGGATGTTCATGTAACGCCGATATTGCCATGGCACATTCCAATGACTTACACAAGAAAGACAACTTTCCATTTATCTCATTTATATATGAATCACGTAGCAAACGAACACCATCTGTGATATATGGAACTATTTTGTCCATGAAGCCACGTTTTTGTGCGAAGTTCAAAAGAAACTCACACTTCTCATTTTTTAATTTATTTATATCTTCATTAGTTTTAAGAATCGATAGGAAATTATCCACTATCTGTGCTTTATGCAAACATTCCGGATGTACAAGCACTGTCAGGAGGGTAAAGTATCTCATCATATCAGTAGGGCAAGTTGATTGCCTCATTCGTCCCAACTCTCGAACTTGCCAGATTTTGGGTTCATCGAAGAAAGCTGATTTCTTTTCCACATTGTTCCTGGATGCGGTAAAGTCTTCGACAAGTTTCGGGAATCCCATCGACGGTGCTGCAATAAGAATTTCAGTACAATCATATTCGGATAACATTTGTTCCTGTCCACCTTCTGTCAAAGACTCAGCCAGGTGTTGTCGGAGTATGTTTAATTTGTTATCATCATTCAATGTATATTGTGAATGTGACAAGTCAATGATGTGGTTTTCGTTCAGGAAAAACTGCAGGTCATCTGACGTGAATCCAATTTCTTTCTCATGGTGTAGCTGAAGGAATAGTGACTTCGACATGGACATGATTACGAAGTGCCCTTGCTGAGCGCATTCTCTGACCTGAATCAACGAGTCTTTACTATGGAAGAAATCCTCCATCAAAAAATGTTTTCCAAAATCTTCTCTGAGATAGATGATCATATTTGATCCATTCGTCTGGTTTCTTCTGGGAACGTCCAATTCTTGAATATCCATATCGGTATTTACGTCCATGCAGGTATTCCATTGTTCCATTTTATCAAATATAAGTGGTATGGTAGTTTGGTCGTAGCGAACCGCCGACGCCATCAGTTCGTATGCAATTGACTTTCTACCATCTCCCTTTTCTCCAACAATGAGCACATATGGTAAGCCCGTTTCGTTGAACAATACTCTTTCTGCCCCTTTGAATCCCCTGGTTTTAACGAACCTTCTCTTTCTCAATGGACTCTCTAAGATTGTCCTTGTGTACGCTGTAAGTAGAAAAACTATTGATTTTAAATCAAAGTTTTGTCAATCACTTCTTCTTAAACTTTTATTTTTAAGTCAACTTTACAAAAAATTCATATAACTAATACTGAACACTAGGCTAATCAGTGTGTCTTTTTGTAAGGAAAAGAAGACGGAGAACCAGCGAAGAAAACCATAATCACTGGATGGTCTTCCACTTGCCAGAGAGAGTGATCAAACCTGAGACAGCAATGGTGCGCAGCGAGTGTGTTACCAGTTATTGTCTATTAAATGAAAGTTGTAAGAGACTTAAAAAGAGCACCATCCCATTTATTCTCCACATCCTTAAAGGAGCCTTACGGAAATGTCAGTTTTGGTTGTAAAATTTCTTTTGATGTCCTTTTTTTAGAAAGTATATACTGGGAAAGGCATCAACGAAATTTCACAACCAAACTTTGCTTTACATAATTTTTTACAGCCTACAACATCTGGGATAATACCTTGAATGCTTTCGGTAACCTTGTTTTCACGTAAGCCTGAAATGAAGAAAGAAAAAAAAAAACAGTCAGGAGATGTTCAGTTACATCGCATATACCGCAAGATGACACTTAATAAATTTGTACAAATATTATATATTTTCCATGCCTTCATTATTCACCAAAAATATTTTACTCTAAACTAAATTTTACGAAAGTAAAGTTTTATATTTGTTTTCTATTTCATAAGAAAATACGGATTCTTTTCATATGCCATGCTATGTAATTATTCATTTCTGTTATTATTGTCAATGGTATATATATATATATATATATATATATATATATATATATATATATATATATATATATATATATATTCAACACGATATGCAATACAATTTCCATATTACTTACTAATCATGGGTCTTCTGTCTGCTGTTGTAAACCCTATCAAAAGAATAAAACGTCATTATCTAAGTTTCTTAAATCCAAGTTATCACATTGTTATCTGCTTACTGATTTTGTTGTTATCTATATTTAGCAAACAATACAAAGTATCATCCTCGATATAAGTAATTCCTAATTATCGAGTAGCAAAGATATTTACAGTAAATACATATGTTGAAAGGAAGTTTTGCTTAAATGGAAAACAATGATCTGTAAACAATGTAGACAATAATAATAATAATAATAATAATAATAATAATAATAATAATAATAATAAAAATAATAATTTGAGGATAGTGTATTTGGTTCTAAATTAACTGTTTTATATGGCTATCTTAGTGTCTGACACTCACATGAAATCATTAAACCAAATTCACATATACTGTGTGTGAATATAAGAAATATTTGAAACCAATTTTTTTTTATGTTTTCCATTCCGAGTGAGATTAATCTATGTTGTTTACATTGGGGTGGGGTACTATATGTGTCGGAAGATTCATTCCGAAATATTTATATAGCGAAATATAATATAATAATACTTTTTAAAACTAGTGTTGTGCTAATATGTATTACCAACACAGACATTATTTTATACACTTATATACAGGCACTCCACAGACGTAGCAGAATTATATACGGATAGAGCCAGAGTAAAGCCATATATTACGCATAATACTCACGAGAAAACTCCGATTGTTGTCCTATTTCGTTTTCTCTTAAAAGCTTGGCCTCTTCTTCCTCCAAAATGTCTTTCAAGTAAGCCTGCTCTGACAATACCAGACAATTTTTAAATTTCTCGTAAATGGATTGGTCCCCTTGCACAACTGATTCAATGAGCAGTCTAATTTTATGCGAAGTCCTCTGTAGATCCTGAAATTACACAAGCAACAAATTCAAGAGTTGCGTTTGCAGCATGCAGTCTGCAGAATACGAGCAGAGTTTGCGCCCTCACATTCGGATGACTTTGAAAATGTAAACGTCTTTGAAAGTAGTGTCATAAAAAAATGTAAAATAATTTTTATTATGGACAAGTCAATATAAACACTGCTTATCTTTCAGACCGTGATGTAGTGAAATGATCTTGGAGGATATCGTCTGTTTAAAAGGTCAAATGTCAGGATCTGAGTATACACAACTTATAGTAGCTCCTTATCTGCTGTGATTCATCGAAAGAGAGAACCTATAACATAGTGGACGTCCATTAATTATGCCAACAGATTTTAGGCAATTTTTTTACCCCCCCCCCCCCCGTCAACAACTGTTAAACTTTATGTGAACCCCCCCCCAATAAAATTATGTCAAACATTTTTTACCCCACACACCCCTACAAACTAACAATATTTTATACGGCTGGCTTTTATGCTAAAAATATAATTATGGAAACAAATAAATTTTAATACATTTGTTTTTACTTGTTTCAAATTGACAATAACACTTTGAATACATGAAAAAAAGGTCGAGACTTTATATTCTAGTTTCTTTCATCTTCCCGTTTTCCTATTTTTTGATTTTTTAAAAATTTATTGTAAAAAATAAAATTGTTGACGTCAATTTATCTTGAATTCCCCCATGTCAACAATTGTCATACTTCTTCACCCCTCCCCCCCCCATTTCGTTGACATAATTAATGGACGACCCCATATTTAGTTACACAGTACTTAATTCACGGCTGAATCTAGAGTTTTCTTTTAATTCTCGCACATAGAACAAGTGACATTGATGCCCAAAAGACAATTTACTGCGATCTGATTTTGACATCTATCTATGATAGGCTATTTATAGTAGCTACTATGTTTGGTAAAGAACCTTGGAAACTACTGACTCATGGGAAAATAATGGCAAGCTTTCTCACATACCAACACTGGCCGAGCTTAGAATCGAACCTATGCAGGCAAAGGTGAGATGTCAGAGATCTGTAAAGGCGAGCGTCTTAAATCATTCGGTCTACAAGGGGCCATAAGGCACGGTTGTGGAGTGTATATAATAAAGCTGGATTGTTTTATTTCTTCTTCTTAAATAGTTAATTATTAGTGAAGGGAGGAATTTAAAGCTTCCTCCTGAACAACTATATTGATGTAAATTAACTTTTAATAACCTGAGATCCTCTCTTCTTCTTCGCTCCCTATGAACCGTCATTGTCTTAAACAGTTCATTTCTAGTCATGTTAAAGTTAATCAACAACGCATAAATCAAGATTTTTAGATCTGTATGGAATAAAGTTTGAACATGTAACTGATTCAAATTCAGTTATTACTCACCTCCTCTATCTTTTGTGGGTTGATTGCTTGAGCTTTGTATGAAAAAGACTTGTTGTTAAGAAACCAACGTGTTTGTAATATATATATATATATATATATATATATATATATATATATATATATATATATATATATATATATATATATATATATATATATATATATATTTGTGTGTGTATGTCTGTAAATGCCCCAGATCTATGTATAATTTTTAAATTAATTAATTTGATGTAACTGAGAAAAGAAAAGTTGTATTGGATAAGTGACAAGGCGACAGCACCGTGATCCATTAACCTGGAGGCATTTGGATATTTTTGAGCAAACTAGAAACATGAGCCTAGTCAAATTTTCAACATGAGAAACATTTGGATTTCTTTTTGTTTAATCAAGGCAAGCCTTTTAACAAAGCCTTACATAAAAGGTTGCATTACCTTACCACCTGATTGAAATCAGCGTTTACGTGCAGATCTGACGATGACCACTTAGGAGTCATCTTATGTGACCTTTGAATTGGCCAATGGAAATGCAGCTTTCAAAATCTGAAAGTTATTCAAATCGTTCAGTACACATTGCTGCTATTCGCCCATACGGCTCAGTCTCCAAAAGCGAATTTACAAGACTTTATCTCATTGGCTGATAAAATTAGCCATTATGGTAATAACACAAGTTACCCAAAACATGACCCCTAAGTGGTCGCTGTTAGATCTTCACGAAAGACAATACATATGATTTTATTCAGATTACATTACCTTCATATCTCTGAACGTAACATCATCCAATAATTCTCCCTGATAAATGTAGTCGGTGATGCCTGCAACATCTAAATCTCGAAGTAGCACGGGGAAACATCGTCGTAAAACAATACGATGAAAATGTTCTGAAAAAAATTAAATTTCATGGTACAAATACTGAAACGGGTTACCATGTCTTCTTCAGGATGCTATAAGCTGTAACATACAACGTAAAACTGTTATTGGTCAGGCCATTGATCAACAATTGTTTCACGTTGTCAATAATTTATGAAAGTTGTAAATTTAAATATTTGCTTCAAAAAGAAGGTAAAGAAAGAGATGTATTTTTATATTCTGATAATATGCACTAGAATCACTACGTGGTGCTTGTTGCTGTTGATGCTAGTGGTGGAGAGATTACGGTGTGCACTGCAATTTGCGGTTTCCTTTACAAAACAAAGACATAATCGATGAATTTGAGGACTTGATATGTTTTTCTTCATTGTGAAAATAATAATTAAAGAGTAAGTAATATTACTTGACCATTACATATATTGATCTGAAATAATTTTGACCTATGTATTGATTAAATTATTTTTTTTAAAAAACATAAATAATATTTATTAAAAAAATCTAAACAATTTGTAATGAGGAAGATTGTAAATTTCTGAGCAAAGCTAAACGTTTCTCGAAATCAGTCGAATGTCCACATATTCCAAATAATTTCCAAATTAAAAAGGTTGAAATGGGAAATGACTGAAGTATCAAGTATTGAAATTTAAATAAGAATATTTTTAGAACAATGTTTGCAAACCACATAGATGGGCCTTTATATATGTGGCATATACAGTATTTACGTTATATATGTGACATATACAGTATTTACGTTATATATGTGACATATACAGTATTTACGTTATATATGTGATATATACAGTATTTACGTTATATATGTGGCATATACAGTATTTACGTTATATATGTGGCATATACAGTATTTACGACAGTATTTACGTTATATATGTGGCATATACAGTATTTACGTTATATATGTGACATATGCAGTATTTACGTTATATATGTGACATATACAGTATTTACGTTATATATGTGACATATACAGTATTTACGTTATATATGTGACATATACAGTATTTACGTTATATATGTGACATATACAGTATTTACGACAGTATTTACGTTATATATGTGGCATATACAGTATTTACGTTATATATGTGACATGTACAGTATTTACGTTATATATGTGACATGTACAGTATTTACGTTATATATGTGACATGTACAGTATTTACGTTATATATGTGACATGTACAGTATTTACGTTATATATGTGACATGTACAGTATTTACGTTATATATGTGACATGTACAGTATTTACGTTATATATGTGACATATACAGTATTTACGTTATATATGTGGCATATACAGTATTTACGTTATATATGTGACATATTCAGTATTTACGTTATATATGTGGCATATACAGTATTTACGTTATATATGTGACATATACATTATTTACGTTATATATGTGACATATACAGTATTTACGTTATATATGTGACATATACAGTATTTACGTTATTTATGTGACATATACAGTATTTACGTTATATATGTGGCATATACAGTATTTACGTTATATATGTGACATATACATTATTTACGTTATATATGTGACATATACAGTATTTACGTTATATATGTGACATATACAGTATTTACGTTATATATGTGACATATACAGTATTTATGTTATATATGTGACATATACAGTATTTACGTTATATATGTGACATATACAGTATTTACGTTATATGTGTGACATATACAGTATTTACGTTATATATGTGACATATACAGTATTTACGTTATATATGTGACGTATACAGTATTTACGTTACATATGTGACGTATACAGTATTTACGTTATATATGTGGCATACACAGTATTTACGTTATATATGTGGCATATACAGTATTTACGTTATATATGTGACATATACAGTACTTACGTTATATATGTGGCATACACAGTATTTACGACAGTATTTACGTTATATATGTGACATATACAGTATTTACGTTATATATGTGACATATACAGTATTTACGTTATATATGTGACATATACAGTATTTACGTTATATATGTGACATATACAGTATTTACGTTATATATGTGACATATACAGTATTTACTTTATATATGTGGCATATACAGTATTTACGTTTATGAGATTTATTTGAACCATTTAGAAAGATGTTTTCTTTTAACCAGTTAAACATTAAAACTAACCATTCATAACAGAAGTCTTTTGACACCTGCCAACCCCACCCCTTATAGAAAAATGAAACTGTTCTTTTAATTGTATATATATATATATATATATATATATATATATATATATATATATATATATATATATATTAACCTGCTGTTTTGTCTTTTTCAAGCAAACGAGATTCACGCTCTGAAATAAAGAAAAACAAATAAATGGCCGAATTACACGCTTACATAAAGTGGGCTTCATAACAACTATATACAGATATGTAGCATTTCAAAACGATAGAAAAGATCCCCGTCCTAGTCTTTGCCATGACGACTGTTCAAAATGTCAAATGTTAACATACATTGTAGTACACTAAATATCGTTAGTTGTTCCCGCGTGGACAAGTTATAGTCGGAGAGCATGTCTACCAATATTTTCAGATAAATTGAACAATGTCGCCGCTCCTCACTACGTTAAAATACTTCCTCGTACAACTGGGATAGTGCTTTTTTTGTTGTTGCTATAATCTGTCTCAACACTACCTAAAATATATCAAATGATTTTCTGATGGCAATGACGGCCTATATAATCGTTATTCTCTGTTTGAGTGATATCGCAATTTGCGTTATACAGTATATACGAAGCGTGGAAATTTCAGGCGCAAAATCCAGAACGTACTCTCATATTTTGCAAACATAATCTGTACACTTGTCAACGGTTGTGACCAGTTTTGGGCTTTAATAATTTTACACTTCATCAAACACGACATATTCATTAAATGGGCCTTGAAAGTAACTGAGTTATACATTTCTCGTTTGAGACACCCTGTTAATGCGAATACGAATCGAAAGTGTTTTGTAGTTATACTTTCGAAAATTACGAATTAAAGTTCTTAGTATTGAAGGTTCGTACTAGGAATTTCAATTTTTGTGATTAAATGTATAATTTTGAGCAATAAATTTATTTATGAAGTACATTAGATCTGTTACCAACCACGGGTATTTATAATGCATCCCCTCTTAATTCTCTTATATTCCTCTCTTTAATTATAAACAAACCACTCCCGTCATACATACATACATACATACATACATACATACATACATACATACATACATACATACATACATACATACATACATACATACATACATACAGAGAGAGAGAGAGAGAGAGAGAGAGAGAGAGAGAGAGATCAGTGTTGTTAGAAAGAACAGATCAATGTATTCAAAAGGTGGATAATGTTTAGATGAAAAACATACAAACCAAAGACGACGACAGTGACTATGCTGAAAAAATAGCTGTAATTGTTTAGGTAGAAAGAGTATATTATACAAAACTAGAATTGTTTGTACCAATAGAAGCATACATCGTATGCAAAATTGTCAGCAGAAAATAACAGGCATACTCGAGATTAATCTACAAGATTATGTTTAAAGTTTTGTCTCGATCCCGGTAAATCAGCAGATTAATTCTGAACTGTAATTCCTTTTAAAAGGTAAAACTTCGACATTGGAACATATTTTACATATCTTCATCAAACCATGGTAATTAACCTGCGTCTTTTCAATCATGTATTTCCTGTATTGTATAGATATCAAACCATGTAAAGCATGGTAATTAACCTGCGTCTTTTCAATCATGTATCCCCTGTATTGTATAGATATCAAACCATGTAAAGCATGGTAATTAACCTGCATCTTTTCAATCATGTATCCCCAGTATTGTATAGATATCAAACCATGTAAAGCATGGTAATTAACCTGCGTCTTTTCAATCATGTATCCCCTGTATTGTATTGATATCAAACCATGTAAAGCATGGTAATTAACCTGCGTCTTTTCAATCATGTATCCCCTGTATTGTATTGATATCAAACCATGTAAAGCATGGTAATTAACCTGCGTCTTTTCAATCATGTATCCCCTGTATTGTATTAATATCAAACCATGTAAAGCATGGTAATTAACATGCATCTTTTCAATCATGTATCCCCTGTATTGTATTGATATCAAACCATGTAAAGCATGGTAATTAACCTGCATCTTTTCAATCATGTATCCCCTGTATTGTATTGATATCAAACCATGTAAAGCATGGTAATTAACCTGCAACTTTTCAATCATGTATCCCCAGTATTGTATTGATATCAAACCATGAAAAGCATGGTAATTAACCTGCGTCTTTTCAATCATGTATCCCGTGTATTGTATTGATATCAAACCATGTAAAGCATGGTAATTAACCTGCAACTTTTCAATCATGTATCCCCAGTATTGTATTGATATCAAACCAGGTAAAGCATGGTAATTAAACTGCATCTTTTCAATCATGTATCCCCAGTATTGTATTGATATCAAACCATGTAAAGCATGGTAATTAACCTGCATCTTTTCAATCATGTATCCCCAGTATTGTATTGATATCAAACCATGTAAAGCATGGTAATTAACCTGCATCTTTTCAATCATGTATCCTCAGTATTGTATTGATATCAAACCATGTAAAGCATGGTAATTAACCTGCATCTTTTCAATCATGTATCCCCAGTATTGTATTGATATCAAACCATGTAAAGCATGGTAATTAACGTGCGTCTTTTCAATCACGTATCCCCTGTATTGTATTGATATCAAACCATGTAAAGCCTGATAATTTACCTGCATCTTTTCAATCATGTATCCCCAGTATTGTATTGATATCAAACCATGTAAATCATGGTAATTAACGTGCATCTTTTCAATCATGTGTCCCCTGTATTGTATTGATATCAAACCATGTAAAGCATGGTAATTAACCTGCATCTTTTCAATCATGTATCCCCAGTATTGTATTGATATCAAACCATGTAAAGCATGGTAATTAACCTGCATCTTTTCAATCATGTATCCCCTGTATTGTATTGATATCAAACCATGTAAAGCATGGTAATTAACCTGCGTCTTTTCAATCATGTATCCCCTGTATTGTATTGATATCAAACCATGTAAAGCATGGTAATTAACCTGCGTCTTTTCAATCATGTATCCCCTGTATTGTATTGATATCAAACCATGTAAAGCATGGTAATTAACCTGCGTCTTTTCAATCATGTATCCCCTGTATTGTATTGATATCAAACCATGTAAAGCATGGTAATTAACCTGCAACTTTTCAATCATGTATCCCCTGTATTGTATTGATATCAAACCATGTAAAGCATGGTAATTAACCTGCGTCTTTTCAATCATGTATCCCCTGTATTGTATTGATATCAAACCATGTAAAGCATGGTAATTAACCTGCATCTTTTCAATCATGTATCCCCAGTATTATATTGATATCAAACCATGTAAAGCATGGTAATTAACCTGCATCTTTTCAATCATGTATCCCCTGTATTGTATTGATATCAAACCATGTAAAGCATGGTAATTAACCTGCGTCTTTTCAATCATGTATCCCCTGTATTGTATTGATATCATTTTTAACACACAAGTTTAACTTTGACTATAATGATGATCATGTTGCTCTTACAAAATTTAACGTGACGCAATAAATTGAAAGCTCTTGATAAATGTTAAGAAAGAAAGTTCATCGATATGTCATTCACTTGCCTATTTGTTTTTCCTCCAGACAATCGTCCTCCGCTAGAATCGAGTTAAATAATGCCAAGCTGCCAGTGTCGAAGGAATTTGACGAACCCATTGACGTCAGGCTTACGCAATCAATGGATTCAGAGTCCTTTAACGAATCTGTTACTGCCGCAGAATTCAGGGACGTTTTAGACCCATATAATGCGATGTCTGATGGTGTACGTGAGAACAGTCTTTTAATTCCGTATAAGATGTTTGACATGAAACTGTCTCTTCTTTCTTCATTTTCCGTTGCTTTTGTTTCTTCAGAATCATTGACGTGGTGTCCAGAAAATAATTCGGGTTTGGGGATTTGAAAATCTGTTTTCCAAAAGCTATTGAGCTCGAAAGGTTCATTTGGCATTTTAATTTCAGCACTCTTGGATCTTGTTCGCTCGAAAGATTTCTTTGCTGCAGATGTATTGTTAAAGCTATTACTTGCGTGAGTGTTTATATTAAGACTGCTAGCAAGAGAATAAAACATATTAGACCTTTTCCGAAAGGAGAATGTGGTTCTTGGTGCATACATTTGGCAAAATGCACTGTTAGATCCTTTGAAACTATGAATTGTCGTTGTTGTTTCAAAATCACTACTCGGGACTAGCGCATCTATATTACTACTTAAGGTTGTTGTTATATCCTCGTCAGCAGGGAATGGAACCGTGATCAGAGGCTCCTCGTGGGAACAATGTCTTGATTTAGTTTGGAATTGTTGAACTTCACCGCTGCATCTTTCCTGAACAGCATTCGTCAATTTTGTCGGAAAACTTACTGATAAAGGCCTTCCTATATTAATGTCTGCATTTTGCGGGATTTCTTGCGTATCAAAACCCTCACGGCACACAGAAGAAGAAATATCGATAACGTTGGTAACTTTAGTTTTTGTGCTAGGTGTTGCACAACTCTCACTCTTTGATCTTTTATGGCCAACAACTGTCATTGTACCTTTCGAATCACGACTGAGAAATGCATCTTCATTTGCACTTGCTCTTTTCATGAATTCTTGTTTGATGTAACCTACAACACGATTACAAACACCAACAGACTCTGATGATTCTGCTAGTCCAAAATCATCATCATCATCGTCATCATCGTCATCATCATCATACTGCTTTAGTTTGTACGCCATACTTAAAGAAATATTTAATTTACGCTTATTGTGTTGTGAAAAAGCACGAATTGATCAAATGGAGTCCTTGAACGATAATGACATTTTGTTTTTAAAGTCTAAGACGGACAAAGCGCGGATCAGCACTTATTAGGGCGTGTATATGTAACCTTGAGAAAAGTCAAGATGATCTCAGAATACATATATTGCTAATATTCAGCCACATAACAGTTGCCGACACAATGCAAACGATTGTCATACAACAACAGTACTACGTTCCCATTCATCACTGCTAAATTAGCACCTTATTGGTGTCTGTTGAATGCTTCACAGATGTCTACAATATATATATGTAACTTAATACTAAAACCTCATGGAACGGAAAGCCATCTTAGTTTCTTTAGGCAAAACAGAAAAACGCTGGCACATGTAAATGCTTTCCTACCTGTCGGCGGTATTCTATTAGATCCTGAAATATGAATATTTTATTGAAATTACAATATTTGTATCATCGAGCAGTGTTAAAAAAACTTCATACAATCAGAGAGAGAGAGAGAGAGAGAGAGAGAGAGAGAGAGAGAGAGAGAGAGAGAGAGAGAGAGATTGTCATTCAAACTTGCTGGCGTGATTGCAGTAATCCACCAATAAGATATTTATTGTAAATCACAGTGATACAATTTTCGAAATATAGCAAATTCATCTTGATACAAGCATACATATGGAAAATTATAGCTACTGAGGATTTTCGTACACGCGTTTGTGTGAGTCCACCTACCCCCACATATTCGTGAAATAAAGCTACTCTAAATTTGTATGCGCGGGGCAATCGAAGCAAGTTTATGGGTATGTGCAGCGAGGTCGATGGATAGAACTCTTTGACCCCAGTCGGGGTCCGTGGTCTAAAACCTCAAACATCAATTCAATACGTCATAAAACCAGTCAATCAACTTTTAGTTGCGAGCTTTCTCTGTTCTTATGTATTTCAAAACCTCTTTACCTATTCAGATATCCGGATTTATCTAGTTTTGCGCGATATGGATTAAAATAACCTAACTAATAAAAGCAATTTACTAAAATCGATCAGGAAGTAATACACCCAGTACTAAAATTTGATTGGTTTACTCGTCAGCTTGATTCATTGCTCAACCGTGCGAAATGTATTCAGCAAAAAGGTGTACATTCAAATCATTGTGTATACAATAACTACTGAGCTACAGGTCTACAACACAGGTATCGTTAATTGACATGTGATACATGTACTATGTACTAACTAACAAGGGTCAGTGGTTCTTTCTGGGGGGTGGGGTTCCCGGGTTCTTCCTCCACCAATAATACTGGCCGCCATGTTTAGCCTATCGTGTTGCGTTAAACCCTACAACAACAACAACAACTAACAATGGAGGACATTTTTCTCCTTTGTGGCGCAACCCACTGAAGAAAAAACGCTGTTATTTCAAGCTACCTTCTGTATAGCGTAATAAATGTGGTACCATGGATTAGCTTAGGCAAATGAATTTGTATGCGTATCCAAAGTTTGGCTTACTGTCAAACGATTAAGGATTGCTAGACAATTTTCCTATGATACTGACTGACATGGTTGTGTTCGCGCCAACTTAATATGCAAGTGAAATCACGCTGAACGGAATACTGTCTTGTCATTGCTTAAAGGTAAATGACGTCCAGATTAATGTATAACTTATTATTTTTATTTATTTAATTATTATTATTTATTTATTTTATTTTTTTTTTTTGGGGGGGGGGGGAGGGCCGAGTGGTCTAAAGCGCATTCCGTTACGGATCACTGCAATGTCATCTCTCTGCGTGAGTTCGAGTCTCAGATTCAGCAAATGTGGGTATGTGTGAAAGCTTGCCAGTAGCTTCTCGTGGGTCAGTGGTTCTTTCAGGGGGTCTTCCCCGAGTTCTTCCTCCACCATTAATACTGTCCGCCATGTATAACCTATCGTGTGCTGCAAATTGGCGTTAAACCCCACAACAACAATAACAACAACACATTTTAATTTGGCTAATGAGAATGTAGTATTCCATCAGCGGGTTGTTCTTGCACATTAAGCGGGTGCGATCACAGCCCTGTCGATCAGTGTCGCACGAAAATGGTCTGGCATTCAATTCTTACATGGGTTGCTCGACAAAGGACACAAGCGTCCTCCCTTATTAGTTATTATATAGTACATGTATGACAGATCAATTGTAAATAATACATACGAATGATCCACGTTTAAATATTCAGGAGAACTCGTTGTCAACAACGAACTTTAAGCAGGAAAAACGAAATATTTATGAAGAAGTCTTATTCGCTATTGTGAAAGTACAGAATAAAAGTTTTCTATGAAATGTTACCTTTTGTGAAGAAAGAGCAATTCTTTCTTCACGAAAATCAGGGACGTCAATAGATGCGGTTGGAGCTTTCTCCCCCCTCCCTAAATTTTGCATGTGCTGTAAAATTGATGTAGCCTATACACGAAAATTAATGTCAAGATTTGCAAACTCTGAAAGAAATTGAAATGACGTCTCTGACGTAAATATGACGTCGATGCATTTTCCCCTAAATATTGTTACTTCCTTCATGAAATATTCTGCGAGAATGTCACTTTTTTTTAGTGAAACCCGCTCCGGTGGCTCAGTGGTTAGAGCGTCCACCGCGGAAGCGGGACGTCGTGGGTTTGATCCCTGGCCAAGTCATACCAAAGACTTGCAAAAATGGTACTAACAGCTGCCTCGCTTCGCGCTCAGTATGAAGAGGTTATTGTTAGGACTGGTTGACTTGGTGTCAGGATAATGTGACTGGGTGGGACATCATGCTACATGTCTGTGGCATGATGCCCCAGTGCTAGACATCACTATCAACTGCCTCGCAGCAGACATCGTAGCGATATGACTAAAAATTGTTAAAGCTGCGCTAAAAATACTAATCACTCACTCACTCATTATTTCGTATGTTTTTTTGTTGTTGTAGGGTTTAACGCCATTTTTCAGCACACGATAGGCTATACATGGCAGCCAGTATTATTGGTGGAGGAAGAACCCGGGAAAACCCCCGGAAATAACCACCGACCCACGAGAAGCTACTGGCAAGCTTTCTTACATAACTACATTAGCAGAATCTTAGACTCGAACCCACGCAGATAGAAGTGAGATGGCAGTGATCCGTAACGGAGAGCGCTTTGGACCACTCGGCTACTCTTAGCCCCTTCTTTGGTGAAATAGTGTCATGTATAAATAATTTAAAAAAAAAAAAAAAAACTTTTATCTTCACTCAGAATGAATTGTTTATTTGTTTAATGGAGTGTCTTTACACGTCTATGTAAAATAATTACTTTTGAAAACCTTTATGAGAAAGAGATGTTTTGTCTTGAAGAATGTCGTGTTTTGTTGCGCAAATATACCTTTCCTCGTCCATGCAGATTTTGAAGACAAAATTAATGTTTCTGGAACCAAAGTTTGGAAGTAAAATCCTCCGTACTTCTAACCATTTCACTCAGTATTATGTCTGGAATCCTCCGTACTTCTAACAGTTTCACACAGTATAATTTCTGGAATGTTTTAAAATATTAAACAACCAAACTGATACTTCTGTTTACTTTTTCCTTGCTAACGGTGGTCGTGTATATTGATGTGTGAGTGATAATATATCCTTGGTTTATAATTGATAACACGTCAACCATTTTCTAATTTCATTCTTCTTTAGAAATACATTATGTAAGAGAACTGCTTCCAAATTCAAGTCTTCAGTGTTCTGTGGAACATTTCACAAATTTAATTTCTTCTTACGAAAACAATATTCATGAAGATTGATGATTTTGTTTTCATGACGAAGATTCATCAAAACATTTCATCAAGAAAACAGTTGCTACATTCGGCTAGGATACGCCGTTTTTGTTTGAAAAAAAGCTTCATTTTGTCTTAAAGACCGAACCGTATTTCCAAGGTATATCTCTGCGAGAAAGTAAAAAACGTTTTTCTCACATACAATCAATTATTGCGTGAAAATATACCTTTCTCAGCAAACTAGTCTTTGTTTTCCTTGAAAGCCTGTCTCGTCAAAATTTTGAACGGTTTACAGCGTGAAAGATCCTCGTTACAAACGAAACAATTTACTATAAAGGATGACTAAAACAGTAACTCAAAGGATGACCAAAAACAATAACTCAAAGTATGACCAAAAACAGTAACTCAAAGGATGACCAAAAACAGTAACTCAAAGGATGACCAAAAACAATAACTCAAAGTATGACCAAAAACAATAACTCAAAGTAAGACCAAAAACAGTAACTCAAAGGATGACCAAAAACAATAACTCAAAGGATGACCAAAAACAATAACTCAAAGTATGACCAAAAACAGTAACTCAAAGGATGACCAAAAACAGTAACTCAAAGGATGACCAAAAACAATAACTCAAAGTATGACCAAAAACAATAACTCAAAGCATGACCAAAACCAGTAACTCAAAGGATGACCAAAAACAGTAACTCAAAGGATGGTGGGAGATTAAATCAAATAGGGGAAAATATCAACATAAACTGGTAATTCTTCATGATTTTGTAATATTGTACATTTACATTGTGATTAGGTCTAAGAACTCCTACAAAACTCCTGAATAAGCGCTTTACTGTCAGGTAATGAGTTAATCTTTTGTCTCGGTTTGGTTGGAAAACAGAGGTTGGGGACCTTTAAACTGTTTAGAATAAAAAAAAATATTGCAGATTTTGACGATAATGTCATGTAAATGTGTTATGCGTATCACGTTTTACACAAACGTAAAAGTTTAGGACAAAGAAAATCCTAGGTTAGCTTGGGGTGCTTCGTGGTACGCGAAAAGTATCGCAGGTAGGTATCGATCCCAGTTCTTGGGTCAATCTTCGATTTTCACCTTTCGAACTGGTTTATTGGAGGACTTTTATAGGACCCATGGTTGTATTGAAACAGTTATGGACGGATGAAAAGTCATCTGAGGATGAAAAGTTATCTGAGGAAGTAAGAACAACGTATCAGTGTGTTGTTGATCTCCGTAAAAACAAAGGACCCAGAAGAATCTCCGTAATGCACGGGGACGTCAAGCCCAGTGCTACGACAAGCAGGCGAAGGAACGAAAGTTTGAAGTTGGTGACAATGTGCTATTGTTCTTACCGTTGGAACACAACAAACTCCAAGTATCATGGAGGGGACTGGTTGTTGTAACGGAAAGAAAGGGCGGACAGAACGTACCGTATCCAGGAAGGAGATAAAGAGAAGTTGTACCACGCTAACCTTTGCAAGCGTTATCGTGACAAGGTGACACCCACCGAGTTCGTGGTTGCTCCATTCGTGACTGAATAACCCGATGATAACGAGGGAGTGGCGGAAGTACTTCCTAAATGTTCTTTGACGAAGGATGAGACCTACGTCGACGCCATCCTTGACGTAACGTTAACGTCCGAACAACGTGAAGAGATGAAAGAGATACTCCACAGCTACTCAAGTGTATTGGCAAGAATTAAATATTATAATGTAACTTTGCATAAAACATCAATTTCGCTCCTTTCGTAAAAGAAAACACGGGCTCGTATCGTTGCTTAAAATTTGCCTGTCATACATGTACCATAGTGTTAGGTACTTAGGCTCGAATAAACATTAACATAGAAAGAGTGAAAATAACAAGCTTGTAAAAAGTTAATAAACAATTTATTGAGAACAAATATTTTCCAGTAAAGAAAAATAAACTTACGGTTTTAAGAATCAATTCCAAAATTAATCCAAAAATAATTCAAAATTTAATTCACTAGTGAAATTGCAAAAGTCTTGGTAATAAAATGTCCTAATAATTCCAAGTTCGAATCTCAGTGAAGCATCCAAGATGGAAGACGATGTTACGTGATAAAGTCAGTTTTGGTCTTAAGAAATTCAATGAACAACATTATTTTCCAAAATAAATAACAAAATAAATCCTCTTGATCCAAACGAATTGTATTAATTTCCAGTAATTTAAAATAACTCAAAACAACTCAACTTAATATTCTAACAGCCCAACTTCTACTAAATAGTTCGCTCTAAAACTTCATTTATATACCTGTTTTTACGTAAACAAGGAAGGGGTCACAAGATCTTCTAGAATCTTTAGAACAAATTTACGTTCAAAAAATCTCGTACACACCGTATGACCCAGATAAGAATCAATTATTTTTACTCTCAAGAACTAAAAATAGAAAGAAGTTTATAACAAAGCTCCATAATGTCCTTGGAGTCAACCAATCATTTTAAAAGCTTGTTTACAACTCTGAAGCCAGGTCAGAAATGAGGTCAACATCTGGTGTTTATTTGTAAAGTACAAGTCATCCCACTTTTTAAACAAAATATCTCCCAATGAATGAATCTTAAACTTAAAATGTCAAATCTGAATCTGACAAACAAACAATTAAAACAAAAAAAAATTACTTAAATCAAATATACGTAACAATAGCCAGACTATATTTACACGTTTGTTTGTCTCCAACCCCACCGATTTCAACAATGGAAACCTTTACTGTTATAAAAAGTGCAAGGAACTTAGTGAGTTCCTGCATTGATTTATAATTTCTAACCTGACTGTGAGTAGAGTGGCCGAAACCCTGTCATCACTTTCGCGTTTCATGCTTAACGGAAGTTTTCAATATAATAGACGGACATGTTCGTGATTGCCAGTGCTTGGACGAGTCCATTGTCAGCAAAGGGGTTTCACCACGACTACATATGTACATACATGTGTCGTCTGCTTCCGATATTTTCAATGTCAATCAAGCAAAGAAGTAGTATGACAACAGCAAATTTGCCAACAAGCTGTTTAATTTTTATGTTCATGTGTGAAAAGGGATATAATTCTAAACTCTAAAAGTTATGATAATTTACAGAATTATCCGGCAGTTACCGAGTAGGATGAACTACGGCATTCCAGCTGTTTGATGGAAATGAGCTAGCCCATAGTGCACGCATGAGGCACATTGTTAGAAAGTCCGTTAAGCAGAGCATGCCAATACTAGTTCCATTCTGGTCACAGTCAGTTTAAATATTATAAATAAATGAGTCATTTGACTTAGTTATGTGCAATATTTATCGCATCAAACGTTTTCGTTCTTGAAATTCGTCGGGCTGTACAAAAATAAAATGGACTTACTGTCAGACTTTACAAAATAACTACAATGGAGAGTAATTATATTCTTTCTCGCGCGAAGTACTTAAGCATAAACGCTATTGTTATTATGCAGCACATGTTTGACAGGTAAATTGTAACGAATAATACAAGTCCTACTGAATGAACTCGATTGTGTGTTTAAGACCTACCCAAAGACCAGAGGCATGACTCCACAAAAATTTAAATATTAACCAGTCACCAGCAATGTTAAACACAGATTAAGCGAAGAATCTCTTTTTGTTACAAACAGACGGAAATAGTAAGCATCGAACCTGATCTTGTGCGATTGTTGCTGGGATAGGATATTCACTTTTGTCTGCACCCCTCCTTCCCATTATTGGATCCATCCACATAGGCTCGTACCGTTGCTTACAATCTTCCTGCAGTTGATATATGTACCCTTTAGGATTATATAGCAAATGTATGATTTGTACGTAATTGTAAGCAAAGAAAGGAACCCATGTGGGTTCAGCCCTATGCCATGTAACTTCTTATAAAACAGACGTAAATATAGAACCTAGTTTTACCTAACTGATGTTGGGATAGGGACGAGACGATTGTCGTCTGCCCATTTCCATCTACAAAAATGTTTACTGCAGATAAATGCCCATCTTGTGATTTTTTTTTCAAGAATAAACTTTTTCTTCCAAATGCACCCAACAAAGTTTTTCTTTTTTCATGCGCCAGATCAATGGCTTCATCTTGTTCCACAAAATAGAATGTGCTACAAAAACTGATTTTATTTATCGTACAACATGCAGCAGCTGTATCCTAGAGCTATCAATAGAAGCGCTATGTTTAGCATTTAACACTATTGATTTCTGGAATAGGAATAAAGGATGCAAGCTGGAAATATAATTGACACAATGACCCACAGTTACGCACTTGGTAAGAGAGTTCAGCTTGTAATTCAAGGATCAACGGGTTGGAAAGTAACTGAGCTTCGGTTTCAACGACATTATAGTCAACGTGTTAAAAGTATTTTCAAAAACAATAAAGGATACACCCACCCACACCCAAAAAACAACAACAAACATTACCATGCCAGAAGAACGGCTTTGTTAATATTACGAAGTAAACATATGAACCATCTGAACGTGCCTGATAAGTAAATAATTAGCTCAAATTTCGTATATATGTAGTAGTAGGTATGCCAAGTTTAGTTAAATCATCACAACATCAATATTTTAGAATGTACATAAAATATTACAACTTTGAGTTTGAATCTCGGATTCGGCTAATGTAGGTATGTGAGAAAGCTTGCCAGTATCTTCTTGTTGTCAGTGGTTGTTTACGGGGATTGCCCGGGTTCTTACACCACCATTTATACTGGGAACCATGTAAACCTATCTTGTGCTGTCAAAATGGCGTTATACCCCTTAACAAAAAACAACACAAAAACTACAACATTACAACCATTATAATGTTAATTTACTTACCTGACAATAACAGCAACATTACAACCATTCGAATGTTAATCTGCTTACCTTAACTGAACAAATGTGTCTGTATCCGACTGCTCACAAATTATGACTACATGTTTTGGTGGTGTGCGTATACATTTCTTCTTATAATACTTTTTACATGCTTTAGTCGGTGACGAGTATGGGTTGAATTTCACAAAGCTATATATAGATGTAGGTAGATCATGGAACAGTCTTACCGTTGCCTTTGTAAGAATGTCGGTGGGGAGGTTAAAAGATCAGAAATTGTACAAATTAAATTAAATAAAGTTTTAGCGCTGTTTCTCGGGGTGTGAATGAAACTATATTTTTCTTAAAATGCACATATAAGCAAGTAGAAGAAGGGGCGAACAGACCAAAATATATAGGTATATGTTTGCTAAACAAACACTTCCTACAAAACCGAAACCAAAATTATAAAATAAAAAAATCTCCCCAAGAGTTTTACCAGTTTAAAAAAAGTTCTGAATCAGAACATTTCTACTTTCATTTTCTTTACTCAGAACTCGTTTTTATAATCTATTTAACTGTCGTACTCCGGTAAAGATATTTTTATAATCTATTTCACTGTCGTACACAGATAAAGATATTTTTATAATCTATTTAACTGTCGTGCACAGGTAAAGATATTTCTATAATCTATTTAACTGTTGTACACCGGTAAAGACATTTTTTCTTGTTTCATATATTGTTTTGATAATTTTGATCTTATTTTGTTCAGCTGCGGTAAAAACAGATGCAAATTTCTGTAATTCTATATCATAATGATCGTAAATTGCGTGTTGTATTAACTTGATATATTTCTACTCCGATAGTAGAGTATTTCTATTTTCGCATTTAAGTTCCTGTAAATATTCAAAATGAGAAAGAACATTTTCAGGATTTAGCTTGTCCGATAGTTGTATTCCTTTCCTTCATTTTTCAAATTTATAATAGCAGAAATTACATCATTTGTACATCATACTTCATTTATGATAAATATATCTTTAAATAAAAAAAGCAATCAGCGGTGATACTACATTGAAATTCCTTACCAGGATCATACTAATAGATTTGGCCAACGCAGAGCTCCTCGTTGATAAATTCGTTCTAATGCGGAAGCTACCTCTTTTGCCGTTTTTGTCGATAATGGCTCTGATTCTTTGCATCTGCTTGTAACAAGCATTAACTACAGTTATCTCGTATTGATATGTCCGTGTATTAACAGTATCATGTCCGTGTATTAACAGTATCATGTCCGTGTATTAACAGTATCATGTAGTTTGAATAAAATATCAGCCTGAATTGCTGACATCAAAATGCGCGTATTCGATTCTTTTAGGCGGAGGAAGATAAATCTGTCATAGCCATATTGCCATATTGCCTGTCTTGATAACCAATCTGCTGCGGTACCACGTCTGACTTTTGCTGCTTCTGGGAGTGTATTAACTGCTGAATCACCTCTCCAGTATAGAATAATAAATAGATTCCATAATAATATTAATTACCAGCCCCTAATACAAGCTTACTTTTCATTGCGGTTTTTAATAAACAGCTAGGCTAATGATTCCTTGAAAGATTTATCAGTACTATAATTTAACGCGTGAATTAATTTTATATCAGCTAGATGTCTATGCTGCAGATTGTTACTTTTATAAGACACATCATGAGCATGACGAGCTCGATCAATAGCGTTTATCGGATGCTCACCGGGTATTGGTTGGTTTTGGCCGTCAAGTCGGATTCCAGTACCGCAGTAATTATATCCCGGAAGATGTCTTTCTCCTGGGTATTTTCCCATGGGGTCCCCGTTAATTTTGTTAATTCGGCTGCAATATCACCTCCTCGTTTGTTTGTTTTTAAAATTCGATTTGTCACCTGATTGTAGAGATAGATTTAAATTTATTTGTACCGCATCGTTCACACTTACTTGAAAGTGCTGATCTATAATTTGTTTGTTGTTACTGTTGTTAGATCATTTCTGGTGGTCAGCGCTCTACATTTAACACAATATAGATCTATATTATTTATTGTACATCATGGATGCCATTAATATTTTAGCGAGGAGATCGCGAGAACCTGTTAAACACCATGTAGCTATACCAAATTAGAATGAGTACCATAGGTCCATCTGGAAGTGGAAAGACTCATCTGTGACGTAATTTAACAATGAGATTGTTAAATTGGAAAAAAAAATTATATTTGGTTGCACAATCTGTAGATGATCAGAGATGTTATGATACGCTTAAAGATTTAAATGATGCTGTTGTTGTTTTAGGATTTAACGCCATTTTTCAGCACACGATAGGCAATACATGGCGACCAGTATTATTGGTGGAGGAACAACCCGGGAAAACCCTCGGAAAGAACCACCGACCCACGAGAAGCTACTGGCAAGCTTTCTCACATAACTACATTAGCCGAATCTTAGACTCGAACCCACGCAGACAGAGGTGAGACGGCAGTGTACCGTAACGGAAAGCGCTTTAGACCACTCGGCCACTCGGGGCCCCGAGATTTTAATAAAGATGCAAAATCGTTTTATGAAGACGGTGAAGATGTTATCCAGTTTAGGACTGATATTGATGAGCGTATTAATAATTTAGTAGTATATGATGATCTAATGCTGGATAAACACTCAAATTCAACTAGAATATTTTCCCGAGGAAGGCATAAAAACAGATGTTATTATGTTACTCAGCGATATACGCGAATTCCAAACGTGATTCGAGATAACTAATATTCTTGCTGTGTTTAATGGGGTTGATACACATTATTTGAGAAATATTCATCAGAAATGGTGTAGCGGTGATGTGGATAATAATCTTTATCGAAATTTCGTTTCAAAAGCGCAAGCTAACCGACATGGATTTATAACAATAAATTTACACGATCCTAGATCAAAATATCGAATCGGTCTTGTTAAAATATTTGGATAAAACCGCAGCTGCAGAGAGGTTGCGGCCTGTGGTAAACTCACGCGCATAACAACAACAAAAAAGCAAACAAACAAAAAAACAGCAACAGAATTAAGTAACCCCCAAGGGATACACTTGGAGTGAAACTCTCGGTAAGTTAGAGGCTTTGGTTTGCGTTTTTTGACGTTATTTTTTCGTTTTCGTAGGAAGCTTTAGTTTAGTAAATGGACACTTCTAAAATTTGGTCTGTTCGCCTTCTCTACTGCTGCTTGTCGTATTTTGACATAATGCTGCTTCATTAGCGATGATACCACACCCGACAATTCTTTGCCAGGATCAGCCTTTAATAAGTGTAGTAGCTGTAGCCATCGTAAAGGTCCACGTTGATAAATTCCATCAAAAGCAGTAGCAACTTATGCTGCTGTCTTTGTTGATAATGGTTCTGCTTGTTTGTATCTGCTTGTAATGTCAACAACAGTCAATGCGTATTTGTATATCATTTGACATCTTCTTTTTGTTGACAGTATCATGTGGCAAAAATAAACTATCAGCCTGATTAACTTCATTAGGAACACTGACATTAAAATGCGCATATTCGATCATTTTAGGCGGTGGTAGATAAATTTGCCATATTGTCTGTCGTGATAGCGAATATACGGCAATATAAGGTTTGACAACTGCTTTTGGCGAGTTTACTAATCGTTCCTCTACCGCTCCAATATCCTCTTGGACTATAATAAATGAATTCCATAATATTGATTACCAAACCCCTAATAATAGTTTACCCTTCATTGCAGATTTTACTTGCCAGTTTGCTAATCATGTGATGACGTTTTGATTAATTTGGTAGGGTGGTGGTGGATGACTGTTGTTTAAGTATTGTTATGGCTTTGCTTTTATCCTGATTAAATTCCTTCTGCTTTGGTTTATGATTTTTGTTTAGTTTTGGGCAGATTAGCTTTTGTGGAGGATGTCGTTTTTGATTTGGTTGAAGTTGAGAAGTTAGGTTACTTCGTTTGTTCCAGTTTGATAGAAGTTGTGTTGCTGTTAGCAATTGTTCATTATTGCTTCCTGATATGTCAAATGTTTGGCATTTATGAGGTTAATTTTTGAGTGTCTGTGATTTTATAGAGGCATTCGGATGCTCTGGGGTGGTGTGGTTCTCTGCAGTGAGGACATTTGATAGTTCTCTTTTTACATGCTTCGCTATATTGGCCCCCACAGCGGCGGCATCAATATCTTTATTGACATTTGTTGGCGTAGTGTTCTCAATATTGATAGTTGGTGCAGAATCTGGGTTTGTTGTCAAAGGGTTTCAGCCAGTGTCTTGCGAGGTTTTCGGTGTCAGATTTGGTTGTTTTATTTTGTATTTATCGTGCCTTTCGATTGTAATTCTAATGTAGCATACGTTTTCCAGTTGCAGGTATTTTTTCCACTTGGTTGAGCGTGCTGTTTTGGTGTAATTAGCATATTATTCTCAAGTTATGCTCGGAAAATGCGCCTATAATGCTATTGTTGCTCAGGTGGAGCAGTTTCTTGTCCCTACCGCTTATGTATAATGTATGTTCCAGTGATAGAAATCTTGGTTTTATTTCCTGGTTGTTGTCTCGGAGGGGGTGGGTGGGGTGGGTTATTTCAAACTTGTATCCTTTTTTCCAGTTCGGGTTGCAGTGGTGGTGGGTTTATGTCTTGATTGGAAGCTTTCCTAAAGTGTAGGAAGATAGATCTATCAGTAATATGATGTAGGTATTGATTGAATTTTGTTTATTTAATTAGATTTTAACTGTTGATTAAATAGTTTATTTTCCTTAATGAAAACAAGAAACAGTGGACTTGTTTTATTTGTTTTAGGATAATGGTGCCACTGGAATAGGAGTTGTATTGTTAGTTAAGAGAAGATTAAGAATAGTGCTAAAAGTAATGAGTTCAAATACTTCAAAACAGCACAGAGAATGTTGTTGCACACAGGATAAATTATATTACAATATTTCAATCTTACAGCGTGTTCCTATCGTTACTTTGTCATGTGCACGTATGTTTTCACAGCTTGGCGGGCTGCTATTATTTCCTCTTATTGGTTTTATTTCTTAGTTATTATTATCCTATTTCTTTGTTTTTAGGGTTAGGGTTCTTTAGTAATTGGGGATTGTAGTGGCCGCAATCAGTAGGACTTGTGGTAAAAATGACGACATCCCGACAAATCGAACAAAAGCATGTATGCTTTTCCTTATTTGTTTGAACGCAACTGGTTTTTGTCTGTCTAAAAATAACCTTGTTTCATCAACAAATAGGTTGACCTCAGTGAGTAACCAATGTATTGTCATTAGATCGCTAACGACTATCAAATACGTTATCAGCGTTAAAGATTTAAATGAAAACGTAACAAAAAAGAATAAAGATGACGATGTCATTAAATGGATTACTGATATTAATGAAGCGCTATCTGTAGATAATTATGATGGGTGTATTAATAATTTAGTAGTGTATGATGATGTAATGTTAGATACATAGTCCAATCCAGCTAGAATGTTCTCCCGAGGCAGACATAAAAACACAGACGTGATTTATGTTACTCAGAGATATACACAAATTCCTAAAGTAAGCAGAGTCAACTCTACTTGCCGTGTTTAACAGAGTTGATACCCCTGCACTTATAAACATTCATCAGACCTGGTGTGGCGGCGATATGGGTTTTAAGCTTTTTAGAAATTTCTTTAGCCATGCTCAGTCAACCCCACACGGATTTATAAAATAGATTTATACGATCCTAGATCAAGATATCGTATAGGTCTTGATAAAATATTTGTATAAAACTACAGCAGCAGAGAGGGTGTGAAAATTATCTAATTCACAGCAGCAGAGAGGGTGTGACTTCGAATAAGTGTCCATGTGGTAAACATCTCGCGCATAATAATAAAACACTAACGACTGGTAAAGTAACATAATTAAATAAAACCTCTTTTATAGCAACTCTAGGCTGGTTAGAAGCTTTGTCATTATTATTGACGTAATTTTTGTTTCTTCGATTTTTGTAAGAAACAAATTGTTTATTATTATTATTATTTAGATAAGGTATTAACATAAAATTACATATGTGATGTTTTCAAACATTTTTCCAGCAAATTTATGTTTGTTTGTTTAACAAATATCTATCATGAGGTGGGAACACACTCTCTGCTGCTGATAGAAAATTTATCTGTATGGTATATACAGTTTTTATTTCAGACATACAGCCTGCTACAAAGTTAACTAGACGTATAGCAATATCATGGCATACCTTGTTATATTTCATAAAGCGTTCTGCAAGGGTTAGAGGGGCAAGTTGATACATCGAAATAGAGCAAACAAAAGAAAGGAAATATTACTTAATAAATAAATATTTTGCCATGATTTCAAATATCTACATTAGTTCAGTACTTAGCATCCGTACTTGGGACCGAACGTGCCCGCGAGTTAATCGTACGATAGGGTCAAACCCTGTCAGCTGATGTGGCCTGTCAGTGGCTAAGGCACTTTAGTACGATTCCTCACGGCACAAAGTAACCGTCTTGCATTGTTCTGTTGTTAAGAATCCAACTAATCAATATTAGATATAGAATCCACCAACTAATCAAAATTAGATATAGAATATACCAACAATAAAGTGCACAAACATAAATTTGCTGGAAAAATGTTTGAAAACATCACATATGTAATTTTATGTTAATACCTTATCTAAATAATAATAATAATAATAATAATAATAATAATAATAATAATAATAATAATAATAATAAAATAATAATGATGATAATGATAATAATAATTTCTACAGTTCCAAACCGAAATATAATAATAATAATAATAATAATAATAATAATAATAATAATACATGTATTAATAATAATGAGGACTTTGTATAGCGCCTAATCTTTCGAAACTCTAAGCGCTTTACACCATCAATAATGATATGACTACACTACAGAGCAACAAATGACAAAAACAATGAAATTGGAAAACATAAAAACATGCTGAAAATATATAAGATACAAAACATGATTAGGTCGCTAAGTTTGTCCCTGAAGTCGAAACAGGTGAGTCTTGAAATCACTCTTTAAAGGGACCATTGTGTCTTTGCGTCTAATTTCAATGGGCAATTCGTTCCACGTCGCCGGGCCCTGGTATGCAAACGAACGTTGTCCATATGACTTTGTTTTCACCTTGGGAACAATGAGTATACGATTATCAGAAGAAGAGCGTAGGGATCTAGCTGGTGTATACACATGGGTGAAGCTGGATAGGTATGTTGGACTGGAGGCTGTCATTGAAATATAGTACAGAGAACAAATTTTGTGTTTGATTCTGTATCGAAATTGATAGCCAGTGTAGGGTACAGAGCAGTGGTGAGGTGTGCTCTGATCGAGGTACTCTAAAGATGATCCGTGCAGCTGTGTTTTGAACTTTTTGAAGTTTCTGAGTAAATATTGTGATGAGCCAGACAGAACTGGGTTACAACAGTCCAGTCTTGAAAGTACTAATGAACACACAAGTGTTTTCGTGGCATCAACAGAAAGATATTTACGAATGGAACTGATGCGTCTCAATTCAAGATATGCAGCCCTGCAGATGTTCATGACATGTTGGTGCATACATACACATACACTTCTACAATTTTAATAGAAAAGTTGAAAGACATGGCTCTGACGTGAATAGTAAATGCTGTTGCAACTCTTGGCCAGCAAAGTATTTAATTAATTTCGGTATGAAAACAAAGTCTGCAAATCATCGAACAATTTATTTATGAACTCAGCATAGATATTAATGACTACAAATACTAATTTTATTCAACAGAAGACAATGAAATTAATCTTACGTGCATGAAAATACCTGGGGTATTCCGCCTTTTCTTGATACAAACTCATTGCTTTATTTCAGTCGTAAGAAGGTGTTTTATATGATTTAATACCGGAAATATGTTATATGATTATTTGCCTAATACACAAAATATGTTGTAACTAAAATCGAAAAGGTGTAGCGAGATACTGTACTTATAAAGCAAAAGGTGTCATAAAACCATAATGTACATGTTAGTGGAAAGTCAGGGGAACAGAGGAATGGTTAGACACTACGGGTATAGTTGGTCTTTCTTGACAAAGGGTACGGCAATCCAGCCTTGTTGGGTGTGAAAAGTCGCACGTGGACGTTGACAGTTTTGTTCAAGAAAAAAGGACCCTTATAGGTGTCGTAAATCCCACCATGTTGACAGACGGCCCGTGGGGGTGGGGGTGGCATTGTCTACTAATCTAAATGGAACAGTTCAAAATCGAAATCCAATCGGAATTGAGAGTGGGTGTGGTCAACATTTTAAATCCAAATTTAAGTTAGTATGTTCTAGCTTGGAACGTAGTAATTTCCCAAACATCGTGCTGGCAAGTTCAAAAAATGCAATACTCCAGAAATGCCACCCGTAATGTGGCGGGAAAACTTAAGAAAATTCTACGAAATAAAGCTTCGTAAAGGAAACATTTAAGGGGACAGACTTTAAGGATAGTTAGTCCCGAGTTTCTAGAAGTGAGACGGAAAAAAGATTAGTGGAGGAGTCGATTGTGGATCGAAGGAAAATTGGGAAAAGAGTCGACGTGGAAAAATTGGAGAAGGAGCAGTCACGGAGGAAAAGGAGTTAGAAGAGAAGTCGGAAGAAGAGAAAGAATTGGCGGGATAGGAGAGATACAGATGAATAGGAAACAAGGACATGTGGAAAATCTATCTTACACTATAAATCAAATGATGCAATAGGCTGTCACTTGATCGCAAAGAAGAAGAGTGATTGGCTAATTATTATCATTTGACTATTGAATTGTACTAAATTGTTATTCATTTGAATTTCACTCTTTGTGTACTCAATAATTTAACTGTCTGCATTGCTGATTGGTGGCTCAGAACTTTGCATCTCCCTATCATTAATTTCACTTCCTACAAAACCCAGCCTGGGTGGGACTTTTATTATAATTTAATAAAATATTGGGAGTACTCCACCCCAACCATAATAACACATCCTACCACATTGGCCGTCACAGTACCTATAAAAGAAAAGGCATACAAAAACATACTGTACTGTAGAAAAGGTGAAAACCAGATTACAGCACTACAATAATAATAATAATAATAATAATAATAATAATAATAATAATAATAATAATAATGAGTACTTTGTATAGCGCCTAATCTTTCGAAACTCTAAGCGCTTTACACCATCAATAATGATATGACTACACTACAGAGCAAAAAATGACAAAAGACAATGGAATTGGAAAACATAAAAACATGCTGAAAACATATAAGATAAAAAAACATGTTTAAGTCGCTAAGTTTGTCCCTGCAGTCGAAACAGGTGAGTCTTAAGAGCACTCTTAAAAGGGACCAATGTGTCTTTGTGTCTAATTTCAAAGGGGCAATTCGTTCCACGTCGCTGGGCCCTGGTGTGCAAACGAACGTTGTCCATATGACTTTATTTTCATAGTGGGAATAATGAGTATACTATTGTCAGAAGAAGAGCGTAAGTATCTAGCTGGTGTATACACATGGGTGAGGCTGGATAGGTATCTTGGACTGGAGTCTGTCATTGAAACATAGCACAGAGAACAAATTTTGTGTTTGATTCTGAATCGAATCGATAGCCGGTGTAGGGTACAGAGCAGGGGTGAGGTGTGCTCTGATCGAGTTACTCTATTGGTCATCCGCGCAGCTGTGTTTTGAACTTTTTGAAGTTTCTGGAGTAAATATTGTGACGAACCAGACAGAATTGAGTTACAATAGTCCAGTCTTGAAAGCACTAATGAACACACAAAGTCTTTTAGTGGCATCAACTTAAAGATATTTACGAATAGAACTGATGCGTCTCAATTCAAGATATGCAGCCTTGTATATGTTCATGACATGTTGGTGCAATGTGCTTGTACTGTCTAGAGTAACGCCTAGGTTTTGTACTGACTGAGAATTTAATGATGGTGTTGCTGATATTTATTGTCTGAGGTAAAGTATGTGAATGAGAAAGTCTGTGTTGTGATCAGAATAGCCTCAGTGTTATCATCATTCATCTGCAGCTTGTTACATGTCATCCATGATTTCACATCAGAATGATATTATTTATAATAATAATCTATAAGCTGTGTACATGTTATCACGAAGATCAGTCACATAATAATGAAACTATTATATACCTGAAATGTGGACTTTGTGACTTTTATTACTGCGAAAGAACTAAGGTGAACTTTTCGACATCTTTTACCAGACATAATTATAACGTTTTATTTTTAATGTATCGTACATTATCTTCCTGCCGTATACAATATATTATAAGACAATGCTACAGTCTAATTTATATCATGGGAGACACTTTACTAGCCTTTGCTTTGCCTGTATGAAACTTGACCAAGGAATAATGTAATTGTGAGCTTACGGTAATTCACTCTATCATCATGTTTCGTCGACGTTTCTTATTTATTTCTGTGTTGTTTTAAACACATTCCAATATTATATGCAGCGTTTATGTCTTGCAAAATGTCCATCGTGTATTGTAATTCATTGTATCAATAACGAAATCATTGTGCATTGTATCAATAACGAAATCATTGTACATTTTATCAATAACGAAATAATTTTGCATTGTATCAGTAACGAAATCATTTTGCATAGTATCAATAACGAAATCATTTTGCATTGCATAAATAACGAAACTGTACTTTTTAAAAACTTTTTGTATTGGATGTTGCTATGATACCAACCGACGATTTTAAAAAAAAATAGAGTGCCATTACTAAATTAATATGATTCATGGTTTATACTATCCTACATTGCCTGAAAATGATTCTCAAGTTCAATTTAATTCTTCTTAACTTACGTTTATTTGCCCGCCTTCGTCGCCATTTTCTAGCTGGAAGACACACACATACGCACATTTGAAGTGTTGCATGTGTACAATTTTTAGTCCTTGACGTCACTGCTGCTTACTTACACGCCAATGTATATTTTCTGTATAGGTCATCCTTTAGTGTGTACAAATATGTCATCATTTTATGAATCAGGAAATATATCATGGTCGAAATCAACATACCAGAGGATACATAAATCCACCATTGCCGACCTCCTGTAAAAGACTTTACGTTCTCTATTTTATTTCTTGTTTCAACCCACGTATTCTGCTTTTGTGTATTTACCCATAACCCACAAGCATTGCTAACTAATGTTTAATTGAAACTTGTCTATTACGTAATAAAAAGAAAATTAAAGGAGTGATAATGAAAGAGAGATGATTCCAGCAAACAATTATAGCTGCCTTAAGAAAGTAAAGTATTTGTTCCTTGTCCTATTTAACAGTATTCTTTGACACCATACCTGTTGACATGGTCTAGCCTTTGACACCATACCTGTTGACATGGCCTAGCATTTGACACCATACCTGTTGACATGGCCTAGCCTTGGACACCATACCTGTTGACATGGCCAAGCACTATTTTAGTTTGTGAACAAATACCAACATAACTGTTCAATACATTTATAGTGTAGGTGAATATAGCTGGTTATTTTTATATAAAATATTTATTTTAAACAAATATTGCATCTAATTGACCACTCAAAATGTAATGTCCGGTGTTGATTTAATAAGTTACATGGTATTCCAGATTTAGCCATGCCAATCTACTAAAAGTAGCATGTTCCTTTCTTAAACAAATACGGCAAAACTAATAAATCGGTTCATGATTGGCACAAAACTATCGATAATTGCATCAAGTCAGATTTATAGGTGTTTCACATCTTTCCCATCCATCTTGAATACACAGCTTTTTGTGTAATCTTATTTCTTTCCTGTGCTATTACAAGGTATTTGTGTGTGTGCTACCAATACAAAATTTGCATGAAGCACCCTCGTATACCGGAACGTTATCTCCCTACTAAAACCACATGATCCATCGTTAAAATTGTATCTGTCTGAAAAACGTAGATAGAAATGCTTGAGAGATCGGTCTACATACTAAATACTTTATGTACAGTGGCGCATTTCCGTTTAGACGAAACACACTAATTCTATTAATTCTGCCTGATATTGTTTTATTAGAATAACGACATCACAATATCATTTAATCAAGAAACAACTGATACAATTACAAAGGCCATTACGTCTTCATTACAAGTATTTCACATGCTTAAATCTCTTCATGTGACGAAGAAAACTAAAGGTATTATCTCATAAATTCAGCGAAGAACTACTTTTGTATTCATGCACTTTGACCTTATTTGTAAGCATTGGGTAAATAATAGAGCTGTTAGTTATGTCTTATGCTTTATTATTATTTGCATTATATGCACTATTTGTAATTATTTTCAAGTTGCACTGTGTAATGGCTTCTTTGCTTTTTGAATCACTTGAATCACTTGCAATATATATATATATAGAATCACGTATATGTATATATACCAGCATTGTATTTAAATATATGTTGACATTGTAATGGGTAAGGTCCTTTGAATTGGTATAACCAATTAATTTAAAACAAACATACGCATCTACAGTTGAGGTTCCAAAAGTCCTTAGGGGCCCCGAGTGGCCGAATGGTCTAAAGCGCTGTCCGTTACGGATCACTGCCATCTCACCTCTACCTGCGTCGGTTCGAGTCTAAGATTTGGCTAATGTAGTTATGTGAGAAAGCTTGCCAGTAGCTTCTCGTGGGTCGGTGGTTCTTTCCGGGGGTTTTCCGGGTTCTTCCTCCACCATTAATATTGGCCGCCATATATAGCCTATATTGTGCTGAAAATGGCGTTGAATAAAAAAAAAACAACAAAAAAACCCACCCAAAAGTCCTGATGATGGACATATATGTGACCCCACCAAGTACAATTCAGTCTGCAACCGATCCAGTGAATTCGCTGTCAAAACAAAGATTACCCAGATTCTAATCTGTATAGTAAATAACGAAGATGATTTCATAAAACGGTTTATCAAGTTGTCAAATTGTACAACCTACCTCAGAAATCTACTGCTTTTCACTATGGTAATATAGCGAATACAAATTCATGATGTATACATACACCGAAAACATTTGAGTTACTTTGAGGAAACTCATTTTGTCGCAGTACTGAAATAAATAAACCTACGTCACAGTCACCGACTAATAATAGATTTCACGGGCGTAGAGTGCTGATGAGAACACGTGCATTGTGGGAATCTGCGACTGTAGAACCTATCACATAAAACAATTGTAAAATCCTAACTTTGATTAAGTATCAAACTTTCTAAAAATGTAATATTATTAATTTTATAAAAGCGGCATATAACAATGTGTATATTTTTCAAGTAATAACACTGGACATGTCAAGGACAGAAAATACCACTGTACATTTCTTAGACAATCATAAATTCACGGTAAATTTCTCAAGAACTCGGGATGACGCTCTTTTTCATGTGTGGAGCAGTGACATGAAACAAAACTGCATGTCATTGATCCACATATTAAATTAAATACTGATTGAACTAAATCTGTTTAAATATTCCGTCTAATGAAAACTGGTTTCCATCAAGAATGATACGTATTGCATTCAATAAATGATATGTAGTGTTTCCCTAAAGTAATTATATTTAGAATACTTTTTAGTATTGCTTCATACATGTAATTGGACGTAAGGAAGTTTACTTTTAGCTACGCGCTTTATCTGACACTGAGACACCCGATGTAGTCTATCATTCCGAAGACTCCGATTATCATTCCCAGTAAGAAGGCTACAATGGTTAGGGAAAAGGCGGCGTGATACTCCTTCAGAACACCGCTAGACTGTCCGGCATACACAGCAAAGGCTATCAAGGCACACACAGCTGAAACCATAAATAAATATAAGTACAAATTTAGAAAGAATCAAATTTATTGGGGCACACTGTATTCCTTAACCTACAAATATTCATTGGGTTTAAAACTGAAGCAGACATTTATGTGCGTTATCTTAATGTTATTTTTATTTCTTGACGTTATAGTGTATCCCATGCATAGATTAATTAGCCTTTTTATAATGCATGTATTCGCGCGGCAGTAAAAAAATCAATTAGGAAGAGCAAAGTTTAATACACGCACTGAGCTAGGACTATCAATTATTGTTTCCTAGCTACTGCGGTAAATTACTCAAAAAAACGTTCAGGTAGAACTACAAATAACCGGCCATAGGCAGATTGTAATACTTGTTGAGAGCTACTGTTAGTCTTTGATAGACATTCAAGAACACTCATATCGTGTTTATTGATCAAAGACCCTTATAATTACTAAGCATTATAATCAGTCAGGACATTTTCTGAAATATATGTTCATTGACCACCTTATACGCAACCATCTATCTACGTACATGCATATCTATCTATCTATCTATCTATCTATCTATCTATCTATCTATCTATCTATCTATCTATCTATCTATCTATCTATCTATCTTTACGTTTTATCAATAAAGTACGGCGAAATGTCTGACAACATGAATTACCGTTATCAATAATATATATATATATATATATATATATATATATATATATATATATATATATATATATATATATATATATATATATATATATATATATATATATATATATATATATAAACACAAGGAATGCAAGCGTGACCACAACCCTTCGCTCGATTCAACTTTTTCTCACGAGAATTTTATCGCTTCAGAATCGCATGAAGACTGATAAACTAAACATATGCATTCAAAAGACAGTTAAGTACCAACGCATAACTCTTAAAAGACTATGTCTTGAATCCAATCGGCGAATTGACCTTTATTTTCACCAGTACGGTCACAATCCCTCGCTAGCAAACAATATCTGACGGAAGTAGCCCATTCTACCAGTTTCTACCCTGCAGTAAATATGCTGAATAACATGATGAAAGTAATTTCTCTTGATAAAATGCTTATCTTGTTTTTTATTTCATATTATATCATTTTATAATTTTATTTAAATTTCCAGAACAGAAATATGTAGTCAAGGTTCTGATAGTAGAAATAACGGTTGATGACGTCATCACACTACAAATATTTACGACTGTTGCTGGACCCGGTAACTTTAAAAACACAGATTCTGCGCCGTGTTCGGTACAATTATTAGACACTAACGGATATTTACTGCAGGGTAGAAACTGATAGAATGGGCTACTTCCGTCAGATAAATTTTGATAAGGAGGGATTGTGACCGTACGTGTGAAAATAAAGGTTAATTCGCCGATTGGATTCAGGACATGGTCATTTAAGAGTTATGCGTTGGTACGTAACTGTTTTTTTGAATGCATATGTGTAGTTTTTCAGTCTTCTTGAGATTCTGAAGCGATAAAGACTCGTGAGAAAAAGTCGAATCGAGCGAAGGGTTGTGGTCACGCTTGCATTCCTTGTGTTTATATATATATATATATATATATATATATATATATATATATATATATATATATATATATATATATATATATATATATATATATATATATATAATGTGTGTGTGTGTGTGTGTGTGTGTGTGTGTGCAATGGATAACCTAATTCATTATCTACGTAATCTAGAATCAACCGAAAACAGAGATAAAAATGTGATTTGGTGACAATAGTGCATCTAATTGTTTGTTTGTTGTGTACATAACGTTGACAATACCTCCGACAAAGGTCAGGCAGACAGCAACAAGGTAAAGCAGTTTCTTGGAGAGGAAGAACACATAGACGATGACGAAAACCAGCGCCGCCAGGAAAAACAACCAGGAGAGGATAGAAAACGCCCGTACAGCACGGAACCAGTCTATCACAGAAAATAAAACAATGTTTTCTTCCATTCCTATGTCAGAGCCATTACGTCTATATACCGCATTATGTAATTGTGTAAAGAAACAGTTTCTTCGTTTTTAATGTTAAAAGACAGCATCGGAAAATAAGTAAATAATTCTTGCTTACTTCAGTGTCGACTATTAGCATTGTTTTTAGGAATTGTAAACTTTTCCATCAATTAGTGGAGTTAGTAATAGACCGTGGCCTATATAAGGCGGATAATGGTGTCCATTTTCTTGTTTACTAAAATAAAGAGCGATTGCAAAGCTATAGGCAGAATTTGATTATCATTTTTGACGGCAACTTCACACATTTGGTTTTGGTATATTTCAAGACAGCTAAATTACATTTAAACAAAGAAGTTTGACATTGCTCTCTGTCTGTCTGTCTGTCTGTCTCTCTCTCTCTGAAATATATTGTATGGTTTTATTAAATAAAGTCTAGCGAAACGATTCCTCACATCCAATATATTTAAGAAATTTGCCAACTTTTTAAAATTAAATTAAATGATTTAAATGATCTTACCTTTAAATAGTTTTCGTCCTGATCAAATTTTATTATATATGATTTGCCCAGTGAGAAAGTTGACAACATATTCGGGGAAAAATAGATGATCTAAACATAGAGATTAGATGGTTAGTCATATATACACAAATTTGGGTCAGATTACATTTATTGTCGACGCAGCTACAAGCCCTGCTTCTAATATGCAAATTGGTACACGCATAATTGTAAAAGACGCTATGCTATCTACATAAAATGTATCTTAATTTAAACAGTATATGAATAAATAAAACGCATTTTAAATAATGTTAGCGCAATGAAATTAGAAGTAGAAACAAAATAAAACTCTGGAATAAAAATTGTTAGAGATATAATGTGGCAGGTTTAGGACATTACTAATAAAAGATAAACTAGTAAACAAAACAAGCAACAAAAACTTAAAAAAACAAAAATGCAAAAGTAAAAGCAAGATATATTTCAAATGTTTGTAAAATGAATTCATCTTAACGTTCTAGTGATCCAGAAGGAATGACGAAATCGGAAAAAAATAAATGAGACAATAATTGCAAATACTATATTGCCACCCATTTTTATGTGATTCCCTAAACCTAGCACAATAGTCTCTGTCATGTGATTAATATCCAAGTCGTTGTGTAGATAATTGCAACTATTCTATTTTCTTTTATATACTCTCTAAAACGAATACCATTATTATCTGTTATGAAGGGTTTATCATCAAAACGTTATTTGTAGTATTTTACTGTTTATATTTTATAGCATAACTTTGATTCGATATTACAGACCCTATATGTCTGTAAATGAATTTTGCGAACATATTGCCATGGTCAGTGTGATAGAAAAGAAATTAAATTGACAAATGGTCTCGGTAGGTACCACATTAAATAGCTATGACACATTAAATAGCTATGACAATAGCTATAACACATTAAATAGCTATGACACATTAAATAGCTATATAGCTATGACACATTAAATAGCTATGACACGATGGTTTTAACATCCATGGCTTGGGGCATGATTAATTTGTAATTAATATCCATGGCTTGGGGTATGATTAATTTGTAATTAGAGTACATTTTGATAACGATTATTTGTTTTTAACAGTAAACATTTTATTCTCTTGTCAAAATGTGACTGAAAACACGTCATCCTACTCTCAAGTAAGCAAACAAAGCTGATCAGGTATAGACAGAAATCGGAAAAGCGAAGTTGCTGCGAGTACACAAAGAAAAAAAGAAGAAATAGCTTGAACCATCATCTTATTCACCTTCATGATTTGTGATTGTGATTTTATTGATTCAATCCAGCACGCACTACTGCCCCTCGGTCAGCTTTTAATCAAGTAATTAGATGTTTTCACATTGTGACTGATTGCTATATCTACACGATAATTGGAATCACAACCAAACCCGTTTAAGATTGATAAAATTTGCGTGTTGCCTAATGAATGTAACCCAGCACACAAACACAACTCTCTCTCTCTCTCTCTCTCTCTCTCTCTCTCTCTCTCTCTCTCTCTCTCTCTCTCACACACACACACACCTTTACTGAAGGACACAAATGAGTTGACCACACCAAAGCATTATCACATCACACCTATCTTGACACGCGCTATTTACATTAGTGTTAATTTGCATTCTGAAAATATTGAAGTAAAAGGCTACAAATAGGTTTAAGTTATGCAGTTAGAATTTGTACAAGATAGAAATATTTTTAGACCATGCCGATTAGAATTTGTATGTGACATAAATATGTCTGACTCTTGAGGATCATAATGTGTATACGATATAAACTTGTTTAGGTCATGACGATCATACTTTGTATTCGATATAAATATGTTAAGGTTATGGCGATCATAATTTGTATCCGATATAAATATGTTTAGGTTATGACGATCATAATTTGTATTCGATATAAATATGTTTAGGTGATGATCATAATTTGTATTCGATATAAATATGTTAAGGTCATGACGATCATAATTTGTATTCGATATAAATATGTTTAGGTCATGACGATCATAATTTGTATTCGATATAAATATGTGTAGGTAATGACGATCATAATTTGTATTCGATATAAATATGTTTAGGTAATGACGATCATAATTTGTATTCGATATAAATATGTTTAGGTAATGACGATCATAATTTGTATTCGATATAAATATGTTTAGGTCATGACGATCATAATTTGTATTCGATATAAATATGTTTATGTTAACACAATTACATTTGTATGCGTTATAAATATATTTGTGTTAACACGATTACAGTTTGTATACGATATAAATATATTGTGTTAACACGATTAAATTTTGTATGCGATATAAATATGTTTATGTTATTACGATATGCGATATAAATATTTTTATTGTTTACACGATTACAATTTGTATACGATATGTTACACGATTACAATTTGTATACGATATAAATATTGTTATGTTAACACCGTTACAATTTTTATGCGATATATATTGATGGTTAGATAGGCTGCAATGTCCGGAAAGGTTTTAGTGTCTCTCTTAATTATGCTGATTGTCCATATGTATCGGCACATGTTAGGGTTTAAGTGATGTACTTCAATAGGGTGCTATAAAATGGTATTGTTTGCATATTAATTATGTAAAGAAAGTTGGAAGAAAGTGGATCATATGGACATTTAGATTTGATTAGATTTGCTTCATAATGCAAAACCTATTTTAGCATGTAAGATAAGATCGGACTCGGTGTTGTATTTCTGCTTAGTAACACCTCATGCAAATGAAAATGTAAAATTTCTGTGTTGATTGTCGGAATATTTTACATATCGCTCATCATCAGTACGGTTAATTTCGTTATTAAAACATTTCTGCCTGAATAGGCGTCGAGTTAGTTCCCTCCTCGAAACTGCACCTAATGTACACGGCTTTCTTCAACCACCAGAAACAGGGAAACGACTTTAGATTTAATAGTTACTATGCTAAATAAGAAAATGTTCCCGACATAAGGTTGAAAAAGATTTTGGTGGAAGCAATGTTGATCTGGAGAAAATTTTAATGAAGCATGCAAACTAATACACGAGTTCTTTACAAAAATATGCAAACTAATACGCGAGTTCTTTACAAAACATGCAAACTAATACACGAGTTTTTTACAAAAACATGCAAACTAATACACGAGTTCTTTACTAAAATATGCAAAATAATACGCGAGTTCTTTACAAAACATGCAAACTAATACGCGAGTCCTTTACAAAAGCATGCAAACTAATACACGAGTTCTTTACAAAAACATGCAAACTAATACACGAGTTCTTTACTAAAATATGCAAACTAATACACGAGTTCTTTACAAAAACATGAAAACTAATACACGAGTTCTTTACTAAAATATGCAAACTAATACACGAGTTCTTTACTAAAATATGCAAATTAATTCGCGAGTCCTTTACAAAAACATGCAAACTAATACGCGAGTCCTTTACAAAAACATGCAAACTAATACGCGAGTCCTTTACAAAAACATGCAAACTAATGCACGAGTCCTTTACAAAAAAATGCAAACTAATACGCGAGTTCTTTACAAAACATGCAAACTAATACGCGAGTCCTTTACAAAACATGCAAACTAATACACGAGTCCTTTACAAAAACATGCAAACTAATTCGCGAATCCTTTACAAAAACATGCAAACTAATACGCGAGTCCTTTACAAAAACATGCAAACTAATACGCGAGTCCTTTACAAAAATATGCAAACTAATACGCGAGTCCTTTACAAAAACATGCAAACTAATACGCGAGTCCTTTACAAAAACATGCAAACTAATACGCGAGTCCTTTACAAAAATATGCAAACTAATACGCGAGTCCTTTACAAAAACATGCAAACTAAAACGCGAGTCCTTTACAAAAACATGCAAACTAATACGCGAGTTCTTTACAAAACATGCAAACTAATACGCGAGTCCTTGATAAAAACATGCAAACTAATACACGAGTCCTTTACAAAACATGCAAACTAATACGCGAGTCCTTTACAAAAATATGCACAAAACATGCAAACTAATACACGAGTCCTTTACAAAAACATTCAAACTAATACGCGAGTCCATTACAAAAATATGCAAACTAATACGCGAGTCCTTTACAAAAACATGCAAACTAATACACGAGTTCTTTACAAAAACATGCAAACTAATACGCGAGTTCTTTACAAAAATATGCAAACTAATACGCGAGTCCTTTACAAAAACATGCAAACTAATACGCGAGTCCTTTACAAAAATATGCACAAAACATGCAAACTAATACGCGAGTCCTTTACAAAAATATGCAAACTAATACGTGAGTCCTTTACAAAAACATGCAAACTAATACGCGAGTTCTTTACAAAACATGCAAACTAATACACGAGTCCTTTACAAAACATGCAAACTAATACGCGAGTTCTTTACAAAAACATGCAAACTAATACGCGAGTCCTTTAAAAAAATATGCACAAAACATGCAAACTAATACGCGAGTTCTTTACAAAAATATGCAAACTAATACGTGAGTCCTTTACAAAAACATGCAAACTAATACACGAGTCCTTTACAAAAACATGCAAACTAATACGCGAGTCCTTTACAAAACATGCAAACTTATACGCGAGTCCTTTACAAAAATATGCACAAAACATACAAACTAATACGCTAGTCCTTTACAAAACATGCAAACTAATACGCGAGTTCTTTATAAAAACATGCAAACTAATACACGAGTCCTTTACAAAAACATGCAAACTAATACGCGAGTTCTTTACAAAAACATGCAAACTAATACGCGAGTCCTTTACAAAAACATGCAAACTAATACGCGAGTTCTTTACAAAACATGCAAACTAATACACGAGTCCTTTACAAAACATGCAAACTAATACGCGAGTTCTTTACAAAAACATGCAAACTAATACGCGAGTTCTTTACAAAACATGCAAACTAATACACGAGTCCTTTACAAAAACATGCAAACTAATACGCGAGTTCTTTACAAAACATGCAATCTAATACACGAGTCCTTTACAAAAACATGAAAACTAATACACGAGTCCTTTACAAAAACATGCAAACTAATACGCGCGTTCTTTACAAAAACATGCAAACTAATGCGCGAGTCCTTTACAAAAACATGCAAACTAATACACGAGTCCTTTACAAAAACATGCAAACTAATACGCGAGTTCTTTACAAAAACATGCAAACTAATACGCGAGTCTTTTACAAAAACATGCAAACTAATACGCGAGTCCTATACAAAAACATGCAAACTAATACGCGAGTCCTTTACAAAACATGCAAACTAATACACGAGTTCTTTACAAAACATGCAAACTAATACACGAGTTCTTTACAAAACATGCAAACTAATACACGAGTTCTTTAAAAAACATGCAAACTAATACGCGAGTCCTTTACAAAAACATGCAAAGTAATACACGAGTTCTTTACAAAAACATGCAAACTAATACGCGAGTCCTTTACAAAAACATGCAAACTAATACGCGAGTCCTTTACAAAAACATCCAAACTAATACACGAGTCCTTTACAAAAACATGCAAACTAATACACGAGTCCTTTACAAAAACATGCAAACTAATACGCGAGTTCTTTACAAAACATGCAAACTAATACACGAGTTCTATACAAAAACATGCAAACTAATACACGAGTTCTTTACAAAAACATGCAAACTAATACACGAGTTCTTTAGAAACATGCAAACTAATACGCGAGTCCTTTACAAAAGCATGCAAACTAATACGCGAGTCCTTTACAAAACTATGCAAACTAATACGCGAGTCCTTTACAAAACATGCAAACTAATACACGAGTTCTATACAAAAACATGCAAACTAATACACGAGTTCTTTACAAAAATATGCAAACTAATACACGAGTTCTTTAAAAAACATGCAAACTAATACGCGAGTCCTTTACAAAAACATGCAAACTAATACACGAGTTCTTTACAAAATCATGCAAACTAATACACGAGTCCTTTACAAAAACATGCAAACTAATACACGAGTCCTTTACAAAAACATGCAAACTAATACACGAGTCCTTTACAAAACATGCAAACTAATACACGAGTCCTTTACAAAAACATGCAAACTAATACACGAGTCCTTTACAAAAACATGCAAACTAATACACGAGTTCTTTAAAAAACATGCAAACTAATACGCGAGTCCTTTACAAAAACATGCAAACTAATACACGAGTTCTTTACAAAACATGCAAACTAATACACGAGTCCTTTGCAAAAACATGCAGACTAATACACGAGTCCTTTACAGAAACATGCAAACTTATACACGAGTCCTTTACAAAACATGCAAACTAATACACGAGTTCTTTACAAAACATGCAAACTAATACACGAGTTCTTTACAAAACATGCAAACTAATACACGAGTTATTTAAAAAACATGCAAACTAATACGCGAGTCCTTTACAAAAACATGCAAAGTAATACACGAGTTCTTTACAAAAACATGCAAACTAATACGCGAGTCCTTTACAAAAACATGCAAACTAATACGCGAGTCCTTTATAAAAACATCCAAACTAATACACGAGTCCTTTACAAAAACATGCAAACTAATACACGAGTCCTTTACAAAAACATGCAAACTAATACGCGAGTTCTTTACAAAACATGCAAACTAATACACGAGTTCTATACAAAAGCATGCAAACTAATACACGAGTTCTTTACAAAAACATGCAAACTAATACACGAGTTCTTTAGAAACATGCAAACTAATACGCGAGTCCTTTACAAAAGCATGCAAACTAATACGCGAGTCCTTTACAAAACTATGCAAACTAATACGCGAGTCCTTTACAAAACATGCAAACTAATACACGAGTTCTATACAAAAACATGCAAACTAATACACGAGTTCTTTACAAAAAAATGCAAACTAATACACGAGTTCTTTAAAAAACATGCAAACTAATACGCGAGTCCTTTACAAAAACATGCAAACTAATACACGAGTTCTTTACAAAATCATGCAAACTAATACACGAGTCCTTTACAAAAACATGCAAACTAATACACGAGTCCTTTACAAAAACATGCAAACTAATACACGAGTCCTTTACAAAACATGCAAACTAATACACGAGTCCTTTACAAAAACATGCAAACTAATACACGAGTCCTTTACAAAAACATGCAAACTAATACACGAGTTCTTTAAAAAACATGCAAACTAATACGCGAGTCCTTTACAAAAACATGCAAACTAATACACGAGTTCTTTACAAAACATGCAAACTAATACACGAGTCCTTTGCAAAAACATGCAGACTAATACACGAGTCCTTTACAGAAACATGCAAACTTATACACGAGTCCTTTACAAAACATGCAAACTAATACACGAGTCCTTTACAAAAACATGCAAACTAATACACGAGTCCTTTACAAAAACATGCAAACTAATACACGAGTCCTTTACAAAAACATGCAAACTAATATGCGAGTTCTTTACAAAACATGCAAACTAATACATGAGTCCTTTACAAAACATGCAAACTAATACGCGAGTCCTTTACAAAACATGCAAACTAATACGCGAGTCCTTTACAAAACATGCAAACTAATACGCGAGTCCTTTACAAAAACATGCAAACTAATACGCGAGTTCTTTACAAAACATGCAAACTAATACACGAGTCCTTTACAAAACATGCAAACTAATACACGAGTTCTTTAAAAAACATGCAAACTAATACGCGAGTCCTTTACAAAAACATGCAAAGTAATACACGAGTTCTTTACAAAAACATGCAAACTAATACGCGAGTCCTTTACAAAAACATGCAAACTAATACGCGAGTCCTTTACAAAAACATCCAAACTAATACACGAGTCCTTTACAAAAACATGCAGACTAATACACGAGTCCTTTACAGAAACATGCAAACTTATACACGAGTCCTTTACAAAACATGCAAACTAATACACGAGTTCTTTACAAAACATGCAAACTAATACACGAGTTCTTTACAAAACATGCAAACTAATACACGAGTTCTTTAAAAAACATGCAAACTAATACGCGAGTCCTTTACAAAAACATGCAAAGTAATACACGAGTTCTTTACAAAAACATGCAAACTAATACGCGAGTCCTTTACAAAAACATGCAAACTAATACGCGAGTCCTTTACAAAAACATCCAAACTAATACACGAGTCCTTTACAAAAACATGCAAACTAATACACGAGTCCTTTACAAAAACATGCAAACTAATACGCGAGTTCTTTACAAAACATGCAAACTAATACACGAGTTCTATACAAAAACATGCAAAGTAATACACGAGTTCTTTACAAAAACATGCAAACTAATACACGAGTTCTTTAGAAACATGCAAACTAATACGCGAGTCCTTTACAAAAGCATGCAAACTAATACGCGAGTCCTTTACAAAACTATGCAAACTAATACGCGAGTCCTTTACAAAACATGCAAACTAATACACGAGTTCTATACAAAAACATGCAAACTAATACACGAGTTCTTTACAAAAAAATGCAAACTAATACACGAGTTCTTTAAAAAACATGCAAACTAATACGCGAGTCCTTTACAAAAACATGCAAACTAATACACGAGTTCTTTACAAAATCATGCAAACTAATACACGAGTCCTTTACAAAAACATGCAAACTAATACACGAGTCCTTTACAAAAACATGCAAACTAATACACGAGTCCTTTACAAAACATGCAAACTAATACACGAGTCCTTTACAAAAACATGCAAACTAATACACGAGTCCTTTACAAAAACATGCAAACTAATACACGAGTTCTTTAAAAAACATGCAAACTAATACGCGAGTCCTTTACAAAAACATGCAAACTAATACACGAGTTCTTTACAAAACATGCAAACTAATACACGAGTCCTTTGCAAAAACATGCAGACTAATACACGAGTCCTTTACAGAAACATGCAAACTTATACACGAGTCCTTTACAAAACATGCAAACTAATACACGAGTCCTTTACAAAAACATGCAAACTAATACACGAGTCCTTTACAAAAACATGCAAACTAATACACGAGTCCTTTACAAAAACATGCAAACTAATATGCGAGTTCTTTACAAAACATGCAAACTAATACATGAGTCCTTTACAAAACATGCAAACTAATACGCGAGTCCTTTACAAAACATGCAAACTAATACGCGAGTCCTTTACAAAACATGCAAACTAATACGCGAGTCCTTTACAAAAACATGCAAACTAATACGCGAGTTCTTTACAAAACATGCAAACTAATACACGAGTCCTTTACAAAACATGCAAACTAATACACGAGTTCTTTAAAAAACATGCAAACTAATACGCGAGTCCTTTACAAAAACATGCAAAGTAATACACGAGTTCTTTACAAAAACATGCAAACTAATACGCGAGTCCTTTACAAAAACATGCAAACTAATACGCGAGTCCTTTACAAAAACATGCAAACTAATACACGAGTCCTTTACAAAAACATGCAAACTAATACACGAGTCCTTTACAAAAACATGCAAACTAATACGCGAGTTCTTTACAAAACATGCAAACTAATACACGAGTTCTATACAAAAACATGCAAACTAATACACGAGTTCTTTACAAAAACATGCAAACTAATACACGAGTTCTTTAGAAACATGCAAACTAATACGCGAGTCCTTTACAAAAGCATGCAAACTAATACGCGAGTCCTTTACAAAACTATGCAAACTAATACGCGAGTCCTTTACAAAACATGCAAACTAATACACGAGTTCTATACAAAAACATGCAAACTAATACACGAGTTCTTTACAAAAATATGCAAACTAATACACGAGTTCTTTAAAAAACATGCAAACTAATACGCGAGTCCTTTACAAAAACATGCAAACTAATACACGAGTTCTTTACAAAATCATGCAAACTAATACACGAGTCCTTTACAAAAACATACAAACTAATACACGAGTCCTTTACAAAAACATGCAAACTAATACACGAGTCCTTTACAAAACATGCAAACTAATACACGAGTCCTTTACAAAAACATGCAAACTAATACACGAGTCCTTTACAAAAACATGCAAACTAATACACGAGTTCTTTAAAAAACATGCAAACTAATACGCGAGTCCTTTACAAAAACATGCAAACTAATACACGAGTTCTTTACAAAACATGCAAACTAATACACGAGTCCTTTGCAAAAACATGCAGACTAATACACGAGTCCTTTACAGAAACATGCAAACTTATACACGAGTCCTTTACAAAACATGCAAACTAATACACGAGTCCTTTACAAAAACATGCAAACTAATACACGAGTCCTTTACAAAAACATGCAAACTAATACACGAGTCCTTTACAAAAACATGCAAACTAATATGCGAGTTCTTTACAAAACATGCAAACTAATACATGAGTCCTTTACAAAACATGCAAACTAATACGCGAGTCCTTTACAAAACATTGAAACTAATACGCGAGTCCTTTACAAAACATGCAAACTAATACGGGAGTCCTTTACAAAAACATGCAAACTAATACGCGAGTTCTTTACAAAACATGCAAACTAATACACGAGTCCTTTACAAAACATGCAAACTAATACGCGAGTTCTTTACAAAAACATGCAAACTAATACGCGAGTTCTTTACAAAACATGCAAACTAATACACGAGTCCTTTACAAAACATGCAAACTAATACGCGAGTCCTTTACAAAAACATCCAAACTAATACGCGAGTTCTTTACAAAACATGCAAACTAATACACGAGTCCTTTACAAAAACATACAAACTAATACACGAGTCCTTTACAAAAACATGCAAACTAATACGCGAGTTCTTTACAAAAACATGCAAACTAATACGCGAGTCCTTTACAAAAACATGCAAACTAATACACGAGTTCTTTACAAAAACATGCAAACTAATACGCGAGTCCTTTACAAAAACATGCAAACTAATACGCGAGTTCTTTACAAAAACATGCAAACTAATGCACGAGTCCTTTACAAAAACATGCAAACTAATACGCGAGTTCTTTACAAAAACATGCAAACTAATACACGAGTTCTTTACAAAAACATGCAAACTAATACGCGAGTCCTTTACAAAAACATGCAAACTAATACGCGAGTTCTTTACAAAACATGCAAACTAATACACGAGTCCTTTACAAAACATGCAAACTAATACGCGAGTTCTTTACAAAAACATGCAAACTAATACGCGAGTTCTTTACAAAACATGCAAACTAATACACGAGTCCTTTACAAAAACATGCAAACTAATACGCGAGTTCTTTACAAAACATGCAAACTAATACACGAGTCCTTTAGAAAAACATGCAAACTAATACACGAGTCCTTTACAAAAACATGCAAACTAATACGTGAGTTCTTTACAAAAACATGCAAACTAATGCGCGAGTCCTTTACAAAAACATGCAAACTAATACGCGAGTCCTTTACAAAAACATGCAAACTAATACGCGAGTCCTATACAAAAACATGCAAACTAATACGCGAGTCATTTACAAAACATGCAAACTAATACACGAGTTCTTTACAAAAACATGCAAACTAATACACGAGTTCTTTAAAAAAACATGCAAACTAATACACGAGTTCTTTACAAAAACATGCAAACTAATACGCGAGTCCTTTACAAAAATATGCACAAAACATGCAAACTAATACGCGAGTCCTTTACAAAAATATGCAAACTAATACGTGAGTCCTTTACAAAAACATGCAAACTAATACGCGAGTTCTTTACAAAACATGCAAACTAATACACGAGTCCTTTACAAAACATGCAAACTAATACGCGAGTTCTTTACAAAAACATGCAAACTAATACGCGAGTCCTTTAAAAAAATATGCACAAAACATGCAAACTAATACGCGAGTTCTTTACAAAAATATGCAAACTAATACGTGAGTCCTTTACAAAAACATGCAAACTAATACACGAGTCCTTTACAAAAACATGCAAACTAATACGCGAGTCCTTTACAAAACATGCAAACTTATACGCGAGTCCTTTACAAAAATATGCACAAAACATACAAACTAATACGCTAGTCCTTTACAAAACATGCAAACTAATACGCGAGTTCTTTATAAAAACATGCAAACTAATACACGAGTCCTTTACAAAAACATGCAAACTAATACGCGAGTTCTTTACAAAAACATGCAAACTAATACGCGAGTCCTTTACAAAAACATGCAAACTAATACGCGAGTTCTTTACAAAACATGCAAACTAATACACGAGTCCTTTACAAAACATGCAAACTAATACGCGAGTTCTTTACAAAAACATGCAAACTAATACGCGAGTTCTTTACAAAACATGCAAACTAATACACGAGTCCTTTACAAAAACATGCAAACTAATACGCGAGTTCTTTACAAAACATGCAATCTAATACACGAGTCCTTTACAAAAACATGAAAACTAATACACGAGTCCTTTACAAAAACATGCAAACTAATACGCGCGTTCTTTACAAAAACATGCAAACTAATGCGCGAGTCCTTTACAAAAACATGCAAACTAATACACGAGTCCTTTACAAAAACATGCAAACTAATACGCGAGTTCTTTACAAAAACATGCAAACTAATACGCGAGTCTTTTACAAAAACATGCAAACTAATACGCGAGTCCTATACAAAAACATGCAAACTAATACGCGAGTCCTTTACAAAACATGCAAACTAATACACGAGTTCTTTACAAAACATGCAAACTAATACACGAGTTCTTTACAAAACATGCAAACTAATACACGAGTTCTTTAAAAAACATGCAAACTAATACGCGAGTCCTTTACAAAAACATGCAAAGTAATACACGAGTTCTTTACAAAAACATGCAAACTAATACGCGAGTCCTTTACAAAAACATGCAAACTAATACGCGAGTCCTTTACAAAAACATCCAAACTAATACACGAGTCCTTTACAAAAACATGCAAACTAATACACGAGTCCTTTACAAAAACATGCAAACTAATACGCGAGTTCTTTACAAAACATGCAAACTAATACACGAGTTCTATACAAAAACATGCAAACTAATACACGAGTTCTTTACAAAAACATGCAAACTAATACACGAGTTCTTTAGAAACATGCAAACTAATACGCGAGTCCTTTACAAAAGCATGCAAACTAATACGCGAGTCCTTTACAAAACTATGCAAACTAATACGCGAGTCCTTTACAAAACATGCAAACTAATACACGAGTTCTATACAAAAACATGCAAACTAATACACGAGTTCTTTACAAAAATATGCAAACTAATACACGAGTTCTTTAAAAAACATGCAAACTAATACGCGAGTCCTTTACAAAAACATGCAAACTAATACACGAGTTCTTTACAAAATCATGCAAACTAATACACGAGTCCTTTACAAAAACATGCAAACTAATACACGAGTCCTTTACAAAAACATGCAAACTAATACACGAGTCCTTTACAAAACATGCAAACTAATACACGAGTCCTTTACAAAAACATGCAAACTAATACACGAGTCCTTTACAAAAACATGCAAACTAATACACGAGTTCTTTAAAAAACATGCAAACTAATACGCGAGTCCTTTACAAAAACATGCAAACTAATACACGAGTTCTTTACAAAACATGCAAACTAATACACGAGTCCTTTGCAAAAACATGCAGACTAATACACGAGTCCTTTACAGAAACATGCAAACTTATACACGAGTCCTTTACAAAACATGCAAACTAATACACGAGTTCTTTACAAAACATGCAAACTAATACACGAGTTCTTTACAAAACATGCAAACTAATACACGAGTTATTTAAAAAACATGCAAACTAATACGCGAGTCCTTTACAAAAACATGCAAAGTAATACACGAGTTCTTTACAAAAACATGCAAACTAATACGCGAGTCCTTTACAAAAACATGCAAACTAATACGCGAGTCCTTTATAAAAACATCCAAACTAATACACGAGTCCTTTACAAAAACATGCAAACTAATACACGAGTCCTTTACAAAAACATGCAAACTAATACGCGAGTTCTTTACAAAACATGCAAACTAATACACGAGTTCTATACAAAAGCATGCAAACTAATACACGAGTTCTTTACAAAAACATGCAAACTAATACACGAGTTCTTTAGAAACATGCAAACTAATACGCGAGTCCTTTACAAAAGCATGCAAACTAATACGCGAGTCCTTTACAAAACTATGCAAACTAATACGCGAGTCCTTTACAAAACAAGCAAACTAATACACGAGTTCTATACAAAAACATGCAAACTAATACACGAGTTCTTTACAAAAAAATGCAAACTAATACACGAGTTCTTTAAAAAACATGCAAACTAATACGCGAGTCCTTTACAAAAACATGCAAACTAATACACGAGTTCTTTACAAAATCATGCAAACTAATACACGAGTCCTTTACAAAAACATGCAAACTAATACACGAGTCCTTTACAAAAACATGCAAACTAATACACGAGTCCTTTACAAAACATGCAAACTAATACACGAGTCCTTTACAAAAACATGCAAACTAATACACGAGTCCTTTACAAAAACATGCAAACTAATACACGAGTTCTTTAAAAAACATGCAAACTAATACGCGAGTCCTTTACAAAAACATGCAAACTAATACACGAGTTCTTTACAAAACATGCAAACTAATACACGAGTCCTTTGCAAAAACATGCAGACTAATACACGAGTCCTTTACAGAAACATGCAAACTTATACACGAGTCCTTTACAAAACATGCAAACTAATACACGAGTCCTTTACAAAAACATGCAAACTAATACACGAGTCCTTTACAAAAACATGCAAACTAATACACGAGTCCTTTACAAAAACATGCAAACTAATATGCGAGTTCTTTACAAAACATGCAAACTAATACATGAGTCCTTTACAAAACATGCAAACTAATACGCGAGTCCTTTACAAAACATGCAAACTAATACGCGAGTCCTTTACAAAACATGCAAACTAATACGCGAGTCCTTTACAAAAACATGCAAACTAATACGCGAGTTCTTTACAAAACATGCAAACTAATACACGAGTCCTTTACAAAACATGCAAACTAATACACGAGTTCTTTAAAAAACATGCAAACTAATACGCGAGTCCTTTACAAAAACATGCAAAGTAATACACGAGTTCTTTACAAAAACATGCAAACTAATACGCGAGTCCTTTACAAAAACATGCAAACTAATACGCGAGTCCTTTACAAAAACATCCAAACTAATACACGAGTCCTTTACAAAAACATGCAGACTAATACACGAGTCCTTTACAGAAACATGCAAACTTATACACGAGTCCTTTACAAAACATGCAAACTAATACACGAGTTCTTTACAAAACATGCAAACTAATACACGAGTTCTTTACAAAACATGCAAACTAATACACGAGTTCTTTAAAAAACATGCAAACTAATACGCGAGTCCTTTACAAAAACATGCAAAGTAATACACGAGTTCTTTACAAAAACATGCAAACTAATACGCGAGTCCTTTACAAAAACATGCAAACTAATACGCGAGTCCTTTACAAAAACATCCAAACTAATACACGAGTCCTTTACAAAAACATGCAAACTAATACACGAGTCCTTTACAAAAACATGCAAACTAATACGCGAGTTCTTTACAAAACATGCAAACTAATACACGAGTTCTATACAAAAACATGCAAAGTAATACACGAGTTCTTTACAAAAACATGCAAACTAATACACGAGTTCTTTAGAAACATGCAAACTAATACGCGAGTCCTTTACAAAAGCATGCAAACTAATACGCGAGTCCTTTACAAAACTATGCAAACTAATACGCGAGTCCTTTACAAAACATGCAAACTAATACACGAGTTCTATACAAAAACATGCAAACTAATACACGAGTTCTTTACAAAAAAATGCAAACTAATACACGAGTTCTTTAAAAAACATGCAAACTAATACGCGAGTCCTTTACAAAAACATGCAAACTAATACACGAGTTCTTTACAAAATCATGCAAACTAATACACGAGTCCTTTACAAAAACATGCAAACTAATACACGAGTCCTTTACAAAAACATGCAAACTAATACACGAGTCCTTTACAAAACATGCAAACTAATACACGAGTCCTTTACAAAAACATGCAAACTAATACACGAGTCCTTTACAAAAACATGCAAACTAATACACGAGTTCTTTAAAAAACATGCAAACTAATACGCGAGTCCTTTACAAAAACATGCAAACTAATACACGAGTTCTTTACAAAACATGCAAACTAATACACGAGTCCTTTGCAAAAACATGCAGACTAATACACGAGTCCTTTACAGAAACATGCAAACTTATACACGAGTCCTTTACAAAACATGCAAACTAATACACGAGTCCTTTACAAAAACATGCAAACTAATACACGAGTCCTTTACAAAAACATGCAAACTAATACACGAGTCCTTTACAAAAACATGCAAACTAATATGCGAGTTCTTTACAAAACATGCAAACTAATACATGAGTCCTTTACAAAACATGCAAACTAATACGCGAGTCCTTTACAAAACATGCAAACTAATACGCGAGTCCTTTACAAAACATGCAAACTAATACGCGAGTCCTTTACAAAAACATGCAAACTAATACGCGAGTTCTTTACAAAACATGCAAACTAATACACGAGTCCTTTACAAAACATGCAAACTAATACACGAGTTCTTTAAAAAACATGCAAACTAATACGCGAGTCCTTTACAAAAACATGCAAAGTAATACACGAGTTCTTTACAAAAACATGCAAACTAATACGCGAGTCCTTTACAAAAACATGCAAACTAATACGCGAGTCCTTTACAAAAACATGCAAACTAATACACGAGTCCTTTACAAAAACATGCAAACTAATACACGAGTCCTTTACAAAAACATGCAAACTAATACGCGAGTTCTTTACAAAACATGCAAACTAATACACGAGTTCTATACAAAAACATGCAAACTAATACACGAGTTCTTTACAAAAACATGCAAACTAATACACGAGTTCTTTAGAAACATGCAAACTAATACGCGAGTCCTTTACAAAAGCATGCAAACTAATACGCGAGTCCTTTACAAAACTATGCAAACTAATACGCGAGTCCTTTACAAAACATGCAAACTAATACACGAGTTCTATACAAAAACATGCAAACTAATACACGAGTTCTTTACAAAAATATGCAAACTAATACACGAGTTCTTTAAAAAACATGCAAACTAATACGCGAGTCCTTTACAAAAACATGCAAACTAATACACGAGTTCTTTACAAAATCATGCAAACTAATACACGAGTCCTTTACAAAAACATACAAACTAATACACGAGTCCTTTACAAAAACATGCAAACTAATACACGAGTCCTTTACAAAACATGCAAACTAATACACGAGTCCTTTACAAAAACATGCAAACTAATACACGAGTCCTTTACAAAAACATGCAAACTAATACACGAGTTCTTTAAAAAACATGCAAACTAATACGCGAGTCCTTTACAAAAACATGCAAACTAATACACGAGTTCTTTACAAAACATGCAAACTAATACACGAGTCCTTTGCAAAAACATGCAGACTAATACACGAGTCCTTTACAGAAACATGCAAACTTATACACGAGTCCTTTACAAAACATGCAAACTAATACACGAGTCCTTTACAAAAACATGCAAACTAATACACGAGTCCTTTACAAAAACATGCAAACTAATACACGAGTCCTTTACAAAAACATGCAAACTAATATGCGAGTTCTTTACAAAACATGCAAACTAATACATGAGTCCTTTACAAAACATGCAAACTAATACGCGAGTCCTTTACAAAACATTGAAACTAATACGCGAGTCCTTTACAAAACATGCAAACTAATACGGGAGTCCTTTACAAAAACATGCAAACTAATACGCGAGTTCTTTACAAAACATGCAAACTAATACACGAGTCCTTTACAAAACATGCAAACTAATACGCGAGTTCTTTACAAAAACATGCAAACTAATACGCGAGTTCTTTACAAAACATGCAAACTAATACACGAGTCCTTTACAAAACATGCAAACTAATACGCGAGTCCTTTACAAAAACATCCAAACTAATACGCGAGTTCTTTACAAAACATGCAAACTAATACACGAGTCCTTTACAAAAACATACAAACTAATACACGAGTCCTTTACAAAAACATGCAAACTAATACGCGAGTTCTTTACAAAAACATGCAAACTAATACGCGAGTCCTTTACAAAAACATGCAAACTAATACACGAGTTCTTTACAAAAACATGCAAACTAATACGCGAGTCCTTTACAAAAACATGCAAACTAATACGCGAGTTCTTTACAAAAACATGCAAACTAATGCACGAGTCCTTTACAAAAACATGCAAACTAATACGCGAGTTCTTTACAAAAACATGCAAACTAATACACGAGTTCTTTACAAAAACATGCAAACTAATACGCGAGTCCTTTACAAAAACATGCAAACTAATACGCGAGTTCTTTACAAAACATGCAAACTAATACACGAGTCCTTTACAAAACATGCAAACTAATACGCGAGTTCTTTACAAAAACATGCAAACTAATACGCGAGTTCTTTACAAAACATGCAAACTAATACACGAGTCCTTTACAAAAACATGCAAACTAATACGCGAGTTCTTTACAAAACATGCAAACTAATACACGAGTCCTTTAGAAAAACATGCAAACTAATACACGAGTCCTTTACAAAAACATGCAAACTAATACGTGAGTTCTTTACAAAAACATGCAAACTAATGCGCGAGTCCTTTACAAAAACATGCAAACTAATACGCGAGTCCTTTACAAAAACATGCAAACTAATACGCGAGTCCTATACAAAAACATGCAAACTAATACGCGAGTCATTTACAAAACATGCAAACTAATACACGAGTTCTTTACAAAAACATGCAAACTAATACACGAGTTCTTTACAAAACATGCAAACTAATACACGAGTCCTTTACAAAACATGCAAACTAATACGCGAGTCCTTTACAAAACATGCAAACTAATACGCGAGTCCTTTACAAAACATGCAAACTAATACGCGAGTCCTTTACAAAACATGCAAACTAATACACGAGTCCTTTACAAAACCATGCAAACTAATACACGAGTTCTTTACAAAACGATGTTAGCATTTACGTTTAATCATAATCACGTGATGGTTTTACCAGGTCAATACGTTATTTCAATTGATATTTAATGTTGTGTACAAAATAATCATGTACATTCTTCTGGCTGGTAGTGTATTCAAAGCGAGAAAAGATTATGCATTATTTTTATATCTGTTTCTATACACGACAATGTGAGGGCAACAGTAATACAGTTTATCTCTATATATTCATTCAATACACATTTGTATTTTACCCTTTCTGAAAGACCTACAATTAATCTCCAATACCACTTCAGTGGCGTAGTGGTTAGAGCGTCTGCCGCGGAAGAGGGAGGTCGTGAGTTCGATCCCCTACCGAGTCATACCAAAGACTTACCAAAATGGTACTAACAGCTATCTAGCTTAACGCTCAGCATTAAGAGGTTAGTGTTAGGACTGGTCGGCCTGGTGTCAGGATAATGTGACTGGGTGAAACATCATGCTACATGTCAGTGGCATGATGCCCCAGTGCTAGACATCACTATAAACTGCCCCACAGCAGACATCTTAGCAAAATGACTGAATTTTTGTAAAGCTAAGTTTAAAATCCTAAACAAACAAACAAACTAATCTCCAGATGGCGCTAATTAACAACGATCTACAACGTTAATTTTTTTAGAAATTTATTTTTGTGTCAACTTTGCGTTTGGCGTGGTAAGGCTGAATTTGTTTCAGTATTTCTAAGAAGAATAATTGTTATTTTGTTTGGATGATGAGGTAATGTTTTATTACATTCCTACAAAATTATGAGATAGTGATCAGACTCTGTCCTTTTTTTATGGCAGCCAGGGATCGATCCTATCTGGCGCCTTGGAAAAGATACGTCATCCGACCCACTTCTATTTTCCTATGTTAATCAGGTACAGATATAATCTTGTGTGTTATTTTTCGAAAGAGGATGATATCTTGCTGAAGAATATTCCTTCGTAGTTGTAAACGGTTATATTACTCGCCCTAATCACCATATTCTTTTTGGGTGATGGGCAGCACATTTAAGAGAGAGGAGTCATCATAAAAGAATCAAGGATAGGCAAACTAAAGAATGTTGCATCTATACAAAGTGTCTTATCTTATACAACCACCACTGTTTTTGCAAATTCAAAATTTTGCTATTTTGTTTTTGGAGGATTTTAAATTGTTTTCTCTAATGCCACGTCTTCATGGTAATACTGGTGTTGTAAAGAAATGAAGTCAGTTTAAATTTTGCCCTTCGATGGTGCGGGTAGTGTGAAATTATTTTGAAAAAACAATTGTTAGGTTCTGTGGATGAAAATCACAACACAATGTCAGGATCGGTGGGTAACAACTACAATCACAACACAATTGTCATGATTTGTGGTATATTGCTTTTACGTTTGTATTGATAGCTTTGTTTTTGTTTTGTTTACTGGCATATCTTTTATTTTTAATGTCCTATACCTGCCCCATAATATCTCTAAATCATATATAATAAAATTTGATAAGGACGAAAACTGTTTAACGGTCAAGATCATTTGAATCATTGATTTAATTTTTAAAAAGTTGGCAAATATCGTAAATTTATTGGATGTGGGGAATAGTTTAGCATAAATACAAAATAAGTGTCATTTGGTGGGAAATGAACTAAACGGCGGAAACATATTTTAAAGCGTGAGTTTTGTTATTGCAATAAATTTAAAAATGTACAACTTGTACATTCCCTTATCGTCGTCGTCGTTAGCCTTCTCCACCTCACAGTCATCATTAATGTCGTCGTCAATATAACCATCTTAGCGGTTGTTATCGTAAATTATTACCGGACCTACCTGCGAGGCCGTTATTAGTCAGACTGGCGCATGACTTGATGTTGCCATTTTCGGCGCACAAATCCCACAGTCCACCATAACTCTTGACGTTGACTCCGGATATGGTTAGATCCACCGAGTACCAGTAAGGAATGGCGAACCCAATGAGGTCTATGATGAAACAAAAGATGAGCAAAACGAACACAGTCTTACAAAGCAAGGAGGTGTCACCGAAGCCCATTATGACATCTTACAAGTTTTCACTGTAATAATGACTTAGTTGACAGTTTTCCGAGTAAGGTTTTAAATTTCTCGAGCAATTGATGCGATTGTAATCTCACAAAATCCCTTGTCGAGTAAAATCCGTAGAATACATAGACACAAATGACTAATTCGAAAGTTTGTCCTTCAAATTTTACGTTTCAAACTAAATTGAGAATGCTTCAAAATAAAGTTTTATTTTAAAAGATGCATCCTGTATTTGTTAATGCACAACTATTCTGACTATAAATTCTTCAATTGCTGCTGAAACTGTCCTTGAATCAACTACACTCAAGGAAGAATGTAGCTTCTGTACAGTCTAATGTTGTTCAGTGAATCAATGAATTATAGATCGACCAATGAAGTATATGTCAATCGATATGAAATTATTCCAGCAATCGTCAATGTCCGATATCTTTATTATCGTATGTTGTTTATTGTTATTCTTATCACCTAGGAAACGTCTGTATTTTAGTTACAGCCAGATTTGTTGATTGAGTGCCTGAATTAATTATTTCAGAATCAACTGCCGTAACGGCACACATCAAACGATAATCTGGTTAGATGAGTAGAAAAGTCGATACATGTGTTTGGAAATACATTTGAAATCTGTCTTAGCTTTTAAAGCCCCACTTCTATGTTTTTAACTAATTTCACCATATTTCCAATGTATCTAAAGATTGGAAGTAATTTCACCATATTTTTCCAATGTATCTACGTTTTTAACTAATTTCACCATATTTCCAATGTATCTAAAGATTGGAAGTAATTTCACCATATTTCCAATGTATCTAAAGATTGGAAGTAATTTCACCATATTTCCAATGTATCTACGTTTTTAACTAATTTCACCATATTTCCAATGTATCTAAAGATTGGAAGTAATTTCACCATATTTCCAATGTATCTACGTTTTTAACTAATTTCACCATATTTCCAATGTATCTAAAGATTGGAAGTAATTTCACCATTTTTCCAATGTATCTAATGATTGGAAGTAATTTCACCATATTTCCAATGTATCTACGTTTTTAACTAATTTCACCATATTTCCAATGTATCTACGTTTTAATCTAATTTCACCATATTTCCAATGTATCTACGTTTTAATCTAATTTCACCATATTTCCAATGTATCTACGTTTTAATCTAATTTCACCATATTTCCAATGTATCTACGTTTATAACTAATTTCACCATATTTCCAATGTATCTAAAGATTGGAAGGAAGAATTATGATTTAAGTGAGTTAAGTTAAAGTCAATTGCACATCTGTAGATGATCAACGATTCTACGTTGTGCATAAAGATTTTAATGAAAACGAAAGATCATTAAATAAAGAGACCATGATGTTATTTAATTTATTACTGATATTAATGAAGCTCCATCCGTACATGATCTTGATGGATTTACAATTATATTAGAAGTATGGGAAGATATAATGCTGAACAAACAATCAAATCCAGATAGAGTATTTTTTTGACGTGGATGGGAAAAACAATACTGATGTGATTTATGTTACTATCAAATCCAGCTATAGTATTTTCTTGACGTGGATGGGAATGACAATACTGATGTGATTTATGTTACTATCATATCCAGCTAAAGTATTTTCTTGACTTGGATGGGAATAACAATACTGATGTGATTTATGTTACACAACGGTATACACAAATTCCGGAAGTGATCTGAGAGAACTGTAAAATTTTAGCCGTATTTAACGGTGTTGATACACAATATTCATCAAACGTTGTGTAGCGGAGACATGGGAATAATTAAGTTTAAAACTGTTTCTCGCGTCACAAATTACTCCGCACGGATTTATAACGAAACATTTACATAATCCTAGATCAAGATATCGAATCGGTCATGATAACATCTTGGATATTATAGTATAGCAGCACAGAGGTCGCGACCCCAATGAGAAGTCTGGGGAATGAACAAAATGAGTGAACAAATAACGAAAACGACAAAAATAAAGTAACACAACCGACTAATCCACAATAGAGTCTTCTGGGGAGAAACTCTCGGTTAGTTAGAAACTTCATTTTGTTGTTATTGGCTTAATCGTTTCGTTTTTGTAAGAAGCTTCAGTGTGGCAAATGGGCGCTTCTAAAAATTGGACTTTTTGTGCTCTCTTCTGCTACATGTCCAATGTTTTTCATCAGAATGGCGACGAACCACGCGAAAATGTGGTACTGGTGGACGGGTTATGCAGTACCAAATAAACCATCGTCTGAAGTAAGAAGACTCAAAATATGTTTAACCCAAGCCATCCTCATGGTATGAACGTATGCCGACAAGAACGATACGGTAGAATGGTTGTTGTTGTAGTTTTGGATTTAACGCCATTTATCAGCACACGATAGGATATTCGTGGCGGCCAGTATTAATGAATGAGGAAGAACCGGGGAAACCCGCGGGAAGAACAACCGACCCACCAGAAGCTACTGGCAAGCTTTCTCACATACCCAAAAAAATTGGCCTAATCTTAGATTCGAACCCACGCTAAGAGAGATAGGTGAGATGGCAGTGATCGGAAACTGAGAGCGCTTTAGAATACTCGGCCACTCGTGCCCTCGGTAGAATGAAAAAGAGCCAGTGTATGTATGTATGTATGTATGTATGTATGTATGTATGTATGTATGTATGTATGTATGTATGTATGTATGTATGTATGTACGTGGTCAGTTTGTCTCTAATATTGGTACACGGCAGAAAGCGAATATGGAGCATCAGCCTATAGCAAATTTTATATCCAATTTCAACCTGTTAGATAAATGAGTCACGATTTCAATAATTCTTTCTGAAAACTAGCCGTGTCTTCTATTCTGATTCTAGAGACCTTGAATCGTCCTTGTAGTGCATTTATATAAACTTCATGGTCTGATTTTTTTGTCTAATAAGTTGACCGTATCCCACAATATGGTCTTAGTCGAACAGAAGCATGGCAAAGCTAAATGTTATCTATATTAATGGTCAGATATGCACCATTTAATCTATAGAAGAATTTTTGAATGATTACCTAGTGATCTGTTAATGCATCTTTGCAGATGATGATTCCATCGATATCCGTGTCAAAAGTATTTGAACCAGACGTTATCATGTCCATCAAACGCTGGAATGTTGGCGGATAATTTTTCATACCAAACGGCATCACTTTATATGCCAAACTCCTTTTACAAAGTCAAGTCTGCTGACATATTTTGAAATTTCAATTAATACATGCAGTTAACTATTTTTGGAATTGGAAAGTAACACGTTATGGGGAATGGTTAACTTTTATATATTCAGGATAATACGGAAAATATTATCTAGCTCACACAGAATAATGCATCAAGAACTGGGTCATTGAAAAGGGAATGATAAACACACATTAAAGATGAAATAATGCTATTATGTTTTGTACTTTTAAACAGTCATGAATTTAAGTATGTCTTTGAGTCAATGGAAGGGTTTACGTTTCCGACGGCTGCTATTTAAAGGTAAAAGATATAATGCATTGCCGCCTAACATTAATCATTCCATATTAAATGGTATTGCATAAACATACTCGCGCGAAAACATAAATGTGATAACCAAAATTTGAATGACGGAGAACAAATCATCATCAATCTAACATAGGAGGTAAACTAAAGTCAAAACTATAACAGTTTGAAACTATTTTAGAACTCTTTGAATGGTATATTACCGCTGTTGTTTTAATCAAGAAATAAAGTTTTTCAATCTAATGCACAGACAAATACAAAATACGCAATTGTGTACTAAAGAAAACGAATATATTTCTACAAGAAAATAGGATGCAATGGGCAAAAAAAGTAGCGCCTTCCAATATGGGAAGAAAAGAGTCCAAGCTTCTCAAAGAAGAAACATATAGACCCATTAGCTGCAATATATTAATTGGCGACATTGAATCAAAAACAATCATAACGGGCATCGTTTTCAAAATATATTTATAATTCGCCAACAAAACGTTTATCCTGCCATTAAATTATTAATAATTATTATTATTATTATTATTATTATTATTATTATTATTATTATTATAGTTCTTGTCAATTATCCAGAAACAATTATCTCAACGTATTTTCTTCATAACCTCCATCCCAATCTCTACCGGGAAATAATTTCTAAAATAAATCCTGTAAATGGCGTTGTGTTTCATTCCTTTGTTTCACAACTTTGAATTAGGTCAGAAAATACTGGTTCGCTTTGTGATAGACACAATAACATACTCGTCTATTATTTTCGAGCAACTCTGTATTTTATCTTTTATTGATGATTCTAACATGTGGGAACCTAGAAGTGTTCATAGATTTCATGTTAAGTCCTTGTTTTATATAGCTTGTTCAGCCTGAAACATTGTGAAACCGTTTGAAATTTGCGTTCTTATAACTAATAAACAACCATAGAGTTTCCAAATAATTATTAAAGTTCTACACATTTCTATGTGTAGTAGTAAATGGGTATTTCAGCTAAGTCTTTGGTTAACCTGTACAATCAGCTATCAAGGACCTTGGACTGCTGACATGAAGCACTGCAGCCAACCTGTAGCACACGGAAAAAGCAAAGGTGATTAGGTTCGACGAACAGCTCTGATAATCGGCATATATGAGGCATATATGATAATCGGCATATATGATAATCGGCATATATGATAATCGGCATAACGCCAGAAGAGACATTGTTATGCCCATGGGTCGGGAATTATTCAGTCTCGCACTAGAGGCAGAAAATAGTTCAAGTACGCATTGACTTTCTGCAATAAATGTGTCGTATGCACTTTATAACTCATTGTTAGAGAAATCAAGTACTATGACCAACCAACCATATGTATGGAACCGCTCCGGTGGCCTTGTGGTTAGAGCGTCCGCCGCGGAAGCGGGAGGTCGTGGGTTCGATCCCCGGCGGAGTCATACCAACGACTTACAAAAATGGTACAAACAGCTACCTCGCTTGGCGCTCAGCATTAAGAAGTTAGTGTTAGGACTGGTCGGTCTAGTGTCAGAATAATGTGACTGGGTGGAACATCACGCTACGTGTCTGCAGCATGATGCCCCAGTGATAGACATCACTATAAACTGTCTCACTGCAGTCCTTGTAGCGATATGACTGAACACTTGTTGAAAGCTACCTTTAAAGTCCTAATCAATCAAACAAACAAACAAACCATATATATGGATAACAAGGAATTAAAAGAGCTCGCTGACCTGGCCGGACGAGACCTTCTTAACCAGAATTCTCATGACGATTCTATAATTGTTCTCATTCCCGCACAATGTCAACGGCAACTGCGGTACGAGATGCGCATTGCCGAGGTTCTCGTCGCAACACAAGTCCAGTTTGAGAACCCCTAAAAGCGAGGAGTTGAGATGAAACTCATGGGCTGGATCTGCTTAATGCACGTTATGAAAGCAACGAATACGTATTTATGCTTCTTGCTGAGGTCCGGCTTGAGAGCAAACATAAATAATGAATGGACAGCCTTTGGGTCAAGGTTGGTTGGTTTATTGTTTGTGAATTGTACGGAACACCAGCACTGTAAGCATATGTAGTACAGTAGAAATGTTACCTGATAAACATTGAGTATGTTTCTAAATGTTGCATTACCGACAAGCGATACAGTTACAAAATCACAGCGAGGAGCTGATGAGGATAAAATATGACGGTTCCCGATCAGCGGGCATAAAGGTTACTTAGATAATACAAGCTATGTTTGGGTGTATACATGTTAGCTCAACTACTCTAAGGAAATAGGGTTGCACAGAGACGCTATATTTTATAAGATATTTAGTTATATTACTTTTAAGGTTATATTACTGAGCATATCACGTACAAAAACATTTGCAACATAATTCGCGACGTATCACTGTTTGCAGCAGATGTTTCCAGTATGACAGAAAATTAGACACCTTGTTAGAATACTATTGTTGAGACATTTCCATTACTGGAATTATTATGTATGTTTGCATTTTCAATTCTTACCACTGGCCAAGTAGAGAATAACGAGAAGAAAACATCACACTATTGTTCAGAATTGTCGTGTTTAAAAACACCACAATGATTATTAGACATCATATCAACGCTTTAAAGAGATATGGAGTTTTCGCTTGCCTTTGAGCTCAGTGCATAGATAGGTATTTTAAATGAAAACTTAAAATCATGAGTTTGAATGTATTGTAAATTAATGAGTTTTCTGTATAACATTGAACGTATCTAATTTCTGCTGTTCAGTGAAATCTTTGATAATTTTGTAAGGATGTTGTGTAAAAATTACTTACTGCCCAGAACCCATGTTGTGTGAAAAAGAGCCAGTAGCTGGTTGAAAAAACATGATGTATTAAATATAACCACTTACTGGTCCAAAACTCATGTTGTTATATTAAAAACGGCCACTTACTGGCCGTCAAACCCATGTTGTTGTATAAAAAAAGCCACGTACTGGTCCCATTTCCATGTTGATGTATGAAAAAAGGAACACTTACTGGCCCAAAACCCATGTTGTATTAAAAAGGCCCACTTCCTGGTTCAAAACCCTTGTTGTATTAAAAAAGAGCATTTGGCCCATACCCATGTTGTTGTATTAAAAACGGCCACTTACTGGCCCAAAACCTATTTTGTATTAGAGAAGTAAGGACAAATCCATTTGCAAATGACCCCAGTTGAATCAAGTCAAATGGTCTATGCAATAGTTTTGAAACATTCAAAGCTAAAGAGAAAAGTACCGTCTAAGCAATGCAGACAGCCTGATGAGACAACAACTGCACAGTATTTACTTAGGCCAAGCCCGGGTTACATACAAGAGGATTTTGTCAGAGGATTGTACAATATGTTTCATAAAACAACTGACTAATTCATCTTTGCATATATATTAAAAAAAATCTAAAAGAAATGATGACAGGCTGTCACAGAATAGAAACCGAGTGGGTTTGGGATTTAATGAAGATGTAATTTTATGAACTTAATTAGTAAAGAAATATATATGATGTATAAATATAATAATTCTCACATTGATATAATCACTCTGTACAAATATTCACACATTGAAAATATACCACAAATATGATATCAGTCTGAAATAAAGATTCAAGAAACCTCATACGCTTCAGATAATAGTAGTACGCACTGTAAAGATATTCACATAATTTCATGTATGGACTACGATTAAGATTCAAACAATCTCAAGGTATTCAAATATGTTTCAAATGTTCTGTAAGTTAGATTCACATAAATCTCTCCTGGAATACAACAAAGATTCAACATAATCTCATGTAAATAATAATGTACTCAATTGAAACAATAATTGGAACAAACATGTGCTTCTTGACTCTTGTACTGTCGAACGATTCATACCTTGATAACCACATAGTTTAACAATGTCCTTGGGTTGGCCCTAACTTGAATCGGCATCTCGCACCTTTCATTTATACACCACATGTACTCCAGGAGAGATTTATGTCAATCTCACTTACAGAACATTTGTACGTATACACACGTACAGACAACATACAGCACCCTTGAAATATCTACGTCTACAGTCGTAGCTCCACCACTGGTGATAATAATGATTTCTGGAAAATACTAATACATTAAACTCTAACAGCAACTTATAATTCACAGTTCACAAGGTTTCAAATCTGCGTTGTAATAAATGAATCATTATTCGATATGACACTATAAACTCAATAAACTGCGCATATCAAATGAAATATAAATTTAACACTCACCCATATGGCTTAAGAATACAATGGAGAACGTGTACTCCTCGACGAGATCCAAAGCGACCAGTGTGTCGGTTATAAATTAATCTTGCTTATATGCCTATACATACTCACCAATTATAGCTAGTGTTGTTGTTTATTACTGCATGCAATGTTACCCTACACCTTAAGCTCCACCCACCTGGACTTGCGTAATTGGTACCGTCATACCTATAGCAAACCTTAATTTTTCCAATAATCTATGAAATAGCTCGGGACTGGATGAGTAACACATGTACTTAGTCTCGGTTGTCAAAAACACTTTTATGATATACTTAGCTATGTCCTATATGAATGTGTATAGAAATGTCATCGAACTGTTTGAACTCTTGTTTTCATACGTTTGCTTTACTAGTAAACTCATCTTTTGAAATAAAATGAATTTTTTTAACTATGAGTTGTGTCTTAGTCATGTTAGCACCTATCTAACTTCATTTTGGTGATATGGGATAAATCACATTATGTCATATTGTGTAATAGTATGGTCAAAAGTCAATGCACTAGTTCTCATGTACCAGTTCTACTCTTAAAGAGACATTTGGATCTAAAAAAGACATATTTATTTCATAAACACAGCAGGTAACACCAGGGACAGGTGGACATGACCCAATCTTAAAATAATGTCTAGGTTATCAAAAACTTTCACTGCCTCTAAATGAATGTGGTCACTAACCCTAGTCCTTTCACACTTTTCAGTCTCCTAAATCCCTTCTGTAACATAAACAACAAACATTCCTCCCTTAAAAAGCAACTAATATTCATGTAATGAGCCACTCTGTGATCAAACCTTGTACAATAAAACTTGTAAGCACTTTGATTTAGAATTTTGAATAATTCGGGGAATAAAGAACAAAAAATGCCAAGAAAAAGTAATAAGACTTGCACATCTAAGGGAGTTCAAAACGGGAGTAGAGTCTGTTTCCAAAAGGGACATGTACCTCACAATAAAGGAATCATATATAAAAACAATGCACAGACAACAGAGAATAAAAAGTTTATTAGACTTACATGGGATCAGTAAGTGGAGGCTGTATCAAAGAATACAAATGAAAATCCATTGGTACAAATACGGCTGCGGCCCCTACCTGCATCAAAACTTCAGGTGGTCCTGTGTGCATATCCATCTGAAATAAAAGGGTAAATAATTTGAAGCATACAGACACATGCAATTTGTATTGGTTCTACCCATTAAGTTATTATTAATTGGCTTCAATTAAACCAGCGAAAGAAAAATTGTAGAAAAACAACAAACAAACACTAAACATGGCTCTGACAAATTATGAAAGCAATTGTACTGTATTTTGCATAATTATTCAGTGATGTAGTAAAATTGTATTATTAATCTTTTCTTTATTGACCGAAAAAGTACTGAAAATATCACTTTTTTATTGAAAGATTTATTCCATTAAGGGAGATAACTTAGTGAGATACCTACACATGTGTACTAATTTTCTTTCCGTGTCTTAAGTTTCAATATAATAAAAGTCAGTTCAATTAAATGTGATTTAAATTATATGCATGAAATAAAAGAAATAAAAGAAAAACACAATATAAGAAAGTGAGTGCTTACATAATCAGAGATCTATACATGTATCTTTATATAAGTATTACAAGGAGCCTGAGCGTAGTTATTTTGTATTTGTCAGAGATGAGGAGACATCTATGAATTGCATAATAAATGTCCACCAGAAAGAAATAATGTGGAATGCCTTCTTCAGGGAACATGCGCAAATATCCCCAAAGTGTTTGGGTTTTTGCAATGGGACTAACGCTATGAGGAACAATGGGGCATTGAATGGAGGGTAAGGGAATATGTAACACATGTAGTTACAAATCAGAAATGTTCAATCTCTTTGAAAAAATTGATAATAAAATTCTTGGACGCAAAGCAGCCAATATAAACAGAGGGCTACAAGTTGGGTTGACACAAGTGTCAATAGGAAATGCTGGCCAAAGGAAATTGCTCTTGTCTGCCAGTATCCCTACCGCTTCCACAAAGGGCATGCAAAAGGTTTCAAACAAAATTTGTAAAGAGATCATAAAAGAAAATATTTTGGATATGAGATGTCGGAGACAAAAGCCAAGATACATTAATATTGTAACGGGAAATCCACCTAATATCATTGATGTACAAGTAAATGGTTCATATAATAATCCTTTGTATTCTGGTGTTGGTAAAACTCCATTTCAGCCAGCAACACAAGTCTTCTACATACAGGCTGAAAATACGAGGACAAGTTACGCTTGTAAGCTGATGAAAAGCGATCGTAGACGAAGAAGAAGCAGCTCCAACATACACAAGACTCAACTGTCATATAGATTTAAATATATATATATTTAAATATATATATATATATATATATATATATATATATATATATATATATATATATATATATATATATATATATATATATATATATATATATGTGTGTGTGTGTGTGTGTGTGTGTGTGTGTGTGTGTGTGTGTGTAGATGAATGATAAAGAATGAAAATTTGTATTGGTGCATGTCTAGGAAGTGGGTTAGTGTATGGACTTCAATGCCATATTTATATTTTCAATATTTAAACAGAATTTACGATGTTTTTTGCAAATTGGGCATTTGCTAGCTGTCCAGTTTTTTTCTTGCAATGTTTCTATTTCTATAATATGTTAGTACACTAAATATAGTGATATATTTCATGAAGCTGAACGCAGTAATGTTATAATAGGATTCCTAAGCCAGACTGTGTCTTTAAAGTACATTAACGCAGTAATGTTATAATAGGATTCCTAAGCCAGACAGTGTCTTTAAAGTACATTAACGCAGTAATGTTATAATAGGATTCCTAAGCCAGACAGTGTCTTTAAAGTACATTAACGCAGGAATGTTATGATAGGAATCTAAAGCCAGACTGTGTCTTTAAAGTACATTAACGCAGTAATGTTATAATAGGATTCCTAAGCCAGACTGTGTCTTTAAAGTACATTAACGCAGTAATGTTATAATAGGATTCCTAAGCCAGACTGTGTCTTTAAAGTACATTAACGCAGTAATGTTATAATAGGATTCCTAAGCCAGACAGTGTCTTTAAAGTACATTAACGCAGTAATGTTATAATAGGATTCCTAAGCCAGACAGTGTCTTTAAAGTACATTAACGCAGGAATGTTATGATAGGAATCTAAAGCCAGACTGTGTCTTTAAAGTACATTAACGCAGTAATGTTATAATAGGATTCCTAAGCCAGACTGTGTCTTTAAAGTACATTAACGCAGTAATGTTATAATAGGATTCCTAAGCCAGACTGTGTCTTTAAAGTACATTAACGTAGTAATGTTATAATATAATTCCTAAGCACGACTGTGTCTTTAAAGTACATTAACGCAATAATGTAATAATAGGATTCCTAAGCCAGACAGTGTCTTTAAAGTACATTAACGTAGTAATGTTATAATAGGATTCCAAAGCCAGACAGTGTCTTTAAAGTACATTAACGCAGTAATGTTATAATAGAATTCCTAAGCCAGACTGTGTCTTTAAAGTACATTAACGTAGTAATGTTATAATAGGATTCCTAAGCCAGACTGTGTCTTTAAAGTACATTAACGCAGTAATGTTATAATAGGATTCCTAAGCCAGACTGTGTCTTTAAAGTACATTAACGTAGTAATGTTATAATATAATTCCTAAGCACGACTGTGTCTTTAAAGTACATTAACGCAATAATGTAATAATAGGATTCCTAAGCCAGACAGTGTCTTTAAAGTACATTAACGTAGTGATGTTATAATAGGATTCCAAAGCCAGACAGTGTCTTTAAAGTACATTAACGCAGTAATGTTATAATAGAATTCCTAAGCCAGACTGTGTCTTTAAAGTACATTAACGTAGTAATGTTATAATAGGATTCCTAAGCCAGACTGTGTCTTTAAAGTACATTAACGCAGCAATGTTATAATAGGATTCCTAAGCCAGACTGTGTCTTTAAAGTACATTAACGTAGTAATGTTATAATAGGATTCCTAAGCCAGACAGTGTCTTTAAAGTACATTAACGCGGTAATGTTATAATAGGATTCCTTAACACGACTGTGTCTTTAAAGTACATTAACGCAGTAATGTTATAATAGGATTCCTAAGCAAGACTGTGTCTTTAAAGTACATTAACGCGGTAATGTTATAATAGGATTCCTTAACACGACTGTGTCTTTAAAGTACATTAACGCAGTAATGTTATAATAGGATTCCTAAGCCAGACTGTGTCTTTAAAGTACATTAACGCAATAATGTAAATAATAGGATTCCTAAGCCAGACAGTGTCTTTAAAGTACATTAACGCAGTAATGTTATAATAGGATTCCTAAGCCAGACTGTGTCTTTAAAGTACATTAACGTAGTAATGTTATAATAGGATTCCTAAGCCAGACTGTGTCTTTAAAGTACATTAACGCAGCAATGTTATAATAGGATTCCAAAGCAAGACTGTGTCTTTAAAGTACATTAACGCAGGAATGTTATAATAGGATTCCTAAGCAAGACTGTGTCTTTAAAGTACATTAACGCAGTAATGTTATAATAGGATTCCTAAGCCAGACCGTGTCTTTAAAGTACATTAACGCAGTAATGTTATAATAGGATTCCTAAGCACGACAGTGTCTTTAAAGTACATTAACTCTTCCTTTTCACTGCTGTAGAAACACAATAAATGGTATCTGAAAAGAAATTGCTCCTTCCCAACCAGTCCAAGGTAAAAATTGTCAGATTGAAGAATCATGAGTGTGTTAGCGAAAACGCAACCAAACAAAACTTTATTTCGGTGGATACGATTCTGGTATATATTACGCAGCATTCAAGCACATACCTCTTGATGGCTTAGTTTACAAGAGAGCCTATTCCAGTTATGGGCTTGTCTTCACTATATATCTATGTGCACTTTTCACTTAGCACATTAATGTAATAAAAATGTTTTTTTTTTGCCTTCGCCCCGTTGATAGACAAACTGCCTTCATATGTCCAAGATACCACGGATTATCTTCACAAAGCACCAAAACTAAAATCCCAAATAACAATATCCTCGTCACCATGGGTGTATGATCCTTAAACGTCAATATCCCACACGAGGAAGGTATTACTGCCTTAAAGGAATCATGGGATAGTCAACCTGATTCTTCTCTTCCAACGTCTTTTTGGTAAAACGTTTAATCCGGGTTCTCAAGTTTTAACTACTTTAAATTCGACCACGAATTATCGATATTGCAATAGGCATCTTCATATGTTAATATTTCCATGAGTGACTAGAACGTAAGCTTCTCAACTAAACACCATATTGACCCCTTGACTGGTGTAGAGTCATTGACGATATTGTTTCAACATTAGATTTTATTTCACCATTATGACATCGCCTCTATATTATTCAAATCTGTGAATAATGTCCACTGATTCATCTCTCTCTCTCTCTCTCTCTCTCTCTCTCTCTCTCTCTCTCTCTCTCTCTCTCTCTCTCTCTCCTTCTGGATCAGCATATATATATACAAGCAAAAGTCAGATATACATTGAGTGTGGCCAGTGACGATATGTTTGGACTAATGAATCATCGAAAAACATTGTCACGCAGAGCAGTGAATGTGGAACATTAGAAAAAGAGGATCAAGTTAATTGGGTTTCTGGACGCCTTCCCTCTTCCTTCCCCACTACAAAAAAACTAGAATAATGAACAGACTCACAAACGTAATTCACTGTTAATTCAAATCATACCGTTCTTGTTTTCATGTGAATGTGTATCGGGTATTATACACAAATTGAGTAAATATACACATTAAGGTCTGCTTTGATGCCCTTCGAGTTCTCTTTTAAAATTTTGGACCCACCCCCCTCCATGCTTAACTTGATTCAGTTCTGTATATGGACTGTATCTATGTTAATTATAGTACAATAATGACTTAGAAGATCAACTGTAAATACATTTAAATGTTTGAATTATCTCTTTTTGGTTCTTCATTTCGCCTAGTACGTTTCAATAAGATAGGCGTTATGAGAATGGCTTTGAGATCAATTTTCTGGTTAACATTGCTGTGTCTGTAGTACTCTACTTTCTTCATAATTTCTTTATTTAAACCACCTTTCTTGTTTAAATCATAAGTTTATATTATATTTTTTATCGATATGAAAATAGTTTAAAATATACAATAAACAATTCATTAATTTGCAAGATTGCACTTAACTCTTAAATATAAAAAATTGCATTTTGTTGCGGACACATTAGACTGGGCTGTGAAGACCTCATTCATTTCGTCAATACACATTAGACTGGACTGTGAAGACCTCATTCATTTCGTCAATACACATTTGCTTGCAGCCTATCTTAATTGCTTTGGAAATGCAATGAGGTATATTGGTATGTGACATAAATAAAATATATGTATTGTAATCAATTTGAAGTTTGCGCATATGATAGCGCCCTGTTTTTAGGAATTCTTAGAGATTGCTTGTGTGATTATTGGAATTCATTGCTATATAAATAATCGAATCCCGAAATGTTTAGCCAGCTACTAGGTTTAAACGTCACGGACGGAATGACCGAATGACGTAACATAGTTCATATTAAAAGCTTGTTGTGTACATTGGTGGTGTGACTACAGTGTCAACATTTACTTAGAAAACTGGTAAATTAGACAAAGGAATTAATTAGAATGGACTCGGCAGATACCGTTTATGTCGCCGTGTTGGCAAATGTGGTGCAGTTATATTGGTAAAATGTGTCTGGAAACCATCATTGACTGGACCAAATTGGCGGAGTTACAATAGTCATCACTGTCAGAGGATACTCCTATAGTTTCTACGGCGTGAACTGCCGTTCGGTACGGAAACCTGACGAAGAAAAATCAAAGGCCCCGGATGACCGAGCTGTATAAGGCGCTTATCTTTACCGATCACTGCTATCTCACCTCTGACACATGTGAGTTTGAGCCTCGGGTTCGACCACTGCGGATATATAATTATGTGCTAAAATGGTGTTAAACCTACAATACCACAAACATCGCCGCGATGTTGTAATGTGTTCAAGAATGTATTTGGTCTGCATAAGAAGCACTATATTGACAACATCGCCTGGGAAAAGAGAGGTAACCGATGTAGTTCAATCTTTTTTAGGTAAAGGGATACGCTCCCCTACATAACACAGATGTATTTTTTGGCAGGTGTTTGATTCAATATATCCCTCAAATCATATGGACTATTTCGTGAATAAGGATATAAGAAGTGTTTGCTTAATATCTATTATGCCAACGGGCATAGCTGATCAGCAGTATACAAAGTTCAGATAAATGTTGAATATTACGTTAATATATTAGAAAATAAAATGCTAAATGAAATTATCTCTACCAAATGCCTTACAAATTGAAATGAATATCATATAAAAATTTCATTCGGATATAATATCAAAACTGCTCTCATCATTCGATACATTTTATCCAACAGAAGATAGGTAGGTTCTATCATTTGTGTCGAAAGGAAAAATACATTCATTATCATTCAATCATCATCATCATCATCATCATCATCATCATCATCATCATCATCATCATCACAATAATAAGTTGTTGGGTGACACATGCGATGCCTTAGAAACTAATAGTGGTAAACAAAATCTCAGCCATCATTAAAGTCAGAGGACAGGAACTGGAAAGAGTGAGCCAGTTCAAATATCAAAGGTTACTTAATCACCAAAGAGGGATCGAGAGCAGCATTTCTTTTTCAGGAGCAGCACAATCAATGGCAGCTATGTCAAAGCAAAGACCTATCTGGAGAGACAAGATTATCTGTCTGAAAACTAAAATCAGACTATTGAGATCATCACAATCCTTCTGAACTGGTTTCTAAAGTACTTTACAAGCAGATGCATACATTGGTGGAGTTCAGAAGATGGAGGTTAGTGCGTTATAGTATGCGACGTTTCTATAGAGAATGGAACAAAGACATTCAAGTTCATGTTTCCATCGTTTTCTTGACTGCAGGAAAAAACTTAGAGACCTAATAATGTTTTGTATCTTATATGTTTTCAGCATTTTTTTCTGTTTTCCAATTGCATGGTTTTTGTTATTTGTTTTTCTGTAATGTAGTCATATCATTATAGATGCTGTAAAGCGCTTAGAGCTTCTAAAGATTAGGCGATATAGAAAGTCCTCATTATTATTATTATTATTATTATTATTATTATTATTATTATTATTATTATTATTATTATTAAAGAAAAAGAGTGTGGCATCATGCATTGTGGGCCACAATGAAGAATTACAACATAGGTCAACATTTGACCAATACCATCACGCAGCTGTATGCCAAGGCTACCAGTGCAGCAATTGTACAAGGTTCTGTGGATGACTGGTTCCAGACACGAGTCGAAGCACGTCAAGGCTGTCTCCTGTCACCCACGCTTTTCAACATCTACTTAGAACGCATCATGAGGGAAACCCTGGAAAACCACTGTGGGACAGTCAGAATTGGAGGGCATAACATCACCAACCTCCGCTTTGCAGACGACATTGATAGGATGGAAGGCAGTGAAGACATGCTTGCCATCCTGGTGAAGACCCGGGACGAACATCTTACAGATTTGACATGGAGTTAAGCGCCGAGAATACAAAGCTGATGACAAACAGTTGTAAAGAAATCTCAGCCAAGATTAAAGTCAGAGGACAAGAACTGGAAACAGTTAGCCAGCCAAATATATTGGTTTCATAATCACCAAAGAGAGATCAAAAGCAGAACTTTTGTCACGAGCATCATAACCAACGGTAGCTATGTCAAAGCTAAGATCAATCTGGAGAGAAAGGACTATCTGTCTGTAAACTAAAATCAGACTATTGGTATCATTAGTAATCACAATTCTTTTGTATTCATTTGATGGCCTTGACCTTAACAGCAGAATTGCAACGAAGAATCCAGGCACTTGAAACGAGATGCTACAGAACCATCCTCGGCATATCTTACATGGATCACATCACAAATGAAGAACTGCGTAGCACCATTAAGCATAAAGTAGGCCAATATGAAGAAGAAGGAGAGCTAGACAGAGAAAATAAGTGGACTGACAACATCAAATAATAGACCAGGAAAGGTTTTGTGGAGAACTCATGCATTGGGACATAGTCTAGGAAAGCGGAGTGAACTGGTCATATGTCCATGTTCGTGTTCACAGCGAATCGACGACCACACTAGGTCAAGAGACTGATGATGATGATGAGGATAATTTGATGTACCGCCATTAACAGGTCTTTAAAATATTGCTATGAAAAGATCATGGGTTGCGCAAATACTAGGGTCGAATTAGACAAATACTAGGGTCGAATTAGACAAATACTAGGGTCGAATTAGACAAATACTAGGGTTGAATTAGACAAATACTAGGGTTGAATTAGACAAATACTAGGGTTGAATTAGACAAATACTAGGGTTGAATTACATGTTTAAAGGACACAAATAGTTTATAGTCCATTATCAAGTGTGTCTTTAATTTAATTTTTACGCAGCTTTAACATGCTAAGTCGAATAACTAACATGTCAATAGTGTTGTAGCATATAGTGATGTCTAGCACTGGTGCATCATATCCCATACATATTGCACCACCTCCCAACCAGTCACATTATACTGGCAAGATGCGAACCAGTCCTAATATAAACAGGTATTCAAACCCGCAAAATCCCGCATCCTAGCTGGACCTTCAAACCTCTTAGGTCATCGGAGCGTTTCAGTTATCTGGAGATTTTTGGCTGACCAATGATTCAACATGTTTGTGAAGTATTCAATGTGTGTGTGTATGTGTGTCTTATATTGCTCTGCACCTGCATGCAATCCGATTCAGCATTTTACTTAGCATTTAGAATATCTATCTATCTATCTATCTATCTATCTATCTATCTATCTATCTATCTATCTATATATATATATATATGTATATATATATATATATATATATATATATATATATATATATATATATATATATATATATATATATATATATATATATATATATATATATATATATATATATATATATATTGTTGGGGCCCCGGGTGGCCGAGTTGCCTAGTGTTCTAAAGCGCTTCCGTTACGGATTACTACCATCTCACCTCTGCATGCGTAGGTTCGAGTCTAAGATTCAGCTAATGTAGTTATGTGAGATAGCTTGCCGGTAGCTTCTCGTGGGTCGACGGTTCTTTCTTGGTTTTTTCCCGGGTTCTACCTTAACCAATATTACTGGCCGCCATGTATGGCCTATCGTGTGCTGAATAATGGCGTTAAACCCAACAGGAAAAACAGAATAGCAACTTTTGTTTTAAGTATTGACTTCTACGCTCAGAAGTTGGTTATTGTGGGGTGGGGTGGGAAGTTTTCTTTTTGTGCACGAAAAAAACAACCTCATCACGATATACATAAACTCGTAAATTAAAATCATGTAAAGGTTGTTGAAATATTGCATAAAGAAAGGTGAGAAACTACAAGTAAAAATACCCGAGTGTTATCTGTCGGAGATATCTAATGCCCACCATTTATCCCTTTTCCTACCTTAATAAAACCAAAGGAGTACTGTTTGTAAAATCTAACGCCCACCATGCATCCCTTTACCTACCTTAATACAACCAAATTAATACTGTTCAGTGTCTCTCCTATATGAGTAGTTTTTGGTTAGATTATGTATAATTGGCGTCGAAAGATATCAAAGGTTAATTTGCTAATTGCTAATGATTGGTATCTTAATGTGCAGAATACACTTTACTTTATGACAGTATGAATTAATTAATAAAAAGGAACTCAAGAATGTTTTACGTATAATTTGTCAGTAACTTGAGCTACGTGTTATTCAGTGTGCCATGTGTTGCATGATAATCCGATATCCGGTTAAATAAAAATGTACTGATAAATCAATGCGAATATCGATCAAGAAGAACCACGCAAGGGTGAAATTAGACTACCTCACAATGTGTGGTTGTAAGCAATTTATGGAAAATTATATATGTAATAATAGCTAGATTACGATCTTTTCAGTTGACGACGGCTTTTTTTCTGAAAACTAGGGAAAACATTGATGCAAGTCCAGTCTCGCGCGGATGTTCTACATTTTTTCTCGTTTTGTCATGTTGCAGCACTCCTGGCATGCGACACTCTTACTAGAAGGTGTCATGCTGTGGTGTGAATGTCTGTGATATTAAATTACATCAAACCTTGTTTGTTTAAGTATATTTCATTACCAAAGCTGACATGTGAATGTATTTAAACCGATTCGCTAGTATCAGCTTAAGTCCACTCTAATACCGACATGCCATTATCAGATTAAATCGACTCTAATACCGATTCGCTAGTATTAGCTTAAATCGACTCTAATACCGATTCGCTAGTATTAGCTTAAATCGACTCTAATACCGATTCGCTAGTATTAGCTTAAATCGACTCTAATACCGATTCGCTAGTATTAGCTTAAATCGACTCTAATACTGATTCGCTAGTATTAGCTTAAGTCGACTCTAATACCGATTCGCTAGTATTAGCTTAAATCGACTCTAATACCGATTCGCTAGTATTAGCTTAAGTAGACTCTAGCTAGTATTAGCTTAAGTAGACTCTAGCTAGTATCAGCTTAAGTAGACTCTAGCTAGTATTAGCTTAAGTAGACTCTAGCTAGTATCAGCTTAAGTAGACTCTAATACCTATTCGCTAGTATTATCTTAAGGCGACTATCAGCGTACGTTTTGTTTTTATTTCTTACACTATTGAATACAATTTTACGAAATGAATGATTCTCTATGTTATCAGTGAAATACATCATTTTATCTGCATACTTTAACGGCGAAAATTGGTTTTCTCTTTTAAATAAATTAACAAACAAAGCAAGATGTGCGACCTGTTGAATTAGGCGTTCACACTTTTTATTGGTCCTGTAATTTAATACACACTGAAAGCAGAGACTCGTCTGTATTTAAATGACGCGTGCATTGGACGCTGTGAAAACGACCAAAAACCGAAAAGCTGATTGAAACTACACGTGTCTATTCTCAAAGGTTGAATAAATCTGACATTATAATTATGGATGAACAATTTTACTGGCGTAAGGGATGGGGGAGGGTGATCTGTTGGTTTGTTTTTCTATCAATCATGCTAGTTCGAAACTTATCTTGAGATACAATCGAAAAACATCTAATTTGTAAAAGAAATTCCGTCTAAGCCCAACCCCTCCCGCTAACCAGCCCTTAGGTATATACATTGTAGTTCTTTAACATGATTAATGGTTGTATCATAGGGAATCATTGGGACATTTTAAAAGATATAACCGGTGCTTTATTCATTCTATATTAATGAATACGTCCAGAAGACGACCCCCCACCCCCCCACCTCACACATTTGTTCTAGTGCTAAGAGGTATATATGAATAGGAAATGTTTTAATATTGTGGTAAATGTTCGTCATAATACTGAACAATTATTTTTCCTCGTTCTCTCGATAATAATCGCTTTTGATATAATAAATATTTATTTATAGACTTTTTAGACCATTACTAAAAAGATGCTAGTAATACAATAACATATGCGTACTGTATGTAATTTATCCTATTGTCAGATCAGAGTACAAATACAACTATTAGGATAGTCACAGACATACTAATAACAATGTTTATGGCTGCGGTTGCATCTATGTTTCACTCCAAAATTAAAATAATTATAGGTAGAATTTGGACTCTCTTCCAAGTAGGGTCATAGTGAATCATCCAACTAAAAATCAATTCATATGAAGTCCCAAACCTGTCGAAATACCTGCTTGGTGTTTATTCTGCTTTCTCGCTCCTACTGAAGCCAGTCAATTGACAGGAAATAAACCCATTTGGTAGCTTATGTAAGTCAAACGTTATGCGTCGATCGTGATTGGTTGCATATGTTATCAAAAGTTTGTATGGAGCCTGGTGGTTCACATGGAAAAAGATCATAATTAATATTTCCGAATGTAGTCCCAGTCTAGTTTTAAAGCATTTTTTCCTGCCTCCTTTTGGGTGGCGATAAAAGAGTTAGATTTAGGCAATTTTGGTATGGATTTAAAAGCAGATGTTTTTTCTTCAAAAGCAGTTGTTTTTTCTTCAGAATATTAGCGTATGTAGTGGTTGTCTGTGTGTGCTTCAGTGGTCAGTGAGTAATAAGGCCTTGATGGTGATCCGGAAGCGAAATATGTGTTCCATTACACGCTCGTTTGTTTACAGTAAACCCTTTCAAAAAATGACGGTGAACTTTATTTTCATGGTAAAGCTGTCACAATTGAAATCTCGCAGAACATCTGTAACTATCAAACTACCAAGTGAAGCTGACCTCGATTTTTGACGCCTATGAGAAACGCGGCAGAATGATTTGACTGATTGGTTACTCTTATTACGGGGCGTGTTCCCACACACAATTTCCTAGGTTTTAAAATCGCCATAATGTACATTTTAATCAGTCTAAGCTTTTCTGAGAAACTAGAGTAGGCTCCTTTGGATTTGCAAGAAATTCCTCGTAAAAACTGTTATCGAAGGAAACCGATGAACTAATTTGGAGAACGCTGAAAACAAACGTAGAACATAGTTCCTGAGACGTACATTCATGTGACATAACCCTATGACGTATCAATTCTGAGACGTATTCTGAGAGTATCCTCAGACCGATTGTGAAAAGTAACATCCTGAGATCCAGGCGTCTGGACAGCTACAGTGGAAGTAGAGCGAACCGAAGAAACGGGTTATGCAAACGTACTGGACGTTGACTTCGATTGTTCACTCGATGATATGATGAACTAAATCTATCAGCAAACAGATCAGCCATTTTATTTAAATCCATTTGTGTTTTCCTTTGTAATTCGAGAATGTTTTGTTTTCTAAAAGCAGAGTATTTTCCTGATGTAATGACGTCTCATTGTTTTTATAAAAAATGTAATTGATTAAATTGTTTGTTTACCTGTACGTGACTTGTGTTTGTTTGTTTGATTGATATAACTGCTCAGATCTCTATCAATTTCACATATTAGTTTAAACAACTATATTTGCATTTACTCAAACCGGGCAAAAACATTGCGGGTAGTCAACGTCTAGATAACGAAAACCAAATTAAGTCAGACAATTAATCAGTAAAACTCCGTCTCCGACACTCGGTAACAAAATTAAGAAAAAAAGGTGAGAAAATTTATATGTCATTTCAATATCTCTTTTACAAACCGATTATAGTTTCGAATGGCAGTTTAGAACATTAAATAATGCAATATGTTCATTAGAGGTATGGTAGCAGTACAGCAGTACTAGTTGAATACATTTATACTGCATGGATGATTGTCGATAAGTATATATATACGTGTGTATGGATAAAAATAGCAATACAAAAACTGATGTCTCTAATAACGACATCCACCTTTAAAATGATATATAAGTAGTAATAGGGGACACTATAGCGTCAAGGGAAAATCCAGTCAAAAACAGCTTGGGACACTATGGCGTCAAGATTTATAGCGTCAAGGGAAAATCCAGTCAAAAACAGCTTGGGACACTATAGCGTCAAAACAGCTTGGGGCACTATAGCGTCAAGGGAAATTTAACATAGTGGGTCTGTATAGCGTCAAGGGAAATTTAACATAGTGGGACTATATAGCGTCAAGGGAAATATAACAAAGGAAATATAACAAGGGAAAAAAGGGTGGCAAAGAAAGCTACTATCTTTTCGAGACCTATGAGTGGCCCTGAAAAGGACCGTTATGTGTAATGTTAACGTTGTCTTGTTAACACAGAGGACATCTCACAGATCTTCTTCTCTTCCTTAAACTTCTCCTTACTGTGGGTCCATAGAAGAGAACTCTCTTCAAGCAACCTTGTCTTTCCACATAGACTCTTCTCTTCCAATAGGCTGTCTCCGTCCTATGAATGACACTCCATGATGATCTGACATACATGGGTATGTCAGTCCTAAACAGCATACTTGACACAAGGGTTGACGATTCAACATTAGTCCACATCTTCTGATGAGAACAGGTGAAGCGAATGCCGTGTACTGCGGTTATTTATAGGGGAAGAGCGGATTGAAACGGATTGAGTGTATCCACCAATCCAAACGTGCGTTACAAAAGTCAGTCACAGCCATCCAATCGGAAGAGAGCAGTCTGTGACGTCACCTTTTCTATATAGAGGTACTAGCGCCTGTGCGCAGTCAATCGATTCAAGAGAGTTGTCAATCATGGCGGACAGTAAGAAGACAATGAATTGGAGTGAGACAGGAGTAGAGACAGCAAGTCATGGACCAACAGTGACTACTAAAGTCATGACAAATCTACATCCAGAAGAAGTTGATTTTAACTGGGATATTGTGGATTTTTTAACATCGCAAGAATTTATTCCGGAACCTTCGTTGCCTTCTGTATCTTCTTATGGACACGTCTATGATTTTAAGCAGAGACAAAAAGAAGAATTGGAGCGATTTTTACAACAACAGAAAGTAGAAGAACAAGCTTTTCTTATGCAACAGCAGGAAGAAGAAGAATCAAGAAGAAAACACCAGGAAGAAACAGTAGCAGCAGCAGCAACGGAGAAGAACGAAGACCAAGGACAGAAAGAAAATAGTGAAAATCAAACGGTCACGACGGTACTTTTAGATATTTTAGCTGAGTTAAGGAGTCTGAAACAAATGTATCAGACTTCTTTATCACGACCGAAGAGAAAAAGACCTTCTCGAGCGAAACAACCCGATCTCTCTGTGACTACGTCTACCTTACCACCGTTAGTGATTTCTACCAAATCATTGGCAGGAACCACCAGTCCCGAAGTAGGCCTTGGCCGTGGCAAAGGCTTAAGACAGCTCAAGAGGATTTCGTCCCGTTTCTGAGTTTGTTTTGTTTTAAACACACAAAACACCAACGGTCCTTTTCAGGGCCACTCCAATTATTTCGAAAAGAAATACTATGTCAATTGCCTATTTCAATGAAAACTCAAAAGTCCTTTTTATTATATTTTTTTAAAAACCCATGATGTACGTGTGAGTGAAGGAATGTGTGAGTGTAGGTAATTATACTATCAAATCAAAACCAAGAGACACTTACGTTTTTTCTCTCTGGTGTATTCTAGTACAAACGTCACAATTCAATATCACAACATAACACAAGACCACTTTAAAAAAGTTCATAGGTTTTCTTCTGTTTCACTCTTTCTGTTTTTTCATTTTCTTTACTGTCACAGCTTTTTCTTTTTCTTCCTCTTCACTTTCGTTTCGTCTTCTTTTCTTGTCTTTGTGAACGTGTCGGGGTTCTTCCTTGGGGGAGGGTACCTCTTCCTCCTCCTGTTCAGAATTTCTTTCCTCCTCCTCCTTCTCCTCCTCCTCCTCCTCCTGCTCCTGTTGTTTCTTAGGGCAGTTTGGAGACCAATGTCCTTTCTCTTTACAATAATAACAGGTATCTTGACTTTTGTCTCTATTGGTACCTTTTTTATTTTTGTCACGATCTGAACATTCTGTAGCCCAATGTCCTTTCTTCTTACAGATATAGCAAGTATCTTGACTTTTATCTCGATAGGAGGGAGAGTAGGCCGTCGGCTGGTCTGACGAAAACTTTCGTATGACCCCACGTAAAGCTCTAATGAGAAGTTCCACTTCTGTAGGTTCTTTCATCGTTCTGGTCAATGTGAGTGTCACAGAATTAGGCGAAAATTTGAACTGATTTTTGTTGTTCTTGAATTGCAAACGAAACTCACCATTTTCTTGATTTCGTCGTACACGCATTACATGGGGTGATTAAGTGGCGTGTAACGATTTGCATGTGCCAATTTGTAATTTACATGAAATCCGAAATACTCGTTGTACGTGGTGCACGTTAAGCTCGATGTGATTTATGTTCACCTATAGAGAGTATATAAGGCGATGGATTTCTCATTATTATTTACGGGAACTAAAATATCTAATCAAAGGATAGATAACCTCGTCTTGCAAATCTCCAGCCAAAGGGGTGAGTGTTAAATTTACATTTCGTTTTATTGTGAATTTTATTCAGATTATCGTATAATGATGCCTTTATTGCAATGAACGTGGAATATTTGGAAATATTAGTCACTTTTAGACTTTAAATACAATATCGTAATCTACGGCTTAGATTATTTTTGAGACCACTATTATTAGTCTGGTTTTGTTTATTATAGTTGATTCCGGAGATCTAATAACATCGTTGATTCCGTAGATCTGATAACATCTGACAATCATTGATTCCGTCTGATTCAGTCTGATTCCGTCTGATTCCGTCGTTGATACCGTAGAAGTACATCACTGATAGCGCATCTAATAACATCGTTGATACCGTCTCTGATACCGTAGCTGCTAACATAGTTGTTACAATGTTTCTGATACCGTAGCTGCTAATAACATCGTTGATACCGTAGCTGCTAATAACATCGTTGATACCGTAGCTGCTAATAACATCGTTGATACCGTAGCTGTTAACACATCTGATACCATCTTTTGATAAACGTCTTTGATATCGTTTGATTTGTTGTGGGACATCTATTGTTTGTTCTGGAACATCTCTGTATAAATATCTGAATGTGCTTGTGCCGTTAATTTGTGCAAACGGAATTGAAGTATCTGTCTGTGTGTCGAACTGTCTGTTCGTCAACATCTGTGTAACGTGTAAATATCCGGAAAGCTAGAAGTCCGAGTGTCGGAGCTGTCTTAGAGTTGTAAAACGTCCGGGTAGACATCTAGGGGAGTGAGGAACCGTTGGTTCGGGTAGATGTTGTATGCTGTCTGAACGTATAACTGTGGTGGATCCGTGTAGGGAAACGTCCGATAATAGTATTGGTCAACCCTCGGTTCTCGGGGAAACTGGGAGACGATTCAACTGTTGCTGAATCGTGCGGTTATACAGGGGAGACACATAGGTGTATTGAAATTGTAATATAATTTAATACATTGTTGTATTTGCATGCTTATGTCAGATCGCAATAATATTTCAAGTGATCACATATATATCAATAAAAGCTAGCAACTTGATTGAATACAAGTATATGATCCTGCTAGTTATCGCAATCCATCGTGCGATAGATAGTTTGTCGTTTGTGTTTATTTTTTTTTCGTAAATCATACTTGCATTTATTTAACTTTCGTAAAGGATTCTTGGATCTGTGTATAATCCAAGAAATCCCTTTACATCTGAGATTCCTTTTGTATTGTTATTTAATTTGTTCATGTATTGTGAATGGTTGTGAGTATAATTGTGGGTTGAGTGCATGAGTTATTGTGTTGTTACATCTGTATTTTTTTCATTTATAATTTATTACATAAATTTATATTTTCTTTCACAAATTGTGTTTGTATTGTTCATTTGATCCACCCTCCTCTCGGTAACAATTCTGTTACAATGGTGTCAGAAGTGGGATCGTTGGATTAAGTGAACTGTCAATCATTTTTGTGAAGGTATACATTTAATGTTTATATTTGAGCGTGACCTTCTGTTAAGATAATACTCTAGTTGGAGTTTATTTTTGTCTAGTTTACCTAGGTCCGTGAGTCCAGTATAAACGTGTTTAAAGTATTGGTTTGGTTATATATCCATATTCATATTACATTTGTCATGTCATCCCTTAAGGACTTGGTTGCCTTAGGCAAAGAATTTGGGTATGAAGGTGAAAGTCTAAGGAAATTCATTCAAGAAGAACAAGCCCGGGAAAGGGAAGAAAGGGTTAGGTCGAGGGAATTAGAAAGGGAATCTGATGAAAGAAAACGGGAATTAGAAAGGGAATCCGAAGATAGGAAATGGGCATTTGAGAAGGATAAGATAGAATTAGAGAAGCAGGCCCAAAGGGAAAAGATAGAATTCGAAAGGGAAAAGATAGAATTAGAGAAGCAGGCCGAAAGGGAAAAGATAGAATTAGAGAAGCAGGCCGAAAGGGAAAAGATAGAATTAGAGAAGCAGGCCGAAAAGGACAGGATAGGATGGGAAATGGAAGCGGAGCAAAAGCGAATAGAGTTAGATGAAAAAGCAAAGCAACGGGATCATGAGCGTAAGGTAGAATTAGCGACATCTGTAAGAGAACACGATTCTGCCTTTAGCAAATTAAGGGGCCCCAAATTACCTCCCTTTGACGATGAAAAAGATAACATGGATAGTTATCTTCATCGATTTGAGCGGTATGCCGAAAACCAGAAGTGGAGTCAAAATGACTGGGCGCTGCATCTGAGTGCTTTATTAAAAGGTAAAGCACTGGATGTATACTCTCGACTTCCTAGGGACGATGTGTTTAAGTACGACGTCCTAAAGGAAGCACTTCTCAAAAGGTACGAGCTCACTGAACAAGGTTTTCGAAAAAAGTTCAGGTATAGCAAGCCCGATAAGGGAGAAACCTTTGGTCAGTTCACCGTCAGAATTGCGAACTATTTTGAGCGGTGGATTGAATGCGGCAAAGCGGTGAAAACGTTTGAAGGGTTGACTGATTTCTTGCTCAGAGATCAATTATTTAATACAGTTGGGCGAGAATTAGATCAATTTCTGAAGGAGAAAGTCTTCACGAATGTAAAAGATATGGCTAAGCAAGCCGATTTATTTGCCGAAGCTCATGGGGGAACCCAGAACGTGGTTTTAAAAGATTACAAGTCTGGAAACCAGTCTGTAAGACCTATGCCTAGGGAGCCTGTAAAATCAGCTGAGGTAAAAAAGTCAGTTGGGAATCCAGTTTTTCAGCGTGTGCGGTGTTTCTTGTGTAATGCATTGGGCCATGTTCAAAAAGACTGTCCTAAAAGAAAGGCACTTATACATAAGGTAGCAGTGGCTATACAAAGTAAAGGTATAACTGATAACATCGTACAGGTAGAACCTTGTATTCATTCGCTTGGCACGTGTTTATTTCCTGAAGCGCGTGTACCAACCGCGAGAGGGTTTGTCAACGGTCGAGAAGTCGTGGTATTGCGTGACACTGGTTGTACGGGCGTAGTGATCAAACGTAGTCTCGTGCAGGATAACCAAATGCTCGGGTGGGAATCCCCATGTATGTTACTTGATCAGACGATGGGTCGCATTCCCGTAGCAAGGATCACAGTAAAAACACCTTTCTTAACGGGAACTGTTGATGCCCTTTGTATGGACAATCCTATTTACGATCTGACGATCGGTAATGTTGAAGGTTCCCGTCTTCCAACCATGGCCGATTTTAAAATACCTTTGGCCCAGGCAGTCGAAACGCGAGCGCAAACACGGCGAGAGAAAACAGCGTTTCGTAAATTAATAGTCCCTGAATCGATCTCAGGAATTTCCCGCGATGATTTCAAACAAGAGCAAGAACGTGATGAATCCATCAGAACAATTGTTGAGAAAATCACGTCCGGCGCGATTAAACATTGCAAGCGTGGGGGTAGCTCGAGATTCGTACGCAAGAACGGATTAATTCATAGGGAGTTTAGCGCTCGGGAGGGTAAGAAGTATTGGCAAGTGGTCGTACCCCAGAGATATAGATCTCAAGTACTTAGGGTGGCGCATGAGTCAAGCATGGCAGGACACCTAGGTAAGGCTAAGACCACTAGCAGGGTAGTCGCTGAATTCTACTGGCCAGGTGTTAATGGCGATGTCACACGGTTCTGTAGGTCGTGCGACGTATGTCAGAAAACCGTCTGTAAGGGAAGGGTCACAAGGGTGCCCTTGGGACAGATGCCATTAATAGATACACCGTTTAAAAGAGTGGCAGTAGATATTGTAGGACCAATACACCCGGTTACCGAAAGAAAGAATCGGTACATACTTACTCTGGTTGATTACGCAACCAGATACCCCGAAGCCGTAGCGTTACCAACTATTGAAACGGAAAGGGTAGCTGAAGCATTAGTTGATATCTTCAGTACGGTAGGGGTGCCAGAGGAAATCCTCACTGATTGTGGTGCCCAATTCACCTCTGACCTCATGGGTGAAATAAGTAGACTGTTATCCATCAAACAGCTAAACACTACCCCATACCATCCGATGTGCAATGGACTGGTAGAGAAGTTTAATGGTACCCTGAAAAGCATGCTGAGAAAGATGTGCGCGGAACGTCCGCAAGACTGGGACCGTTATTTAAACGCTGTTCTGTTCGCGTACCGTGAAGTACCGCAGGAAAGTTTAGGGTTCTCACCCTTTGAACTGTTGTATGGTAGAACAGTTCGAGGCCCGATGCGGATACTACGCGAACTATGGACTGGTGATGTCGCGAACGAGGAAATAAAAACGACTTACCAGTACGTGTTAGATCTAAGAAATAAACTTGAGAGTACATGCCAGATGGCACGTGACGAATTGATTAAATCGGGGCGCAGATATGCCAAGTATTACAACCGCAGAGCGCGTAATAGGAAATTTCTTGTGGGAGATCAGGTTCTATTGCTTCTTCCAACGAGTTCGAATAAGTTATTAGTCCAGTGGAAAGGTCCATATGAAGTTAAAGAAGTAAAAGGTGACATGGACTATAAAATTGACATGGACGGTAGTGTAAAAACATTCCATGTGAACATGCTCAAGCTGTATATCAAGAGACAGAGCGACAATGTCAATAAGGGGAGTTGAAAATATAGGCGCAGACTACTTGAGTAGGGCATGATGGGAAATTTGTATGAATTTGCCCAGTAATAAAATCCAGTTTGTAGTATAACCAGTGTAAATGTTGTAAGATATCATCAGTAGTTATTTTTCTTCTATTCTGTGTTAGTTTTAAAAATGTGTACATTTTTATTCTTAGGGGGGAGGTATTGTCACAGAATTAGGCGAAAATTTGAACTGATTTTTGTTGTTCTTGAATTGCAAACGAAACTCACCATTTTCTTGATTTCGTCGTACACGCATTACATGGGGTGATTAAGTGGCGTGTAACGATTTGCATGTGCCAATTTGTAATTTACATGAAATCCGAAATACTCGTTGTACGTGGTGCACGTTAAGCTCGATGTGATTTATGTTCACCTATAGAGAGTATATAAGGCGATGGATTTCTCATTATTATTTACGGGAACTAAAATATCTAATCAAAGGATAGATAACCTCGTCTTGCAAATCTCCAGCCAAAGGGGTGAGTGTTAAATTTACATTTCGTTTTATTGTGAATTTTATTCAGATTATCGTATAATGATGCCTTTATTGCAATGAACGTGGAATATTTGGAAATATTAGTCACTTTTAGACTTTAAATACAATATCGTAATCTACGGCTTAGATTATTTTTGAGACCACTATTATTAGTCTGGTTTTGTTTATTATAGTTGATTCCGGAGATCTAATAACATCGTTGATTCCGTAGATCTGATAACATCTGACAATCATTGATTCCGTCTGATTCAGTCTGATTCCGTCTGATTCCGTCGTTGATACCGTAGAAGTACATCACTGATAGCGCATCTAATAACATCGTTGATACCGTCTCTGATACCGTAGCTGCTAACATAGTTGTTACAATGTTTCTGATACCGTAGCTGCTAATAACATCGTTGATACCGTAGCTGCTAATAACATCGTTGATACCGTAGCTGCTAATAACATCGTTGATACCGTAGCTGTTAACACATCTGATACCATCTTTTGATAAACGTCTTTGATATCGTTTGATTTGTTGTGGGACATCTATTGTTTGTTCTGGAACATCTCTGTATAAATATCTGAATGTGCTTGTGCCGTTAATTTGTGCAAACGGAATTGAAGTATCTGTCTGTGTGTCGAACTGTCTGTTCGTCAACATCTGTGTAACGTGTAAATATCCGGAAAGCTAGAAGTCCGAGTGTCGGAGCTGTCTTAGAGTTGTAAAACGTCCGGGTAGACATCTAGGGGAGTGAGGAACCGTTGGTTCGGGTAGATGTTGTATGCTGTCTGAACGTATAACTGTGGTGGATCCGTGTAGGGAAACGTCCGATAATAGTATTGGTCAACCCTCGGTTCTCGGGGAAACTGGGAGACGATTCAACTGTTGCTGAATCGTGCGGTTATACAGGGGAGACACATAGGTGTATTGAAATTGTAATATAATTTAATACATTGTTGTATTTGCATGCTTATGTCAGATCGCAATAATATTTCAAGTGATCACATATATATCAATAAAAGCTAGCAACTTGATTGAATACAAGTATATGATCCTGCTAGTTATCGCAATCCATCGTGCGATAGATAGTTTGTCGTTTGTGTTTATTTTTTTTTCGTAAATCATACTTGCATTTATTTAACTTTCGTAAAGGATTCTTGGATCTGTGTATAATCCAAGAAATCCCTTTACATCTGAGATTCCTTTTGTATTGTTATTTAATTTGTTCATGTATTGTGAATGGTTGTGAGTATAATTGTGGGTTGAGTGCATGAGTTATTGTGTTGTTACATCTGTATTTTTTTCATTTATAATTTATTACATAAATTTATATTTTCTTTCACAAATTGTGTTTGTATTGTTCATTTGATCCACCCTCCTCTCGGTAACAATTCTGTTACAATGGTGTCAGAAGTGGGATCGTTGGATTAAGTGAACTGTCAATCATTTTTGTGAAGGTATACATTTAATGTTTATATTTGAGCGTGACCTTCTGTTAAGATAATACTCTAGTTGGAGTTTATTTTTGTCTAGTTTACCTAGGTCCGTGAGTCCAGTATAAACGTGTTTAAAGTATTGGTTTGGTTATATATCCATATTCATATTACATTTGTCATGTCATCCCTTAAGGACTTGGTTGCCTTAGGCAAAGAATTTGGGTATGAAGGTGAAAGTCTAAGGAAATTCATTCAAGAAGAACAAGCCCGGGAAAGGGAAGAAAGGGTTAGGTCGAGGGAATTAGAAAGGGAATCTGATGAAAGAAAACGGGAATTAGAAAGGGAATCCGAAGATAGGAAATGGGCATTTGAGAAGGATAAGATAGAATTAGAGAAGCAGGCCCAAAGGGAAAAGATAGAATTCGAAAGGGAAAAGATAGAATTAGAGAAGCAGGCCGAAAGGGAAAAGATAGAATTAGAGAAGCAGGCCGAAAGGGAAAAGATAGAATTAGAGAAGCAGGCCGAAAAGGACAGGATAGGATGGGAAATGGAAGCGGAGCAAAAGCGAATAGAGTTAGATGAAAAAGCAAAGCAACGGGATCATGAGCGTAAGGTAGAATTAGCGACATCTGTAAGAGAACACGATTCTGCCTTTAGCAAATTAAGGGGCCCCAAATTACCTCCCTTTGACGATGAAAAAGATAACATGGATAGTTATCTTCATCGATTTGAGCGGTATGCCGAAAACCAGAAGTGGAGTCAAAATGACTGGGCGCTGCATCTGAGTGCTTTATTAAAAGGTAAAGCACTGGATGTATACTCTCGACTTCCTAGGGACGATGTGTTTAAGTACGACGTCCTAAAGGAAGCACTTCTCAAAAGGTACGAGCTCACTGAACAAGGTTTTCGAAAAAAGTTCAGGTATAGCAAGCCCGATAAGGGAGAAACCTTTGGTCAGTTCACCGTCAGAATTGCGAACTATTTTGAGCGGTGGATTGAATGCGGCAAAGCGGTGAAAACGTTTGAAGGGTTGACTGATTTCTTGCTCAGAGATCAATTATTTAATACAGTTGGGCGAGAATTAGATCAATTTCTGAAGGAGAAAGTCTTCACGAATGTAAAAGATATGGCTAAGCAAGCCGATTTATTTGCCGAAGCTCATGGGGGAACCCAGAACGTGGTTTTAAAAGATTACAAGTCTGGAAACCAGTCTGTAAGACCTATGCCTAGGGAGCCTGTAAAATCAGCTGAGGTAAAAAAGTCAGTTGGGAATCCAGTTTTTCAGCGTGTGCGGTGTTTCTTGTGTAATGCATTGGGCCATGTTCAAAAAGACTGTCCTAAAAGAAAGGCACTTATACATAAGGTAGCAGTGGCTATACAAAGTAAAGGTATAACTGATAACATCGTACAGGTAGAACCTTGTATTCATTCGCTTGGCACGTGTTTATTTCCTGAAGCGCGTGTACCAACCGCGAGAGGGTTTGTCAACGGTCGAGAAGTCGTGGTATTGCGTGACACTGGTTGTACGGGCGTAGTGATCAAACGTAGTCTCGTGCAGGATAACCAAATGCTCGGGTGGGAATCCCCATGTATGTTACTTGATCAGACGATGGGTCGCATTCCCGTAGCAAGGATCACAGTAAAAACACCTTTCTTAACGGGAACTGTTGATGCCCTTTGTATGGACAATCCTATTTACGATCTGACGATCGGTAATGTTGAAGGTTCCCGTCTTCCAACCATGGCCGATTTTAAAATACCTTTGGCCCAGGCAGTCGAAACGCGAGCGCAAACACGGCGAGAGAAAACAGCGTTTCGTAAATTAATAGTCCCTGAATCGATCTCAGGAATTTCCCGCGATGATTTCAAACAAGAGCAAGAACGTGATGAATCCATCAGAACAATTGTTGAGAAAATCACGTCCGGCGCGATTAAACATTGCAAGCGTGGGGGTAGCTCGAGATTCGTACGCAAGAACGGATTAATTCATAGGGAGTTTAGCGCTCGGGAGGGTAAGAAGTATTGGCAAGTGGTCGTACCCCAGAGATATAGATCTCAAGTACTTAGGGTGGCGCATGAGTCAAGCATGGCAGGACACCTAGGTAAGGCTAAGACCACTAGCAGGGTAGTCGCTGAATTCTACTGGCCAGGTGTTAATGGCGATGTCACACGGTTCTGTAGGTCGTGCGACGTATGTCAGAAAACCGTCTGTAAGGGAAGGGTCACAAGGGTGCCCTTGGGACAGATGCCATTAATAGATACACCGTTTAAAAGAGTGGCAGTAGATATTGTAGGACCAATACACCCGGTTACCGAAAGAAAGAATCGGTACATACTTACTCTGGTTGATTACGCAACCAGATACCCCGAAGCCGTAGCGTTACCAACTATTGAAACGGAAAGGGTAGCTGAAGCATTAGTTGATATCTTCAGTACGGTAGGGGTGCCAGAGGAAATCCTCACTGATTGTGGTGCCCAATTCACCTCTGACCTCATGGGTGAAATAAGTAGACTGTTATCCATCAAACAGCTAAACACTACCCCATACCATCCGATGTGCAATGGACTGGTAGAGAAGTTTAATGGTACCCTGAAAAGCATGCTGAGAAAGATGTGCGCGGAACGTCCGCAAGACTGGGACCGTTATTTAAACGCTGTTCTGTTCGCGTACCGTGAAGTACCGCAGGAAAGTTTAGGGTTCTCACCCTTTGAACTGTTGTATGGTAGAACAGTTCGAGGCCCGATGCGGATACTACGCGAACTATGGACTGGTGATGTCGCGAACGAGGAAATAAAAACGACTTACCAGTACGTGTTAGATCTAAGAAATAAACTTGAGAGTACATGCCAGATGGCACGTGACGAATTGATTAAATCGGGGCGCAGATATGCCAAGTATTACAACCGCAGAGCGCGTAATAGGAAATTTCTTGTGGGAGATCAGGTTCTATTGCTTCTTCCAACGAGTTCGAATAAGTTATTAGTCCAGTGGAAAGGTCCATATGAAGTTAAAGAAGTAAAAGGTGACATGGACTATAAAATTGACATGGACGGTAGTGTAAAAACATTCCATGTGAACATGCTCAAGCTGTATATCAAGAGACAGAGCGACAATGTCAATAAGGGGAGTTGAAAATATAGGCGCAGACTACTTGAGTAGGGCATGATGGGAAATTTGTATGAATTTGCCCAGTAATAAAATCCAGTTTGTAGTATAACCAGTGTAAATGTTGTAAGATATCATCAGTAGTTATTTTTCTTCTATTCTGTGTTAGTTTTAAAAATGTGTACATTTTTATTCTTAGGGGGGAGGTATTGTCACAGAATTAGGCGAAAATTTGAACTGATTTTTGTTGTTCTTGAATTGCAAACGAAACTCACCATTTTCTTGATTTCGTCGTACACGCATTACATGGGGTGATTAAGTGGCGTGTAACGATTTGCATGTGCCAATTTGTAATTTACATGAAATCCGAAATACTCGTTGTACGTGGTGCACGTTAAGCTCGATGTGATTTATGTTCACCTATAGAGAGTATATAAGGCGATGGATTTCTCATTATTATTTACGGGAACTAAAATATCTAATCAAAGGATAGATAACCTCGTCTTGCAAATCTCCAGCCAAAGGGGTGAGTGTTAAATTTACATTTCGTTTTATTGTGAATTTTATTCAGATTATCGTATAATGATGCCTTTATTGCAATGAACGTGGAATATTTGGAAATATTAGTCACTTTTAGACTTTAAATACAATATCGTAATCTACGGCTTAGATTATTTTTGAGACCACTATTATTAGTCTGGTTTTGTTTATTATAGTTGATTCCGGAGATCTAATAACATCGTTGATTCCGTAGATCTGATAACATCTGACAATCATTGATTCCGTCTGATTCAGTCTGATTCCGTCTGATTCCGTCGTTGATACCGTAGAAGTACATCACTGATAGCGCATCTAATAACATCGTTGATACCGTCTCTGATACCGTAGCTGCTAACATAGTTGTTACAATGTTTCTGATACCGTAGCTGCTAATAACATCGTTGATACCGTAGCTGCTAATAACATCGTTGATACCGTAGCTGCTAATAACATCGTTGATACCGTAGCTGTTAACACATCTGATACCATCTTTTGATAAACGTCTTTGATATCGTTTGATTTGTTGTGGGACATCTATTGTTTGTTCTGGAACATCTCTGTATAAATATCTGAATGTGCTTGTGCCGTTAATTTGTGCAAACGGAATTGAAGTATCTGTCTGTGTGTCGAACTGTCTGTTCGTCAACATCTGTGTAACGTGTAAATATCCGGAAAGCTAGAAGTCCGAGTGTCGGAGCTGTCTTAGAGTTGTAAAACGTCCGGGTAGACATCTAGGGGAGTGAGGAACCGTTGGTTCGGGTAGATGTTGTATGCTGTCTGAACGTATAACTGTGGTGGATCCGTGTAGGGAAACGTCCGATAATAGTATTGGTCAACCCTCGGTTCTCGGGGAAACTGGGAGACGATTCAACTGTTGCTGAATCGTGCGGTTATACAGGGGAGACACATAGGTGTATTGAAATTGTAATATAATTTAATACATTGTTGTATTTGCATGCTTATGTCAGATCGCAATAATATTTCAAGTGATCACATAGATATCAATAAAAGCTAGCAACTTGATTGAATACAAGTATATGATCCTGCTAGTTATCGCAATCCATCGTGCGATAGATAGTTTGTCGTTTGTGTTTATTTTTTTTTCGTAAATCATACTTGCATTTATTTAACTTTCGTAAAGGATTCTTGGATCTGTGTATAATCCAAGAGATCCCTTTACATCTGAGATTCCTTTTGTATTGTTATTTAATTTGTTCATGTATTGTGAATGGTTGTGAGTATAATTGTGGGTTGAGTGCATGAGTTATTGTGTTGTTACATCTGTATTTTTTTCATTTATAATTTATTACATAAATTTATATTTTCTTTCACAAATTGTGTTTGTATTGTTCATTTGATCCACCCTCCTCTCGGTAACAATTCTGTTACAGTGAGAGTGAAATGAATACTGAAAGGTTAGACACTAACCCTTTATATATGCACGGATCGAACATGAATATATAGGGGTTATGGTCTTTAAAAGGTAGTCATTTGACTTTTTGCAGACAAGATGAAAAGACCATATCATGTTGTGGAGAAAGGAAAAGACAGTAAGAGACAGAAACGTAATGTATCGCCTAGCACAGTAGCTGAAGTCTTGGCTCAAATTCATGCCAGTGATTTTGAAGATGACATGAGTGAGCCCGAATCTACACCCAGACAATCGACTTCCAAGCAAAGTGCACCACCCTTAGTAAACCCTGAAAATTACTATCACATTCGAGAGACAGAAAAGCGTTCCTCTCGAAAATTTAAAACATCAGCTTACACGTATGCCGTAAAGTTTAAAGATTTCAAGGCCAATGTACCTTTGGAGAATACAGAAGGGTTCATTACCGAGGTGTGGGATTCTGTGTTAACTGCATTGAAACAGCAATGTCAAGCTAAAGAAGACGATCGCTTGAGACTTTCTATTCATCACGATAATTTAAAGTCTCCCGTTTGGATCGAGTTTACTAACCCATCACAATTAACACCTTCCAAAGTCATTGACAAAATTCAACATGTGCAACAATCCAATGACAAGTTTCACATCGCCGACGGAAAAGCCACACTGTTCATGACCCACGTGTCTCTTCCCCAGGGGACAGGACGCAAAAAAGTATTATTGGTCGACAGCCTTCGCAACATGAAGCGAAGCCTCGTCCAAATTAACAATCCTCAAGACCAGATGTGTTTAGCCCGTGCCATCGTCGTGGGACAAATGTATACCAACAAGAACGATACGGCAGAATGGAAAAGAGCCTGGAAAACTATTCAACAATCGGACCGAGCCAAACAAAGAAGTGAAGCAGAACTCCTGTTACAGCAAGCAGGGATATCCAAAGACACCCCTTGTGGCATTCCAGAAATGCAACAATTGCAAGACGTCTTGGCTCCACGTTACACCTTGAAAGTACACCCTCAAGAAGTGCGTGGTCCACTTTTGTTTCGAGGCCACGATTTCAAAGACGGAAAATACATTCACGTCTATCATCACGATGGTCATTTTGATACCATTACCAGTATCACTGGATTTCTGAAATACGGTTACTACTGTGAAAAATGTGACTATGGTTATAACAATCGAGAACAACACAAGCATTGTGGATCAAAATGTGAGGGATGTTTGGCCTCACAACCTTGTCTGGACCAAGGACAAGAAAGAGTGCATTGCCCTGTGTGTCAGCGTACGTTTGTCAGTCCTACCTGTTACCAACAACATTTGAAGATGCAAGGTTCACAGCAGAAAAGTGCTTGTCAACTCCTGAGATTGTGCCCTACTTGTGGACAAGGCATACGTACCAATAGTGCCAAGTTACACGTTTGTCGAGGGAAGAAACGATGTCACATTTGTCACCAAATCGTGGATTTGGAACACGAATGCTTCATTCAAAAATATCAACCCCGATCAGATGATACCCAGAAGAAAGGGAATTTTATCTTTTTTGATTTCGAATGCATGCAAGAAACTGGTATTCACATTCCTAATTTCTGCGTAGCTCACCTTGCGTGCGAGCATTGTATCCAAGAGCCCATCTTTAGTCATTGCCCACACTGCAGCAAGATTCCTGGAGGACGTGAAAAAATCTTTCGAGGGTCAAACACGCTAGCCGATTTTGCCCAATGGATCCTTAACCCCATCGACGAAACGTGGAGTCCAGAAGACATCGAACGTTACGGCAATTGTCATCGCCATGCCACGGTCATGGCTCACAATTTCTCGGGATACGATGGGCAATTTCTGCTCAGATACTATGCGGAACAAAGTACCGAACGGCCTCAAGTGACTTTAAACGGAGTCAAAATTATTTCTATGCAAGTAGGACAAGTACAGTTTAAAGATTCAATGTGTTACTTGACCATGCCTTTGAGTCGTATGCCTAAAACGTTTGGAATGACAGAATTGGCTAAAGGTTATTTTCCACACTTTTTTAATACCGAAGCCAATCAACATACCGTTCTACCCCATTTGCCTGAGGCTGACGACTACGACCCCGACAACATGCGCACCGAACAACGAGAAGCTTTCTATGCTTGGTACCAGACTCACGCCTCGGACCCCTTTGATTTTCAAGAAGAAATGTTAAAGTATTGTCGATCTGACGTGGACATTTTACGACGTTGCTGTGGAAAATTTCGAGAATTGTTCATGGAATACGGAGGGATCGATCCTTTGAAAGAAGCTTGTACCATCGCCAAAGCGTGTTCTTTAGTGTACCGAAAACGCTTTATGCCTGAAAATACTCTAGCGGTCATCAGTCCTCAAACGACAAATTTTGTCAAACGTCAATACTCGGTCAAAGCCCTACGCTGGCTCCATTACTTGTGCGACAAGGAAGACAAATGGATCCAACACGCTCGCAACGGAGGAGGCGAAAAGACCATCGGAACGTATTCGGTAGATGGTTGGGACTTAGAAAACCCTCAGATCGTGTACGAGTTTAACGGATGCTTATTTCACGGATGTCCCCTATGCTACCCTCAGCGTAACACCAAAAATCAGTTTTTACAACGAACCATGGAAGACTTGTACCAGACCACGTGTCAGCGACGTTTGAAGTTAGAACAGCAAGGATACCAGGTGGTGGAAATGTGGGAACACGAGTACGATCAGCGTTTGAAAACCGATCCCGAGTTTAAACGCATCGTAGAAAGTTACAAGATGGTGGACCCATTGAACCCTCGGGATAGTTTGTACGGAGGACGAACGAATGCTACTTGTTTGCTGTACCAATCGGATGAAGAGAAAGGAGAAGAAATCAAATACTTGGACGTGTGTTCGCTGTATCCTTACGTGTGCAAATATTGTCACTTTCCCGTAGGGCATCCAGAATTGATGACAGAACACATTGACTTGGACCACATTCGACAGTACGAAGGATTGATCAAGTGTAAAGTCTTACCACCCACAGACTTGTACCATCCCGTTTTACCTCACCATTGCCAAGGAAAACTGATGTTTCCTTTGTGTCGCACATGTGCCGAAACGTGCAACCAAGACCAACCTTGTCATCACACTCAGGAAGAACGCGCCTTGACAGGAACGTGGGTGAGCGTGGAATTGTTTAAAGCTCTGGACCTGGGATATCAACTGTTAGAAGTGTACGAAATTTACCACTTTCCCAAAACACAACAATACCGCAAGGGCGACGAGAGACAGAAAGGTATTTTTGCAGACTACGTGGATGCCTTTTTAAAACTAAAACAAGAAGCTAGTGGCTATCCTTCCTGGTGTCACACTCCCGAAGACCAAAAGATATTCAAAGAAAAATATCGGGAGCAGGAAGGTATCACTTTAGACCACATCGAGAAAAATGAAGGAAGGCGATCGTTTGCCAAAGTGATGCTCAATTGTTTGTGGGGTAAAATGGCACAACGTCCGTCTTTACCCAAGACGGAGTATTTGTCCGAGACATCTCGCTACTTCCAGATGATTCACGACCCAACCAAAGTCATGAAACACGTGGACGTCATTCGTGAGGACTTGATCTTAGTCAATTACGAAGAAGAACTAGACTTTGTAGAAGCCGACAAATTTGGAAATGTCATCATTGCGGCTTACGTGACAGCCCACGCTCGCTTAAAATTGTACGAAGTGTTAGAACTGTTAGGAGATCGCGTGTTGTATTTTGACACGGACAGTTGCATCTACATTCACCGACCGAACCAGTGTAACCCTGTCATCGAAGGAGACCGTTTAGGAGCCTGGACCGATGAACATCCCGACGACAAGATTCTATGTTTTGCAAGTGGCGGTCCTAAAAATTACGGCTACGAATACAAAGACCCACAAGGAGAAATGCACACCGAATGTAAAGTGAAAGGATTGACTCTTAATTATCGCACCAGTCAAGTGGTGAACTTTGACGTACTACAAGAAGCCTTGCAGTCGGGACAGGATGAAACGTTTCAAGTGACTACCCACGAACCTCACAAGATTGTCCGTTTACCCACACACCAAATTGTTAGCCGACCTTTGGAAAAAGTCTACCAAATCGTGTACCAAAAGAGAGTACGACTTCCCAATCACTTTACTCTACCGTACGGTCACGTCGAAATTGAGCAGCATATAAAAAGGGACATCGTCCACGATCAATAGTTCATTTGTCACTACAACGGCACAGCGACAAGAAGATGAATCCATTTAAACAGACATCATTCAAATTTGGAGATTGTAAAACAAATGTACCTTCCCCGAGTGTGAAAAGTACTGGATGGATAAGACCCATGCATTGCAACGGAAGTTGTCCGGAAGGAAACTGTAAGTGTCCTTGCGGTATGCACTGTAATTGCGTTACAGAGTGCGATGGTGAACCGTACGATTGCAGAGATGCCAGGCGCTGTGACATTAGCGATTCAGCTGGATATCGTGGGAACTTTGCTATGACTACTACCCCTATATCTACCCTGGAAAGTGATGCTGTGCGTGTCAAACCTGAGGGATGCGAAAGCGGTGCGACACGTTATCGTGGACTCCTAGGAATTTCACCGTACCTACATCGAACAGAAGTGAGGAGAGTCGAATATTCGTTCCCGACGAGTTTGCCTGAATATTGTCATTTCAAAAGTCGATTCCAAACCTTCAAAGATAAATGGCCAAAATATCTGCCTGGACCAACTCCTGAAGAATTAGCCAGAGCCGGATTTTTCTACTTGGGCGAAGGGGATAAAGTCAAGTGTTTCAGTTGTGGTGTATCCATTTACGAGTGGGAACAGAAAGATTCCGCTTACTTGGAACATGCTCGATGGTCTCCGAATTGTCAATACCTACCTTTAGTAGGACCTAGTGATTGGAAGTGACACTACTGTTCCATGTCGTGTAACACACCTAGACCAGTATATAAACCCTCTCTAAAACATTATATTCAAGGATTACCACACGAATTGCAAGAAAAGATCTACAAGGACGTTTGGCAAGGTCTTGCTAAAGAAAAATCGCAATGGGTGACTGTAGAACTTTTGTGTCGTGAAATTCACAAGAGGCAAGTGACAAAAATTAACCAACGTGTTAGATTTCTCTGGATTAAGGGTATTTTTTTGCTCTGTTACCAATTTACTACGTTTACCTCTGAAGATGCTTTGATCCTTCTTAACCGTTACCCTGAATGGCAGTGGGACGAAATTACACGTTATATTAATCACTTTCGCTTTTGGAGCAAATTTAATTCTATGTTTAATTCTGGGTTGAATCTACACTGATAGTCTTCGACCTAAAGAAGTATAAAAGAGAACGGCCATGCCACAACCTTTATCATTGGTGATCCAACAGATTCCGTGGAAGGATATCAATGAGAAGATTCACACGGTGAAAGATTACGAACACTTATTACAAGAACTATACCCTATGAATTGGGGTCGACGTGTCGTGTGTGTTTTAGTGACTTGCTTTCTGGGATTTCGTTTACCTGCCGATTCCTTGTGGACACTTTACGAACACTACCTATCAAAAAAATAAGACAGTATGGTGGTTCCTTTAAATGTCCACGAGAGACTTATTCTGTTCAAAGCCTTACGCTTTCATCTGGATACGTCTCGACCTTTCCAAGAAGAAAAGATTCGTCAACTTTTACGTACGGAAGCAGTGTACGAAGATGTGTGTGTAGCTTGTGATTTACACCCTCATTGGACAGATGTACGTCACTGGAAAAGTTGGGATTTTGAGGCTTGGACAAACGAAGCATCCCATTATGCCCAAGCGTTGTGTTCCTAAAATTCATCGTCGAGTGAAAAAAGTCACTTTTAAACCTGTGTTAGTGACAGTACCAGAAGAAAAAGAGAAAGAATCTGTCATCCAAGACAATCCCTCTGTTCAAGACAGAACTGTCATGGACATTCCCCCACAAAGGCCCTTTCGAGAAGACACCTATGTGACTGTACCCCCTGTAGAGGAGACTATAAGAACATTACATACTACCTCTAGGACACCTTCGTTACCCAAACCATTTTGTACAGGGAGCTGTTTATTTGCCACTTTGATCGTTTGCCTATGTATTTTATCCCTGTATTTATCCATTTGGCTTTTATGTTTTCGTGTTGTTCAAATTTAAACATGAATTGAAATAAACGTGTCTTGAAAAAAGTATAAAAACCTCTTGTCTTGTCTGTTTTTGTGTCAATACTGTCATACCACTACACGACTATGGCTCACTCTACTCTTTCTACTACTCCTTCCTCCTCCACATTCAAAGTCATTGACGAACACTTAGATTCTGCTAGTTGGAAAGCCTTGTATCTTCGTCATCCTTTTAACATGTTAATTGCTGGACCGAGCGGTTCAGGCAAAACCGAATTTGTCAAACGTTTGATCGAACATAAACATCATTTGATCGATCGTCCACCTCAACGCATCGTGTGGTGTTACAAAGAGTGGCAATCGGCATACAGCCTCTTGCAAGAAAGTCAAGGTGATTCCATTGTGTTTGTAGCAGGCATTCCTAAAGAAGACGAGGGGATCGTGTCTGACCCTAGTCAAACTCATTGGGTTATTTTTGACGACATGTTAGGAGAAGACGAAGAAGAAATTAAACTGTGGTTTACGCGTAAAGGGCATCATCGTAATGCCAGTGTCATTTACATTACACAAAATTTATTTCAACAAAGTAAAGCCCATCGTACCATTAGTCTCAATGCTCATTACGTGGTCTTGTTTAAAAGTCCTCGAGATAAATCACAAGTGCAAGTTTTAGCCAAACAGTTAGGAACACCTTGGCTGACTCATGCGTACGATGATGCCACTCAAACGCCACACGCCTATTTACTCGTGGATTTAAAACCCACTACCCCTGATTATTTGCGATTTCGTACCGATTTGTTTCACGACTGGTGTCAAGACGGAGGACCTGTTGTGTACACGTCCTCCTCGTCGACATAACACTATGAACCACTAAAAAAAAATCTATAAAAACCTTGGGTTACTTTGACCTTGTCTCATACATCGTCAACATGACGTCCCTTCAGTCTCATCTTCCGATCAAATTGATTCGTGCCTTGTACGGCATCAGTCGCGAAAAAAATCCACAAAGACGTGCTCACGTCTTAGAAGCCAGTCTCAAAGAAGTCTTACGATGGTTTACGGTGACAGCACGTCAAATACTGCAAGGCATCATTCACATTCCACATCAAACCAAACGCTTTTTTGACAGAAACAAAGTAGCCTTGACGCAACTGGCCAATCCTCGCATCGACACTCAAACCAAAAAGCAAATCATATTGAAACCTGGAGGTAGTGGTTCTCTAGGAGGTGTCATCATTCGTTCCCTTTTAAAATGGGATCCCAATACTCCCAAAGTTCACCCCAAGAAGAAAACAAAAAAAGTCAAACAAGCCCCTAAGAAAAAGAACAAGGGTACCAAGACCAAAACACAGAAAAAGAAAAGTCCACAGACAAAAGCGGGTACCCGCAAGAAAGGCACTTCGGCCAGGACACAACCTTATCTTCGTCAACCACGACCTGTAAGAAAAGATCTACAAGGACGTTTGGCAGGGACTACGTTGCCAGTAGCCTCAGGGACTGCCACTTCTCCGTTGCGGGTGATGCCAGCCAAACCCAATTTGACACCCGTTTTTCCTAATTTGATGAAACATTGGAAATCTGCGTCTCCCAAAACGTCTCCTCCACCGGGGACACCCTCGTCCACATTAGCGGCAGTAGCAGCTGCTCACAAAGTACCTGCCCCGAAAGTCAAAGTCCAAGAAAGATCTGGCATGTTAAAGAGTTTACTAGATTTGTCCAAACAAGAACTGTCCCGATTGAGCCCGTTACGAACTCCTTCACGACGTGTGTTACCTGCCATGAAGTTGATACGACGGAAAGATAATCAGTGGCGACGCATTCCAGTATAAAATATGAGTTGAAGACCACGACGTGAATCAGTATTTTTTCTGTACCACTGCTGAACACTCAAGAATGCCTCCTCAAAAACGTGCACACCACCACTGCCACCCTCGTCGTTCTGCTGTCCAAAAAGGAAAAGGAAAAAGACAATCTCGTCATCCTACCAAAGGCTTAAAAACCAAACATCGACGTCCTTCCCTCCAAAGACGTAGTCTTTTAAAGAAAAAGAAGAGTCACCAAAAAGGAGGTAACTTTGGTAATTTTGTGAAAGACATTGTTACCTTTTTGACGAAGCGCTAGTTCCCAAAAAAGTAGATAAAAGAGAGTGTGTACCAAGTCATTGACGTTAGTGATATTGTGGAACGAACAAGTAAAGATGTCACCTCGCAGGAAACATTCTTCTTCACTTCACAAAGGAAAGAAAAGGAAAGGACGTTTAGGCAAACATCGGCACGTTCGTCGTCCAAAGACTCAAAAGAAAATACCCGTACGTCAAAAGAAAAAGATGCTGGTGCAACGCGGAGGATTTTTCCTACCCCATGAGCTCTTTCCAGAAAAAGTGATGCCACTTATAAATCAAGTGATGGCACAACAAAAAAAAAAAGATAAAAGAGGGTGTGTTTCAAGTCATGGACGTCAGTGGCATTGTGGAACGAACAAGCAAAGATGTCACCTCACACAAAACATTCTTCTTCATCCCACAAGGGAAAGAAAAAGAAAGGACTACCTCCTCGTCTAGTCAAACACGGAGATTTGTTGTCTGTCCTGTCCAAAGCCTCTTCACCCATGCGAAAGCAAATCATTAAAACGGCTTCCAAAGATGTCATCGATACCGTGTGCGAATGTTGTTTGAATGTCTTGAAAGGAACGATACCTTTGTCTTCACACCAGAAAAAATGCTTAGCCAAACATCGACACGTTCTTCGTCAAATGGTCCAAAAGAAAATACCCGTCCGTCAAAAGAAAAAAATGTTGGTGCAACGAGGAGGATTTTTACCCTTTCTTCTTCCTGTGTTGGGAGGATTAGCGAAATCCGGTATCCTATCCAGCATATTACCAGGTTTTTTACAAGGGATGACACAAGGGATGTCCCCAGGGATGCACCAAGGGATGTCCCCAAGGTATGGGTAGCAATATGTATGATCCTTCCAGAAGATAAAAGGGACTCATGGAGCACCACGATCTCAGACGTAACCTTTGGAAGCCCATGGAAGGACGAAAACTGACTTTAGTTCCTTACAAACGATGGATGGAATACCATCGTTGGCAAGAACAACGTACCCCCCATTTACCACCCAATCCTGATTTGAACGAGATGTCCCAATTACAACACGAATTGCAATCCTTGATGCATCGCCACGATTTGTCCGAAACCGAAAAATCGCAAAAGTACGGTCAACTCTTGAAACGACTGCAACTCTTTCATCGAAAAGCTGTGGAACAAACAACTCTACCTACTCTGTCCGATTTGAAGGCTCTAATGAATAACCCGTCACCCTCACCCTCTACAGTGGTTAAAACAGACGTTACCCCACCAGTACCCAAGGAAGAAAAAGAACCCCATGATCTCTTTCAAACACCCACTGCTACTCCCATTCCGAGTAAGATTGCCGCTTCCTTATTGACCCCTTCTCCCACGCCCCAACGAGAAGAACTCAAAACTTGGGTTAAAAAGATGATGGCTACTCCTGCTTCAACAGAAGTGAAAAAGAAAGAAAGGAAACCAGAGGTGAGAAAAGAAAAGAAGACCAAAGCTATCTCATTACCTCCGCCACCACCACCACCACCACCACCACCAGTACCCTCGACGTCAACTCCTGTGGCACATCGGACACGTAAAACCGTTTCCAAACAACCCCCATTTCGTCCCACCCAAAGCAATATCCTCGAAGAGTGGGTCACTTATTAACCTAAACCATGGAGAAAGTATTAGCCAGCATTTACTACGATCCAGCTCACCCTGCAGGTTACGGAGGCATTCAGAAATTGTATCGTGCTGCCAAAACTCGCCTGAAAAAGCTCCGTTTACCAGCAGTACAACGATGGTTACAAGAACAAGCGACGTACACTTTACACAAACCCATTCGACGAAAATTTCACAGAAGTCGCACTCAAGTGGAAGGCATCGATCATCAATGGCAAGCCGATTTAGCTGATGTCTCTCATTTAGCCACCTACAATCGTGGCTACAAATATTTGTTTTGTGTCATCGACGTCTTTTCTAAATTTGCCTGGGTCGTACCATTGACATCCAAATCGAGCGGAGAGTTAGTACGAGCTTTGCAACTGGTGTTGAAACAAAGTGGTCGTCACCCTCTTCGATGGCAAACCGACAAAGGCACCGAATTTCTAAACCAAGCTTTCCAACGAGAATTAAAGAAACGTGACATTCATTTTTTCACCACCGAAAATCCTGAAACCAAAGCCAGTATCGTGGAACGTTTTCAACGTACCTTGAAAGAACGCATGTGGAAATATTTTACGCATCAACACACTCTCAAGTACATCGACGTCTTACCGCATTTAGTCCAAGCCTACAATCAATCTTACCATAGAAGCATTGGACGTGCCCCACAAGAGGTGACACCCGACAACGAAGTGACTGTTTTTGAGCGTCTGTTTGGTACGTCCCGAACGAGGGCTGTCCCCAAGAAAGGTAGAGAAGTGTTAACCCTGGGAGATTGGGTACGCATTGGTAAAACCAAACGCACTTTCGACAAAGGTTACTTACCCAATTGGACCACCGAATTGTTTCGTGTGACTGAACGAGTGCGTGGCCGTCATCCTGCCGTCTATAAATTGGAAGACATGAACGGAGAAGTATTAAAAGGAACGTTTTACTTGCCTGAGTTACAACGTGTCACCAAAAAAGAAGACGACGTGTACGACATTGAAAGCATTCTCGAACGAAGAACCCGTAAAGTAGGAAAACGTCGTGTCAAAGAAGTCAAAGTACGTTGGAAAGGATATCCTCCTAGTTTTGATTCTTGGATTGACGCTGCCCAAGTCATCGACTATAAAAAGAAGTGACCATCATGCCTTTCAATACAGCTTCAGCAACCACAGTGACTACTCCTTCACCCACGTCATCTCTGCAAGATTTACAAAAGCAACCCTTGTGGGTGTGGTGTGGAGAACGTGTCCCTAAAACCCAAATCGTCTTTTTCTGTCAAATCTTTGTAGTGTATTGTGTCATCGGTGCAGCCATTGCTAATTTGAGTTTGCAACAAGGAGACAAACAATTGTGGACCATTTTACTCAGCAGTTGCATCGGGTATCTTCTTCCTAATCCTTCCTTGAAATACTCTTACAACGGGAACAACAGTAACAATATTGGGAGTCTTGCATCCAACGTTAGTCATTCTCCTGACAGTCACCCTTCCAATCACAATCCTCTTTTAGACACTCCTTTAACCTCGAGTGACTCCTCGGACAGAACAACATTGGAATTATGAACAACACTATTAACCAATTTTACTTAACGTTACCCAGTGACAGTTCCATGGAGGTGTTTCCTAACAACACGTTGTGCTGTTACACAGCTAAATTACCTCAAGCCATGCATTTGAATGAAGATGCTCATTGGGAAGTGGCTTTAGTGGAAATGATACACCCGACACAAATCAAAAACATCGTCGAAAATCAAAACACTTTTATAGTAGAAGTGTTTGACGAGCAATTGCAACAAGCCTTAGACGCACGAGCTATCACTGGCATTGACACCAAGAAATCAGATAGTCCCACAACTAAAACCCTGTCCACTCATGTGATCAGCATTCCTGCAGGCTATTATTTTAGTGGTCAACATTTAGTGACTACACTTGCTGCCAGGTTTAATGCTGTGTTTGGTAAAGCCCTGGATAAACTATCCCCCAGAAAAAGTGTTACCTTTGAGTACTATTCAGTGGCTCGTCGTCTCATGATCAAATTTCCAGAGGATAAAATGATAGGCATTACCTTTTGTCCTGAATTGTTTGAGATTTTAGGTGGAGACACCGAGTTGCTCAAGAAGAAGAAGAAAAATGAAAAAACAACACTCATAGACAGAAACGAGTTTGCTGCGAAATATTTTAAATTCCCTGTAGAATTGAACCAAGGTCTCAACTTGATGTTTGTGTACTCCGATGTGGTGGAGTACAACTTGGTAGGACACACCTCTGTACCGTTACTACGTGTCATTCCTTTCAAAGTGGATTCTGCCGTCAACGCTGACGAGGAAGGTGGAAATACCTATCACGTTCACCGTGAATTTGTACATCCTCATTATTTGCCTGTCAGTAAGTCGTATTTCGACAGTGTCAACATTACTATAAAAGGAGAATTAGGTCAAAATATTCCATTTACCAAAGGGAAAGTCACAGTGAAACTCCATTTTCAAAAACGATTCTCCAACAACTGAAAAAGTGATGTATCCTGTGTACCGAGGAGTCACTCGACAACGAGGACATGGTTTAGGAGATATGTTTAAATCAGCCTTTCGTTCCGTGGTCCCTGTTTTAAAACCGATGGTGACACGAGGATTGCACGCCTTAAAAGATGCCGCATTGACTCACGGCAAAGATTTTCTTCACAATGTTCTCATTGACAAACAAAACCCCAAAGAAGCTTTTTTGAGAGCAGGCAAAAATGTCTTGCTTCAAACGGGTAAAGAGATTTTGGGTCGACGAGAGAGTCCTATAAATGCCCTGAACGGTACCGAGTCTGACATTCCTGCTTCCCTGAGGACACAGCAAGGACAAGGTAGAAAGCGTCGACGAAGACACCCTTTCAAAAGTCTCCGTACCTCTAAAGTTCGAAAGACGAAGAAAAAAAGAAGTTCTCGAGACTTAGACATTTTTGATTATTAAAAGTGAAGAAAAAAACATAAAGAAAAAATGATGCACCAAGAATCGTGTGCCTGTTCCAAGTCGGAACTAGATCTCTTTGCCATGCCACCCACCATGACGACCATGCAAGAAGCCCAATGGGTCGAATTTCATCCCGTCTCCTCTTTGACGGATTCAGCTCCCATCGAGTTTGAAATCAAAGGACAACCCGAAGATTACATCGACCTCAACAACAGTTACTTGTATTTGAAACTGAAAGTAACCAAAACGGACGGCTCCGCTCTAGCAGCCGATACCCAAGCAGCTCCCGTCAACAATTTCATGCATTCCTTGTTCAGCGAAGTGGATTTGTACATGAATAACAAACTGGTCAGCAGTAGCATGGATACTTACCCTTACCGAGCGTACCTCGAAAATCTCTTGACGTACGGAAAAGAAGCCAAGAACACTCATTTAGATGCTTGCGTGGTATGGAAACCTGACACCGCAGAAAAGTTTAACATCACAACGTTGACGACAGCTGACAATTCTCACAATGTGGGTTTTAGCGACCGTCGAAAGAAAATTGACCGAGGGCGTAGTTTAGAACTGTGCGATCGTTTGCATTTGGACATGTGGTTTCAAGAGAAGTATTTGCTGAACGGAGTGGATATTCGTTTGAGACTGAATCGTAGCAGTGCTGCTTTCCATTTGATAGCTTATGAACCTGATGATGCTGATCAGAAGACTATCCACCACTGTAAAACCAGTATCCAAGAAGCCAAGTTATACGTGCGTCGTGTGGAAGTGTTACCTAAAGTGGGAAATGACATCAGTCACACTTTGAGCAGAACGACAGCCAAGTATCCGATACGACGCGTGGAAGTCAAAACGTTCACCATTGCACAGGGACTCCGATCTAAGATCGAAGATCATCTGTTCCAAGGACAGTTACCCAAGCGTTTATTCATTGGTATCGTCAGCAATGCAGCCTTCAACGGTGCCTACACTCAAAATCCTTTCGAGTTTAAGAACTACGGAGTATCCAAAATCGAAGTGAGTCGCGATGGCAAAACTTTGTGTACCAGGCCCTTCGAACCCAACTTTGCCCTGAAGAATTACTTGAGGTCGTACTTGTCACTGTACGAAGCCACAGGACAGTTAGGAACCAACACCAGTCACGGTATTTCCTACGAAGATTATGCAGGAGGTTACGCTTTGTGGGCTTTTGATTTCACTCCAGACCAAGGCAGCGACGAGGGACATTTCCACCCTATAAAATCAGGGCAACTGCGTGTGGAACTTCAGTTTGAAAAGGCTCTTACCGACACGGTGAATGTCATTCTGTATGCCGAATTCGATAATACCATAGAAATCAACAGTTTGAGAGAAGTCATTCTAGACTATTAGACATTATGGAAGACCCTTGTCCTTCTTTGAATAGTGGAGAATCCATGGAATGGGAGGTTACAGAAAAAGCAGACCCTCAAGACCAAAAAGAAGAAGTAGTGATCATGCAATCCAGATGGCCAGAACAGGAACAACAGTTAGTGGCTTGTTTTGCACAACACTTGGAAGATAAAATGAGGGACATGATTAAAAAAGATTGTTATGGATGTCAAATCGATCATCCCAGTCAAATTCAACACGATAAATGTATGATGATGAGTCAAGAAGAAAAATTGGATGATTATCTGAACGAAGCTTGGAGTCTCATCTCCGAAGAGGACGTGTTACTTCAGTGGTATAAAGACTTGTGTGCTCATTCCTCTCCTCCATTGTTTGCTCGAGAAATTGATCGCATCGAAGCTCTCTTGGCCAAAAGTAAAGAGACGAAGCAAACCATCAGTTACTTGTCAGACCGTTTCAAGCAAAAAGTCTGGATTGAATTGATGACTTATCATCACCTGTGAAAAAAAGGGGAAAAAAATAACAAGGCTACACAACAAACAAATGGATACCTGGGAACTTTATTATCTTTTGAACCGTAGTTCGTACACTGCTTCTTGGAATCCTGTCGTGTGTGCTAAAGATGAACTACCTCATCGCAAACCTCAAGAGAATCAAGCTTATGTCATCAACACAGATGACAGTCATCTTCCAGGAACTCACTGGGTAGCTGTCTACTTTCCTCAAGAGGGTTGTGTGGAGTATTTTGATTCGTATGGATTGCCTCCTTTCGAAGAGGATATCATTGACTTTATGAGAAGAAATGCCCAGACGACACGATTCAATAATGTGAAATTACAAAGCACAGATTCTATGGTGTGTGGACAATATTGTGTCTATTATCTGCATCATCGCAGTCTTGGATATTCTTTAGAACATTTAGTGACTTATTTCGATCGTCATTCGTCTCGAAACGATGACAAAGTAGATCGATGGTTTTGTGACCATTATGGCTATCTGTTGTCTTTAGCTAGGAAACGTAGTGTACATCAATGGCCCAATGATTTCCAACAGTGGAAATCTCAATTTAATTCACAACGTTGTCAACCATGTCAAAAGAGAATGTATTAGTGTTATGGAAGAAAAACATGTTTGTTATTTGAAATGTTTGTTATTTGAAAAAAATGTTTGTTCTTTGAAAAAATTGTGTTTGTTATTTGAAAAAATTGTGTTTGTTATTTGAAATAATGTTTGTTATTTGAATAAAAATGTTGTGTTTTGAAAACCAATGCGTCTGTCGTTTGTTTTACATTTGTATTCATATAAATGCTCTTTGACTTTTCTTTCTATCCCTCACATCAAAACTATCCCAACGTTTCAAAACCCTAAACCGTGGAGGGGTGTTTTCCATCACGTCCGCGCTTGAACCATATAAAGCAGGGGTAGTCTCCAGTCTGGCCATCCATTGTTTGACTCATCCTCTTACGAAGATGTGCTCAAGACTAGCTAAGCTGAACGAAGCTTACGTCACTCTGCATCGTATCAGACACAATCTGATGCCAAAGCCTGAAGAGATAGAGAATGTGAGAATGCTACAAGAAACGGAAGACCTCATAGAAGAACTCTTCAGAGAGGAAATTCAAAAAGAGAAAGAAGAATGGACTGAGAAGTATCGACTTCAAAAGCAGCAGAGAGAGCAGAGAGAACAGCAGCATTAGCAGCAACATCAGCAGGAACCAGACAGAAGTTTTGTCGACTGTCGTGTGGATACGAAAGAGTTCTCTTTCTCTTTCCGAAGAAGCAGACCCTATCGTGTAGCCAAACGAGGACGCAATCTTAGACGATAAAAGATTGCCATCCTTCCTCGTACACACACAAAAAACAGCCCTTTTCAGGGCTACCCAATATTCTCGAAAAGAATTAATCATTCAATTTGCTCATGGTATGTGAGGAAGTTAGAACAAAATAGAAGTGAGTCTATAATCACTATCTCATTTTACTTTTGTTTTTGAAGTGCGTCTATAAGCACAGCGTATTTTGTTTCAAAATAACTTGTTCAATGTATAATTAATATGAGTCAAGTATAAAAGTGTGGGGTGTTTTCTTTTAAGTCCGCGTGTTTTGTTTTTTTGGTAATGATAGGGATACTGTAAGATTTTTGGATCTAGGGGGTGTTTTCCATCACGTCCGCGCTTGAACTATATATAAAGAATCACTCGTCAGTCTGGCTACCAAATGCAGTAACTGTGGACGGGGACATAAGGGAGAATGCGCAAAACTAAAACCCAGATGCGCTCAATGTAAAGGGGCCCACCCAGTGAAATCCCCACTATGCCCGGCTACAATACGAGAAAAAGAAATCATTGAATACATGGAAAGTAACCTGGTAAACTACCGCACAGCAAGGAAAAAACATAAACTACACATAGAACCTAAAAGTAAGCCAAACTTAGAAGACAAATTAGGGGTAGAACTCAATAAAATCAATAAAATCATGGAATCAATAATGAAACTAACTGGCATTAAACCTGGACCACTCAAAAAACTAAACCAAATTAAAGACCAAATAAAGACCCTAATTACAGTAAATGACCCCAGTAGAAATGGCTAACACAACTACTGGTAATGTTTCTATATGGCAATGGAATGCCAGAGGTATATCAACAAACATGAATGAACTAAAACTTAAATTAATTAACACCAAAAATAAACCAGATATCCTCTGCATTCAAGAAACAAGGCTAAAGAATAAAACCAAAACATTGCCCAATATAATAGGATACGCCTCAGGGTACCTCCAACCACGAAAAGAAGGACCGGGGGGAGGACTAGCCATTTATGTAAAAAACACCATAAAATCTGTAGAACTAGTACCTATTACAGCAAAAGAAATAACAAACTCACATGTAGAGGTACAATCAATAAAAATCAAAATGGGTAACACTGATTTACAAATCATCAATTTTTATGACCCAGGAACAGATACCGCCCTAAGCAATGAACAAATATTCTTAACCCTAAATAACATAATCACCAGTGAGCGCACTGTCATATGCGGAGATTTCAATGCACATAATAAGCTGTGGGGGGGGGGGAAGATGACGGACACTAGGGGCAGGTTGATTGAGGCTTGGGCCAATATATCAACACTGACCATATTAAATGATGGCACCGGAACGCGTCTAAATCCGATAAACGGTGCCTTGTCCGCCATTGACCTCACCCTATGCACAAAAACACTAGCACAAGTGGCGGGATGGGAGGTGGATCAAACTGACCCCATGGGCAGTGACCACTTCCTAGTTATCACCACCCTGCAGATGACAGTGCAGTCGCAGGTGCAAACAAACAACCCCAGGTGGAACTATAAAAAAGCAGACTGGGACTTATTTAAACAAATGCTAAAAGATGAAGATACTACCCAGATAGAAACAAATGACATAGACCAATACTATGAAAACATTAATTATGTCATCAACAAAGCAGCATCTAACAGCATCCCAACCACTACTTATAAGGCACCAAAACTTACTGTGCCCTGGTGGAATGACGAAATTAAAACAACACAACAGGCTAAAATCAAAGCACTCCAGAAATTCAAGCGCTCCAATTTAACCACGCACTTTATGGAATTCAAAAATCTCAATCAGAAATTAAAAGAGCTGATTAAAAAAGCCAAAATGGAAACCTGGCAAGCTTACTGTGGTACGCTCAACCACAAAACAAACTCTAAACAAGTATGGGATAAGATTAAAAGGATTAGAGGTAAAAATACCAACAATACCCCCAAATTAAGCAACACAAGCAGTGATAAAGAACAGGCTGACTTATTAGCTCAACACTTTACTAATATGAGCAAAAGCAGCAACCATACTAAAGAATTTCAATTACATAGAGCCATCGAAGAAAGAGCAAACTCACAAATATTCCAAGACTTGGGACCCAAGGACTCCCCTTTAAACAACAAAATAACTAAATACGAATGGGACCAAGCACTTAAAACAAAAAAAGAAACTTCACCTGGGGAAGATAAAATAGGGTATATAATATATAAGCAATTACCACCAAATATAGTACATATAATAATAAATTTCCTAAATAACATATGGGAAACAGGAAAGTTACCAAAAAAATGGAAACATGCGATAGTAATACCTATCTTAAAACCTAATAAAGACAGCCATGATGTCAACTCTTATAGGCCCATATCACTAACCAATAACATCTGTAAAATCATGGAAACTATCATCAACAACAGAATCAAGTCACACCTTACTAAAAATAACCTCATCTCAGAAAATCAATGTGGATTCAGAAACAAGCGCTCCACCACAGACCAACTTGTAAGACTTGAAACTGCTATTAAACTAGCATTTAACTCACAACAAAAACAGAGCAGAAACCTCATTGCGGTTTTTCTCGATCTCGAGAAAGCATTCGATCTAGTATGGACCAAGGGCCTTATAGCCAAATTAAATAATTATGGCATTACTGGACGAATGTTTAACTTTATTCAAGATTTCTTAGCAAACCGCACAATTACAACTAGGGTAAGGGCAACTTACTCTGAGAAACACTCACTTGAAAATGGAACTCCACAAGGCAGTGTACTCAGCCCCACCCTCTTTAACATAATGATAAATGACTTAGATAAAAATTTGGCAACTACCAAAGTTGAATTGTCACAATTTGCTGACGATGGTGGCCTATGGAGAGCAGGAAACCCCTCCAACCACAAAAACATCTCTGAACTTCAAACCAGCCTAAACAATATTGGAAACTGGGCTAATCAATGGGGATTCAAACTATCGCACCAAAAAACGGTAGCCGTACTGTTCACCCCATATAGACGAAACATAAAATACCCTAAATTAACAATACAGGATCAAGAAATAAAATTTGTTAAAGTAGCAAAATTTCTGGGTATGTACTATGACCAACATCTCACATGGGCATACCATATAGAGGACTTAGTTAATAGATGTAGTCGGGATCTAAATCTGATAACGAGCCTTAAAGGCACACATTGGGGTGCAGACCAAGAAACATCCCTAAAATTATATAGAGCTCTGGTAAGATCTAAACTAGATTATGGCTGCCAAGTCTACTCATCGGCCCCCAAAACACAACTCAAAAAATTAGATCAAATACAAAGAGCAGCACTATTAAAGTGTACCGGAGCTCTAAAAACAACATCGACAGCCGAGCTGCATGTCTTAACGGGAGAGTTGCCCCTCCACTTGAGACGGCAAGAGCTCCTTCTAAAATATGTAGTGCGGCTGTCCACCCACCCCGCCACACACCCCACCCTCCTGGCTATAAATAAAACCAACATCCCAATCAGGAAAAGCTTGAAACAAAAACTACCTATGGGAAAACAATATCATCTCTTAAAGACAATAATACCAGTAGAACTAACTCCTCTAAACAATAACGTAGTGTACGAACACGAACCTTGGAACAACGTACAATCTAAAGTCAACACCTCCCTCACAGAAAAAGGCAGTAAACAAAATCAAGAACAAACTCTCAAAATAGAAGCCTTAAACATTATAAATACTCAATACCAACAATATACCAAAATATATACGGATGGATCTAAAATTACTAACCCATACAGAACAGCTGCTGCAATGGTCATACCAGAGCTCAACATACAAATAGGCAGACGTCTCCCAGACTACTGCTCTATTTACACAGCTGAATTCTGGTCCATCCTCAAATCATTACAATGGATTGAAGAATTCAAACCTAATAAGACAGTAATTATTAGTGACTCGCTTAGCGTCCTATCTTCAATTCAAACAAATACCACTAAATGCAGGGAAGATTTTCTCAATCAAATAAACGCCAAACTAAAACTACTAAATACCGGAAATACTATTGTAGAGTTCATGTGGATACCATCCCACATTGAAATTAAGGGTAACGAAATGGCCGACAAACTGGCTAAGGAAAAACTACACGAACCGAATTTCGAGCCACTGCACTATAGCACAACCGAACTCTACAGTATAATAAACACCCAAATAGATATAAAATGGCAACATGATTGGGACAATAGTACAAAAGGGAGAGTGTTGTACACTACTGTTAAGGAAGTCAACAGGCACAAAAAACCGCCCAAGGGCTCACCTAAAGAGCAGACAATCATCAATAGGATAACTTTAGGAAAAACCAAGCTGGCCAACAGCATGGGAAAATATATAGGACCCTTTCCTCATAATATAAACTGCTACCATTGTAATACCCCGGAAGATCTACATCATATCTTCAACAATTGCAGTAAAACCAAACAAGAAAGGGACAAATTTAGATCACAACAGCAGAATATAAAAGCCCCATATACATACCCAGAAATTATACAAAATACCAATCCCAACATTTTAATGACACACAAGAATATGTTGGAATTTCTACAAAACATAGGAAAAATAGGGAATATATAAATTATCCATCAACATCCTAACCCCAACAAACAACAAAACAGGACCCTAATGCTTACATATAAAACATTAATAAACCCCTTTAGGACAGGAAAACAAGAAACGGCCAGGACCGGGGTGTGGAAACTGGGCTCAACAAGGAATACCTTTGACGTGTCGCTTAACGGCCCCGGATACTTCCGGCAGAGGTCCCTTGTTGTTGCCTGGCCGCCGCGCCTCACGGACCGGTCGTGGGGAGGTGACTGGGTGTAGAAATGGACAATCCTTGACGTGTCGCTTAACCGGCCCGGGACATTTCCCGCAGGGACCCATTGCTACTACCTAATAACCGAACCACACACCTGAACTAAACCAAGGGGCCAAAACAAATATGGAAATAGGGTCCCAATAAAACAAAAAGGGAAATCAAGAGCCATAACACAAACAAGTCATGCTTACATATAAAACATTAATAAACCCCTTTAGGACAGGAAAACAAGAAACGGCCAGGACCGGGGTGTGGAAACTGGGCTCAACAAGGAATACCTTTGACGTGTCGCTTAACGGCCCCGGATACTTCCGGCAGAGGTCCCTTGTTGTTGCCTGGCCGCCGCGCCTCACGGACCGGTCGTGGGAAGGTGACTGGGTGTAGAAATGGACAATCCTTGACGTGTCGCTTAACCGGCCCGGGACATTTCCCGCAGGGACCCATTGCTACTACCTAATAACCGAACCACACACCTGAACTAAACCAAGGGGCCAAAACAAATATGGAAATAGGGTCCCAATAAAACAAAATGGGAAATCAAGAGCTATAAACACAAACAGGTCATAAAAACATAATCAAATTACCCAATAAATAACAACTTAAGAAATAACAAGATGACACCAAAAAAAACAAACAACATAGGCAGTAAGGATGTAGGTCAACACTCTACTCTCTCTTCTTTCCTCTTTAGACACTTTCCCTAGATACCTTCTCATTAGGAGTACAACCAAGTGTACAGTGTTAAAAACATAAGTATCAACCACACAAAAAAGCTTAATTAGAACCAACAGATGCACCGAGAACGGAGCAACTTAACCAGGTAGAGAAATATGATAGAGACCCCAAATCAAGAACATATAAGGTAGTCTAAAACTCCAAAGACTATCAGGTCCGGCGACACAAGGTCGCACATCAAATAGAAAAAGGAAGAACGTAATTTAGGTCCCGCAAAATTAGAACATATAAGGTAGTCAAAAACCCAAGACTATCAGGGCCAGCAGCACAAGGCTGCAAAGCTAACTAAATAATCTAAGAAATATGGCTTAATTAGAACCCCAAATAGTACATATAAGGTGGTCAAAGCCCAGATCATCAGGCCCAGCAACACAAGGTTGCACATCACAAAATATTAGGAAAACAACTACACAAAAATACACATCGAGCACCCAACAATATAAAACACTGTTACATAAACGTTGTACACTCAAAAACAGCACAGAGTATATAAATAGGGATAGGGTACGTCCAAAGAAGCAGCCCTTGCCAGGCACTTCGCCTCGCCCGCAAAACCTGCCGCAGCAACTACACGTGCTTAGCACGTCCTAAGACAACCAGACAGAAATAGAATGAATTAATATGAGTGTGTGCTGGAACTATTCCCACTCATATATGTGGCCCTACAATCACACAGTAGTAGCTCAATAGCTACTCCGATGTGACGGCCCAAGTAAATAGTGTTCCATGAACACATAAATGCCTGCAGGGTGGCGGCTCCATTCCCACCCTCAGGATAAAGTAAATAACCGTCTTTTGACGGATAAAACAGTGACAAGAGCCCTCGGGACGAATCACTTTAAACGCATAATGTCAGTCAGTCAGTCTGGCTACCCATCGTTGACGCATCAACACCAAAGATGAATAGAGTGCAGAAATTAAGAGAACTTCAAATGCATTTGGAGAATGCTAGGCGTCTCCTGGACGAACGGGCTATGGAGGCCATAGTAGAACAGACTAGGATTGAAAAAGAAGAGGAGGAAAGAAAAAAGAAAGAAGAGGAGGAGAAGAAAAGTCCCATCTTGCCTCACCGCATGATGAGACAGACTAGTAAAGTCAAGCCCGTGGTGAGGACACCTTCACCACCAGAACCAGTTCGTCCACTACAGGGACAGTCCCCACCGCATCAACCACAGTCTCAACCGCAACAACCACAGCCTCAACCGCAACAACCACAATCTCATCCACGGTTGCGGAATAGAGGAAGAAATGAAGAGACTTTCACTATCCCACAAGCAGAAGATTGGGATAGTGAAGCCAATCATTCTCCCTCTGCGCTCCCAATCACAAGAGTGAATTGGGAGAATGATTGGAGTAGGAGATGTGTGTGTGGGGCTAGACCTGGGAGATGCCAGCATTAGCCAGGTGTAATTTGAAGTTTAAAAAACAGCCCTTCTCAGGGCTACCCAAATAACAAGAAAAGAAATACTATGTCAATTGCCAATGGGTATGAGAGAGGAGTAGTGTGATTATAAACACTGACTCTATTTAGATGGTATATGGTGTGATTTTGGATAGTATATAATAGGGTTTGTTTTGGCTGCTTCCCCGTGTGTGTGTGGTTAGTATAGGGTGTGATTTTGGATAGTAAATAATAGGGTTTGTTTTGGCTGCTTCCCCGTGTGTGTGGTTAGTATATAGTGTGATTTGGGATAGTATATAGTATGGTTTGTTTTGGCTGATTTCCCGTGTGTGTGGATAGTATATAGTGTGATTTGGGATAGTAAATGATATGGTGTGTTTTGGCTGCTTCCCCGTGTGTGTGGTTAGTATAGGGTGTGATTTGGGATAGTAAATGATAGGGTTTGTGGATAGTATATAATATGAAAAGTGAATGTAGGGGGTGTTTACTTTCACGTCCGTGCTTAAGATATATATACTCAAAGTGACTGACATTATAACCATTCTACGGAATAACCATAGAAGATGGCGAAAGTATCAAGTTTATTCAACAATTTAAGACACAGCTATTTCTGGATATTAGACGGGGAATATGAAGTGGAAAAACTACATCATAAATGGAAGATTACGAAGAGTTTGGACTTTGCAAAAAGACTGAAAATAGCCAGGGAGCTCTTAGGAGGAATGCTAGAAGAAGAAGCCAAAAAGTTACGAGGCTGCATTAATCCACCCTATGTTAGAGTGGGGACATTGAAGCAAGTGATAGATATTGTCGAAGACGTCAAGTGCTTTTTGGATAATATCTTGACAGAGTACCCCCATGTCCAAAAGGGTTTAGACCCGCTCAAGAAAGCTGAAGAACTGATGAGAAAGGAACTATTAGAAGAAGTGAAGAAGATAAAAGATAACTGGAGTAAGGAGAGAAAGGAAAGAAAGGACAATGAAAACCAAAAAAAGAAAGAGGACTTTGAAAGATTAAATAACAATTGGATAAAGATACAAGAGAAGTTTAGAGCTATGGGGCATCCTGACTGTATTCCCGACGAAAAGAAGAAGAAGGGAATCATTAGTAAAATCAAAAGGTGGTGGAACAACAGCAGAAAATAAAAGAAGAAGAAGTATCCAAAGGCCCTTTTCAGGGCCACTCATAGGTCTCGAAAAGATAGTAGCTTTCTTTGCCACCCTTTTTTCCCTTGTTATATTTCCTTTGTTATATTTCCCTTGACGCTATATAGTCCCACTATGTTAAATTTCCCTTGACGCTATACAGACCCACTATGTTAAATTTCCCTTGACGCTATAGTGCCCCAAGCTGTTTTGACGCTATAGTGTCCCAAGCTGTTTTTGACTGGATTTTCCCTTGACGCTATAAATCTTGACGCCATAGTGTCCCAAGCTGTTTTTGACTGGATTTTCCCTTGACGCTATAGTGTCCCCTATTACTACTTATATATTTTGCACACAAAATGAAACTGAAAAGAAACAAAGTAGATATAAATCAATATTACTGGTTTTGTTAGGATTGAATTTGTAGAAAAATTAATAAATTGATATTTTCTTTTGAATTGAATTAAAGTAATGTTTTATTTGTTTATATTATAAAAGATATTAAAGGTAACTTCATTTGTTTTTGTAACACAACTTTATAGAATAGAAATGGTTGTTGAGCAAGTAAAAAAGGACAATGTATATAACCACACTATAACTCAAGTAAAAGTAGCTAAGAACATTGCCAATATACAATGTTGTGTGAGATTGTATACGAAAAACATTATACATGAATTTTGCCTGCTCAGCTATAGTTCTAAGCTACATTAGTAAGAATATGTTTCTGACCTAGTGTTGGCATGAGTTCAATTCAGTTAATGAAGATGAAGTAAGATTTCTCTAGACGATACAGAAACAAGATGGCTTCCAACTAACAGCTAACCATATTTGGTGTGACGATATGAAACGAATATAAATAAACTATAGAGTAGGTCTTCTGACGTAAGATAATTGGTTCCTGTCGGTCAAAACTGGTTTATACCTGAAAGTAAGTAGACATCTTTTCTGACTGATGCATGGAGGGTATAAATACAGATGCGCGATCAGGTCAGATTAGTTCTCCACGTCAGCAGAGAATGGATGTTTTACTTTTCATTTCAGGTAAGGACACTGTATATGTCATAACGACCTTTAGAAATAGGTATCTTTAATGTTTGAGATTTTAATGGTAAAATTGATATGTTTGCAACATCGTTACTGAATTCTTTTATTTACAATATATATATTGCAATAGAATGTTTTATGTTCATATTTAATTATATTTATGTAAGTTTTATGGTATTTCATGAACTTTTATTATAAAGCTTTTAGAAGTGTTTCTAGAATGTAGTAATATATATATGTGTGTTGATTATTTAAATAAAGTTCTCCATGTCAGCAGAGAATAGATGTTTTACTTTTCATTTCAGATGTAGCTGTCTATCATCGCGGCGGCGCTCCCTTTTAAGAGAGCCTGAATTCTTCCTTCTCTCTCTTTCTCTTACCATGGATATTGACGTTCCCCAACTTACGAGTAATTCCTTCTCATAGCAAGAAATGAGAAGAAGGTTATGAAAAGCTAATCACAACACATAACAAGCAAAAAACTTTCATAACAAGTGGATGGAGAACATTACAGATCTCTGGAACCTCTCGCAGAGCCAATGTCCCCAAGATGTAGCCTATCTACACCGTTATTAGTGACTATTTCTTTTGAGACAGTGTTTTCATAAAATTATGGGAGAAGATTCTTTGAAAAAACGACATGAGTGGTCTAACATCATGAGAGAGACTCGCACCAACATCTTTGCTATCATGAGACATCACGCCGTCAGCTACACTACGTGAACTCAGGAATGACAGAACAACTCTTCTGTAATTTTCGTATTTTTTCGCCCACACGAAGGGTCAGTTCTAATACATCAGCGTCAATTTCATCACATGGGAATAACAAGTACAACTAAGACGTTTACCATCATACCATGCTTATCGCCGATGAGTATTCTTCCCACAGTATCGTTTGAAACATCCCACATGTCGAATGTATATATCCCTAGTCCAGCGCTGAAATCAAGGTACCAGCAATCCAGACTGAAATACACCTATACCATAGACCTGGATTTCCACTGACCTAACAGCAACATCTCCGCCAGACCCAGAGTCAACGACAGCTGCATTGACAGTGACTTGAACTTTTTACAATTTGAACAATTTCATTATTACAGACAAGACGTGCATTGTTTACTATTCCTTAATATACCATTCATTCATAGGAATAATATTTCTGGACTGTAGTAATTCACACACACAGGTATGTTTTTTTTTGCTTGGTCTTATTTTGTTCTTATAATACAAATATTGTAAGGTCGATGCGTTAATTGATAATCCTAGACAAATGATCTAATTTTTTTTTGCTGCATTTCTTATGTTGTAACATTCTTATTATCTATATCTACTTCAGAAATATTCATCACAGTGTAATTTTTTTGCCTATAGAGCCTTAATGAGAGCCAACTGCCGTTATTTCGCATAAGCTATACAAAATCTGTTCGTCCTGAAATCTGAAACTATCGTATACATGTTACGCGAACAGCACATCTAACATAGTATTACCGTATTTACCTATCTGAGGGAGAATTGTAATTCGCCTAGCCGTCTCAAACTTATTGACTTCAGATGTTTTTTGTTTGTCAGCCAAATGGTTCGACAATGTTTTAGAGGTTTTTCTCTCACAATTATCATAGCATTGTATGAAAGTCTGTACCTTATGGTACGTACTATAGGAACGGTTTTAATACCTACCTCCTAGCCAGTAGAAGAGGTGATTTCCTTCTATGATTTTGCAACATCCATTGATGTTGACTTAAAAGTATGTGAAATGATATAAAATAGTCAAAGTGTCCTAGCGATTACTCGAATACGAGTTAATGTAATGCATAGCTCTCACGATATGAGCAGCTATTGGTCTATATACGGCCAGCTTCTGAGTCAAATTAGTTCAAAACGATATGGCAATCCATTCTCTTTCCATCGTCATAGATAACGTTGATAAACACGTACATTTCAAAGATGTACTAGACCATACCGTACCAAAAACGCTTAAATGATATGTTCATTGTTCTTAGGTTAATTCAAAGGCGATACATATTCATACACGCACAGGTCAAGTTGATTGCAAGTGAACATACGTCATGGTTATTAAGGCTAGAACAACATTAACTTGTCAGTTTCCTAACTCTTGATTAATACTAAATTTGTATGCCATCTTCATTGCATCCATTCTTACTTCAAGCTACTGGTAATTCTTTGATGAACTAGGAAGATCAGCTCAATATCGGCTCACTAGCATTATTCATAAGAACAAGAATTCTTTCATTACACTTGGCTGAAGCAAATAACGTAGTCACCCATACATATGTTCTGCTGATGTTATGCAAATAAATATAAAAGAGAAGAAGAGACAAAAGAAAAAAAAAAGAAAGAAAAAAGTATTAAAAAAAAGAGTAAAATAAAATAGAAAAAGAAAAATAAAGATACCAAGAAATGCATGCTACTATTTTGTGTTACAATCGTCTGACAAGACTAGTTTATATGTAGGTTTTGTAGAATTTTATATTGTAAAGCTGTTTAAGTTACGTAAACTTTTAAATTTTTTTTTAATGTCTTACCACGCTATTTCACTCTATTTTATGAAGATATCCAATGTTGCTAAGTTCTTCCATTGTATTTTTGGGAATTTTATCAATATTTTGCATTGCATTGTACTTTTTGAATTTGACTGAGATTTGTGCAATGTACTTCCCATTGTGTTTTGTGAATTTTATCAAATATTTGCATTGTACTTCTCATTGTATTTTTTTTTTAATTAAATATTTTGCAATGTACTACCTTCTCATTGTATTTTTTGTATTTTACTTGGTATTTTGCAATGTATTTGCAGTGTTTACATTGTATTTTTAAACTTTGCGAAAATGTCTCGCAATGTTTTTTTATCATTGTATTTTTGACCTTTCATCTTGTTTGATGAATAAAATTGATTTTTCTTTTCGAGCCTCGAGGACTCGGCTCAAATAGACTAGAGGGTATTGTTAGGATTCAATTTGTAGAAAAATTAATATATTGATATTTTCTTTTGAATTGAATTAAAGTAATGTTTTATTTGTTTATATTATAAAAGATATTAAAGGTAACTTCATTTGTTTTTGTACCACAACTTTATAGAATAGAAATGGTTGTTGAGCAAGTAAAAAAGGGCAATGTATATAACCACACTATAACTCAAGTAAAAGTAGCTAAGAACATTGCCAATATACAATGTTGTGTGAGATTGTATACGAAAAACATTATACATGAATTTTGCCTGCTCAGCTATAGTTCTAAGCTACATTAGTAAGAATATGTTTCTGACCTAGTGTTGGCATGAGTTCAATTCAGTTAATGAAGATGAAGTAAGATTTCTCTAGACGATACAGAAACAAGATGGCTTCCAACTAACAGCTAACCATATTTGGTGTGACGATATGAAACGAATATAAATAAACTATAGAGTAGGTCTTCTGACGTAAGATAATTGGTTCTTGTCGGTCAAAACTGGTTTATACCTGAAAGTAAGTAGACATCTTTTCTGACTGATGCATGGAGGGTATAAATACAGATGCGCGATCAGGTCAGATTAGTTCTCCACGTCAGCAGAGAATGGATGTTTTACTTTTCATTTCAGGTAAGGACACTGTATATGTCATAACGACCTTTAGAAATAGGTACCTTTAATGTTTGAGATTTTAATGGTAAAATTGATATGTTTGCAACATCGTTACTGAATTCTTTTATTTACAATATATATATTGCAATAGAATGTTTCATGTTCATATTTAATTATATTTATGTAAGTTTTATGGTATTTCATGAACTTTTATTATAAAGCTTTTAGAAGTGTTTCTAGAATGTAGTAATATATATATGTGTGTTGATTATTTAAATAAAGTTCTCCATGTCAGCAGAGAATAGATGTTTTACTTTTCATTTCAGATGTAGCTGTCTATCATCGCGGCGGCGCTCCCTTTTAAGAGAGCCTGAATTCTTCCTTCTCTCTCTCTCTCTCTCTCTCTCTCTCTCTCTCTCTCTCTCTCTCTCTCTCTCTCTCTCTCTTACCATGGATATTGACGTTCCCCAACTTACGAGTAATTCCTTCTCATAGCAAGAAATGAGAAGAAGGTTATGAAAAGCTAATCACAACACATAACAAGCAAAAAACTTTCATAACAGTTTCACCACATACATTTGGGACACACACAAACATACACACACCGTATATTCCTTTTATATGTACATACAACAGCTTTACTCAACGTGTAAATTTAAAACAATATAAAAGGATGACAACGACATAAAATGTACAACATTGTTTTGCTGTACACAGTCATATTTTATTGTAGAACATATCAAAACAGTACATAGTGAGGGTGTAACATGATAGCCGGATGGGATTTCCAGATTCACAATAGAAAACCTTTCACTGTGATATAAATATAATGTTTAATAGTGAATTAATTGAATGAGCAATTAATTATGAATACGTGCGTGTGTATTTAATCCAATTATTCGATTAATTAACATAAGAACATACAAATGAAAAATCCAAACAAATTACTATACAAAATACAAACACAAGAGTTGAATGATTCACAGTGGCTACACAATGGGAAGAAGGGTATAGTTTACTCAGCTAGCAAACAAAGTAGAATTTTACTCATGTAGTAAAATTAATTCACTCATTGCGAAATTATGCAAACGGTAAGAATTCCATTGTACTAAACATTTCTCAAAAATGTAGCCTTACATAAAACCTAACAAAAATCCTTTGCTAAGTTGCAAACAAGAATATAAATGAGTGCATTATACTGCGTACGCTAAATCCTACGCTAAGTCTCTTGCAAGAATATAAATCCCTGCATTAAATGCGTAAAGTAAAACTAGAAAACATACAAAAATTGACGTGGTACAGTTGTACAATAGTGATATCGTATATACAAAGCAATTAACAAACTTTCATACCTCTACAGCTGGAGACGTGCAAGTCTTTATATTAGACATCTGACTGGCAAGATTATCCGTAATGTAAAGAGCTTTACATACGGTGGTTTATTTATACGCATATTTTGTCTGTGCACTTACGGCATTCGGTTCTTCCCATCGAACGCACTCCGCAAGCGCAGCGTATGATAGACCTGACTATTTCGAAATACGACACAATATACATTAATCACCCTCGGGTATCGTTGTTCGCCGAAAACGAAACTCTATTACATGTGTTTAATAAATACAAGGTTTATACAATTCCGTAACAGAGGGAAGAGCAACTAAAACCAACTTTATTTTTACCTATATGTCGTGAATTGCGACGTGTTTCTGAGCATCTCTCGGTGCTTTGTCTGCAACAGTATTTCTGCGGCCTGGCACAGTGATGTACACACCAGAAAGATGGCCGCTATCGCTTAACCGGCTTGATGCATCACTTCCATTTATGTGCTGTTTTTCATGATATATGTGCTGGTTGTCTATCTTCGTCTGCATTATTCTGTTTCATCATGCATTAGCTGTTCAGTTCACATGTGTTTCTTCAACTCCTTGTTCTGGAAACGAGAACAATTATAATTTTTCTCAGCTGTATAGCTCCAATGTTACGACGTCCTTTGTTCTTGAATAAACCGCGATCACGTGATCGTCAGTCAACCCGTGTATGCTATGCTGGACCCTAATTAATTGCTTTCAATGACCACTCCTTGGCTCTTCATACTACATTGTGCTCAAGACTGAACGAACCGGGACTACATTCGTCATTACTTTAATGTAAACGGAAGTGATAAAATGAAACTACAGAATCACATGTACTCTTGCAAGGTGGCTTTCAAATGGTCTGAGTCTTATGCTCATTTACAATTCTATGTGCCAACGTATTTAGTTGGAGTGTACAGATTACCTCACATTGACTATCCTCAATTTAAAATAGTAAATGTATTTTCAATTTTTAAAAGAATTACATTTAGAATCTGTGTAAAAGCAGTTTCTCCGAAAAAATTGCTTTGTTGAAATATAGTGTCAGCTGCATATTTTATGATGTTACACAAATATTTATCGTTTGTTGTTTGTTAGTGCTGTTGTATTTGTTGTTGCTTCAAGGGAAGCTAGTATCATCTGATAGTATGGTTTAATCTTTCTTCGCAGTCCCCTACATTTAATACATTTAAGAATTAATACATTTAATTGATACATTTTTAGACTGAAACGTTATGAAACACAAACTAGTCTAATCTAATGTAATCTATCTTCGCAGTCCTCTACATTGATACATTTAATAAGTAATACATTTAATTGATACATTTCTATACTGAAACGTTATGCAACGCAAACTAGTCTAATCTAATCTAATCTATCTTCGCAGTCCTCTACATTGATACATTTCTATACTGAAACGTTATGCAAGGCAAACTATACATCTAATCTATTTCGGCGGTCCTCTACATTGATAAATTTCTCAGGTGAGAAGATATACAAGGCAAACTATACATCTAATCTATTTCGGCGGTCCTCTACATTGATAAATTTCTCAGGTGAGAAGTTATGCAGAGCAAACTATACCTCTTGCTGAAATACGCACCATTTTGTATGTCATTAAAAATTCTAATTATGAACATTTTAGGAATCCATAACATCATCTTGCGTACCCATTTTTGGTGAAAAAAAGGGTTTCTGTAATGTTATAATTCTTATTAATAATTCAAAAATTGGTGCATTTTTATGCATGTATATACGTATGGCACGAAAAGAATTTAAAAAGCATGACGCCCCATTACCAAATTCCTGCATTTATTTAGTTATCAACGCCTATAATGCATGAACATGTAAACATTTATTGCGCAAGGCATCATTCGTTCCTATCATCTGTAAGCATTATGTTAAGTTTCAGTTATCATCGTATTTGTGTCTACGGTGGTCAATTTACAAAACGGTACAAATGTATTCTTGGTAAAAATTATCGGACAACTAAATTATTTTCCAGCCAGAAAACCATTGTACCGGTGGAAGAAAGGATAACATCTGTAATTCTAATAATGGAAGCATGTGTTGTTTCAATGTCAAATAAATGAATACATTTACTTTGAATATTATATATTAATATTAAGTTCATTGGGAAGTAAATAATTTGTCAGATTCATTTCTTCGTGCGTTTGCCCCGCTTGAATGTTATCAAGCTTATGTTCCTCATTCAGATATAATATAGATTTTCCTTGCCGTGGAATAATAACAGGTCTATCGAAAGTTGCTTCTTGTTTTGCAACTCGCTAATACGAAAAAGCACACGCCATTTTGTAGTCTAGGAGCATTAAGTGCGATTTTCTTGTTGTCCCTTTCAAACTTTCGAGGATCACTTACTTAAATCGTACAAGAATGTGGATAGCAGACAAATGACCCTACTAAAGAAGAACGTCGTTGTTCTTCACATTGACATCTAATCGGGTTCAACGTAGCTCAGATATCAAGTACTATCCAGATACCTCAACCTTGTTGTCTTCAGAGTATCTTCGAATGGTGGCATTAATGTGGATAACTAGATGCTAGATACTACAGATGACGTCGATGACACTGTTCCTCAAAAAGGTCATATGTTTAATTCTGTCTGCTACCTCATCATTTCGTTGTAAGCATTTATCCATCAATAATTTGCTAAACTTCCAACCATTTTTGCTAAAGTTCCTTGATGGATATATTGCTATATGGGTGCCATAACGTCAATAAATGGCTAGGCGATGCATTAAAGCCTATAATTTGTCTTTGTTCTTGATTTTTCTTGTTTTGTTTTGTTTTCATATTTATTCTGTAATTTATATTTGGGGTGGGGTGGGGGTGTACTTAAACGTGACGGTCTTTAACAACAGCATTTCTATCTAAAAGAAATAAAGAAAAGCTGGTAATTTCTTACGTATTATTGTATTGTGCTATTGCTGTCTCTCGCGCGAGAACTGGCTGCAGAGATCGATGTCCATCAATTTGTCAGACGTTTATGGAACAGGCTTGGTGCTTTCACGTGGAAAGTTGCAACCTCATTATTGCAAGATTATGCAGCACCCGATCGGAGTTCATTCATATATATATATATATATATATATATATATATATATATATATATATATATATATATATATATATATATATATATATATATATGATTTGCTGCGTCTGCTGAAAGATACTGTATATCATAGTCATGCAATGATTTGCAGACACAACGGTTTTTCTGTTTTTTTGTTTGTCTTGCCTATGTTTTGTATATAGTTAGATACTAGTTTTGCACTGTTTGTAGAGAGTTTATATATATATATATATATATATATATATATATATATATATATATATATATATATATATATATATAGAGAGAGAGAGAGAGAGAGAGAGAGAGAGAGAGACAGACAGAGAGACAGACAGAGAGAGACAGAGACACAGAGAGAGACAGAGACAGAGAGAGAGAGACAGAGACACAGAGACCGACAGACTAAGATTGACACAAGAGAGAGAGAGAGAGAGAGAGAGAGAGAGAGAGAGAGAGAGAGAGAGAGAGCATGTTAAATGTTCTGGGCTTTCGGTGTGGTCTATATTTTATACAGAACAGAAAAACAAAACTTATCATCAAAAAATACATTTTTTTATATCCTTATTGTGTCATTATCTTCATCTAAATTATCCAAATATTATTGCTCCGTTTGCTTTTATATCTCACATTTTTCTGTTAATTTTTATTAGTAAAATGTAAAACAATAGATCATAACAGAATAGTGTGAATTAGAAATCGAGAAAAGAACTAAAGTCCGTTTATTCAAATCATCACATGTGTACCATTTCTGACTACCAGTTATTCAAAATGGTGGGAAATTCTAATTTGTTTGATATATGAAAACTGCTTTACATTACAGCTAGCTATATTCCAATATTGATAACATGTCATGTATGTATGTATGTATGTATGTATGTATGTATGTATGTATGTATGTATGTATGTATGTATGTATGTATGTATGTATGTATGTATGTATGTATGTATGTATGTATTTGTGTGTGTATGTATGTATTAAAACTGATACATGTCTGTCTTAAAATTACCTAAACAATCTCAATATTATGTTTTTTCAGAAAGCGAATGAATCTGAAAAGTGTGAAACAATTTTTAAAAGGACAGGTGGGTCTACATATTCCGTACGTATAAAGTTAGCCATGTTAGAAAAGGCTAGAAATCAAAACTTGATGCAAATTTAGTCGATTGTAGCAATTCATCTATGTACGAAGATTACAAGCATTTACAGTGATATAATCTACATACGAATAGCACAAACGTTTATCGGATTCTTAAGATGTTGCACAAATCCTGAATAAGAAAGTTTCCTAATCGTTGCACCCTCTACTTTCCACCGACGACCCCGAGGTAGTCTAGGATACCAAGAACACCGATTATGAGCCCCAGGATAAACGATATAATGGTCAAAGCGAACGAGGCGCTGTACTCTTTAAGATCTCCACTCGACTCCCCGGCGTAAACAGCAAATGCTATCAAGGCGCAGAAAGCTTTAGACGAAAAAGTTGAAAAAGATTGATATAATTAGAAAATCAAAGAATGACAACAATCGAAATGATATTCGTAACCATTTTAACCATTATACAACCTCAAAACGGTAATGTTTGATATTTCTTGTCAATAAGGAAATCACATTCTAGATCAGTATTTTTTAAAAAGAACTTCTGTTAAAATTTGATACGTAATACATAAACGAATCAGCTATCAGCATTAATCAATAATTTAAAACTCAGATTAGCAATACCAGAAGATTAGAAATCAGCAAATATTGAAGATTTTGCTTAAAATAGACCACTTATCGACAGGAAAACTCGTAACGGGTCTTGTGACACCCTTGTCTCCCACTCGATTATATCCAGTTTATCTAGCTAATACAACTGTGTTAGGTTACAACAATATCCACCACTTGAGGCCTCTGAGGGAATTTTACATTATGCTTTCTTGTTTGAAACGATATATGAATAAATTACTATTCAAAACTCAAAATGTTAATAATAACCACAACTCAATGTTATTTGCTATCCAAATTGCTATTTGATTACTATTAAAGAGTACGCACCGACTATCCGAAGAAAAGGATAGTACACAAAAGATGGGGGGATCGTTCTGAAATTGTACGTAGTTATGCATACAGTCACATAATCGCACATCAACATTCTTAAAGTTAAAATCATTCACACATAGAGCGGTAAAGAATATAAGTAGTATCTCTCTTTTCAAAGAGGATCTGGTGACCTTGCAAAGGGTTATATGTTGTATCCAGCATCATGGATATTTATCAATATCTACGACAACTGCATCCCCCAAACCCACATCTACAAGAAGTTTAAACCTCACCCAGTTAATCAGTTCGTCCAATGAAGCAGGCTCTGACGCTAAAATGAGACTTTTTAATCTTCATTCTTTTCTTGAGGAATAATTCTCCTTTCTGCCTCATTTGATCTTTCACCTTCGTCCAGTTTAATTTTTGCTGTAATAATTCACTTCTCTTCGTTTTCTTTCTAATAGAGGTACTTAAGTTTTCCCTTTATAGTCCTAGCTTGCCAGTCTTCTTCTAAAAAGGATGTACGGTAAATTACAAAACTGGCGAACGCAATGCTTTACACTCTTTATTCTCTGATTTGAAGGAACACATTGCTTAGTGCTTTACACAGAAGCATCACGTAGACCTAATAGACCTAATAGAACCTATCTTTAATTTTTAAACAAAAGTATTATCACTTATTTTGGTAGACGAACGCTACACATACATAGGCAAACAAACAAACATTCCTCCCTCCCTCTCTCTCTCTGTCTCTCTCTGTCTCTCTGTCTCTGTCTCTCTCTCTCTCTCTCTCTCTCTCTCTGTTTTGGTAGTATCTTGTGCCGAGTGTCTTTGTACCGCTTGTGAGGTGAGGGCGGCCTTCGTTCTTCATCATCCTGTTACTCCTTCTAAATCAAGTATGGGAATAGATCCTAACCAATGTACACATACTTTCAATAACCGTATGTGTATGAATCCTCCTATACGGGGTGACGGTTACTTTAGGAGAGGGTCTCCATATTCTATTGAAAGTGAGAAACAGTTGTCTTAAACTGGGTTGTCAGGCATCATCATTAGCAGAGAAGTAGAACCAGTCGTGGAAAAATAAAACATGGGGGAAGCTTCTTTTTGATAGAGTGTGAATTGGAGGATGAGATTTAAAAGAAGTCAACAAATTCATCAAATTAAACAATCGTAATGCTTCTTTTTGATTATCTTCTAACAAATGAATCTTGTTGGCGAATGACTGCATATAGTCCACGAATCAATTTGTCAGGAATATGAGATTTATAAGAAGTCAAGTTGAACACAGTCAGAAGAAAAATACATGGCGTAACATACTGGACCTCCTTTCTGATACCGATCGTGAAGTAATTTCGGACAACATTTAAAAAGTAATGTGGAGTAGAAGGTTTCATCTAAATTCGTAAATTAGTAATGTGGCGATAAAGGGACATCGTCATACGTATAATATAGCTAATGTCTGACTTATTGTTTGATTAACATTTTAATTTGGGATTTCTTTCTTGGACGCTTAAACAACATAACATAATCTGCCTTGCTATTGATGGTGGGATGCGCTCTTTGCTAAGTTGAAACAAATTTATAGTAATGTACATTAAACTTGTAATAGGATGATGTTTCTTTTGTTCAAACCAAATATAATTTCAATTTCATTATGCTTTTCACAACATGCCATTGAAGAAAACAATTTGTTTTAGTACTAAAATAGGATATATATATATATATATATATATATATATATATATATATATATATATATATATATATATATATATATATATATATATATGTGTGTGTGTGTGTGTGTTTGTGTTTGTGGGTGTGCGTGCGTGCGTGCGTGTGTGTAATTATAATATGTACTACATATTTAGACTTAATTTTATGATTTTCATAGCATTTCATTTATGTAGCATTTCCGCTCATGACTGTACGACTGCGGTTTAAATGACGAAATTAACCTACCTCCCGCGAAGCTCAGGCAGACGGCAACAAGGTAAAGTAATTTCTTGCCAGACATGAAGAACATGAAAACGATGACTACAACCAGCGCCGCTAGGAAAAACAGCCATGACAGGATTGAGAACGCCCGTACAGCTCGAAACCAGTCTAAACAAACAAAACAAAAACGGTACTTAATGACTTAGTAAGAATTAAAATCAACACAATTATGATTTACTTGTATGTTCTTTTAGTTGCTGTTATTTATTTGGGAAGTGCAACATTTCACAAAGTCATCTTTTAACAAAGATAAGTATTTAACAATTATTGCTATGTTGGAAGTTAAAACTACTTTTTATCACGTGACACATAGAAACTAAGATAATGTTAACCTTGTGGGGTTGCTACGGATGAGCATTACGCTGATTACGATTTAATACAGGAAACATTTGTTTCGAAAAACCATTAATTAAGTAACATTAATGTAATATGAACTTTTGTTGGCGACCACAAAATTTTAAGATTTAGCCTCTGCTGATATCGACTACCTCAAATACATGAGATTTAGCATTAACTGATGTTGGCTACCTCAAATGCTTGAAATTAAACATGAGCTGATATTGACCACCCGAATGCTTGAAATTTAGTGCCATTCATATTGTAAAGATTGCCCACTTCACCCTAGCCATGTTTTTATTGTTATGATTCCCGACTTCATCCTTAACCCCATTCTTATTGTAAGGATTCCCTTCTTCATTCAAGTCCCATTGTTATTGTAAGGATTTCTTACTTCATGTTGTCCCATTCATATTGTAAGGGGATGAAGGGGGGAATCCTTACAATACGAATGACACTAGGGATCACTTAATTGCTAATCCAGTTCCTATTGTATGGATTCACCACTTCATCCCTAGTTCCATTCTTATTGTTAGGATTCCCCACTTCATCCGTAGTCCCATTAATATTGTAAGGATTCCCCGCTTCAAGCCTAGCCCCGTTTTTATTGTTAGGATTCCCCACTTCATTCCTAGTCCCATTCGTATTGTACGGATTTCCCATTCCATTCCTAGTCCCATTCGTATTGTAAGGATTTCCCATTTCATCCCTAGTGTCATTCATATTGTTAGGATTCCCCAATTCATCACTAGTTCGTATCCTATTGTAAGAATTCTCCACTTCATCCCCAGCCCCGTTCTGATTGTAAGGATTCCCTCTTTGTTCAAGTCCCATTCTTACTGTAAAGATTCATCACTTCATCCATGATTCAATTCATATTGTAAGGATTCCCAACGTCATCCGTAGACCCGTTCTTATTGTAAGGATTCCCAAAGTCATCCGTAGACCCGTTCTTATTGTAAGCAACAATTGCTCACTTCATCAGCGAAACACAATCACAAGGAGTCATGGAATGGTCACCAAGAATAGTGTGTCATTGAATGGTCACCAAGTCTAGTGAGTAATTGAATGGTCACCAAGCCTAGTGAGTCATTTAATAGTCACCAGGTCTAGTGTGTCATTGAATGGTCACCAAGCCTAGTGAGTCATTGAATGGTCGCTAAGCCTAGTGAGTCATTGAATAGTCACCAGGTCTTGTGTGTCATTGAATGGTCACCAATCCTAGTGTGTCATCGAATGGTCACCAAGCCTAGTTAGTCATTGAATGATCACCAATCCTAGGGTGTCTTTGAATGGTCACCAAGCTCGGTAGGAAATTATCTAATATGTTCGTGATCAGTCACTATTTGTGATGTCTAATTAAATATTCATTATTGATTGTAATGCATATATTAGTTAGTGTTGGTAGTAATGCATATATTAGTTAGTGTTGGATGTAATGCATATATTAGTTAGTGTTGGTAGTAAAGCATATATTAGTTAGTATTGGTAGTAATGCATATATTAGTTAGTGTTGGTAGTAATGCATATATTAGTTAGTGTTGGTAGTAATGCATATATTAGTTAGTGTTGGTAGTAATGCATATATTAGTGTTGGATGTAATGCATATATTAGTTAGTGTTGGTAGTAAAGCATATATTAGTTAGTATTGGTAGTAATGCATATATTAGTTAGTGTTGGCAGTAATGCATATATTAGTTAGTGTTGGTAGTAATGCATATATTAGTTAGTGTTGGTAGTAATGCATATATTAGTGTTGGTAGTAATGCATATATTAGTTAGTATTGGTATTAATGGATATATTAGTTAGTGTTGGTTGTAATGCATATATTAGTTAGTGTTGGTAGTAATGCATATATTAGTTAGTGTTGGTGGTAATGCATATATTAGTTAGTGTTGGATGTAATGCATATATTAGTTAGTGTTGGTAGTAAAGCATATATTAGTTAGTATTGGTAGTAATGCATATATTAGTTAGTGTTGGTAGTAATGCATATATTAGTTAGTGTTGGTAGTAATACATATATTAGTTAGTGTTGGTTGTAATGCATATATTAGTTAGTGTTGGTAGTAATGCATATATTAGTTAGTGTTGGTTGTAATGCATATATTAGTTAGTGTTGGTAGTAATGCATATATTAGTTAGTGTTGGTAGTAATGTATATATTAGTTAGTGTTGGATGTAATGCATATATTAGTTAGTGTTGGTAGTAAAGCATATATTAGTTAGTATTGGTAGTAATGCATATATTAGTTAGTGTTGGTAGTAATGCATATATTAGTTAGTGTTGGTTGTAATGCATATATTAGTTAGTGTTGGTAGTAATGCATATATTAGTTAGTGTTGGTAGTAATGCATATATTAGTTAGTGTTGGATGTAATGCATATATTAGTTAGTGTTGGTAGTAATGCATATATTAGTTAGTGTTGGTAGTAATGCATATATTAGTTAGTGTTTGATGTAATGCATATATTAGTTAGTGATGGTTGTAATGCATATATTAGTTAGTGTTGGTAGTAATGCATATATAAGTTAGTGTTGGTTGTAATGCATATATAAGTTAGTGTTGGTAATAATGCATATATTAGTTAGTGTTGGTAGTAATGCATATATTAGTTAGTGTTGGTAGTAATGCATATATTAGTTAGTGTTGATAGTAATGCATATATTAGTTAGTGTTGGATGTAATGCATATATTAGTTAGTGTTGGTAGTAATGCATATATTAGTGTTGGTAGTAATGCATATATTAGTTAGTGTTGGTAGTAATGCATATATTAGTTAGTGTTGGTTGTAATGCATATATTAGTTAGTGTTGGTAGTAATGCATATATTAGTTAGTGTTGGTAGTAATGCATATATTAGTTAGTGTTGGTAGTAATGCATATTTTAGTTAGTGTTGGTAGTAATGCATATATTAGTTAGTGTTGGTAGTAATGCATATATTAGTTAGTGTTGGTAGTAATGCATATATTAGTGTTGGTAGTAATGCATATATTAGTTAGTGTTGGATGTAATGCATATATTAGTTAGTGTTGGTAGTAAAGCATATATTAGTTAGTGTTGGTAGTAATGCATATATTAGTTAGTGTTGGTAGTAATGCATATTTTAGTTAGTGTTGGTAGTAATGCATATATTAGTTAGTATTGGTAGTAATGCATATATTAGTTAGTGTTGGTAGTAATGCATATATTAGTTAGTGTTGGTAGTAATGCATATATTAGTTAGTGTTGGATGTAATGCATATATTAGTTAGTATTGGTAGTAATGCATATATTAGTTAGTGTTGGTAGTAAAGCATATATTAGTTAGTATTGGTAGTAATGCATATATTAGTTAGTGTTGGTAGTAATTCATATATTAGTTAGCGTTGGTTGTAATGCATATATTAGTTAGTATTGGTAGTAATGCATATATTAGTTAGTGTTGGTAGTAATGCATATATTAGTTAGTGTTGGATGTAATGCATATATTAGTTAGTGTTGGTAGTAATGCATATATTAGTTAGTGTTGGTAGTAATGCATATATTAGTTAGTGTTGGTAGTAATGCATATTTTAGTTAGTGTTGGTAGTAATGCATATATTAGTTAGTGTTGGATGTAATGCATATATTAGTTAGTGTTGGTAGTAATGCATATTTTAGTTAGTGTTGGTAGTAATGCATACATTAGTTAGTGTTGGATGTAATGCATATATTAGTTAGTGATGGTTGTAATGCATATATTAGTTAGTGTTGGTAGTAATGCATATATAAGTTAGTGTTGGTTGTAATGCATATATAAGTTAGTGTTGGTAGTAATGCATATATTAGTTAGTGTTGGTAGTAATGCATATATTAGTTAGTGTTGGTAGTAATGCATATATTAGTTAGTGTTGGTTGTAATGCATATATTAGTTAGTGTTGATTGTAATGCATCTATTAGTTAGTGTTGGTTGTAATGCATATATTAGTTAGTGTTGTTTGTAATGCATATATTAGTTAGTGTTGGTTGTAATGCATATATTAGTTAGTGTTGGTAGTAATGCATATATTAGTTAGTGTTTGATGTAATGCATATATTAGTTAGTGATGGTTGTAATGCATATATTAGTTAGTGTTGGTAGTAATGCATATATTTGTTTGTGTTGGTAGTAATGCATATATTAGTTAGTGTTGGTTGTAATGCATATATTAGTTAGTGTTGGTAGTAATGCATATTAGTTAGTGTTGGTAGTAATGCATATATTAGTTAGTATTGGTAGTAATGCATATATTAGTTAGTGTTGGTTGTAATGCATATATTTGTTAGTGTTGGTAGTAATGCATATATTAGTTAGTGTTGGTAGTAATGCATATATTAGTTAGAGTTGGATGTAATGCATATATTAGTGTTGGTTGTAATGCATATATTGGTTAGTGTTGGTAGTAATGCATATATTAGTTAGTGTTGGATGTAATGCATATATTAGTTAGTGTTGGTAGTAATGCATATATTAGTTAGTGTTGGTAGTAATGCATATATTAGTTAGTGTTGGTAGTAATGCATATTTTAGTTAGTGTTGGTAGTAATGCATATATTAGTTAGTGTTGGATGTAATGCATATATTAGTGTTGGTAGTAATGCATATATTAGTTAGTATTGGTATTAATGGATATATTAGTTAGTGTTGGTTGTAATGCATATATTAGTTAGTGTTGGTAGTAATGCATATATTAGTTAGTGTTGGTGGTAATGCATATATTAGTTAGTGTTGGATGTAATGCATATATTAGTTAGTGTTGGTAGTAAAGCATATATTAGTTAGTATTGGTAGTAATGCATATATTAGTTAGTGTTGGTAGTAATGCATATATTAGTTAGTGTTGGTAGTAATACATATATTAGTTAGTGTTGGTTGTAATGCATATATTAGTTAGTGTTGGTAGTAATGCATATATTAGTTAGTGTTGGTAGTAATGTATATATTAGTTAGTGTTGGATGTAATGCATATATTAGTTAGTGTTGGTAGTAAAGCATATATTAGTTAGTATTGGTAGTAATGCATATATTAGTTAGTGTTGGTAGTAATGCATATATTAGTTAGTGTTGGTTGTAATGCATATATTAGTTAGTGTTGGTAGTAATGCATATATTAGTTAGTGTTGGTAGTAATGCATATATTAGTTAGTGTTGGTAGTAATGCATATATTAGTTAGTGTTGGATGTAATGCATATATTAGTTAGTGTTGGTAGTAATGCATATATTAGTTAGTGTTGGTAGTAATGCATATATTAGTTAGTGTTGGTAGTAATGCATATATTAGTTAGTGTTGGATGTAATGCATATATTAGTTAGTGATGGTTGTAATGCATATATTAGTTAGTGTTTGTAGTAATGCATATATAAGTTAGTGTTGGTTGTAATGCATATATAAGTTAGTGTTGGTAATAATGCATATATTAGTTAGTGTTGGTAGTAATGCATATATTAGTTAGTGTTGGTAGTAATGCATATATTAGTTAGTGTTGGTAGTAATGCATATATTAGTTAGTGTTGGATGTAATGCATATATTAGTTAGTGTTGGTAGTAATGCATATATTAGTGTTGGTAGTAATGCATATATTAGTTAGTGTTGGTAGTAATGCATATATTAGTTAGTGTTGGTTGTAATGCATATATTAGTTAGTGTTGGTAGTAATGCATATATTAGTTAGTGTTGGTAGTAATGCATATATTAGTTAGTGTTGGTAGTAATGCATATTTTAGTTAGTGTTGGTAGTAATGCATATATTAGTTAGTGTTGGATGTAATGCATATATTAGTTAGTGTTGGTAGTAATGCATATTAGTTAGTGTTGGTAGTAATGCATATATTAGTTAGTGTTGGTAGTAATGCATATATTAGTTAGTATTGGTAGTAATGCATATATTAGTTAGTGTTGGATGTAATGCATATATTAGTTAGTATTGGTAGTAATGCATATATTAGTTAGTGTTGGTAGTAATGCATATATTAGTTAGTGTTGGTAGTAATGCATATATTAGTTAGTGTTGGATGTAATGCATATATTAGTTAGTATTGGTAGTAATGCATATATTAGTTAGTGTTGGTAGTAATGCATATATTAGTTAGTGTTGGTAGTAATGCATATATTAGTTAGTGTTGGTAGTAATGCATATATTAGTTAGTGTTGGATGTAATGCATATATTAGTTAGTGTTGGTAGTAAAGCATATATTAGTTAGTGTTGGTAGTAATGCATATATTAGTTAGTGTTGGATGTAATGCATATATTAGTTAGTATTGGTAGTAATGCATATATTAGTTAGTGTTGGTAGTAATGCATATATTAGTTAGTGTTGGTAGTAATGCATATATTAGTTAGTGTTGGTAGTAATGCATATATTAGTTAGTGTTGGTAGTAATGCATATATTAGTTAGTGTTGGATGTAATGCATATATTAATGTTGGTTGTAATGCATATATTGGTTAGTGTTGGTAGTAATGCATATATTAGTTAGTGTTGGATGTAATGCATATATTAGTTAGTGTTGGTAGTAATGCATATATTAGTTAGTGTTGGTAGTAATGCATATATTAGTTAGTGTTGGTAGTAATGCATATTTTAGTTAGTGTTGGTAGTAATGCATACATTAGTTAGTGTTGGATGTAATGCATATATTAGTTAGTGATGGTTGTAATGCATATATTAGTTAGTGTTGGTAGTAATGCATATATAAGTTAGTGTTGGTTGTAATGCATATATAAGTTAGTGTTGGTAGTAATGCATATATTAGTTAGTGTTGGTAGTAATGCATATATTAGTTAGTGTTGGTAGTAATGCATATATTAGTTAGTGTTGGTTGTAATGCATATATTAGTTAGTGTTGATTGTAATGCATCTATTAGTTAGTGTTGGTTGTAATGCATATATTAGTTAGTGTTGTTTGTAATGCATATATTAGTTAGTGTTGGTTGTAATGCATATATTAGTTAGTGTTGGATGTAATGCATATATTAGTTAGTGTTGGTAGTAATGCATATTAGTTAGTGTTGGTAGTGATGCATATATTAGTTAGTGTTGGTAGTAATGCATATATAAGTTAGTGTTGGTAGTAATGCATATATTTATTTGTGTTGGTAGTAATGCATATATTAGTTAGTGTTGGTTGTAATGCATATATTAGTTAGTGTTGGTAGTAATGCATATTAGTTAGTGTTGGTAGTAATGCATATATTAGTTAGTATTGGTAGTAATGCATATATTAGTTAGTGTTGGTTGTAATGCATATATTTGTTAGTGTTGGTAGTAATGCATATATTAGTTAGTGTTGGTAGTAATGCATATATTAGTTAGTGTTGGTAGTAATGCATATATTAGTTAGTGTTGGTAGTAATGCATATATTAGTTAGTGTTGGATGTAATGCATATATTAGTTAGTGTTGGTAGTAAAGCATATATTAGTTAGTGTTGGTAGTAATGCATATATTAGTTAGTGTTTGATGTAATGCATATATTAGTTAGTGATGGTTGTAATGCATATATTAGTTAGTGTTGGTAGTAATGCATATATAAGTTAGTGTTGGTTGTAATGCATATATAATTTAGTGTTGGTAATAATGCATATATTAGTTAGTGTTGGTAGTAATGCATATATTAGTTAGTGTTGGTAGTAATGCATATATTAGTTAGTGTTGATAGTAATGCATATATTAGTTAGTGTTGGATGTAATGCATATATTAGTTAGTGTTGGTAGTAATGCATATATTAGTGTTGGTAGTAATGCATATATTAGTTAGTGTTGGTAGTAATGCATATATTAGTTAGTGTTGGTTGTAATGCATATATTAGTTAGTGTTGGTAGTAATGCATATATTAGTTAGTGTTGGTAGTAATGCATATATTAGTTAGTGTTGGTAGTAATGCATATTTTAGTTAGTGTTGGTAGTAATGCATATATTAGTTAGTGTTGGTAGTAATGCATATATTAGTTAGTGTTGGTAGTAATGCATATATTAGTGTTGGTAGTAATGCATATATTAGTTAGTGTTGGATGTAATGCATATATTAGTTAGTGTTGGTAGTAAAGCATATATTAGTTAGTGTTGGTAGTAATGCATATATTAGTTAGTGTTGGTAGTAATGCATATTTTAGTTAGTGTTGGTAGTAATGCATATATTAGTTAGTATTGGTAGTAATGCATATATTAGTTAGTGTTGGTAGTAATGCATATATTAGTTAGTGTTGGTAGTAATGCATATATTAGTTAGTGTTGGATGTAATGCATATATTAGTTAGTATTGGTAGTAATGCATATATTAGTTAGTGTTGGTAGTAAAGCATATATTAGTTAGTATTGGTAGTAATGCATATATTAGTTAGTGTTGGTAGTAATTCATATATTAGTTAGCGTTGGTTGTAATGCATATATTAGTTAGTATTGGTAGTAATGCATATATTAGTTAGTGTTGGTAGTAATGCATATATTAGTTAGTGTTGGTAGTAATGCATATATTAGTTAGTGTTGGTAGTAATGCATATATTAGTTAGTGTTGGATGTAATGCATATATTAATGTTGGTTGTAATGCATATATTGGTTAGTGTTGGTAGTAATGCATATATTAGTTAGTGTTGGATGTAATGCATATATTAGTTAGTGTTGGTAGTAATGCATATTTTAGTTAGTGTTGGTAGTAATGCATACATTAGTTAGTGTTGGATGTAATGCATATATTAGTTAGTGATGGTTGTAATGCATATATTAGTTAGTGTTGGTAGTAATGCATATATAAGTTAGTGTTGGTTGTAATGCATATATAAGTTAGTGTTGGTAGTAATGCATATATTAGTTAGTGTTGGTAGTAATGCATATATTAGTTAGTGTTGGTAGTAATGCATATATTAGTTAGTGTTGGTTGTAATGCATATATTAGTTAGTGTTGATTGTAATGCATCTATTAGTTAGTGTTGGTTGTAATGCATATATTAGTTAGTGTTGTTTGTAATGCATATATTAGTTAGTGTTGGTTGTAATGCATATATTAGTTAGTGTTGGTAGTAATGCATATATTAGTTAGTGTTTGATGTAATGCATATATTAGTTAGTGATGGTTGTAATGCATATATTAGTTAGTGTTGGTAGTAATGCATATATTTGTTTGTGTTGGTAGTAATGCATATATTAGTTAGTGTTGGTTGTAATGCATATATTAGTTAGTGTTGGTAGTAATGCATATTAGTTAGTGTTGGTAGTAATGCATATATTAGTTAGTATTGGTAGTAATGCATATATTAGTTAGTGTTGGTTGTAATGCATATATTTGTTAGTGTTGGTAGTAATGCATATATTAGTTAGTGTTGGTAGTAATGCATATATTAGTTAGAGTTGGATGTAATGCATATATTAGTGTTGGTTGTAATGCATATATTGGTTAGTGTTGGTAGTAATGCATATATTAGTTAGTGTTGGATGTAATGCATATATTAGTTAGTGTTGGTAGTAATGCATATATTAGTTAGTGTTGGTAGTAATGCATATATTAGTTAGTGTTGGTAGTAATGCATATTTTAGTTAGTGTTGGTAGTAATGCATATATTAGTTAGTGTTGGATGTAATGCATATATTAGTGTTGGTAGTAATGCATATATTAGTTAGTATTGGTATTAATGGATATATTAGTTAGTGTTGGTTGTAATGCATATATTAGTTAGTGTTGGTAGTAATGCATATATTAGTTAGTGTTGGTGGTAATGCATATATTAGTTAGTGTTGGATGTAATGCATATATTAGTTAGTGTTGGTAGTAAAGCATATATTAGTTAGTATTGGTAGTAATGCATATATTAGTTAGTGTTGGTAGTAATGCATATATTAGTTAGTGTTGGTAGTAATACATATATTAGTTAGTGTTGGTTGTAATGCATATATTAGTTAGTGTTGGTAGTAATGCATATATTAGTTAGTGTTGGTTGTAATGCATATATTAGTTAGTGTTGGTAGTAATGCATATATTAGTTAGTGTTGGTAGTAATGTATATATTAGTTAGTGTTGGATGTAATGCATATATTAGTTAGTGTTGGTAGTAAAGCATATATTAGTTAGTATTGGTAGTAATGCATATATTAGTTAGTGTTGGTAGTAATGCATATATTAGTTAGTGTTGGTTGTAATGCATATATTAGTTAGTGTTGGTAGTAATGCATATATTAGTTAGTGTTGGTAGTAATGCATATATTAGTTAGTGTTGGTAGTAATGCATATATTAGTTAGTGTTGGATGTAATGCATATATTAGTTAGTGTTGGTAGTAATGCATATATTAGTTAGTGTTGGTAGTAATGCATATATTAGTTAGTGTTGGTAGTAATGCATATATTAGTTAGTGTTGGATGTAATGCATATATTAGTTAGTGATGGTTGTAATGCATATATTAGTTAGTGTTTGTAGTAATGCATATATAAGTTAGTGTTGGTTGTAATGCATATATAAGTTAGTGTTGGTAATAATGCATATATTAGTTAGTGTTGGTAGTAATGCATATATTAGTTAGTGTTGGTAGTAATGCATATATTAGTTAGTGTTGGTAGTAATGCATATATTAGTTAGTGTTGGATGTAATGCATATATTAGTTAGTGTTGGTAGTAATGCATATATTAGTGTTGGTAGTAATGCATATATTAGTTAGTGTTGGTAGTAATGCATATATTAGTTAGTGTTGGTTGTAATGCATATATTAGTTAGTGTTGGTAGTAATGCATATATTAGTTAGTGTTGGTAGTAATGCATATATTAGTTAGTGTTGGTAGTAATGCATATTTTAGTTAGTGTTGGTAGTAATGCATATATTAGTTAGTGTTGGATGTAATGCATATATTAGTTAGTGTTGGTAGTAATGCATATTAGTTAGTGTTGGTAGTAATGCATATATTAGTTAGTGTTGGTAGTAATGCATATATTAGTTAGTATTGGTAGTAATGCATATATTAGTTAGTGTTGGATGTAATGCATATATTAGTTAGTATTGGTAGTAATGCATATATTAGTTAGTGTTGGTAGTAATGCATATATTAGTTAGTGTTGGTAGTAATGCATATATTAGTTAGTGTTGGATGTAATGCATATATTAGTTAGTATTGGTAGTAATGCATATATTAGTTAGTGTTGGTAGTAATGCATATATTAGTTAGTGTTGGTAGTAATGCATATATTAGTTAGTGTTGGTAGTAATGCATATATTAGTTAGTGTTGGATGTAATGCATATATTAGTTAGTGTTGGTAGTAAAGCATATATTAGTTAGTGTTGGTAGTAATGCATATATTAGTTAGTGTTGGATGTAATGCATATATTAGTTAGTATTGGTAGTAATGCATATATTAGTTAGTGTTGGTAGTAATGCATATATTAGTTAGTGTTGGTAGTAATGCATATATTAGTTAGTGTTGGTAGTAATGCATATATTAGTTAGTGTTGGTAGTAATGCATATATTAGTTAGTGTTGGATGTAATGCATATATTAATGTTGGTTGTAATGCATATATTGGTTAGTGTTGGTAGTAATGCATATATTAGTTAGTGTTGGATGTAATGCATATATTAGTTAGTGTTGGTAGTAATGCATATATTAGTTAGTGTTGGTAGTAATGCATATATTAGTTAGTGTTGGTAGTAATGCATATTTTAGTTAGTGTTGGTAGTAATGCATACATTAGTTAGTGTTGGATGTAATGCATATATTAGTTAGTGATGGTTGTAATGCATATATTAGTTAGTGTTGGTAGTAATGCATATATAAGTTAGTGTTGGTTGTAATGCATATATAAGTTAGTGTTGGTAGTAATGCATATATTAGTTAGTGTTGGTAGTAATGCATATATTAGTTAGTGTTGGTAGTAATGCATATATTAGTTAGTGTTGGTTGTAATGCATATATTAGTTAGTGTTGATTGTAATGCATCTATTAGTTAGTGTTGGTTGTAATGCATATATTAGTTAGTGTTGTTTGTAATGCATATATTAGTTAGTGTTGGTTGTAATGCATATATTAGTTAGTGTTGGATGTAATGCATATATTAGTTAGTGTTGGTAGTAATGCATATTAGTTAGTGTTGGTAGTGATGCATATATTAGTTAGTGTTGGTAGTAATGCATATATAAGTTAGTGTTGGTAGTAATGCATATATTTATTTGTGTTGGTAGTAATGCATATATTAGTTAGTGTTGGTTGTAATGCATATATTAGTTAGTGTTGGTAGTAATGCATATTAGTTAGTGTTGGTAGTAATGCATATATTAGTTAGTATTGGTAGTAATGCATATATTAGTTAGTGTTGGTTGTAATGCATATATTTGTTAGTGTTGGTAGTAATGCATATATTAGTTAGTGTTGGTAGTAATGCATATATTAGTTAGTGTTGGATGTAATGCATATATTAGTGTTGGTTGTAATGCATATATTGGTTAGTGTTGGTAGTAATGCATATATTAGTTAGTGTTGGATGTAATGCATATATTAGTTAGTGTTGGTAGTAATGCATATATTAGTTAGTGTTGGTAGTAATGCATATATTAGTTAGTGTTGGTAGTAATGCATATTTTAGTTAGTGTTGGTAGTAATGCATATATTAGTTAGTGTTGGATGTAATGCATATATTAGTTAGTGATGGTTGTAATGCATATATTAGTTAGTGTTGGTAGTAATGCATATATAAGTTAGTGTTGGTTGTAATGCATATATAAGTTAGTGTTGGTAGTAATGCATATATTAGTTAGTGTTGGTAGTAATGCATATATTAGTTAGTGTTGGTAGTAATGCATATATTAGTTAGTGTTGGTTGTAATGCATATATTAGTTAGTGTTGGTAATAATGCATATATTAGTTAGTGTTGGTAGTAATGCATATATTAGTTAGTGTTGATTGTAATGCATATATTAGTTAGTGTTGGTAATAATGCATATATTTGTTAGTGTTGGTTGTAATGCATATATTAGTTAGTGTTGGTTGTAATGCATATATTAGTTAGTGTTGGTTGTAATGCATATATTAGTTAGTGTTGGTTGTAATGCATATATTAGTTAGTGTTGGTAATAATGCATATATTAGTTAGTGTTGGTAGTAATGCATATATTAGTTAGTGTTGATTGTAATGCATATATTAGTTAGTGTTGGTAGTAATGCATATTTTAGTTAGTGATGGTTGTAATGCATATATTAGTTATTGTTGGTAATAATGCATATATTAGTTAGCGTTGGTAGTAATGCATATATTAGTTACTGTTGGATGTAATGCATATATTAGTTAGTGTTGGTTGTAATGCATATATTAGTTAGTGTTGGTTGTAATGCATATATTAGTTAGTGTTGGTTGTAATGTATATATTAGTTAGTGTTGGTAGTAATACATATATTAGTTAGCGTTGGTAGTAATGCATATATTAGTTACTGTTGGATGTAATGCATATATTAGTTATTGTTGGTAATAATGCATATATTAGTTAGCGTTGGTAGTAATGCATATATTAGTTACTGTTGGATGTAATGCATATATTAGTTAGTGTTGGTAGTAATGCATATATTAGTTAGTGTTGGTAGTAATACATATATTAGTTAGTGTTGGTAATAATGCATATATTAGTTAGCGTAGGTAATAATGCATATATTAGTTAGTGTTGGTAGTAATGCATATATTAGTTAGTGTTGGTTGTAATGTAGATATAAGTTAGTGTTGGTAGTAATGCATATATTAGTTAGTATTGGTATCATTGTAATACACATACATGGTACTATTCTAGCTTTCAAAAACCATCGCTTGAAGCCGGTCATGCTCTTTCATGACATTGAAAAATATACCAGGCTTTCATTGGAGATAACTGCTTGTAAGTGTGTTCAAACATATCTTGCAATAAAGTTGTACATGTGATTAGTATAATGTTATCAATCCAAACTGAGTGTTCATTATCTTTGTCTACTTTCATCTATAATATAAAATGTTGAAAAAAAAATGCTTCTCAAGGTATGTACCATGAAGAGGAAGACGAATAATGATAATAATAATAATAATAATAATAATAATAATAATAAAAATAATAAAAATAATAATAATAATAATAATAATAATAATTATTATTATTATTATTATTATTATTATTATTATTATTATTATTATTATTAGTAGTAGTAGTAGTAGTAGTAGTAGTAGTAGTAGTAGTAGAAGTAGTAGCAGTAGTAGTAGTAGTAGTAGTAGTAGTAGTAGTAGTAGTAGTAGTAGTAGTAGCATTGCTGGTAGTGGTTTTGGTGGCGGTGTGTAAGGTAATGTAAAATCTCTCTCAGAGTCTTCGATCACAAATAGCTGAGAAAATGCTTTACAAAATGCAAACATAGTCTTATGTGGGATAATGGTGAAATAAAATAACAGTGATATACTTTAGAAATGACTCGAGGAAATGCTGAGATAAAATAACAGTGATATACTTTAGAAATGACTCGACGCTTTTTGATGATATTATTGCTAAATGTGTCTCTTTTTACGATATTATTGCTAAATGTGTCTCTTTCTATGATTTAAAAACCTCATACTCAGACTTGGAATTACACATGTCAATAAGAATCTTAATGAAATTAATTTAAACTTTCAAATTATTCATAATCTTAATGAAATTAATTTAAACTTTCAAATTATACATAATCTTAATGAAATTAATTTAAACTTTCAAATTATACATAATTTGCATCTCAGAGTTGTTCGTGTTTTGACACCAAAAAGTCTATAGAAACCAATGGTCTATACTTGTTTTGGAAAGCTAACATTTGAAAACAGGAAAACTGTATATAATCACATCATCCAGATACGTATTTGGAATTTACCCCAGTCGTAACTGGATTGTTATCGGCGCGTATGCATTCAACCCATGACCCTTAAATATCTTCATATGTCATGTCCAATGAAATTCCACCATTGATTCATAATTGTAAAGTTGCCCGATGAAGACTTAGTGAATGACAATAACTATAGTATTATATACTATATTTATTTGACTTTGAAATTTAACTTTATTCTACGAAATAATTTTAATTCATTTAATTTATATCCATAAGCAATGTAAAGAACAAAATCCGAGGAACCTATTTTGTCTACAACAAGTTTCAAGGCTTACCTTTCTTGCCAAAATAGGTCTTTGTGACAAAGAGGAAGGAACGAGTTTAATCGAAATAGTGTTTTATAACAGAATGACGAGAACGAATGTAACACGTCAAAAGTTCACATGATAAAATCTAATTCATTTTTTGCTTTTGTATTCTCCCTTCACAACAATTATCTGCCGTAACGTTAATGACCTTGTTTGCTGCCTGTGAGTTTTCAATACTCATATAGGTTAGTATAATTTATATTAGAGAAATGTGGTTTTGGTGGCTGCTTGATACTGTCCATTCCGTAGTCAATGTTATTATTAACAATAAAAACCATTGTGAACCCATTTCTCATTTTCGCAAAAGGTATATGACATACCTAATAGACCGTTGTCTTCTATGCTTAAGCAAGACTTGACGCCGCCGCCTTCACCGCATGTTTCCCACAAACCACCGTAACTCTTGCCATTTACTCCAAAGATAGTGTATTCCTTTGAGTACCAGAAGGGAATGGCAAATCCAATCAGGTCAATGATGAAACAAAGAATTAACAAAATGAACACGACCTTGCACAGCACTGACGTGTCGCCGAATCCCATTTTGAATCTTTGTAATGTCTTCCTCTAATATTAAGAGAGTGGACTATTTTACGTATGAGATTATGTAACTTTGTATAACCTAACAGTTTCTTGTTTGATGACTCCGGTTGAATACAATATCTATAGTATATTTTCGTTTATAATATGATTTTCGTTGTTGGTAATCAAGGATTACAGCATGAGTTTGAGTCGTTAGAACACTTGAGTACCTTGTTACAAAAGTCCTTTCTTCTTTTTCGTGGAGATAGACGACGTTTACTTAATTTGCGATTTATACGTAAGTCCTCGTGGCAATCTATTAAAATTGTAATTTCATAATATCAAATGCAGATGAAGGAATTTATGAATGCTACATATAGGTCTATGAAGATACAATCTCCCCACAAATCTAGTTGAACAAGTCAAGACTATGCTCCGAGTGATTGAATTCAGACCTATTTATCTTCTTGTGCTTGGTCTCCATGGTAAGGAGCCATGTTCATTTGTTGTTCGGGTCACCCGGGGGAACAATCAATAAATTCCAAATCACTCGCATAACGACGAAAATCAAAAGACCACAATATAACATGTAGCGCGCTTAATGCATTGATAACGAAATTTCAGCAGCATGTATTTAGCTTTTAACACAGTAGGCTTGCCTTTCATGTCAGTGCAGGTGTCGGTAATACATACTAGACCTAATATTGTATTATTTATTATTCGTTTTAAAAAGTACAAGTCATCTGGATAGTTTTAGTTCTGATCCTAAACGTAGAAACTATGTTATATCATACTCATAGAGTTTTCTCCATTTTATCGTCGAAGTTTAATTTACTTCAATTTCTAATGAGGTACCATATTTAATTGACAATGAAGTCTGATTTAGGTGGTCTGCTTGAAAAAAATTAGTTTAATGAAACGTTGTTAGTACCTGACGCCCCGAAGCCAGATAAACAGTGCCCACATATTATGATAGCCCGACGGACTCCTGGGCCAATTTAATTTACAATAGGTCCCTTCGTACGTCCTAAGCGATGTGCCCACCGAGAATGTCATAAAAGATATCTAATTTTCCTGAATGTGGTGATTAAAGAGGGTATTTTATTTTGAAGTTGCAGACATAGTATAGTAGCCTGTTAACATATACACCCATAAATCCACCTGACCCTTATGTATGTCTTCTACTTGCAATACTACTATCAATAAACTTTGTGTACGAAGCATATGAACTATCATTGGGGAAGATGTTGCACTGGCTTACAATAATTAGTCCCCACTAGAATTTATTGAATACATACGAGTCTACCTGCCATTTTGAGGCCGCCTATCACATATGCCGTGCTACATTATTTGTACATGACCTATGTAGGTTTAATAGAAACCAGTCAGAAATAATCGACAAGAAACCGAAACTGTTCCACCTGTCTCTGTAATCGGTGCAATGGTATTTGAGTAAATTGTTGAAGGCTAACATGAGTTTACAATAAATTGTGCATTGCTGTTATATATAGATCATATGTGGATGTTGTCTGTAGGATTGTAAGTAATGAAGGAATTAAATGTGGTCCATCAAAGCTTTTAAGTCTTTTAAAAAGCCTATTCAATCCTATCACAGATGGACAGATGGGCTTTAGCGAATGATATTCAAGCCAAATCAAAGTATTGGAAAACATATCAGTTTGACAATAAATGTCATCTCAAGCTCTTTTCTGGAGAATGTCAAAGTATTAAGTGCACGTATTAATTTCTAAGAAAGCAAATCATCCAATGAATTGTAGGAGTGCAGTTGTCCTTTATTTGAATCTTGTATCGTGTCTTCTTGATATGTGCTCGCTTACCGAGTGTTTTCCATGTTTACTGGCCTGCTGTAACAAATATCTTTACCTGGGTGTTGGCATTACATAGGAATGTATATGCCTATTTTGTAAAGAGTGCAGCAAGTAAACTGTAGGCTTCCATTGCCAGCACTACTTATGCTATAAATTTACAAGCTGTCTAATATATGCGCAATGACTTTCAATCGTATCTACCTTAATGATAAAAAAACTATTGTTGCATACACTAGTTGGTCTTCTAATATCCGTTATACAGCACACATCTAAAATTATATGGCGGTCCATACTTATAAATGTTAATGTTTGTGTGTTTATAGTGTTGAATGTCGTGGGCGAGACCGAAATAAAAAGGAACAAATGTGCGTGCATACCTTGGGCTAGACGCACTAACCAACGATACGAGCACTAACTTATTGTATACCGACCTTAACGAAAAATAGAATGCTATAAGTTTTAATGCATATAAGTTTTAATGCTATAAGTTTTAATGCTCTAAGTTTTAATGCTATAAGTTTTAATGATATAAGCTTTAATGCTATAAGCTTTAATGCTATAAGTTTTAATGCATATAAGCTTAAATGCTATAAGCAGGACAATGTTACACACATCTAATGCAAAACGCTACTGTGGCACAAACTTTGAACAAAACTAAATGTATTTTAGGAGCAGGTTTGACATCCTCCCATGCTAGTCCACTGTTAGTTCTTAAACAGCAGTATGCGGCACAAATTGTTATAAGAACATTAAAGAGAATGAGACACTTTGGTGTCTATGGAATTTGCTTATATGTAACTATGGATGTCTATGGAATATATATAATGTGTTATTTGTTAGCTTCTCGAAATAATGATATAGTATGTTCATCTGTATCTTGTACATGACATTGTCCAACATCAAAATATCACATTTGTTTTATAAACAAAGGTATATAAAGCAGAGCATTTCTATATGATTGTGAGTTTAGAAAATCAGGTCATTAATAACGTAAGCATGTTTACTAGAATTTGAATTAAGGATACAGTTTGGAATCTGACCTTAGACACATGTTGAATGTACAAATCCATTTACGTGGTATTTCCATAAATGACAATTGTGACTTAGGGTCAGGTAGAGGGGTTTATCACTTAGAATTACGATAAAAGTCGTGCTTTCACATCTAGCACTTTAAGCTTTGAGAGGTGGTGACCGGTTTGGGCTGGATATTTTTCAAAGTATTGAAGTTAGGTGATTTTTTTTTCTCTGGGAATGCAAAAAGGATAAAGATGTTAGTAGTTACATGGGATATAAGTACTGATGTTCTTTGGAATTTAGTAGTTATATGGGATATAAGTACTGATGTTCTTTGGAATTTATACTGAATTCGTGGATAAAGATATTAGTAGTTATATGGGATATAAGTACTGATGTTCTTTGGAATTTATACTGAATTCAAACTTGGAATAATATGTATGTGATTCAACAATATATTGTTGACACATGAGTACTTCGTATGCCATAACAGACACGTCTTCACCTTGAATTTTGGATCTCTAGAGGACTTAAATTATTATATTTTCGATCTTTTATTCCTAGGACTAGTGTTTTTAATGCTTGGATTTTTTTAAAATTTAATTCTCAATAACGTATTTTTTTTTCTTCTTATTTTGCACTTTGTATTCTCGGGAAATAAATTATTTGTTAAATTTTACAAAGCTTGTTGTCTTCACTCTTTACTATTACTTATTGTAAGAGCTTAGACTCGTAACATTATTTATATATTTGGGTGTATCTAGTCAATCAAAGTAATATTCACTGGAAACACAAGGTGCAAATCAATAATACTGTTGGACTAGAACACTAATTTGGAGTTATAGTGAGTTAGAGAAAAGGATATATTTTGACATACAAGCGAACCAGTTTGGGAGATAAGTAAATAAACCAGTTTTATGGCCCGTTGTCGGTATTTACAATACATATACCAAATGGCTATGTTTTGTAATCAAATAACAACAACATATATATGTGGTATTTTAGTTGGATTCGTAACAATTGAGGATTTGTGAAAAATGATAGTTGCATATACCTGAAAGGAAAACAAACAAAACCTTGATTGATCATGAGTAAGACAAAGATTAAACTGCACATCTTGACCTTGTATAACTTTTATGTTGCATTTTCTTTCTACATACGTTTTTATAGCCCGGAAGTTCCCATTGTTGAATGCTAGAATACATTGTCAAGTTACTAAATAATATTTATGTCTGTCAAGGAGGGGGAGAAGGGTTAGTCATATTGTGCTCTTGAAGTTAGTCATATTGTGCTCTTGAAGAGAGAAACGGTCTAATATATACTTTTACTGTAAATTTACATCAAAAATATTAGATCTTGTACAATATGTTCGATAGTATCAGATACAGTAAAACATCTAATGGAGCAGATGCAAACATAATGATACAAATTTCGATTGAATATAACAGATTCAGACAGAAAATGGACTATAGTGCTTGTCGAGTCTCTGTCATATTGAAACAAATTGACGTGTTGATGAAACGTGCAGCGTTTAAGCAGAGAGTAAACCATAAATCAATGAATGAGATAACAAAATATGTTACTTCAAAGTTATTTTAGCCACTTGGCGAAGGACGAAACGTCAGTATACAGAACCAAACTGAAAACATAAGTGGATAAACACTGTATACATAAGGATTGTGATAAACAATGTACAATCAGTTATGCCAATGAGTCTTTACAAAGACACATTCAATTTAGAAACTCGAAGTAGATTGCGACATGCGGACAAAATAAGATTTCGGAAATCTAACTCATCTAGACTCGCTGTCTACTTCTTTGATCAACGATCAAATAACAAACTTATTAATATAAAACAAGTAAAATAATCGAAATAATATAAAGCGTATAAATAATTTGGTCGGCACTCCTATTCAATAAGCACACACCCCATAGTTGACAGCATTGCTGAAGTTGTCATTTTATCTAGATGAAATAAATATTTGGCTAATTGTTTCATGGCATTTATAAAAATGATGGATTAGGAGTTGAGGTGGAGGACCTCCTCCATTGAAACCTCTTTCAGTTACATTACTATCAAGTTTGTTATAAACAGAGCAACATCATATTTTCATTACAATTTCTGTGACAATGGGAAGCTTTGGCTGCAACGTATATTTTTCTTGAGTAACAGTTTTTATATCTCTTCTGGGACTTCATCAATTCCAATTTTAGGGCCCCTATTATATCATTTATTTTACTTTTATAATAAAATCTGACATCATAGATAAGCTTGTCGAGCTCATTTTGTTATTTTGTGTTCCATAATCACCTGTTTGTTTCTGAATTTACTCCTTAAGTCTTCGTTCCTATTGGTTATGAGGTTTCATATCTCAGCTTTCAATTTTAATGCAAACTTTGTTAGTTTTCTCGTGCTATAAATTATCGGAGGACGAGCACGATGCTGTTTCGAAATGATCGCGGCTTTAAACGTATTGCCGAAATTTACAATGCAGTATATATCTAACCTTTAAACCTTGTTTGTTGGGAGAACGATCAAATGGCCAACGCGATGTGTGTGACGTGGACATATCTCAATGAGAAATATTTATAAAACATCGATGTGTGTTCGTTGTATCTTTGGGTGTGCAAATCTGCTAGATTTCCTGACAGAACAAGTCGACGTGAAACACATGTGTTCAATATAAATGCCTGGTCAAATGCAAAGTTATTGTACCTCCAACTCTCTTGTACTTTCCCGTATTAGTACAGCATTCCTAAAGAAAATCTAATGTTTCCTGGCCAACATATCACTTTATCTTCTGTGCCAGTTTAGGATGTGCAAGACAAAGAGGCATCGAAGCCCCTTCAGCTCTTTGAAAAACGTTCAGATAAAAGAACAGCCAGATAAATGGATCGAATCCATGTGAAAATCAGTCACTTATACCCGAAAGTTAACGTGTTCAAAGTGGACATCACCAATCAAGCTCGGCAATACCAGAATAGCCATTGTGAACAAATTCATGATCGGTTGTTTAGTAAAGTAGAGTTGTATATGAACAATAAACTAGCCAGCAGCAGCATCGTTTCTTTTTGTATCTGGTGTTACGTATATTTGATTTAAATCATTTAAGTTTGTTTGTCAGATTCAAATTTGACATTTTTGGGTTTTGATTGACCTATATACTTTACAAGTACAAGTAAACCCCATGTGTTAACCTCATTTTCTGACCCTTGCTTCAGAGTGTAAACAAGCTTCTAAAATGATTGGTTGATTCAAAGGATATTAGAGCTTTATTTTAAAAATAAAGCGTTGATTCCAAGGACAAAATGGAGTAAAGTATAAACATCTTTCTAATTTAGTTGGGTCAGACGATGTTTGCGTGATTTCTTGAACGTGAGATTGTTCTGAGAGATCCTGGAAGGTCGTAAACACTTTCCTGTTGAAGGAAAAACAGGTATTTAAATTATTGTTTGGGAGAGAATAGTTCAGTAGAAGTTGGGCTTTTATAATATTAAGTTGTGTCTTATTTTTGAGTTATTTTTAATTACCGTGTACTGGAAATTGTGTGTTGGAGCAAGAGGAATTATTTTATTATTTATCTGGAAAAGAATATGTGCTCATAGATTTTCAGTAACAAGGACTAAATCAAGTTACATCGTCGTCCTTATTAGATTACATCGTCAAGATTCGAACCGGGAACTATTAGGACATTTTATTATCAGGACTCTTGCAATTCCACTAGTGGATTATATCGTGAATTCCTTTGGATTAATTTTTGGACTTGATACTCTAAAACCGTAAGTTTAAATATTTTCTTTTATGAAAATATTTGTACTCAATAAATTGTTTGTTAAATTTTACAAGCTTGTTATTTTCACTTCTGTCTATGTTGCTGCTTATTCGAGCCTAAGCACGTAACATAGAAATTGGGAGCTATCGTCCGAGATTGAGATAAATTGGAATTTGGCTAGAATTTTTCTCAGAAAACTTTTGTTTTAAATTTAAATTCTTCTAGTTTTTGGAAATTTAAATCTTTAGTGAGACTGACAGGCTTGTATTAAAATGACATCTAAAGTAGAAATATTTATTTATAATCCTACTCAGGAGCAATTAGTTCTTTTCAAAAAAGATGAGTTGATTCAACTTGCGAGAAAAAAATGATCTTTCTGAAATCAATGCTTCTTTAAAGAAACAAGATATCAAAAAATTGTTGGTCCAATATTGGGTAGAAAAGGATGTTTTGGAACAAAGTGCTTTGCTTTCGGTCAGTAAGTCTGTATCAGACTCTGAAATTAAACTAAAGGAATTAGAATTAAAATTTAAGATGGAATTAGAGTTGAAGAAGCTGAAATTTCAAGAAAGGGAGAAAGAAAGACAATTACAATCTGAAAAAGAGGAGAGCTAGGGACAGGAAAGGGAGAAAGAAAGACAATATGATAAAGAGAAGAAAGAAAGGCAAATTGAATTACAAAAAGAGCAGATGCGGAATGATAGAGAGAGAGAGAGATGAGAAAGAAAGGCAAATTGAATTACAAAAAGAGCAGATGCAGATTGATAGAGAGGGAGAGAGAGAAGGAAGAAAGGGAATATCAAATTAAAATGAAAGAAAAAGACCTGGCAAGTGAAAATGACCATCATATTTCAAATCCATATTTAAATTTTGATTTAGGAAGGAATGTTAGATTAGTGCCCCTTTTCAGAGAAAAAGAAGTAGACAAATACTTCATACATTTTGAAAAAGTTGCAGAAAATTTAAAGTGGCCAAGAGAGAATTGGACTCAGTTATTACCATGTGTACTTACTGGTAAGGCTAGTGAGATTTACACTTCACTGTCCGTTCAGCAAAGTGGTGACTATGATGTGGTTAAAGAATGCATTCTAAGAGGTTATGAGCTAGTCCCTGAAGCTTATCGGCAAAAATTCAGAAATTACAGAAAAGAAGCTGGACAAAATCATATCGAATTTGCTAGAGAAAAAAAGCAGTTATTTGTTAGATGGTACTTAGCCAAGGAAGTCGAACAAGATTATCAAAATCTCAAGCAAATTATATTAATTGAAGAGTTCAAAAATTGTGTCCATAGTGATGTTAAAACTTATCTTGATGAGCATAAGATTGAAACCTTGGAAAATGCTGCTCGAGCTGCTCACGAATATTCTTTGACACATAAAATTCCTTTTGTTAACAAGACTTCTACTCAATAGTCTTCTGGAAGAAAAGTATTTCTGCCTTATACAAGCCCTTCTAAAACTCAATCTAGCACAACTGTTTGGATCAATCTAGATCCTTGTCTCTTCCGACGTGTACCTATTGCAAGTAAAAAGGAAACGTTATTTCTGATTGCTACAAATTGACAAATGGGCATCAGATCCAAGACAGACCTGTTCCAGATGCTCTTATTTCTAAGAGGCCAAGGTCACAGTCATGTATTGAAAGCAATACATTTGTTGGGTCTAATAAATCCCAGTCTGATTTTATTATGGAGAATTATGAACCATTCATATCGAAGGGTTCTATATCACTCTTGGGTAGGGTGGCCCTTAGAAATCAAGTTTTGAATTATATATTTCTGGACCTCTCACTTTGTTCTAAAAGATAAAAAAAACACAGTATGCAAAAAATCTGCAAAATTGAACAAGGTTTAGAGGTAGCTCAATGACACTGACATTTGTGGTAATCACGTTCATAATGTCCATATTGTACTGTTTGTAATATAGATTGTAGAATGTAGAACCACAGCATAAATTTAAAATTTTTTCCTTACTTACTTATTTATTGACTAAGGACTTGTTATTATTAAATATTCTTTGCAATTTTGCAAGTTTTATTGTTCAGTTGTTTACTTTTATGTTTTCAGGAAATTCAGATGTTAATTGTTGACTGTTAAATTTTCAGTTAAAAAAGTAACAAATCTGCAATTCTGGAAGTTTTTGCAACAGTTGTTGGACTTGAAAGGTTAAAGTGGGAATTTTGTGAACTCTGGACTGTGGACTGTTGAGTGTTAAATAGAGTATAATTGTTCCGGTTTTGGTTGATACTTACCTGTTAACAATGGCAGCAGCAGTGACAGCAGCCACAAAAGTGACAACACGCTCACAAAATTATCTTGTTACCAGTGCAGATGGGATAGAAGGTAGCAAACTGCCCTCAGCAGAGCAAGTTCTCAGCTATTTCTTGCATCGTCACAATGTTCTTAAAGAGGAAATCTGAACAGCAGTAAACAACAGCATAATACGAGTGGAAGATGTTTGGTTCCGTGCAAGAATTCCAGTCAAGCATCGACAAGATTCAATCAAAAAACTTGAAGAACTATTCTACCAGTGGAAAGGTCTGAAGAAGAACAAGAACCGTACGACACAGACTCAGCAAGCAAATGAAGTCATGTTTACAGAAATGATCAAACGAGGTAAAAAGCAGGTAATATCAGCCCCTCTGGCAGCAATGCTCGATAGAAATCTGTTGAGTGACAGGGCTGCCATGATGGTCATTTTTGAATCAATAAGGGCTATCGGACAAGACCCAGAGCAGCTTGCTCTAAACAGGACGACCATACAGCGTGAACGCCAAAAACACCGTAAAGCAGCAGCTGCTGGCATTAAGGAAGCATTCAAACGAACCACAGCTTTAACTGTCCATTGGGATGGCAAGCTAATGCCTAACTTAACTGGTATAGAAAAGGTGAACAGGCTACCAATTCTGGTTTCGACAATGGGGGAGAAGAAGCTTTTACAAATTCCAAAGATACCTGCAGGAACTGGCAAAGCTGAGGCAGAGGCAGTTTACAATACCATATGTGAATGAAAACTTACCAGTTTGGTTCAGGGCATGTGCTTCGACACCACGAGCTCCAATACTGGTGGACTGTCAGGTGCTTGCATCATTCTTGAGCAGTTACTGGGACGGTCTCTTCTGCACCTTGCTTGTCGGCATGATATAATGGAACCGGTCCTGGGTGCTGCATTTGGAATCTGTATGGGACCCAGCAAGGCACCATAAATTATCATATTCAAGCGTTTTAAACAACAGTGGTCAAGCATAGACCAAGACGGATTCAGTGACGCTTTTTCAGATGATTATGCATCTATCGAGCTTGCAGATGTTCAAGTCGAAGTCATTGCATTCTGCGAACGACAACTAGAGATTACTATCGTGAGCTGTTGCAACTAATGCTCGTCTTCTTAGGAAAAAAGTCTTCGGACAAGATGACGTTCAGAAGCCCTAATCCATTGCATCAAACACGCTGGATGGCAAAAGCCATCTACAGCATCAAGGTATGGCTTTTCCGATCCCAGTTCAAGCTGACAACCCGAGAATCTCAAGGGCTTGTACGTTTGAACATATTTCATGCAAAGATTTATATCAAGTTTTGGTACCAGACACCTGTTGCTCCTACTGCAGCCAGAAATGACCTCCAACTCCTGCAGCTGCTCCATTCATATACAGATCGTGTCGAAACGTCACGTAAGATGGCTGGACATCTGTGGTACCTCTCAGAAGATTTAATACTGCTCAGCCTCTTTGATCCAGAACTAGATATTGCCACAAAGCAAGCACTTGTTAGAGGGTCGGAAGAAAAGGATGGAGAACTGGATCCACCAAAATGGGCACGCATTGACATGGCAGCCGTGCAACAGAAGACACTCGTAGATTTTGTCACAAAGTCCAGCAGAAAACTATTTACAATTCTGGGCTTGCCTTCTGTATTCTTAGCTGAAGATCACGAGTCACGGAACAGTAGAGATGACTTCAAAGCTGCTGAGGCAATGGTCAAGACGCTTTCGGTTACAAATGACCACGCAGAACGGAGCGTTGCCCTCATTCAAGATGCAGTCCAGTCAGGGCGCTTTAGATGTGAAGACCAGCTGCAGTATGCTCTCCATGTAATAGAGCAGAACCGGAAACAATTTCCAGATGCAAAAAAGTCAACATTGATTGACAAACAGTAAACTCTGTGTCGTTCGTTTTAATGACCAAATGACGATTTTCAGACTCTAATGGTAAACTTTGATGTGCTTGAGCCACCCCTAAATATTAATATTTTTTCATAATATTTTTTCTCATCTGTTTGTACAATAAATGCAACCACTCTGAGGGTTCAGATGCTAGAGAAATAAAAAAAAAATGTTTTTTCTATGTTTAAGGGCCACCCTACTCTTGGGTTATTCAGTCAATCCCACCCCTATTAAAATTTTAAGGGAAACAGGAGCTTCTCAGAGTCTTTTATTATCAGGTACTTTGCCTTTTTCTGAGAAGTCTTCTATTAATGAAAGTGTTCTTATTCAGGGATTAGAGTGCGGCCTTATTAATGTTCCTCTCCATTGTGTAAATTTGCCATCAGACTTAGTGTCAGAACCTGTGACTATAGGAACAGTCTCGGTTTTACCCGTAGAGGGCATTCATTTATTGCTAGGCAACGACTGAGCTGGAGACAAGGTTGTGGGCAATCCACTTGTAACTCATAAGCCTAATTTGGATCAGAAAGTTGAACCAATTGACCAAGAATGTCCTGATATATTTCAAGCTTGTGTAGTTACCAGAGCTATGGCAAAAAAAAGTTCTTGAGAATGATGGTGATGAAGCCATCATTCCTTTATCTGACATTTGTATAGGTCAGGCTTTTGATGAGGTCACTTTTACTCCTTGTTTGAATCAATCAGAAGGTATTGATCATACTGATCCTCTTTTAACAACTCATTCTCTTGTCGTCGAACAGGAAAAAGATCTTGAGATCTCCTGTTTGTTTCAAAGAGACATAAGCGATGCTGAAGCCATTGAAGTTCCTGTCCGTTATTTCATTAAACAGGAATACTTAAAAAAGGAAATTCAATATTTGCTGGAGAATGATTTTATCGAGCCCAGTAAAAGTGATTGGAGTTCACGTGCATACCTGTTCCAAAACCAGATAAAACTTTCCGTATGTGCACTGATTATAAGAAGGTGAACAGTGTGACAAAAACAGATTCATTTCCATTGCCAGGAAATGACGATTGTATTGATAAAAGTTGGAATGCCAAGTATGTCACCAAATTTGACCTTCTGAAAGGATTTTGGCAGATTCCACCAACGGAAAGAGCAAATGAAATATCGGCATTTGTGACTCCAGATGGACTTTACCAATATAAAGTAATGCTATTCGGGATGAAAGGGTCATTTCAACGTCTCATGAATATGATCACCTCTTGTCTAGAAAAATGTGATGCCTACATAGATGACGTCATCATCTACAATGACACCTGGATAGAACATCAAAGCAACAATTCGAAAATTCTTTGACAGACTCACTGTTGCATGTTTGAGAGTTAATTTATCTAAACGTGAGTTCTGTCGTGCTAGTGTGACTTTCTTAGGACATTTTGTGGGACATGGACAAGTTAAACCAAAATATGCTAAAGTTGAGGCTAGTTCTAAATTCACTGTGCCTTAAAATAGTAATTTAATTGTATATGCTATTTTCCGTGTATAAATATATTATATCATATACACTGATAATTTATACGAGTTTTTTTAAACCTCAGATGTAAATTGGTTTGTGATAAAAAGAAAGTTTTATCCTATAAACCTTTCTTTTTATTTTATCGGGGAAGGTGTTACGTATATTTGATGTAAATCATTTAAGTTTGTTTGTCAGATTCAAATTTGACATTTTTGGGTTTAAAATTCGTTAGTTGGGAGAGATTGTCTAGAAATGGATGACCTATATAGTTTACAAGTAAACACCAGATGTTAACCTCATTTTCTGACCTTGCTTCAGAGTGTAAACAAGCTTCTAAAAGTAGTCTGTTTGTTTCTGCTTGTTGTTAGTGATTGTAGTCAAAATAGTAAGCGCGTGTTTATTTAAGGTCCGTGCGTCCCATGTAATCGATATTAATGTGGTACTTGTGCATTTTTTTGTCTGGGGATGTTTATCTACACGTCCGCGCTTCAAATATATAAAATGGAAGCTATCGTCAGTCTGACGAATGACTATTACGAGGATAAATATCACAGTGATCTAATCCGCTGCATTAAAACGTTTCTTTTTAGGGAACTATCTAGTGCCTATTATCACAGTTTGATCGTTTAGTCACCGTTCCAGATTAAACACAAACTGATCTAACATGGCTGCATAAAAAGCAATTGTTCTCTTGGATCTATTTATTTATCAATTCATTATCAATCATTTAGACTTTTATATTTATCAATTAACTATCAATGAATTACAGGATTGCCGAATGATCGGAACTCCAAATGCACCCGGTGTATGTCAGGCGCACGCTAGATGAGTTGGACATGGAGTGCAGAAAGTGCGAGAATAGAATAGGAGAGCTGTCGAATAGCTAAATGACACGTTTAATTTCCTCCCGCTGCCCACAATACATACATTGCATGAAATACATGTAGTAACTCACCTGATTAATACCTGTTATTTCATATCTTCATATTAACCGATTATAAATACTCATTAAATCAAACCAACTAAGTATGTATTTATAAATGTTTAATTTCTTAACAAGTTGACAATCCTTGCGATGCCTAATACAAATATTAACCTTTCGGAATGTGGCTAATATAGATAGCATATTTTTAATATCCGAAGTCATTTTAATTTCCGAACAGAAACCAAGCCTTCCTCAATTCGTGGCTATATTTTATATCTGGGTTTTGTTTAGAAAACCATTCGACCATGCTTATAAACATTCTTGATGGTCAAGACATGATGGTCAAGACTTGGTGGTCAATACTTGATGGTCAAGAGTTTGAACTTCGATGAATGATCTGTAGTAGACGAAAAAATATGATTTTGTGTTATAACAAACATTTAAATCTAAGATGTACTTCTCTATTGACATCCAGTTAACGATGTTTATATGCGTTGTTAAGATGTTCTTCTATCAGTCCAACTTTTAATAATGTTTCTTCTCTACAATGAAAAATCATGTACAATTTGCTTGCGATTGCTTTTAAAAAGTCCATGTTTGATCATTTTGTTCTATATGTCATTCCTTTTATGCGCCCTTCAATAGCAGTGTTTTCCGAGGATGTGTATGAGGCAAATATGGCTGAATAATAATAATAATAATAATAATAATAATAATAATAATAATAATAATAATAAGAAGAAGAAGAAGAAGAAGAAGAAGAAGAAGAAGAAGAAGAAGAAGAAGAAGAAGAAGAAGAAGAAGAAGAAGAAGAAGAAGAAGAAGAAGAAGAAGTAGTATAGGAGGAGGAATATTGTAAATATTTGTGACTTTTACGAGATTATCATCGCTAAACAGGAAAATAGGTTATTATTATTAATATCGCTTATTTACGTATCAAGTGATATTGAACTGGAAAATGAATGCACCATGAAATTCTCACTCGTATGTACCAGTGTCATTAACAATTTAAAATGTTATTCTAGTAAGACTATCTGATAAGAAAATTCTTTAGTTGCACCATTGTAGGCCTGAACACAAACACGTCATTGGTACGTTCGTTTTTCGACCACTGTGCCTCTTATAGCCCTAACCTTTTTGAACATTTTACATTGATTATAAATACAAATAGTACTATTAATAGTACCCCTACTCCATGGGCGTGGCATGAGCACGTATCTACGTATATCAACGAAGCATATGGGCATGATTTACTGAAAGAGATTAAACAGTCCTCTCATTTGATGTAGAATAGCTGCTTATCACTATAGAAACGCACGTGAAAATATCGTTGACGCTTATTTTTCTTTTGGATCAACCACCATATTAGTTCAGCTGCTAACTACTTATGCTTCTGTTTTCAGCCTCACGTTTTGAGTGCCATATAAGTCCATTATTTGGAAACATTAACAGATCCCAGTATTTATTGTATGCATTGAGGAATGTTAAATGAAGAAACTGGTGGTGTCTTCATGTATGATATACATTACCGAGAAATACGATATGCTGTAAGTTCGGTCTCAATGAACGGTTCAGTACTGTAAAGCTAAAAACTACAACTACAAACATACAATTGCATTTCTCAGTTCATCTCAAGCTTTAATTGCAATGGTGGACATTCTGTATATGATGTCATGATCATATCACCGTCTGTTTTCCGCCGCCTAAAAAAAAATAGTCCAGAGTACCCATAATTCCAGTTACGAGTCCCAGGAAAAAAGATAGAACGGTTAGAGCGAAGGCGATGTGATAATGCTTATAAGATGAGAATGACTCCCCGGCATTCACTGCAAATGCTATCAAGGCACCACAAAAAGCTGAAACAAAAATTGAAGTCAACTAAATTTATATCGACACGGGAGTTTTGTGGTATTGATGTTTTCATGAATTAAAAACATGATCTAAATTGGTTTCCATTCTTGAACGTAATAATACCTGTTATGTAATAGTAAATGTTTCGTAGTAATTATAGGTTACTGCAATTGAAAATATGAACGAGACTTATATTCGGATGAAAATACTGCCCAATCATGGAAGCAAGTTCATATTTTCTCCTACAACTTCAGCAACCTTTCGATAATATTCTCATTTTCTTATTCTACATAAGGCTTTTTTATAAAACAAAAATACACGACAAGAAACAAAGTAACTGAATGTATGCCGTATTTCAAACTAAATATACAAGCGCAGGTTCATCATTACACAATATGAACATGATTAATTCGCACTTAACTCCGCTATATAAATGTTACCTTAGTCGCGAGCTAGACATGATTTTAGAAACAAAATGGCTTTTTGGCTTACTTAAAACTGAAATTTGGAGTCATATTGTGCAGTTGCAAAGCATCAACTTTTCATTTCATCTGGAATGATTAGATTTTGGGATTTGCGTCGGATGTATGAAAGTTTGTGATGATGGACTGGATTTAATTGTGCCAATATAACATTAAGCACATCGGATTGCAGCGGCTACGGAGCAGAGTGCTGACATCTGCAAGTATGTTTCTGTTCTGTTACTGAATGTTTGAAATCATAATGTGGGGAAACAATGTTTTTGGATTGTAATTTTCAAAACGAAGAGACTGAATATAGATGTGCTTATTTCATTTTGAGTGCAGTAAGGAGGATGTAATTGCACTTGAAATATTTTCAAAATTACAGTACAATATCGAAATGTGTAATCAGCCTTGAAAACCCATGACATGTTCTATGCAATTCAGATTTGCAGAACTGAAATGAATATTTTAAGGAAATCCAGGATTTTAACTTTGAGTATATTTCTACCATTTTTATTACAAGGTGACTTGCATGTTATATGTAATAATCTAGCACTTTTATGAAATATGACGTCGAACACTCGCCTAAATCCAAAACATTGTATCAAAATAATTAATGCGGAATGTGGCAAAGCAGCTGCTATGCGGCAGTCCACGAAACGTGGATACAACGACTGCTGCTTCGAAATGAACTTGAGGTTGCATCAAGCAGGCAACATGGCTCGTTTAACTATCGTTCAAGCAATCAAATGAATTCTTTGCCTACTATATTTTGTAATTGATTCTATCAATAAATGACATTTATTTCAGAAAAAAAACAACTAATTATTGCATTTTTGGATTTAAGTATTTAGATTGCTTTGTGTCACGATAATATAATAAGACACTGAGAAAACAAACAAAATTAAACAATTAACTTGGACCTTAGAAGCTACATACATAAATGTCTGTGTTCCGACTCTTGTACGTTAAGGTATAGTCCATACAGATGTGTTATATCTGAACAAGAAGAAAGCATGTAGTACGTTACTTCCGCTAAAATTAAAAAGATATGCGAGAACACACTCTTTCAGAAAGGCATTCACCAATAGTGCAGGATCTATATGTATTAATTATAACTATTTTTCATCAAGCATTTAGTCTACAAAGAACTTACCTCCAGCAAAACTAAGACAGACGGCCACGAGGTACACCGATTTCTTTCCTGACATAAAAAACACAAAAATAATGACTAAAACTAGCGCCACAAGGAAGAACTGCCATGACAGAATCGAGATGATCATTACAGCACTAAACCTGCGCAAAAATGACTCTGAAAGGAAGCGGATGGAAAACAATAATATCGATACGACAGTAGAACTTAAAAATAAAACAGTTTATTTTTATCTTTAGAAAATGTGTCCCCCATTATGGTACTCTACTTTATGAAAAATTGTTATGAAACGGAAAAGTGACAATACAAATGAAAATGGTGATGTATATAGTTTCTAAAGTGATTGATTTAATTAATTATTTTGCCTTTTAATCAATATTTATGTTGCTTCAAAAACATTTCGGTGTAATTTGACAGTTACTCTCACATTTTATATAGGAAGGATTTCCTACAAATGGTGGACAGTGTTATCATAGACAAAAATAATGATTTCAAGCTTAAACGGCAAATAAAAAATATTTCGAGATAAATCTATCCATCTAGATCTTACAAAGGGATACATGTGACAAAAATTGAATTAATAATTTTATTGATATTTTTGTATTGTCGTCATCAATACCGTCATGAACATCATAATAGTTGTAAGCTTTTGATGTATTCATTTCTGATTATTTGACATTGTCACTATTATCATCATCGTCGACACCAACAAGGTCGACAATATTTCGCACGTCATTTTCTTTGTTGTAAACTTTAGTTTGCCTTACCTGGAAGAACGTTGTCTTTAATGTTCTCGCATTTTTTAACGCCGTCCTGGTACAAGTAATCATCCCAGAGACCACCGAAGTTCTTTAAACCGAAGACAGAATCTGTTGAATGCCAGTAGGGAATAGCAAATCCAATCAGGTCGATGACGAAACAAATGATCAGTAAACCGAACACGATCTTACAAATGCGGGTCGTGTCTACAAAACCCATTCTCGCACCTTGCCGTCTTCTTGTTATATTTGGCAAACCAAATACTTTGTACAAATTTGACACAGCTTGTTTATATTTAAATGGCAGAATAGATTTGATTGTAAACATCAAGGTTCACTTTATATTATAAATGTTTGCCCAATAACTATCATCTGGAACTAAATATAATTAAAATTGTAAATGGCACATTATTCGATGCTTTTCAAGACTACGGTCAATCTTAGAACAATAAAGATTGATCGATATAAATAAGATATAACTTCTTCCTTCCAAAACCAAATCTAAAATGAGTTACGACTTATTTAATTTAGTCACCATATGTTTATATCCGTGATGTGTATTGTGGTTTTGCTCTACATTGAGACGTTCTGGATTTCGTTATTGAGTAGGTTTCGTCTATGATTCACATCAGTTAAAAGGCAATATAACTACTTGCCGTAATGGCGCATATCCAACGATAAAAAAGTGAATTAAATACACAGTCGGGGAATAAACTGAATCAAACTTTTAATGAGATATGCATGTAGCTGCAAGCAAGCAATTTGGACGTACCTACTTAAACTGTTTGAAAAAAATATAGTGTCATTCATGTGCAATGATATTTTCACTCATGTTTTCTATATTATTTAATGTTGTTACCAACTCGAACATTTTCACTATTTTTTTCAATTGAAAAGTAGCTGTAGATGTCAAAAGTAAAACCTTTCGTAGAAACCCCATGTCTGGAGGTGCGTGATTGTAATATAAATGTTATCGTAGTTTTTGTTGATTGTAATATAAATGTTATCGTAGTTTGTTAATTACATCGAAGTTTTGCATTCACTGGCCTAAAGCAGGCCATTCAACACCCAGTTTTGTATATACGGGCCTGAAACAGACCATTCAACGCTCGGTTTTGTACACATAGACCAGAAACAAATCAGTCAACACTAAATCAACACTTAGTTTTGCATTCACAGGCCTAAAGCAGACCATCCAATGATTAGTTATGTAGATACGGCCAGCAACAAACCATTCAATGCTCAGTTTAGTATACTCAAGCTTGCAACAAGCCACTGAATCCTCAATTTAGTATACACAGGCCTGCAAAAGATCATTCAATGTTCGGTTTTATATACACATGAAGAGGATAAATTGCACTTGCAAAGTAAAAACAGATTTTAAAACAAAATTCATAAGAATGCAAGTGATGTGACAATATGGTAATAAAGTAAAGTAACCTAGAAAATAAAGGAAAACTTATGAAGACAAAACACAATGACAAAAGCTACGTGATGGAAAATATATCTCGTTGTATGTTTATATGCGTGCGTGTGTGTATGTGTTTGTGTGTGTTTGGATTTTAACGTATATTTAACAGTTTTTCAGTCATATCGATACGATGCACAGTTTAGCAGTTTATAGTGATGTCTAGCACTGGAGCATCATGACGTGGACATTTATCATCATGACTTACCCAGTCACATTATCCTGACACCAGGCCGACCAGTCCTAACACTAACCTCCTAGGGCTGAGCGCCAAGCGAGGCTGCTGCTAGTACCATTTTAATAAGTATTTTGTATGACGCGACAGGGGCTCGAATCCGCGACCTATCGCATCTGAAATATGCACAAGTTAAGCCAGATAAAATAAAATGAAATAAGATAGGACAAGATGAGATAAGCTATATTTAAATTCGGTCTTTAGTAATGCTTAAAAAGTGTAGACCTATTAAAATTGAAAATTAATATAGATAAAATGTACGTAGTTCGTTCGTAAGATTATCAGAGGTTTTTCTATATTATTGGTTGCGATACATTAGTTGCTTCCTGGTTAATTTTCTCGATGAAACTCCACTGAATGAACCATCTTTAATTTGCCGCCGACAAACCCGATGTAGTCAATAACACCGAGGATTCCAATAACAAGACCCATTACAAAGTTGGATTCAAATTTATCCCTGATAATCCAATCTCCCGTGTCTGAACGAATAATGAATTTCACTCTAAAAAATACCTTTTCCGGGTAAGATGTGAGATTATCACTGCTGCGCGTTCGTCGTTCATGGTAGCATCAACGTTACCATGAATTCGAAATGTTGACCAACAGTGAGATGCTCCATCACGTTTGAATTCATTAAAACAATCACGGATTTTACTTATTATGGTTTTATCATCTATTAGACTCTTTGGTTTATCAGAGACTCTATCGAGATTAAATTTAGCATTTTCCCAGGGTTTAATTTTCGATAATCTCTCGAACTCCTTCATGTTATAATTAAAACAAGTATTTAAATAGAGAATTTATTATATAATGAATCATTGCAAATGGCTCATGATTGGATCAGTAACCCCGTGTAACAAATCATGCAGAAAAGAGTTCTGTGGGTATCATATGCAAAGCGTTCGACGCGGAAGCCTTGGTCCAATTCCATGAATAAGATGTAGGGTAGGGGGTGAGAGGAATATCACAATTATGTCTCGGTTGTGATGGCAAGAGATACAGAGAGTTGAAGCGTTACTATGACAAACGAGCTAAGAATTCGATCAATAACTCTGACCCTGACAGCGTCCTTGACAAGGTTATAAGAACTCCTCAAGACTATATCGGAAGATTCTCAAGTATGATTCAACCAAAGAATGAATTAGACAAACAATAGTATAGTATATAAATGAACCAAGAAGTCCGACCCCATCCCCTGATTCCAAATTATGAAGCGTCTCGTGACGGTACTGTCAGACACCGTAGATTGAAGAAACCGGTTGGTTCTGATAATGGTATGGGATATTTGAAGTTTAGCACTGGAGGGAAAACTTATCTTAATCATAGAATCGTATACGAATGTTTCCATGGATTGATCGAAGATGGTTTTGTTATCGATCACATTTATCTAATCCAAGGAATAATTCTTTGAATAATCTAGAAGTTGTTACACAGAGTGAGAATTTAAAACGAGGATTAACTTGTACTTATAAATCAATTGGGAAAAGACCCGTAAAATCTTTTAATACAGCAACTAACGAAGAGATTATATTTAAGTCTATGAATGAAGCCGGTAGATATTTCGATATTTGTGAATCCTCAATATGGTTTGTAGCAAAGGGAACGACCCGATCAGCGATTTCCAAATGGAATGGACAAAACATTCAATTTATTGATGTATAAAATCTGATTTGTTTACAAAAAATAAAGAAATTTTAACAAATTAATAAATTTACTATTTTTTTGACTGATTTTTGTCTGTTTTTGTTGTTTTTTGTCTGATTTTGACTGATTTTCAGTGGTTTCAGTCGGGTAAAGTAGTCGATGCTGCATGGGATTTCTCGTAGACTTTTTCATGAAAAATGACTTACCCGAGAGTGTTAGTAAAAAATAAATAACGCAGACGCCAACGTCGTTGTCATTTACCCTCGTTGCTGCTATGAGTTAACAATGAATATCACTACGATGAAAATCCTTAGGATTTCACAAACAGACTAATTTGTAAGACTTCGCCGCGTAAATCAATTAGATTATTGGACTGGTCAGTGAGTCTGAAATTAATTCTCGTTAGTGAATCATTATGACATCGCAAATAGACTGGATTAGTTGGATCCTCGATTATTAAAAATCCTGGAAGAGCTGTTGGTGCAAATGAATATAAAATATATCCCTGCTGAGCTTGATTTGATCGCTCAAGATTTATTTGATAGATTCCTTCGATAACATCACATACTAAATTCAATGCTATCACTGAGGTTATATTCACGTTGAGCGGAGCGATATGCCTGCCGCCTCCGTCTGGGTCATTATTATGTGTCAGGATAGTTGTTTGTGGTTGTGGTGCTGTTTTTTTTCATGCGTCATGGATTTTTTGGAAACCTTCATCGATGGCATCATTGAGAGATTTTTTATCACTGGGACGTTATATCCGCGTAGTTTGAACGTGGGAATATCTTCTACACGTATATTATTTTCCATTGCAAACTCTATTTTCGTTCTAGGATTATCGTCACCTAATATCTCTTGAATAAGTTTCAAATTATATGTTTCCATGTCGTCGATGATATTATTACATGTTTCTACGACGCTGATAAATTCATCTCGGGTGAGAGAGACGGATTTAAGAGAGATTAACAACAGAGAAATATCATTATTCATCGCTGTGAACATTTCGATGATAATATCCCATTGAGCAGATTGATAATCTGTTTGGTTGTTCTCATATTCCGCTCTACTGAAAAAATACCGTTTATCGTAATCTATATAGCTTTTTACTGGATTATCAGATTTTATCCTGTCGGTGGTATAATAATTTTTTCGGTTCAGGTAGTATGTTAACTTGTCGAAGTGGATTTTCAGGCCAACCCAGTATAGTTCTTTTTGAACTCTGATAGATATCTACGACATAACTAGGTGAGTTGATCTCCATCGCGGATGATAACTTCGGCTCGTGGACCGTTATAGCGATTTTCGATTCTGCTCCAGTAATAGATTTTATTCTACGCTGGAATTCAGCATTGATTTGTTCGATTTGGTATGACCCAGATGGTATCGAAACAACGTTCCAGTCTGGAGTTCCATCGGGTTTATTCTTATTCGCAAATACCAAGGAATTATTTGGTTGTTGACCGCCAAATGCTACCGACCTAATATTAGGCCAACTGTGATACACTCGTAATTTTGCTAACGCGATTTCCTTCACGGGGACTGGGATAATGAAATTTACACTGAATTCAGGATTCGTTGATGTTATTGAGATCATGCTGGTTTTCGGGTTTGTGTTCTCCACTATCCGGGCTGTGTTCTCCACTATTTGTTGAAGTAGTTCTTGCGGTGTTGTCATTGTTATTATATTCATGTTGTCACTCTAATTTTGATATCGCGGAATCATAAATACTTACCATCACTGAGAATTCACTATCTGATATAAATATATCATCGAGCGACGACGATATCAACGAGGATAATTGCGAGTACGCGGTTGATACAACATGAAATTTAATTAAATAATCTTGCAGTTTACACTCACTGCATGATGATATTTTTTTGGTTATAATCGAAATTATTCCCGCAATTGTTGTCGCCGCGGATATACAAATTGGAACAGCTATCGGAGCAATAATTGTCACCGAAGATAGTATTATACCAGCTCCGGCGATTACACCACTCACCGAGTACACGGTAACATCAATTGCGGTGATTCTTCGTCGGTATTTTATTATTTTTATTTGATACTCCTCAGTGAGGGTTTTGAGTCTATTTTGAAATTCTCTGACCTGATCATAGCGATATTGAGATACCGAAGGTACCGTTGATGACGACATTTTATTCTCAAATCAGTTTACGATTTCAATTGAAACCGCTAGTGAAATTGCTTTGCAATTTTCAGTTTAGTTGTTTACTCAAATCTGGTACGAATTCCACATACCATGATACCGAAATTCTAACCAAATTTTTATCAGTGGATGCTATCGTGAACTGTTCAGTTGTATCCTTGTCGATGATTGTTGATATCGTATTGTTGACCCCAGATGAACTCGATGATATATTAAATTCAGTTGGTATTACTGTGTTAATCGATAAATACCTTTGACGGTTGCAGTGATATCTAATTTGTTGTTTGTGGGTGTCCACGCAAATGATCCGTGTTGGATCGTGTATGTTACGTTATTGGTTTTCGCATGAGGGATTTTTGTTTTTTCAACGATTTTTATCATCCTCGTTGCATCCTCCTTGATTGCCTAGATGGTGTTTCTTATCTCATCGATGATGTTTTTAATATCGGGAAGGTTTATATCAATTTTATCCAGCGTGGTTGCAAAGAATTTCTCGATGATATTTTTACGAAATGATGTAAACTTTTCAACGTGATCTGCATATTTGCTTTGAAGTGTTGATAGTTCCAACATAGAATCTTTTATCGTTGTGAGCTTCGGTGTAGTCACCGGTGGATTTCCAAGGAAATCTAGTAACGGCTTGTCAATATTGTTAATTCGTTCCAAGATAGTTGAAACAAGTATGCCCGGTTTGAGTTTATCCTGATCGGAAAATAACGCGATAGTGCCTTCGGGTATGCCACTTTGTTTAACTAAAATATCATTCAGGGAAACATTACTAGATTTCAATTTACCCTGATTGGAAAACAACGCGATATTGCCTTCGGTTGCGTCTCGTTGTTTAACTAAAATATCATCCAGGGAAACATTACTAGATTTCAATATACCTTGACGATCTTGAAATACAACTATTTCCCCGGGGTCAACACTTGTTAAGTTCAACGTCTCAGCGATTTCATCGATTATTTTTTTTTATATCACCGGTTGCAGTGCCATCGGCGGAGGGTTTCTTCAGCGCTGATAGAGGTCTTCCCCAAATATCAATCATGTTATTGTAAAACTCTCTCTCTCTCTCTCTAAAAAGCGATTGCTGGTGTATTCATTCACGACAACATGTGGTGGTTTTCCAGATGTTGAAATAGCATCAAGAACATTCAATGCTTCGCTTCCGCATATTGGTGGATCATTCATTTGTTGTGTTGGTAGCGTGGAATATCAACGCCTCACTTTGTGAGGAGTTTTTAAGCGGTTTATATAGCGGTTAAATTCCTTCGGTGGTGCTAATCCATATGAATCAAAATAAACAATTGCACGTGGATCAATCGCGTATGCAACCCAATGGGTTCCGGGTCCGGTGCTGTTATCGAGATTAATGATGCCGGTTTCAACGCTATTTGGTTGTGTCGGTAACTGATCTTTCATAAAGACACCTCTGAAGTTTTTAATCGCGAGCTTTTTAGCAGCATCGAGTAAATCAAAATTGGACATAGGAACTATAGATTCCTCAGTCAAAGACTCTACAACCATCGGTTTGGAAATCGAAGATTTCTGGGTTAATAAACCGTTCCTGGCAGTCTTAGACACTTTCCGCTGTACTATGAATACGGGGTTCCTGGCAGTCTTAGACCCTTCCCGCTGTACCATGAATACGAAGTTCCTGGTAGTCTTAGACCCTTTCCCTTCTTTTTTTATATCCCTTCCCGGTTGCTTTCTTTAGTGCCATTCCTGCCGCGGTACCAACGGCTCCTAACGCCGCTGCTTTAGCCACCGCTGGGGCAGCTGCAGCAATCAATGCTGGTAACTCAGCTAACAACGGGAATATACCGCTTGATTTTTTCATGTCACTGATCGCAGCTGCAGAGAGAATGATCTGAACCCGTTTTTATCTTTGAAAGCATCATTAAAGTGTTTTACTTGACGAGTTGTCAGTGACAATTTATTCTGACCACCAGTCATCTGATTGGGTTTCAGTGTTATTGTAGTTCCGCATTTTTTAGCTGATTCTGATTGCAATTTCTTGAGTTGACCGGGAGTTAACGCAACACTAATATAACTGTATTTCATTATACAATAACAGATTGATCTAATTGTTACATGTTTTTGGACCACTACTTGTTTTCTACTGGTGCATCTACCACTCTCATTCTTCCGCCAACACCTTCGAGTAGCATTGATTTATCGCTGAGAATGACAGCAAACGCTATATGATTCGGGATAAGAACAACATCACCCACCGCATTAGTCGGACGCTTTACACTGGCTCTAAAGTGTATATCAACGACGGATTGTCTTGTTAAATCAAGATGTTTCAGCGAAAAATAATAAATCTGATATAGGCTTTTAAAATCATATTGTGATATTTGTAGACCAGTATCAACATTTTGATCGCGCGCCATATATGTCAACAACCGACGATACACGCGTGCAATATGATTGTTCTCGTAATCAAGTTGTATATCCTCGGATGGTTCCTGTTGGCCGTTTATTCTCAGCGAGACTTCACTAACGCCTAATTTATCAAATATCATATGGCTACGTGTTTGATTGTCTAATCTCGTTTTATCCTGTAACGCAACGAATATATGACGTGGAGCTGAAACACCTTGTCGCGCTGCCAGGTGCCATGTAAATGTACCAGTAATATCAGAATCTATGGTATCTGTGGACACCGATAACCAACTCATCAGCGACTTTCCTCCTTGGTCCATAAATGATAGTAATTTCTCCTCTGTGGTGATTGATGGAGTCAACACTGGCATCCACAGTGATAGTTTTGATAATTTAACTTTACCGGCGGCAGCATCAGCACTACGCCAAATTGCACCATCATCAGTACCCTTTCGCACGAGTACTAGTGTATGCTTTGCTCCATAGATGACTTTTCGGACATTTCTGAAGAATCCAAATATATGATGTAGTGGAATCGCGCATGAAAATTGTCGACGCGCTCCTTGTAGCATTGCTTTGCGCGTTGCATATCCTAGATTGTAATCAGGATTAATACTTCCGACAATATCAAAGGCGGCTGCTGGTCTTGCTCGGTGTTCATAAGAATTAGCTGCTGGTTGTGGATCAGATGCAGTATCTTGTGGTTTTCGTATTTTAATATACGGAGAGTGATTAGGATTATCAGTAATATCCTTAGCAAACATCATAGTTGGACCTGCCGATCTTGTATAATCGTCAGAATATCTTGCTAACCCTATTATTGTTGTAGCAACATCAACATCATTCTCAATGGTTTCAATATCTTTTCCATCTATGAGATATCTAGCGCTAGTAAATAACGCCATGATCCCATTATTGACAAATCCCACTCGGATAAGTGGGTCATTTGCGTATGATGGATCATTATGAGCAGCATCATTTGTTACGAGTTTTCCTTTGTCTTCGATAAATGCTACACAAGGCAAAAAGTATTTACTGGTATCATGAACTTGAAGTTCGATTCTTGATCGAAGATCTGCTTGTATTGCCTGATAGGCATACAATTGATAATCACCTACTGAATCAGCCTTGCGCACTGGGGCGTCCATATCAAACGCTGGATCAGGTGACGGTTTGAACATTATATATATCTCCTTGATTTATCAGCGTCTAAATCATCAACGTCGTCGTGTTTTTTTTAAGCCACTTCCCGCTATCATATTTGCGGTTATGTTATCTTGGGTGTTAGTCATCAGCGACGATAGTTCCTGATCCACTGCGTTATTTACTTTTTTACTAACACTCGCGAGCATTTCCGCTGTAGATGGTAACGGTCCCGGTTTCTTTCGCCGTCGAACTAGGGCTGTTAGTTTATCCCGAGCGGCCGAAAATGCTTTCCCGGCAGCATCTCTAACGGCGCTAATACCCTTATCACGAATAACACCCTGCAATGATATTACCGAGACCATCACCATAGTATGTTATATAAACAGGAAATCGTGAGTTTACTACATAGACGCTGGTTGATTTATCTTGGTTGTAGTGTATGATCATCTTTTTTAAATGATATTTATCTAATGCGGAAATAATTTCCAATCCAAAGGATTTTCAGTCATGGTGTTTAATCACTATGATAACCATGGTGAGCCGTATGATTTTCCACTAACTCATCAATGAAACCTCGATATGTTGCAATGTTCATGATACCACCTTGAAATAACCGCATGCAGATATCAGCTGCTTCATTAATTATTTCCGGTGAGTTATTTCCGGCTCGTTTCCCTCCGATGAGAACCTCTAATCGTGCTATATCACCGAGAATATTACCAGGACAACTAACTAAACCACTACTTGAAAAAGCCTTTTGATATCCATCTCCGTTTTTACTAGTTGCACCCTTTTCAGAATCAGCTTCTGATATTTCCTGGAGAGGTTGGGATACAAAAGGTGCAACTGGTGTCGGTGGTTTTTCCATTCGATGTATCAACTTTTCAAATCTCTCGAATTCTTCATCGTTGTGTGGTAGTGTGGACTTATCGATTCTTGCTAAATGTAGTTTTTTTTTCTTCAAGTCTCCCTACTAGTTATAGCGTCTTCATATCCTTGTTTCATATATTGTTCTCGTTGACCCTTTGGAAATGAATCAACGATAAATTGAGCAAATTCTTTATCAGTCTTAAGTTTTTTAATATCATCTATCACATCACGTTTAAATATCTTTTTAGGGTCAAGATCTCTTCGTTCTGTTTTACCTTTTTGTTGTTCTTGCTGAAATTCAGGTGATGGTGGGATAATATCAATATCACCTGGTAGTTCAGTTTCTTCTTCTTCTGTAAGTGGTGCTTGGAGTTCAGGTGGTGGGGATCTAATATCACCTAATCGTTCTTGTTGTTCTTTTTGTTTTACAGCGGTTATTATATCACCAGGAAGTGTTTTTAAAGATTTTTTTGTTTGTTTGGATCTTTTTGCTGTTTTTTCAAGTTCACCAATAAGAGGTTTTTCTTTTCTTGGTTCGTCCTTGGGAATATCCCCCCCCCCCATATAGTTCGCTCAGTAGCTGATATTATCCCTTTTGCTGCTTCCCTTGTTGCTATAGTAACAGGTTGAAATAATTGTTCAGATCCAACAGAAAGGTCAGTCTGAAGACTCTGCCGATTTTGTAATTTACTCCTGACAGAATCACGGACAGGTATATATTTTTTGATAGCCGCCAGCCTCTCTCTCGCCGATCGAGTGGTTAATGCTTCATTTACCATTATTGAAATCGTAAACAATCTTCCAAATTGAATCTCGAAAGCGTCGAATTCAATGTTAAGTGAAAAAGTATACGGGAAATCCTATGTTAAATCGGGCATTTGACCCGACCGAGACCACATTGATATTTTGGTGTTCCGTGGTGATATTTTGGTCGAATTTGCTGATTTTTGTTAAATGTTTGTTAAATTTTGTCCGAAAAAAACGCCGAATTCAATGTTAAGTGAAAAAGTCTACAGGAAATCCCATGCAAAATCGGGCATTTGACCGGACCGAGACCACTAAAAAAAGCGTCGAAAAACCATCAGCGCGGACAAAAAAGCACCAAAATCAGACAAAAAAGTATTTACTATGAAATTTTCAGTAGTAAAAAAATATTTTACAACTCTTGTAGTAAAACATCCATTGATAAATGCCAGTATATAATTTCACCGCTATTGTTAACTAAAACCGCTATCCGAAAGGGGATTTTTGTTTTGTTCAATTAACAATCTTATATTTCTAATCTTCAAATTAACCTCTTTTTTCAATTCATAATCTCGGCCCAATTCTTTTCGTATTCCTTCCACGATAGTAAATAGCGGGACAAATACACTTACATCGTTACAACACGCAAGTGAGTCTCGAATGGAATTCTTATTTTTTTTTAATAGCGTATACTTCTTTGGTAACATGTATTTGTTCGTAATTATACCGTACTCTATATCTTGAAAGTCAGACATAATTTGGTCAGGGTTTAGGTTGTCAGATAATTTAATTTCTTGTTTTTTTAATTTATAAATTTCGGATACAATGTTATCGATATTTTCAGAGTTCATTTTATATAATTATATATAAATCTAATATAAAAATATATATTTTTTCAAAAATGAACCCCCGTTCGTGGTAAGTTGTTGTATCATCTTACTCACGCCAGGGGATATTATGAGATGATATATGAACCCCCGTTCTTGGTAAGTTGTTGTGTCATCTTACTCACGGCCAAGTGATATTATGAGATAATATATGAATCCCCATTCGTGGTAAGTTGTTGTATCATCTTATTCACGGCCAAGGGATATTATGCAATGATATATGATGATGAATCATGTCCGTGCTAAGGTGTTTGATCATCTTAGTACGTCCAGGGATTATATGATTAACCCCATTCGGAACCTCTTCGGTGTATTTACATCGAAGACGCCCAGAGGTTACATATATGACAGCACATCTCGTAGGGCCCAGTCAGGTGTATTTTCATCTAACTACGCCTAAAACGTATCCCCCGCGAGTAAGTCTAATTCGCCAAATAGCGGGTTAGACCCACAAGAGGATACGTTTGATGAATGGACAGCACAAACAATAGATTATATATCACGAAGCATATTCTAAGAGTGAATTTAATTCGTCAAATAACGGGTTATAATTACAAGATGATATGGTAGTTATATACAGAATGACGTCAATGATGTGGTATTTGATAATAGATGATAAAGGGACGGCACGTACTACATATAACATAAAATTAATGTCAATGAATGATAAACATTCCTACATTCAAATTGCAACCACTACCCCACCCACAAAGCCACCCTGGGTTGAATTTAAAAAATCATTCACACCACGGTTCGGTGTGGTTGGTATATATGGTTGCGATTTGAATTTCGGAGGTGCCCCCCCCAAAAAAAATTAAAACCATCTTTCGGCAGCCGTTGACAATAATGCCTGTTACGGGTTTTGAACCACGACCTTTCAGTATAGCCCCGCTACACGTTACCGATTGAGCTAATGGTTCTTATACAAACCACTTGCGCTTTTATATAATATAAACTAATACAATCAAACACGAACAGATGTGATGTATGTCAAACGTATATGAATGCACAGTCGCATTATTTTAAATTTATATATTCACTGACAATATAAAACAGAGCCGAGTATTTGTAAATACTGCATATTTTATTCATTTTCAGATTGAACTAACTGTTTTGCAGATAATGTGCAAATTAAACGAGAACAGATGTGACACGCACTGGTAATATATGTAGATCACCGATCAATATTAGCTCGAACTGACTGTACTGTACAATGAATGATGTGAATATACAGGACATGAATCTATATATCTTTGTTGTACTTGTTGACAGTATTAAAACAGAATCGAATATTCGAAAGAAGAAAAAAAAAGACAAAAAAAGAATACAGCTGTTTGTAAACACTTTATTTCCCACAAAATAGATTATACTTTCGCTGAAGTTTGACGAATCGACCCCGTTATTAAATATTTACTAGGAAGCCTAAATTTGTCAAACAAACCTTTCTATAAAATATTAACGAGAAGGAAGTTTAAAAATACGCCTAAAAAGTTGGTCTGTTCACCCCCTCTGCTGCTGAGCCTAAACATGCATACATGCCTACATGCCTACATGCATGCCTACATGCCTACATGCATGCCTACATGCCTACATGCCTACATGCATGCCTACATGCCTACATGCCTACATGCATGCCTACATGCCTACATGCCTACATGCATGCCTACATGCCTACATGCATGCCTACATGCCTACATGCCTACATGCATGCCTACATGCCTACATGCATGCCTACATGCCTACATGCCTACATGCAAGCCTACATGCCTACATGAGTGCCTACATGCCTACATGCATGCCTACATGCCTACATGCCTACATGCCTACATGCATGCCTACATGCCTACATGCTACATGCATGCCTACATGCCTACATGCCTACATGCATGCCTACGTGCCTACATGCATGCCTACATGCCTACATGCATGCCTACATACCTACATGCCTATATGCATGCCTACATGCCTACATCCCTACATGCCTACATGCATGCCTACATGCCTACATGCCTACATGCATGCCTACATGCCTACATGCCTACATGCATGCCGACATGCCTACATGCATGCCTACATGCCTACATGCATGCCTACATGCCTACATGCCTACATGCATGCCTACATGCCTACATGCATGCCTACATGCCTACATGCATGCCTACATGCCTACATGCCTACATGCATGCCTACATGCCTACATGCCTACATGCATGCCTACATGCCTACATGCCTACATGCATGCCTACATGCCTACATGCCTAAATGCATGCCTACATGCCTACATGCCTGCATGCATGCCTACATGCCTACATCCCTACATGCCTACATGCATGCCTACATGCCTACATGCCTACATGCATGCCTACATGCCTACATGCCTACATGCCTACACGCATGCCTACATGCCTACATGCCTACATGCATGCCTACATGCCTACATGCCTACATGCCTACATGCCTACATGCATGCCTACATGCCTACATGTATGCCTACATGCCTACATGCATGCCTACATGCCTACATGCATGCCTACATGCCTACATGCATGCCTACATGCATGCCTACATGCCTACGTGCCTACATGCATGCCTACATGCCTACATGCCTGCATGAATACATGCCTACATGCATGCCTACATGCCTACATGCATGCCTACATGCCTACATGCCTACATGCATGCCTACATGCCTACATGCCTACATGCATGCCTACATGCCTACATGCGTGCCTACATGCCTACATGCGTGCCTACATGCCTACATGCATACATGCGTGCCTACATGCCTACATGCCTACATGCGTGCCTACATGCCTACATGCTTACATGCGTGCCTACATGCCTACATGCCTGCCTGCGTGACTACATGCCTACATGCATGCCTGCGTGCCTACATGCCTACATGCATGCCTGCGTGCCTACATGCCTACATGCATGCCTGCGTGCCTACATGCCTACATGCCTGCATGCCTGCGTGCCTACATGCCTACATGCCTGCATGCCTGCGTGCCTGCATGCCTACATGCCTGCATGCCTACATGCCTGCATGACTGCGTGCCTACATGCCTACATACCTACATGCCTGCGTGCCTAAATGCCTACATGCCTGCGTGCCTACATGCCTACATGCCTGCGTGCCTACATGCCTACATGCCTACATGCCTGCGTGCCTACATGCCTACATGCTTACATGCCTGCGTGCCGACATGCCTACATGCCTACATGCCTGCGTGCCTACAGGCCTGCGTGCCTACATGCCTACATGCCTACATGCCTGCGTGCCTACATGCCTACATGCCTACATGCCTATAGGCCTGCGTGCCTACATGCCTACATGCCTACATGCCTGCGTGCCTACATGCCTACATGCCTACATTCCTGCGTGCCTACATGCCTACATGCCTACATGCCTGCGTGCCTACATGCCTACATGCTTACATGCCTGCGTGCCTGCCTCCATGCCTACATGCCTGCGTGCCTGCCTCCATGCCCACATGCCTATATGCATGCGTCCCTCCCTCCCTCCCTCCCTCCCTACATCCATACATACCTACATACATACCTACATACATACCTACCTACCTACCTACCTACCTAAGGGAATCGCTACAAAGGCCCAGGTAAGTGATGCTACCAACGAGGCACTAAGGGAATCGCTACAAAGGCCCAGGTAAGTGATGCTACCAACGAGGCACTAAGGGAATCGCTACAAAGGCCCAGGTAAGTGATGCTACCAACGAGGCACTAAGGGAATCGCTACAAAGGCCCAGGTAAGTGATGCTACCAACGAGGCACTAAGGGAATCGCTACAAAGGCCCAGGTAAGTGATGCTACCAACGAGGCACTAAGGGAATCGCTACAAAGGCCCAGGTAAGTGATGCTACCAACGAGGCACTAAGGGAATCGCTACAAAGGCCCAGGTAAGTGATGCTACCAACGAGGCACTAAGGGAATCGCTACAAAGGCCCAGGTAAGTGATGCTACCAACGAGGCACTAAGGGAATCGCTACAAAGGCCCAGGTAAGTGATGCTACCAACGAGGCACTAAGGGAATCGCTACAAAGGCCCAGGTAAGTGATGCTACCAACGAGGCACTAAGGGAATCGCTACAAAGGCCCAGGTAAGTGATGCTACCAACGAGGCACTAAGGGAATCGCTACAAAGGCCCAGGTAAGTGATGCTACCAACGAGGCACTAAGGGAATCGCTACAAAGGCCCAGGTAAGTGATGCTACCAACGAGGCACTAAGGGAATCGCTACAAAGGCCCAGGTAAGTGATGCTACCAACGAGGCACTAAGGGAATCGCTACAAAGGCCCAGGTAAGTGATGCTACCAACGAGGCACTAAGGGAATCGCTACAAAGGCCCAGGTAAGTGATGCTACCAACGAGGCACTAAGGGAATCGCTACAAAGGCCCAGGTAAGTGATGCTACCAACGAGGCACTAAGGGAATCGCTACAAAGGCCCAGGTAAGTGATGCTACCAACGAGGCACTAAGGGAATCGCTACAAAGGCCCAGGTAAGTGATGCTACCAACGAGGCACTAAGGGAATCGCTACAAAGGCCCAGGTAAGTGATGCTACCAACGAGGCACTAAGGGAATCGCTACAAAGGCCCAGGTAAGTGATGCTACCAACGAGGCACTAAGGGAATTGCTACAAAGGCCCAGGTAAGTGATGCTACCAACGAGGCACTAAGGGAATCGCTACAAAGGCCCAGGTAAGTGATGCTACCAACGAGGCACTAAGGGAATCGCTACAAAGGCCCAGGTAAGTGATGCTACCAACGAGGCACTAAGGGAATCGCTACAAAGGCCCAGGTAAGTGATGCTACCAACGAGGCACTAAGGGAATCGCTACAAAGGCCCAGGTAAGTGATGCTACCAACGAGGCACTAAGGGAATCGCTACAAAGGCCCAGGTAAGTGATGCTACCAACGAGGCACTAAGGGAATCGCTACAAAGGCCCAGGTAAGTGATGCTACCAACGAGGCACTAAGGGAATCGCTACAAAGGCCCAGGTAAGTGATGCTACCAACGAGGCACTAAGGGAATCGCTACAAAGGCCCAGGTAAGTGATGCTACCAACGAGGCACTAAGGGAATCGCTACAAAGGCCCAGGTAAGTGATGCTACCAACGAGGCACTAAGGGAATCGCTACAAAGGCCCAGGTAAGTGATGCTACCAACGAGGCACTAAGGGAATCGCTACAAAGGCCCAGGTAAGTGATGCTACCAACGAGGCACTAAGGGAATCGCTACAAAGGCCCAGGTAAGTGATGCTACCAACGAGGCACTAAGGGAATCGCTACAAAGGCCCAGGTAAGTGATGCTACCAACGAGGCACTAAGGGAATCGCTACAAAGGCCCAGGTAAGTGATGCTACCAACGAGGCACTAAGGGAATCGCTACAAAGGCCCAGGTAAGTGATGCTACCAACGAGGCACTAAGGGAATCGCTACAAAGGCCCAGGTAAGTGATGCTACAACGAGGCACTAAGGGAATCGCTACAAAGGCCCAGGTAAGTGATGCTACCAACGAGGCACTAAGGGAATCGCTACAAAGGCCCAGGTAAGTGATGCTACCAACGAGGCACTAAGGGAATCGCTACAAAGGCCCAGGTAAGTGATGCTACCAACGAGGCACTAAGGGAATCGCTACAAAGGCCCAGGTAAGTGATGCTACCAACGAGGCACTAAGGGAATCGCTACAAAGGCCCAGGTAAGTGATGCTACCAACGAGGCACTAAGGGAATCGCTACAAAGGCCCAGGTAAGTGATGCTACCAACGAGGCACTAAGGGAATCGCTACAAGGCCCAGGTAAGTGATGCTACCAACGAGGCACTAAGGGAATCGCTACAAAGGCCCAGGGTAAGTGATGCTACCAACGAGGCACTAAGGGAATCGCTACAAAGGCCCAGGTAAGTGATGCTACCAACGAGGCACTAAGGGAATCGCTACAAAGGCCCAGGTAAGTGATGCTACCAACGAGGCACTAAGGGAATCGCTACAAAGGCCCAGGTAAGTGATGCTACCAACGAGGCACTAAGGGAATCGCTACAAAGGCCCAGGTAAGTGATGCTACCAACGAGGCACTAAGGGAATCGCTACAAAGGCCCAGGTAAGTGATGCTACCAACGAGGCACTAAGGAATCGCTACAAAGGCCCAGGTAAGTGATGCTACCAACGAGGCACTAAGGGAATCGCTACAAAGGCCCAGGTAAGTGATGCTACCAACGAGGCACTAAGGGAATCGCTACAAAGGCCCAGGTAAGTGATGCTACCACGAGGCACTAAGGGATTCGCTACAAAGGCCCAGGTAAGTGATGCTACCAACGAGGCACTAAGGGAATCGCTACAAAGGCCCAGGTAAGTGATGCTACCAACGAGGCACTAAGGGAATCGCTACAAAGGCCCAGGTAAGTGATGCTACCAACGAGGCACTAAGGGAATCGCTACAAAGGCCCAGGTAAGTGATGCTACCAACGAGGCACTAAGGGAATCGCTACAAAGGCCCAGGTAAGTGATGCTACCAACGAGGCACTAAGGGAATCGCTACAAAGGCCCAGGTAAGTGATGCTACCAACGAGGCACTAAGGGAATCGCTACAAAGGCCCAGGTAAGTGATGCTAACCAACGATGCACTAAGGGAATCGCTACAAAGGCCCAGGTAAGTGATGCTACCAACGAGGCACTAAGGGAATCGCTACAAAGGCCCAGGTAAGTGATGCTACCAACGAGGCACTAAGGGAATCGCTACAAAGGCCCAGGTAAGTGATGCTACCAACGAGGCACTAAGGGGAATCGCTACAAAGGCCCAGGTAAGTGATGCTACCAACGAGGCACTAAGGGAATCGCTACAAAGGCCCAGGTAAGTGATGCTACCAACGAGGCACTAAGGGAATCGCTACAAAGGCCCAGGTAAGTGATGCTACCAACGAGGCACCTCTCTCTCTCTCTCTCTCTCTCTCTCTCTCTCTCTCTCTCTCTCTCTCTCTCTCTCTCTCTCTCTCTCTCTCTCTCTCTCTCTCTCTCTCTCTCTCTCTCTCTCTCTCTCTCTCTCTCTCTCTCTCTCTCTCTCTCTCTCTCTCTCTCTCTCTCTCTCTCTCTCTCTCTCTCTCTCTCTCTCTCTCTCTCTCTCTCTCTCTCTCTCTCTCTCTCTATATATATATATATATATATATCTGATGAGCCCACAATACACAAATGTATCCACTACCCTACTAAATGTCTGTAGTCATCGACTACTCTACTATATGTCTGTAGTCATCCACTACTGTACTATATGTCTGTATCCAATATACAAAACATAGCATTACATTGACTATAGATCTTCGTGTCACACACAAAATAGTCAATAAAACAAAACATAGCGTTCAATTGACTAAACACGCTATTCGTGTCTCACACAAAATAGTCAATAAATCAAAACATAGGGTTCAATTGACTAAACACGCTATTCGTGTCTTACATAAAATAGTCAATAAAACAAAACTACGGACGTTAACACTGCACTTCCTTTCGGTGCGACAGTAGTCCATGTTTGCCCGTCTCCACTCCACCGGTTAACATTGGACTGAAATATGCATCTATTCACTCGTTGACCGGCGAGCTGAATATAAAAATGGACAGTTTTCCAAATAACAAAACGAATTAACGCAATACATAATAAAACGAACGTGCTATTACGAAACTGAACATTTAACTGAAACATTAACCAAAAACGCATTTGACTCACCAAACGTTTTGGCTCTAATTCCCGACAAATGAAACGTTTAGAGGTCTGCTCTAAGGTCCTCTGCGTCTTAAAATGACCCTGCACTATGCCTATATAGTAGTATGCCGTACATATAAAAAGTGATTCGCGCGAAACCTTCATTTTACGCGCGGCACGTGCGACTCGCTGTTCAGGACAACTCACTTAGAGGAGTATGGTGTACCCTCTATGCCATATCGGGTATTTCGTAACACACCTCTCCCCTAAAAAAAGTATATTTAGTTTAAAAACCACGAAATTACACGATATGGATAACCAGATAATCAATGTCTACTGAGATAATCCGCACCTACATTTTTCGTACCTTTCATTGCCTCGATTCGGAATCTGTAAGGTTGTAACAACAAGGCCCATCGCATCAACCGTGAATTATTAATCTTTGCCTTATTGAGGTAAAGTAGAGGTTGATGATCTGTTTCCAGATTGAATTCTCGGCCCTGGAGGTAGGTTTGGAATTTATCTATTCCCAACACTACTGCTAAACACTCTTTCTCTATTACCGAGAAATTCAGCAGCAGAGAGGGTGAACAGACCAACTTTTACAGGCGTCAATTTAGCAAACTGAGGCTTTCTCGAAATCGCTTAATAGGCCTCAATTTAGCAAACTGAGGCTTCATTGAAAATATTTGATTAAATTTTTCAGTAAAAAAAAAGACGCCATTTTTTTTGTCACCATCCCTTGGCTGCCTGGAATTTTCAGTGGAAAATCAGCGGTTTTAAACATGATGAGGTGAGAACGTGGACTGCGTCTGATTTGGTCCGAGGTTTCCTCGAAAATGCTTAATAACACGGTAAAATAAAGACGCCATATAGTTGGAGTTTACCCTCTCTGCTGCTATACGCTAACCGAATTAGCTATAGATACAATGATGAATTAGCGATATAATTTTTATATAAATGTCAAACATCGGAGAAGCACAAATAACTAGATTAACTAGGGAACGGTTTGCCGCAATTAAGAAATATCTTCCGGTAAGAGATTCTTTTAGAGATAATTTGCAAGCGCGTCAACAAGCAAAAGAAGATTTTACTGCCGATACTGAACAATTATTTAAGCCTATAACTACAGCAACTGGTGAAGTTGTAACCGCGATAAAAGAATCACAACCTGTGGTTAAACCTAAAAAACTAGATAATAGAGTTCAAGAGCTACGAGATAAATTTACTGAGGAAACTTTAGCGAAGATTGATAAAGATGATATAACTGATTTAGTAAAGTTTGCTGCTCTGGGATATTACACTAAAGAAAAATATTTAAAACCTGGACAAAAGGTTATATAAAAAACATAGGTGATTTTGCTAAAGCAGTTTACAAGATTAAAAATCAACTACCACAAATTGATAATGATGATCCCATATATCAGGCATATTTGACTGCTGTTGAACGAGAATATCTCGAAAATCAGGAAAAAAGAGGTTTATTAGTAACTGAACAACAACGACTAAAAACCGAACAAAAACAACGAGAGAAAGAGGAACGAGAACGATTAAAACAAGAACGAGCAGAAGAACGAAAACGCAAAAAATCAACTCCACAAAAACGAGGACGACCACGAAAACAAGATGAACCTGTTATGGAAGATCCTCAACGAGAAGAACCTGAAGAAGAAAAATCCGGCGAGGGATATCGCGGTAGTAATGTACCCTGTTCAAGAAGTGTCCTCGATGATATATCACGGTTAGAAGTTCTTATTGGAGGAAAACGAGCTGGAAATAATTCTCCGGAAATAATTAACGAAGCAACTGAAATCTGTCAACGGTTATTTCAAGGACGTGTAATGGATATCGGACTATATCGTAGTTTCATCGATGAACTTACTGATGATTATTACAGCGACTGAAAATCACAAGATTTCACGATTAGATATATAGTATCTAAAAAAAATGATAGTACATCGTAGTATGAACAGAGCAAGACCTGTTTACGTTGTAAACTCAAGATTGCCGGTTTATAAACTTACGTATGGAAATGGACTTGGTGATATTGTCACTGGATTATTTACTAGAATTGCTCCAAAGATTTTACCTGTTGGTAAGGAAATAGCTTCAAAAGCTATTGGGGTTTTCGGTGATAGAGCTGGTACGGTTATTGGTAATAAAGCATTTGATATGTTGGGTGATGCAAAAGAAAAACGTATGTTGTTGGCGGGAGGTAAAAGGAAAAATGGAATTTCACAAAGAAATTTTCAATTACAGTCTACGGAACAAATGCCACCTAAGATAGGTAACGCGATTAATAAAATGGCAAGGTTAAGATTAATTGATGGTTCCGGTTTGAAAAGGTTAAACATTTAGATCAACTACGTTAATATAAAATGTTCTAGGATGAGATTGATGATGCTTTTAAAGTAAATGATCCCGTATCAAGGAATAATTATATACGTGATTATCAATATTTTTCATATCAAGCACAGGATCCAAATACAAGGTCACAAATTGATCTTAGATTCGATGACACATCTAAATACTTTTTGCCGTGTGAAGCATTCATCGAAGTAGAAGGACAACTGCGGAAAGGTGATAATACACCGTATGCAGACGGTTATAATCTTAAAGATACCCGGATTGGGTTCGTCAACAACGGAATAATGGCGTTATTTAGCAACGCCCGGTATTCGATTGGTTCTGCTAAAATGGAATCCATCGATAACGATGTTGATATTGCAACAACAGTTGTAGGTTTAGCTAGATATTCTGATGATTTTATTAAATCAGCTGGTCATTCAATGATGTTTACGAAGGATACTATCAATCACGCTGATCATCGTCAATTTATGTTAAGACGACCAAAGAAGGTTTCAGCTGTTGCTGATGATGCTGATGTTGAAGCTGTTGTTGTGAGTGATAATCCTAATTACAACGCGGGATTCGCAGCACGAAAAAAGAACATCGACGTCAATGGTAGATTTTCATGTACGATTCCGTTGTCGCATATATTTAGATTTTGCCGAGATGTTCGAAGAGTAATATTTGGTGCTAGTCATACTATAACACTTACACGAAGACAAGATGATAATCTTGCTCTTTGGCGTGGTCCTAATCCTGTAACAGATGGTATTGTAACATTGACAAAGTTAGCGTTGTGGATGCCAGTTATGACTCCATCGTGGACCGTTGAGACTCAGTTGCTGTCGTTTATGAACCAAGGAGGAAAATCGTTGATGAGTTGGTGTGAGGTTACAACAGCTACTACGTCTAGTCCAGGTCCTGGAGTTTTTACTTGGCAACTTGCGTTGACGAGAAATGTTTCCAAGCCAAGACATGTTTTTGTTGTATTACAACACCAAAATAGAACTCAAAAAACAGCTGCAGATGACAGTCTACAATTGCGATCTCATGATATTTGATCGTTTTAATGTCAGTGAGTATCATTACGAATAAGTAATCAACAAGAACCCGCAGAAAATCTTATTATCGATTACGAACATAATGAAATAGGACGAGTTTATCATCGATTGTGGTCATTTATGGGTCGTGATCAAAACATTGATACTGGACTTCAAATATCACAGGTGGATTTTAAAGAAATATATCCGATTTATTACTTTTCGTTGCAACATCTTGATCTATCCAAGCATTCAACCGTTGATGTAAAATTTCAAGCTCGTGTTAGTCCTGCTCCTGACGGATTTAGAGCAATTGCTGTTCTTCTCAGTGATAAATCTATGATACTTGAAGGTGGTGGTGGAAGAATGAGAGTCGTTGATGCACCAGTGGAAATTCTATAAGTGAAAATCCGAGGATTTTTATTCAAAGACATGTAATTGAATCAATTTGTGTTATATAAAAATGTCATATAACGTTATTAATGTTACATTAACACCTGGTCAGATAAAAAATCTTCAATCAAGTTCAGCCCAACAATGCGGAACTACGATTACGCTAAAACATAATCAAATGACCGGCGGATCAAATAAATTATCGTTGACGAAAACACAGGTTAATCACTTCAATAAAGCTTTTAAAGAAACAAAAGGAGTTCAGATTAATCTATCTGCAGCTGCTATAGCGAATATGATAAAAATCGGAGGATTTTTCCCGTTACTTGCTGCAATCCCAGGATTGATTGCGTCAGCGGCTCCGGCAATTCTTGGAGCGTTAGGAACTAGGTCTAAAATCAACGAGAAAAAAAGGGAAGGGGATTTTGAATACCAGGAATACCAGGAAGTCGATTCACAAGATATTACAAAACCAGTTAGTGGAATCCAATGGATTTCCATAAGAATTTCCCATGAAATCCAACGGATTTTCACCTATGTCAAATTTTGGTTTACTCGACGCTGTAAAAAAAACTCCCAATAAAGCATTTCAGAGGTGTTTTCATGAAAGATCAATTACCAGCAAAACCACAAATACCAGAAACTGGAATAATTAATCTCGATGATAACACTGGACCTGGAACTCATTGGGTTTGTTACGCGATTTTTTCCACGTTGTATTATTTATTTTGACTCATATGGATTACCACCTCCAATTGAATTTCTCAAATACGTGTCGATGATTTCATCGAAAATTCCGGTTTGGTATTCAACGTTGCCGTCGCAAACATTAACATATCCTCCAATATGTGGGCAGGAAACTCTTAACGCGTTAATGGTTATCTCGGCAAATCCTAAATTACCTCATAAAGCTATCCACGAATACACAATGATGAAATCATCAACGATAAATCAATGATGAAATCATCAACGATAATTTTAACAAACAAATATATATATGACATGTCAGATATTTTTGGAAGATCAGTAACACGTGTTCCCGAATCAGTTACTGTTGGACAAGTAAAAAAAAATAATCAATAAGGCTATCTCATCGATAGCAAACTTAGACGAATTAAAAAAAATATATGATCAAATAAATGATATAACACAATTACAAAAAACCATCGATGACGTTAAAGTCACTGCTGGTCAATCCACGGCACAAATAACTAAACTACGTGACGATTATAACGTTCATATAACCAAATTTGATCAACTTCAGCAGGGTATCATTGATTCATCTAAAATCATAAATAATTTCTTTGGTGTCCCACCTACACACGCTGATTTACAGATCTCACACGCAAAAACCACCGTTGATAATTTACCAAAATTACGATCTGATTTTGATTCTCATGTTGATCAATTTACTAGTTTACGAAGAAATTTTCGAAAAGCTGATGACGCCGTCGACAAGTTCTTCGGAAAGGATGCAAAACCAGATGATATTAAAACAACCCTTGCAAATATTATTAACAAACTCGATGAAATAACCGCGATTAATTCCCGGTTAGGTGTTATTCGCGAAGATAGATCAATTTCAGATTCAATCGCGATTATTAAAAAATCCATCGATGATCTTAAAACGACAACAGATGCCATAATATCAGATGCAACAAGAATGATAACAATAATTGAAAAAGTAAAAATTCCTCATGATAAAAATATCGTCAACAACGTAGTATACACGATTCAACACGGATCATATACGTGGACACCGTTAAATAACATATTAAATATCACTGCAAACATAAGGGGAATTTATCGATTAACGCTAGTGACACCAACTTTGTTTAATATATCATCGTCGAGTTCATCTGGAGTCAATAATACAATATCAACGATCATCGACAAGGATACGATTGAACAATTCACGATTACATCCACTGATAATAATCTAGCTAGGGTTTCAATAACATGGTATGTTGAATTTGTAGCTGATTTAAGTAAACAGTTAAACTAAAATCATTCGGATTTTCAACGAAGAATTTCAGAGAATTGTTGACTACGTTAATAGATAAAATGTCAACGTGTTCATTAGCACCAACGGTGTTTGAATACCATTATAACACTGTCAAAGAAGTTCAAGATAAACTTGAGGCGCTAATTACCGAGTATAAAAATAAAAAGAAAAAATACCAACGTAGAATCACCGCGTTATTTATAACTGTTTACTCGGTATCAGGAGTAATTACCGGCGCTGGAATAATACTATCTTCGGTGACTATGATACTTCCGATTGTTGTTTCAATTTGTATATCTGCGGCGGCAACAATCACTGGAATATTCACCACGATAACAAAAAAAATATCATCGTGTTCTCAACAAAAATTACACGATTACACTATTAAACCTATCACTGTGTCAAACGCTTATTCGGAATTATCAATGTTAATCTCGTCGGCAATTGATGATCAAATAATATCCGACGAGGAATTCTCGAAGATGGTAAGGTTGTATGATTCAACGATTTCAAAATTGGAAAACAATAACAATAACAACAATGACAACATCGTCTCAAGAAATCCTTCAACGAATAACAACAAATACCGCCAACACAAAAACAAAGTTGATCTCGGTGGTAACGAAAACACCAGAATTCAGCGTTGAATTTAATGCTCCGTTGGCGGTATCTGCAATCGCGTTAACGCAATTAAGATGCTACTATAGTTGGCCTAATGTAAGATCAGCACCGTTCAACGGTAAACTTCCCAATAACAGTTTTACATTCACGTATAGAAAAACTAACCCGGATGGAACAAAATCCGAACCAATCACACACACAATACATCAGCCAACGGGCGTATACGATATCGAAGATACCAATGACGCAATCATAGAATCAATCCAGGCAATACCAGGACCAAATATCATCGAAGTCAAAGATGGTCCTGATAAATATCCCATTGAAATACACGGACATGAGCCGTTGCTGTCAATGGTTATCGAAGTTAATTCACCTGACTACGCCGTAGATATATAATGGCTCAATTAGAACCTTATTAGGTTATCCTGAATTTATTCCAGGCACCGTCGACATAAAAGATTTACCAAGTGAACCATTGAAATCTGACTATGTTTCCACGAAGGAAGATTATCATGAGTATGACATAAGTTTGTTTGGGCATATTGGTGGTAATGGTAGTCCTAGATTAACATATAACATATTAAGTTTATCACCTGCTATTAAGACTTTTTCTAAAAATGATGAAACTTTTACATCAATGAATAATGATTTTGAGCAATTTCTAGGTTATTTAATAACTGCAATAAATGAAATTCCACCACGTCGTGATGGTGTCATCAAATATATGGAAGTGTGTAATCAAATTATCTCCGATATGGAAAAATTTAATCAAGATCTCATTAAATTGATTTCTAGTTCTAATATTGAAAAGACAAGAACAGATTTTGCAGCGCATTATAAAATCCGCGTCGAAGACATTCCCACGTTTAAATCTCCCGGATATAAAGTACCAGAAATGCGTAAAAAACTCAACGACGCCATCGATGAAAATTTCCCACGGATTCACAAAGCCTGGTTAGATAGTCTTCCAGCGCTTCATCCAAGATTACCAGAACCAACACGTGCTGACTTCATCGATGATACAACACCAGCTGTTGATCCACAACTAGATTATTCCGATGATGGTTTTTTTCGTACAGCAACTGCGCATGATACAATAACAAACTATAGTATAATAACAAACGACCAGAGTTCCGAGTATATAACACAAGGTCCAGTCAGGTGGACATTTACATCACAGTCTACCGGGAAAAGTATCACCGTAACGTATAATAATATATCTGAGAGATTCAACAACATGAAGCGACTATATCAAACTCACCACCAACAACTTCGAAATCTTATTCAAGGATCTCTCTCTGCTGGAAATTATTTGAATTTTTCAACAGCAATTGCACGTAATTCAATTAGGCAACAACAACAACAACTAAATCAAATTATCGCTGATATGAATTTGTTAAATAAAAAATTACTTAATGTGGTAACTAGCAGTAAATTCATAGAAGATTTTCAAAGAATGTTATCACTGACCGATAAAAATATATCTGATTATAAATTTCCAGAATATGATGTACCAGCGATGAAAGCATCAACGAGAAAACTCATCGATGAATTCTTCCCACGAATTCACGCGTTATGGTTTAAATTGATTCCGCCAGAAGCAATTTTAACATCAACGAATTCAGTGTACCGCAACAACAAACATAGATCTCCCGGCAACGTTGATATATCATCGGTGATTGCAATACATGTTATTTGTGATGGTATCCTGGGAAGTTTCTCCGTGGACGTTTCAAAATCAAATAAAGCCAATCAAGGATATATCATGTATATATTTTCTCCAGACGTTTCCCCGGGAAGTCTCATAGTGAAAAATCCGCCTAATTTGACTTATCTTGAGCCCGTTAATGAATTTCTGTCCAGGATGAATTTTTCAATAACCGACCAAGAATTTAACCTAATTGACCTTCGCGGGGAAGCACTACAAATAACGCTAGATGTAAAGTCGTAAATGGAAAATCGAAGATTTTCACTTGCAATTTCAAAAAGGACTTTCAAAATCGTAATTAGAAAATCCAAAGGAGGTTTAATAAATGTATCAGCACACTCTAGTATCTATCCATGACAAAGACCTTCTTGAACAAGCTATCGCAGAGGTATTTTCCGGAGCAACAACAAGTGAATTCTACGTGGATATAGTCATAGATAACCTCGGCGATGAAAAGTTTTTATTGACGGATTATCAACTGTTAAATCTTCAGCAAAACGTTATAACCGTGGTAAGATTAACCCGTGATCAAATAATGCCATACGCCCATTCATGTCTGTGTGTGCAAAATCTCAAAGAGATTTTGAAATGGAAATTCAAAGAATTTCACTAAAGAATTTCACGAGAAAAAAAAAAAGATCACTAAAAACTAACCCTCACCCACAGCATAAACTTTTATACTTCCCTGTTGTTCACCAACAGGTATTATACATGACAATTTTACTTCCCGGTTTTACAAACTTGTTCTAGTTGAGTAATCGGAGACGCATTCATTACCTGTGTATACACGAGGTTATATACAAGGAGGCTCTCTACGCGTGGGACTCAGCTTGCTCCATTAGAGTTTTTATCTGTTTCACCTTACAATTAATAAGTTTCCTTTGCTCATACTCGGCACCTAATTGTTTTCGTACATCTTCTACGACTGTACATAATGGTGCAAACACACTAACGTCTTCAACATTAACTAAACTCTCACGTATAAATTTTTGAATACGCTTGATTAGATAATACTGCTTAGCGAGTACATACTTTCCATTGTTTTCCCAAATTCCATATCCTCGAAATCGGTCATTATTTGATCACAATTTAACCCCGAACATAGTTTAATATTTTGATCTTCAAGTTTGTTAATTTCAGAAATAATACATCTGATATTTTCAGAATTCATATATACAAAAAGTATGTTTGTTTAATTGTGAGTTTCATACAACTTTGAGTGAAAATCCTGAAAATTCTTTAGAATTTTTCGATGGAAACTCTTTGAGGTTCACAAAATGAATTCTGGACCCGCTAAGGTGTTGGTCATCTTAGCATGTCCAGAAGCTTAATGCGATTATAGGATGATGATGGTATATATACAATGGATGACGACGGCACATTCAACCCCACGATCTAGTGTGTATGGAGGTTGTAATTATACATATACGACGGCACAACAATAGATTATAGGATGACAATGGTTATATACAAATGCAATAATGGTTATATACAGATGCAATGATAATGGTTATATACAAATGCAATGATAATGGTATAATACAATGCAATGAATGACGACAGCACAACAATAGATTATAACGTGATTATGGTATAATACAATGAATGACGACGGCACAACAATAGATTATAACGTGATTATGGTATATATGTACAATGAATTGATTCAATGACAATGACAATGGATGAATGATAATGGTATATACAATGACAATGGATGACGGGGGCGGGTCTAATTCATACATGATCATTACAGCCTAGACAAAATCCTAGGTTGTATGAATACCAAAAGGTACCCATACACCGGGGAAGTGTATTGGTTGTAATGATCACATGTATGATTTTCGACCGCTTGAAAACCCCCAATAGTATAGGGCTATAGTATGGTATATATGCCGCTGTTACGACGACTAACAGCTATGCGGTGTGGTGATTTTATTTTTTGTTGTGTTTAATAGTGATCATTGACAACGTTGAAGTAAGACAGTATACTTGAAAAAGACACTAAAAAAAGAACTAAATAGGAAGTGTATATAAAACAGTTGTTGGTTTTCTACAAAAAGAGAAAATTGATTATATCCTGTTGAGATTCATACTAGCGAAACCAACCAATCAGAATTAAATGACTGTGTTTAAGATCCGTAACTGTGTTAGGCTGAAATATACCTAAGGGGGTTATTCCCCTTGAACAATGCAAGATTACAGTTATATATAAGTAAATCTAATTCTGTTTTTGAAACGCTTTGAAAACGAAGATAGATAAATTCCTTCTGCAACGCATTGAATAGAATACGGATAAATATCGAAATATCTACCAGCTGCGGTTATTGACTGAAATACTATCTCCTCGTTGTCAGTATTAAATGACTTTACAGGTCTAGCATTTTTCGAGTATTTTCCAGTCCCACCTCGTTTGGTGTTTTCACTCTGAGAGATAGCTTGTAGATTCGATAAAGAATTGTTCCTACGATTAAAGTCAATGTGATCAATAACAAAACCATCCTTGATCAATCCGTTATATACTTCGAAGACGAATCGATGATTGAAATATTTTTTTCCTCCAGCGGTAAACATCAAATAACCCATACTATTGTCACACCCAACAGGCTTCTTCAGTCTGCGATTTCCGACAATACCATCACGGGATGCCTCATAGTTTACAATCACGGGATGTGGTTGAAATTCTTTGTTCATTTATATACATAATATTTGATTTGTCTAAATCATTATTTGGTTGAGATATATTATTTGAAAATATCTGAACGTAGTCTTGAGCAGTTCTTATGATTTTGTCGTTGACGTTGTCGTTGACAGAGTCAGAATTTTTGATTCTTTTTTTGTCATAATAACGCTTCAACTCTCTATAACGCTTACCACCACAACTGATACATAACTGTGATTTGCCTCTAACACCTACCCCACAATGTAGGCACGGGAGAGGACCATTGCTCCCCCGACGAAAAGTTTGCATATGATACCCACAGAACTCATTTCTGCATGATTTGTTACACGCGGTTACTGATCCAATCATGAGCCATTTGCAATAATTCATTATATAAAAAACTTTTTATTTAAATACTTGTTTTAATTATAATATGAAAAAGTTCAAGAGATTATCGAAAATTAAACCTAAATTCAATCTCGATAGAGTCTCTGATACACCAAAACGTCTAATAGACGATAGCATGAAGGAGTTCAAGAGATTATCGAAAATTAACCCGAGATTCAATCTCGATAGAGTCTCTGTTAAACCAAAACGTCTAATAGACGGTAGCATGAAGGAGTTCAAGAGATTATCGAAAATTAAACCCGGATTTAATCGGGATAGAGTCTCTGTTAAACCAAAACGTCTAATAGACGGTAGCATAAAGGAGTTCAAGAGACTATCGAAAATTAATCCTTCGAATACTAGATTTGATCTCGATAGAATCTCTGATATGAAGGAGTTCGAGAGATTATCGAAAATTAATCCTTCGAATACTAGATTTAATCTCAATAGAATCTCTGATATACCAAAAAGTCTAATAGACGATAGAACCCTGTTGAGTAAAATCAACGACTGTTTTAATGAATTTAAGCGTGATGGAGCATCCCATACGTGGTCGACATTTCGAATTCTACATGACGATGTCAATGTACCCGTAATCGATGCTACCATGAACGACGAAAGAGCAGCTGAAATAATCTCACACCTTGGCTCGCCAAGGGGAAAATTCAAGGGTGTAAAATCCAAAGGATTTTCATTGCAAAGTAATTCCCAACAGAGGTATTTTTTCAGAATAAAATTCATTATCGAAGTCGAAGGTGAATGGATTATCAGAGATAAAGTTGAACCAATTCTCAAGGATAAAAAAATTGTCATTGTGAGTCGAGATTCCAAACCAGGAATTCTAACTGGAATTGACAAACCATACTACGAGAAATCCTATCCTGTAACAGCAGTAGTTTATGGAATATATCCGCTAAATGATAGGCCAAGTATCGCAAAACTAGCACCTATGAAAACGGCGTCATCATTGACTTCGTCAAGGCTCAATTGGGTAGCAACACGGGTAATGGAACACTTCACGAATGCATCCCGGGGAAATAAACTAACTGAACAACGACGAAAAAAAATAACCGAATGAGGACTGACAGTGAAACAGCATGGGGAACAATTCAGGATATAACCAAATTAGAAGCATCATTAAAATTTCCAATATCGGTAGCGACGATAACCGGAAAAGTATTATACGAACCGAAATATCAATCGCGAGGAGCCACAATTTAAATTATTGATCATAACAAACACGCATGGACACCTGCAGTAAATGTATTTCCACGAGAATGAATCGTGAAATATATCCCGGGGAATTTTGTAAGGATGTGTTCCACGAAGAGAGGTTATTTGATGCTATTCATGCGTTGTGTAAAGATGATCCTGTGTCAGTGTGGCTACTTCACAGCGCTAAAGATTCCGAATTGAGATTTGATCAGTTTGTAAGACCGAATGGAGAATTATATCGCACTGAAGAGTTACACTCGAGGATGAAAAAGATCGCTGTAAAATACTCAGGTGAAAATTCTAAAGAATTTTCCAATGAAAAATACTTACGGATAGTTTTACGATTCCATCAGTGGTAGCTCATTTTGCACGAGAAAAGAACTCATGGCGTCCAACACAAAGTGATTTTCTCGAAGATGTTAAATCAAGCTGTCTTAAATTCGGTCATGGAGGACTGTGGAATATAAAATACCACCGCGAGGGTATGATTTCAATTGATATATCCGCGTGTTATCCAGGGAGTTTTCTCGGATATGGAGAATGTGCTAAGTACTTTAAACGATTTGGACACCCCACACATGAAATGACTCGTGTTTCGGTTAATGGCCGATCGCCTGATTTTGACTTAACCGGATTCGCTCGTGTGGTATCATTTGAATTAGCTACAGTATTACATCCGTGTAGTTATGTTTGGATTGGTAGACATATGTCTGAAAAACACTGGATGCCAATTGTGCTATTGAGATACATGATTGATTGTGGTATGCTGATATCGCTGATTATTTCCGAAGCAATTATATGCTATCGAGCTCAGAAAGAAGTTTGGCTACCACAATCCGATCTATATAGTATAATACGCGAACAACGAAAACAATTTTCGAATGGAAAATCGAAGCTTTTCAATGAACAACAAATCATGGATTGGTCTAGGCAGTTATTTGAAATTGAAAATGGACTTGCAAAAGATTTTGAACGAAAAATAATCTGTAAATTTACTCAAGGTGGAAGATATGACAATGCAAAATACTCTTCGCGGTTGATCATAGACAGCGCTGAATGTGATTTTATCATAGCAGATTTAACGAACAACGGAAAACTTGTAACTCGTAAAGATGCTTTTCTATCCAATGGGACTAAGTTGGGTACAATTGTTACCTACTGTGATGGATATAGTTCCCAGTATACACATTTAAGATCATCTATGCTCGGTTATTCTACTATTAATCTATTTTCGATGATAAATAGATTTCCTAATACCGCGGTTAGAGTAGCCACTGATTCGATGTATATACACAACAAATACAAATCAGCAGTGGCTGAATTCACATCCCGGGAGGAAGCGTTGGGATGTTGGAGATTTAAAAAGGAGACGCTACATGAATACTGCAAATCTGCTGATGTTACCATGGACGATAAATACTTGAAAAGCATCCAATTATCATAATTTTCTAATGCACCACCGATATCTGATCCGATTACGCGATATAAAACCGTTTATTTGAATGGTTGTGGAGGATCAGGAAAGACAACACGAGTAATTAACTTATTCAAAGATAAAATCAACATGAATGTGTTAACACCAACTCATAAACTTGCCAGAGATATAAAACAACGAGATGTAAAATCTGGTACTTATCACAGCTTCTTTCGATGGAAAGGCGATAAGTGGACCCCTGAAAGAATGGGTGAGAAATTTATTCCACCGGTGATAATTTGGGATGAAATATGCACGGTATCGTTGAAAGTATTAAAAATATTTCTTGAATGGCTGTCAACGAAAAATACAAAAATTATTATGTGCGGCGATCAAGGCCCACCACCACCTATTGTCGGTGAACCTCCTCATGACTGGCTCAAAGAACACGTTGATTATTACGAAGAGATAAACGATGACCTTAGATCGTTAGATGAAGTATTACGTGAGTTTAAACAACTAATCAGATTACAACCGGATAGAATCCAATGTGAAATAGCACGTGAAATAATTTCAGAAACTCCCATGAATGATTTTTGGGAGTTATGGAGACCAAGTAATTTGATAATCGCAAGTAGAAAAATAGTCAGAGATAAACTTCAGATGAAATTACTTGAATTACATAAACGTAAATTTGCAACACTTCCAGTACCGTTGTGTTATAGACCTTCGGATACACGAAAGCAGAATATTTTCGTTGACATTCTTGGACAACGTGAAAAGCAGAATTTAGTATTAAATGATATTGTGCTGGTTGATATCAGCGTCGTCGAAGATGCATTGCGTGCTGATAAATCCCCGTGGACGTTAGGTTACGCAGCGACAATACACTCTTCACAAGGATTAAATGTCACATACACAATTGTTTGGATAGTAGATAATCGCATTGAGTGGTCAAATTTAATTTATCTTGCAGTGTCTCGAGTACGGAGAATAAATCAACTTCGAAGAATTGTTGTTGATGATGCCAGTGACGATAATGACACAACAATCGCTGACAACATCAAGGATATCATCAGAAAAAAACTCTCTGTTTATAAACAACAGGATAAAAAAAATAATAGAGCATTTGACATTGATGCTGAATTAATAATCGCGCTGAAGCAACAACAGAATAATCACTGCGCGAGTTGCAATTGTATAATGCGTTGGAGTTGGTCGGATAAAGATCCTCGCCAATTTACCGTAGACAGAAAGAATAGCAGCATTGGTCATATCAGATATAACGTCATGCTGACTTGTCTTGAGTGCAACAGACGAAGAGGTGCCAGCACCTTGGGTGCTAGTTAAGACCACGCGGTGGTAATTGAGTATCCTCGGGAATTACCTGTAGTTGTTGTCGAGTAAATCCTCGCTGAGGAGCAGTTGAATCCAGTTTATAGATTGCTGGTCTAGAAACGCTAGCGTTTCCACCCGTAGATCGTGTTATACCGGATATCTTATGCGTAGTGACGCTCCAAATAGGATCGGTAGCTCTTTGTTACCACCCTCAAGCTCTCCTGGTTCGTATAAATACCTTACAGTGACATTACTACCAAGAATTGGTTCTTTGAAATCTTTTTGTGGTTGTACGGGTATATACTTTTTTTTAATAGCGTTGTTAGGTTTCATGTTTATTGTTCTAGTAATCTCATTATTGATTGCGGTAACTACACCTGGTAATCTCTTAACCCATTCACGGGATCGTTCACGTTGGATGAATTTCTTCGCTTATTGATATTCAAATAACCGCTCAGCAAGAGTCCGATTAAATCGTTCAACAATTGCCTGATCGCGATGTAGTGCAGTATGTCCTCATCGTAACTTGGTATTATGATGTGTCCTCGTTGTTAAAACAGCGCCTTGAAATTCCTTTCCAGGATCAACTTGTAATAGATTTGGCCAAAGCAAAGGACCTTGTCGATAATTTTTTTCAAATGCAAAAGCAACTTCAGTTGATGATTTTGATTTTAGCGGTTCTGCTTCTTTGTATCGACTCGCAATATCAACTACGGTTAACGCGTATTTGTAACCGCTATCATGCGGTAGAAATAATATATCAGCTTGATGAACTTCATTAGGAACTGTCACATCAAAATGCGAGTAGTTAATTTGTTTAGGCGCTGGTAGATAAATTTGCCATATCGCCTGTTTGGATAACCAATCCGCCGCTGTAGTTTATTTTTAACTCTTGCAGCGCTAGCGAGTTTACTGATTGCTGCCTTACCTCTCCAGTATCCTCTCGGAGAATAGTAAATAGATTCCATGTTGTTATTAATTATCCGCACCAAATATTAATTTACCTTTCATGGCGGATTTTATCAACCACGAAGCCAATTTTTCTTTGAACGATTTATCTGGAATAGCATTCAACGCGTGAATCAATTTTACATCTGCGATATGACGCTGTTGTAGATCACCACTACGGTAAGCTATATCATGTACACGATACGCTTCACCGATAGCGTTTATAGGATTTTCCCCCTGACGTGGATTATTTTGATCATCAAGTCTTATGTCTAATCGTGTTCCCGGTCCACAATAACTATATCCGGGAAAGTGTTTTTCACCTGGATATTTTGACCATTGCAACCCTGGAAGTTTACTTAACTTGGTTGCAATATCTCCTCCGCTTTTTTTTAAAAATGTTTTGATGAATCTCTTTGAGATTCCATTTTCACAAATCGATATTTTTTTGTAGCGCATATTTCACACTTACCGGTGACCGCTTTTCTGTTATTTTTTGTGGTAACAGTCGTTGGGTCAATAGTCGGTGTACGCTTCCTACATTTCACACAATATAGATCCATAATTATATTTATGTTATATCAACAAATGGAAGTGATCGATTTCTCAGCGCTAAAGAAAAAACAACCATTAAAACATCATCCGATGCTACCAAATTCAATCAGAATCTTAATCATTGGACCCTCCGGAAGTGGTAAAACCCAGTTGTTGTTAACGATGATAATGAAATATCTTAACTGGGATAAATTGTATCTGATCGCGCCTAGCGTAGACGATCAACATTGTTATAAGGTGTTGAAAGATTTCGACGAAACTGTAACAGAAGCTAACGGTGAAAGAGTAATTGAATTTATCACAGATATTGAAGAAGCGCCATCCGTGGAAGACCTAGATGGATCCGTTAATAATCTTGTTGTATACGAGGATGTGATGTTGGACAAACAAAAGAATCCAGCTAGAATATTTTCCCGAGGACGTCACAAAAACACAGACGTGATATATGTAACTCAACGTTATACACATATACCAAAAGTGATAAGGGATAATTGTAATCTATTATGCGTGTTTAACGGTGTTGACACTCATACACTCAGAAATATTTGGCAGACCTGGTGTCCTGACATGGATTATAATCGATTTCAAAATTTCTTTAGCGGCGCCAGAGCTACCCAACATGGATTTGTAACGATAAGTATACACGATCCTCGGACACGATATCGCATAGGATTAGACCGTATCTATAGCTAATTCGGTTAGCGTATAGCAGCAGAGAGGGTAAACGCCAACTATATGGCGTCTTTATTTTACCGTGTTATTAAGCATTTTCGAGGAAACCTCGGACCAAATCAGACGCAGTCCACGTTCCCACCTCATCATGTTTAAAACCGCTGATTTCCACTGAAAATTCCAGGCAGCCAAGGGATAGTGACAATAAAAATGGCGTCTTTTTTTTTGTTACTGAAAAATTTATTAAATATTTTCAAGGAAGCCTCAGTTTGCTAAATTGAGGCCTATTAAGCAATTTCGAGAAAGCCTCAGTTTGCTAAATTGACGCCTGTAAAAGTTGGTCTGTTCACCCTCTCTGCTGCTAATTCTTTCCTCTTGGAAGTAATTTCCTGCTAGCGTAGGCGACTGGGAGCTTGGTTCCATCTTGTTCCTGTAATAAAACCGCCCCTAGTCCCAACTCTGAAGCATCGGTTCTCAAAATGAATGTTTTGTTCAGTTCGGGCAACTTAAGTACGGGGGCTTCCGTTAGCAGTTTTTTTAAAGTGTTAAAAGCCCTGTCTTGATTATCTCCCCACTGAACTTTGTTTGGCTGCCCCTTTTTGGTTAGGTCCGTTAAAGGACTGGCTATGGCTGCAAAGTTAGGGATGAATTTTCGATAATACCCTGCCAGCCAGATAAATGACCTAACTTGCTTCTTTGACGTGCGTGGCAATGAATCCCTGATTGCTGAAATTTTCTTGGGGTCGGGTCTCAACTCGTTTACCCTCCCAACTACGTGTCCCTAACACTCTAAGCTCCTATACCCCACGTTGCATTTAGTAGGTTTTACAGTCAACTTAGCTTTACGTAATCGATCTAGAACTTTAGCAATATCACGTAGATGCTCGTCCCACGTATCAATAAATATAAAGATGTCGTCAATGTAGGTTTCCACAAGCTGCAGTCCCTGCATCACTTTCCGCATTAGTCTTACAGCGCAAGCCCCGGCGTTTACCAATCCGAACGGTTAAACACGAAATTGGTACAATCCACTTCCGGTAGCGAACGCAGTCATTTCTTTTGTTTCCTCTGACAAGGGTATCTGCCAATATCCCATTGTCAGATCCAGTCTCGTGACATATTTGTGCCCCGCCATACGGACGAAAATACTTTCAATGTCCGGTATGGGTTCTGCATCAAATACCGTACGCGCGTTCAACTGGCGGAAGTCTATGCAGAATCTGTTTGTGCAGTCACTCTTTTTCACTAGAACGACAGGTGATGCATACGGTGAGCACGACTTCTCTATCACTCCTAATGTAAGCATTTCTCTAACTTCCTTTCCGACGATATCTTTGGATGCATGATGCATTGGGTACCCCTTGACTCCAAATGGTTCATGCGATGTAATTTTAATCCTATGATTTAGCACATATGTCTTACCAGGTTTGTTCGATAACATGTCGGAATAGTCATTGACGAGATCCTGAGCCTGCTTTCTCTGTTTCTCAGTCAGACCAGGACTCATATTGAATAAAGTCTTTCCCATGTCGCACTCCAGTAACCCACTAAAATTAAGACCTGGAACTGACTCTTGTTCCTCATCCTCCTCAATGATGGCTACCCCGACCACGTTTAAAATTCCTTGGTCTGGCTTTGCATTTGTCCGATCGTAGTAACGTTTCAATAAATTAGCATGAAACATACGGGACTTTCCACCTACATCGATGGTATAATCCATGCCTCCCTTTTTATCTATGATGGTATATGGACCTTTCCAATGTAACATTAATTTGTTTCTCTCGGTTGGCAGGAGAACCAAAACTCTGTCACCCTTTTTAAATTTTCTATCACGCGCTTTTGAATCATGGTAGCGAGCTGTACGACTACTAGCTTGCCTTAACGTTTCATGGGCTATTGCACAAGTCTCTCTCAACTTGTCCTTCAAATCACATACGTACTGGTATGTCGTTCGAATCTCGTCATCTGTTTCGTCATCTGACCATAATTGTCTTAGAATTTTCATTGGCCCTCGCACCGTTCTCTCGTATAAAAGTTCAAATGGTGAAAACCCTAGACTCTCTTGAGGAACCTCTCGATATGCAAATAATACTGCATGGAGATATCTATCCCAATCGTTCGGACGCTCTGCACACATCCGTCGCAACATTTGTTTGAGTGTTCCATTGAAATTCACAACCAGCCCGTTGCACATTGGGTGATATGGAGTTGTCCATAGCTGTTTGATTGACAGAAGCCTACTAACTTCTGCCATGAGTTCTGATGTGAACTGTGACCCACAGTCTGTCAGAATCTTCTCCGGAATCCCTAATCTACTGAACATCTCTACTAGGGCTTCGGCTACTCGCTCAGTTTCGATGGATGGTAGAGCGACGGCTTCCGGATACCTGGTTGCATAATCAACCATAGTCAAGATTTACCTGTTCTTGCGGTCTGTAAGAGGTGATAATGGACCAACAATATCTATCGCCACGCGTTTGAATGGAGTTTCAATTAAAGGCATTTTACTGATAGGTACGCGTTTCACTTTCCCTTTGTACTGCGTTTTCTGACATATGTCGCATGATCTGCAATACCTAGTTACATCACTGTGTGCCCCTGGCCAATGAAATTCTGCACATACACGGTCTTTAGTTTTTGCAGAACTCAGGTGACCCCCCATCGTCGACTCGTGTGCTAACTTCAACACATGCGGTCTATAGTTCCGAGGCACTACTACTTGTGTAAACCGTCGTCCTTCACGAGTAGTGTGCTCCCTATGCAAGACATTATTGAGATATTTGAACCTGTAGCTACCGCCACCTTTACATTTCATGATTTCCCCTGACGCGGCTTTATTTCTGATTATTGACAACGACTCGTCTTCATTTTGCTCTTCAATTAGTGTCCCTTTATCTATCATCGGTATGGCATCTGGTACTTTTAGTTTTGGCAAAAGCTTCTTACTCTTAGATATATGTGACCTAGTTTCAGCAGCCATGGAAGTTGGAACATCAGCCACTGATTTGCCTGGCACAACGAAATTCGCTACTCCTTCTATATTACCTACAATCAGATCATACAGCGGTCGCTTTACACAACATGCTGTGACTGTGCATGTCAAAAAAGGTGTTTCGATATGTACGCATGCAGTCGGCACTTGTACTGCGGTATTATCCATCAATCTGACAGATACTGTTTCCCTAAGGTATTGATCCGGCCTTACCAGACTTTGCTTAACAACTACTGTATTACATCCCGTATCTCTAAGTACTGAGGCCCTAACCCCATTCACTAATCCCTCACACTGTATTGATACGTTTGATGCATTTTTATTGGAGCCACTCCTATTGCTCTCTACACAAGCTGAAGAGCCTACCACATACGATACCCCTACCGCCTTTGGTAAATCCTTTTTACGCTTCGGACATGCACTAGACATATGACCCCATTCTCCGCAACTGAAACATTGTTTTCTCTGTCTATCTTGACTTCTAGGTCCCCTCTGATCTAACCTAACTAACTCACCCTTTTGGTTTTGTGGTAAACTCCTCCCGAAATTAGTTTTATCTGAATTGACCTGCTTACTTTCCTTAGGACCCCTCGTGTCCCGGACTATCACGTTCATAACCCCTCCGTGCGCATCAGCGAATATATCTGCTTTTTTAGCCATCTCGCTTGACTTATTAATGGTTTTCTCTTTTAAGTATTGAAATAGTTCCTTACTACATACTGCAAGCAATTGATCTCTGACAAGAAAATCACATACTGCTTCGTAAGTTTTTGCAACTCCCCCGCAAGCTAACCAACGGAATAGGTAATTAGATATGCGGTATACAAATTGATCAAAGTTTTCTCCCTTTTCTGGCTTACTAGATCGGAATTTTTCCCTGAAACCCTTTTCAGTAAGTTCAAACCTTTTCAGAAATGCATCCTTTAACAAATCGTAATTAAATGCTTCTGCACTTTGTATCCTTGAGTACACTTCCAAAGCCCTACCTTTCAATAAAGTGCTAAGGTGTAATGCCCAATCTTCTTTTCGGAGATTTTGCGCAGTAGCATATCTTTCAAATCTCAACAGGTAACTATCTAAGTCATCTTTATATTCTTCAAATGCTGGAAATGGTGGTTTTTTGAATTTACTCGATTGAAATACCCTATCGTTCTCTAGTCTGGACCTTTCTAACTCTAGATTTTCCCTTTCGATACGCGCGTTTAGATCTAGTTTTTCACGTTCTGCCTCCTGTTCACGTTGAAACCTTTCCTTTTCGTTCTCTAGTCTAGACCTTTCTAACTCTAGTTTTTCCCTTTCGATGCGTGCGTTTAGTTCTACTTTTTCGCGTTATTCCTCCTGTTCACGTTGAAACCTTTCCTTTTCGATGCGTGCGTTTAGTTCTAGTTTTTCGCATTCTGCCTCCCGTTCTTCGGCGCGTCGCTCTCGTTCTCTATTTTGTTCGTCCTTGATAAACTGCCTTAAAGTTTCCCCCTCATACTCCAATTGCTTACCACGCTCTAACAATTCACTAGTGGACGACATGATAAACGTTTGCTTCAAATGAGCGTCACTAAATTAACTTGTTTATCTAAGGGAAGATCAAATTCAGTTTCGTTTACAATGAAATGTAAAATAGTATTTCTCAAAACACTCCTGTCTCAAAGGCTTTCCCCGACACTTGTTGGATATGAAAACTCAAACTAACAATCCAAAAGTTTTCTCGGATAAAAAGTACAATCCCATCGCTGCCACCAAAATTGTAACGTTGTCGAGCCGACCCATTGATACTAGGCAGGGTTTTAAAGAAATAACAAACCCGTTCGGTTAAATAAAACTTATATTAAAAAATCAACATCATATATATATATATATATATATATATATATATATATATATATATATATATATATATATATATATATGATGAGCCCACAATACACAAATAAATCCACTACCCTACTAAATGTCTATAATCATCCACTACTGTAGTATATGTCTGTAGTCATTCACTACTGTAGTATATGTCTGCAGTCATCCACTACTGTACTATATGTCTGTAGTCATCCACTACTGTACTATATGTCTGTAGTCATCCACTACTGTACTATATGTCTGTAGTCATCCACTACTGTACTATATGTCTGTAGTCATCCACTACTGTACTATATGTCTGTATCCAATATACAAAACGTAGCATTACATTGACTATAGACACGATATTCGTGTCACACACAAAGTAGTCAATAAAACAAAACATAGCATTCAATTGACTAAACACGCTATTCGTGTCTCACACAAAATAGTCAATAAATCAAAACATAGGGTTCAATTGACTAAACACGCTATTCGTGTCTTACATAAAATAGTCAATAAAACAAAACTACGGACGTTAACACTGCACTTCCTTTCGGTGCGACAGTAGTTCATGTTTGCCCGTCTCCACTCCACCGGTTAACATTGGACTGGAATATTCATCTATTCACTCGTTGACCGGCGAGCTGAATATAAAAATGGACAGTTTTCCAAATAACAAAACGAATTAACGCAATACATAATAAAACGAACGTGCTATTACGAAACTGAACATTTAACTGAAACATTAACCAAAAAGAACACATTTGTTCACCCAACTTTTTGGCTCTAATTCCCGACAAATGAAACGTTTAGAGGTCTGCTCTAATGTCCACTGCGTCTTAAAATGACCCTGCACTATACCTATATAGTAGTATGCCGTACATGTAAAAAGTGATTCACGCGAAACCTTCATTTTACGCGCGGCACGTGCGACTCGCTGTTCAGGACAACTCACTTAGAGGAGTATGGTGTTCCCTCTATACCATATCGGGTATTTCGTAACAATTAGTAGTTTGGGAAGACATAATGCTGAGCAAACAATCAAATCCAGCTAGAGTATTTTCTTGACGTGGATGGGAATAACAACACTGATGTGATTTATGTTACAATCAAATCCAGCTAGAGTATTGTCTTGACGTGGATGGGAATAACAATACTGATGTGATTTATGTTACAATCAAATCCAGCTAGAGTATTGTCTTGACGTGGATGGGAATAACAATCCTGATGTGATTTATGTTACACAACGGTATACACAAATTCCGGAAGTGATCTGAGAGAATTGTAAAATTTTAGCCGTATATAACGGTGTTGATACTCAATATTCATCAAACGTTGTGTAGCAGAGACATGGGAATAATTAAGTTTAAAATTGTTTCTCACGTCACAAATTACCCCGCACGGATTTATAACGAAACATTTACATGATCCTAGATCAAGATATTGAATTGGTCATGATAACATTTTGGATAATATAGAATAGCAGCACAGAGGTCGCGACCCCAATGAGAAGTCTGGGGAATGAACAAAATGAGTGAACAAATAACGAAAACGACAAAAATAAAGTGACACAACCGACTAATCCACATTAGAGTCTTTTGGGGAGAAACTATCGGTTAGTTAGAAACTTCATTTTGTTGTTATTGGCTTAATCATTTCGTTTTCGTAAGAAGCTTCAGTGTAGCAAATGGGCGCTTCTAAAAATTGGACTCTCTGATGCTACATGTCCAATTTTTTTCGTCAGCATGGTGACGAACCACGCGAAAATGTGGTACTGGTGGACGAATTATGCAGTACCAAATAAACCATCGTCTGAATCAACAAGACTCAAAATATGTTTAACCCGAGCCATCCTCATGGTACGAACGTATGCCAACAAGAACGAAACGGTAGAATGGTTGTTGTTGTAGTTTTGGGTTTAACGCCATTTGTCAGCACACGATAGGATTTTCATGGCGGTCAGTATTAATGAATGAGGTAGAACCGGGGAAACCCCTAAAAGAACAACCTACCCACGAGAAGCTACTGGCAAGCTTTCACACATACCCAAATTGGCCTAATTTTAGATTCGAACCCACGCTGAGAGAGAGAAGGAGAGAGGTGAGATGGCAGTGATCGGAAACTGAGGGCGCTTTAGACTAATCGGCCACTCGTGCCCCGGTAAAATGTAAAAGATTTAGTCTATACAAGACTTTTCGAATGAATACCTAATGATCTGTTAATGTATCTTTGCAGATGATGATTCCATCGATATCCGTGACAAAAATATCTGAACCAGACGTTATCATGTCCATCAAATGCTGGAATGTTGGCGGATAATTTTTCATACCAAACGGCATCACTTTATATGCCAAACTCCTTTTACAAAGTCAAGTCTGATGACATATTTTGAAATTTCAATTAATACATGCAGTTAACTATTTTTGGAATTGGAAAGTAACACGTTATGGGGAATGGTTAACTTTTATATATTCAGGAAAATACGGAAAATATTATCTAGCTCACACAGAATAATGCATCAAGAACTGAGTCATTAAGTGGGATATATTTTGTAATTATATTTGTCCGAACATACATTAGGTAATTACTTGCATAAACATAGTTACTTATTTCTTGTTAATCAGTGTTATTGTAAGAATCTTGCTATCAGGTGTTCTGATTAGTATCTCAGTGTTATTATTATTGAATATATCATGTAAAGTTTCGCTTTCATTTTTTTGGACATTTTTATAAAAAAAAATATATAAACAATAATTTTATTCGTTATTACTCTAGCTTTAAAACTGTGTCTCAAAAGAGAGTCAAAGAAACACGTTTAGCAAGATCAATAAATAAAGTTTTTCAATCTAATGCACAGACAAATAAAAAATACGCAACTAAAAAGAAGAATATGCTTCTACAAGTAAATATGATGCAATGGGCAAAAAGTAGTGCCTTCCAATATGGGAATAATAGAGTCCAAGCTTCTTAAAGAAGAAACATATAGACTCATTAGCTGCAATATAATAATTGGCGGCATTGAATCAAAAACAATGTTAACGGGAATCGTTTTCAAAAAAGATTTAGAATTCGCCAACAAAACGTTTATCCTGCCATTAAATTATTATTATTAATTATTATTATTATTATTATTATTATTATTATTATTATTATTATTATTATTATTATTATTATTATACTTCTTGTCAATTATCCCGAAACAATTATCTCAAGTTCTTTTCCTCAGAACCTCCATCCCTATCTCTACCGGGAAATAATTTCTGAAATAAATCCTGTCAATGGCGTTGTGTTTCATTCCTTTGTTTAACAACTTTGAATTAGGTCAGAAAATACTGCTTCGCTTTGTGATAGACACAATAACATACTCATCTGTTATTTTGAAGCAACTCTGTATTTTATCTTTTGTTGCCCCTGATGATTCGAACATGTGGGAACCTAGAAGTGTTCATAGATTTCATGTTAAGTCTTTGTTTTATATAGCTTGTTCAGCCTGAAACATGGTGAAACTGTTTGAAATTTGCGTTCTTATAACTAATAAACAACCATAGAGTTTCCAAATAATTATTAAAGTTTTACACATTTCTATATGTAGTAATAAATGGGTATTTCAGCTAAGTCTTTGGTAAACCTGTAGAATCAGCTATCAAGGACCTTCGACTGCTGACGTGAAGCACTGCAGCCATCCTGTAGCGCACGGAAAAAGCAAAGGTTATTAGGTTCGACGAACAGATCTGTGAATCGGCATATTTGAGCGCCAGAAGAGACATTGTTATGCCCATGGGTCGGGAATTATTCAGTCTCGCACTAGAGGCAGAAAATAGTTCAAGTACGCATTGACTTTCTGCAATAAATGTGTCGTATGCACTTTATAACTCATTGTTAGAGAAATCAAGTACTATGACCAACCCACCATATGTATGGAACCACTCCGTTGGCCTTGTGGTTACAGCGTCCGCCGCGGAAGCGGGAGGTCGTGGGTTCGATCCCCGGACGAGTCATGCCAACGACTTACAAAAATTGTACAAACAGCTACCTCGCTTGGCGCTCAGCATTAAGAGTTAGTGTTAGGACTGTTTGGCCTAGTGTTAGGATAATGTGACTGGGTGGGACATCACGCTACGTGTTTGCAGCATGATGCCCCAGTGATAGACATCACTATAAACTGTCTCACTGCAGTCATCGTAGCGATATGACTGAACACTTGTTGAAAGCTACCTTAAAAGTCATAATCAATAAAAGAAACAAACAAACAAACCATACATATGGATACCAAGGAATTAAAAGAGCTCGCTGAATTGGCCAGATTAGACCCTCTTAACCAGAATTCTCATGACGATTTTATAATTGTTCTCATTCCAGCACAATGTCAACGGCAACTGCGATACGAGATGCGCATTGCCGAGGTTCTCGTCGCAACACAAGTCCAGTTTGAGAACCCCTAAAAGCGAGGAGTTGAGATGAAACTCACGGGCTGGATCTGCTTAATGCACGTTATGAAAACCAACGAATACGTATTTATGCTTCTTGCTGAAGTCCGGTTTGAGAACAAACATAAATAATGAATGGACAGCCTTTGGGTCAAGGTTGGTTGGTTTATTGTTTATGAATTATACGGAACACCAATACTGTAAGCATATGTAGTACCAGTAGAAATGTTACCTGATAAACATTGAGTATGTTTCTAAATGTTGCATTACCGACAAGCCATACAGTTACAAAATCACAGCGAGGAGCTGATGAGGATAAAATATGACGGTTCCCGATCAGCGGGGATAAAGGTTACTTAGATAATACAAGCTATGTTTGGGTGTATACATGTTAGCTCAAATACTCTAAGGAAATAGTGTTGCACAGACGCTATATTTTGTACGATATTTAGTTATATTACTTTTAAGGTTATATTACTGAGCATATCACGTACAAAAACATTTGCAACATAATTCGCGACGTATCACTGTTTGCAGCAGATGTTTCCAGTTTAACAGACAATTAGACACCTTGTTAGAATACTATTGTTGAGACATTTCCATTACTGGAATTATTATGTACGTTTGAATTTTCAATTCATACCACTGGCCAAGTAGAGAATAAAGAGTAGAAAACATCACACTATTGTTCAGAGTTGTCGTGTTCAAAAACACCACAATGATTATTAGACATCATATCAACGCTTTAAAGAGATATTGATTTTTCGCCTCGCCTTTAAGCTCAGGGCATCGATAGGTATTTAAATGAAAACTTAAAATCATGAGTTTGAATGTATTGTGGATTAATGAGCATTCTGTATAACATTGAATGTATTTAATTTCTGCTGTTCAGTGAAATCTTTGATAATTTTGTAAGGATGTAGTGTAAAAATTACTTACTGGCCCAGAACCCATGTTGTGTGAAAAAGAGCCAGTAGCTGGTCGTTAAAACATGATGTATTAAATATAACCACTTACTGGTGAAAAACTCATGTTGTTATATTAAAAACGGCCACTTACTGGCCCCAAACCCATGATGATGTAAAAAACACGGCCACTTACTGGTCTCAAACCCATGTTGATGTATGAAAATAGGAGCACTTACTGGGCCCAAAACCCATGTTGTATTAAAAAGGCCCACTTCCTGGTTCAAAACCCATGTTGTATTAAAAAATATCACTTGGCCCGAACCCATGTTGTTGTATTAAAAATGGCCACTTACTGTCCCAAATCCTTTTTTGTATTAGAAAAGAAACGATGACAGGCTGTCACAGAATAAAAACCGAGTGGGTTTGGGATTAAATGAATAACTCAAACACAATGTGTGAAAGATGTAATTTTATGAACTTAATTAGTAAAGAAATATATATGATGTATAAATATAATTATTCTCACATTGATATAATCACTCTGTACAAATATTCACACATTGAAAATAAACCAAAAATATGATATCAGTCTGAAATAAAGATTCAAGAAACCTCATACGCTTCAAATAATAGTAGTACGCACTGTAAAGATATTCACATAATTTCATGTATGGGCTACGATTAAGATTCAAACAATCTCAAGGTATTCTAATATGTTTCAAATGTTCTGTACTGTAAGTGAGATTCACACAAATCTCTCCTGGAATACAACAAAGATTCAATATAATCTCATGTAAATAATAATATACATAATTGAAACAATAATTGGAACAAACATATGCTTCTTGACCCTTGTACTGTCGATCGATTCATACACTGATAACCACATAGTTTAACAATGTCCTTGGGATGGCCCTAACTTGTATCGGCCGTTCGCACCTTTCATTTATACACCACATGTACAGTCATACGTATACACACGTACAGACAACATATAGCACCCTTGATATATCTACGTCTACAGTCGTAGCTCCAGCACGTGTACAGACATACGTACATACATCTAGACAGCTCTACGCTTCAGCTAAACTCGTCAGCTTAAACTCGTCGGCTACACTCGTTAACTAGTTAGCCTTGTTAGGTACAATAAAACAAAACTAGTAATAATAATGAGTTCTGGAAAATGCTAATGCATTAAACTCTTAACAGCAACTTGAAATTCACAGTTCACAAAGTTTTAAATCTGCGTTGGAATAAATGAATCATTATACGATATGACAATACAAACTCAATAAACTTCGCATATCAAATGAAATATAAATTGAACACTCAACCCTATGACTTAAGAATACAATGGAGAACGTGTACCCCTCGACGAGATCTAAAGCGACCAGTGTATCGGTTATAAATTAATCTTGCTTAAATTCTTATACATAATCACCAATTATAGCTGGTATTGTTGTTTATTACTGCATGTAATGTTACCATGCACCTTAAACTCCACCCACCTGGACTTAATTTGTACCGTCATACCTATAGCAAACCTTAATTTTTCCAATAATCTGTGAAATAGCTAGGGACTGGATGAGTAACACATGTATTTAGTCTCGGTTGTCAAAAACACTTTTATGATATACTTAGCTATGTCCTATATGAATGTGTATAGAAATGTCATTGAGCTGTTTGAACTCCTGTTTTCATACCTTTGCTTCACTAGCAAACTCATCTTTTGAAATAAAATGAATTCTTTTAACTATGAGTTGTGTTTTATTCATATTAGCACTTATCATACTTCACTTTGGTGATATGTGATAAATCTCATTATGTCATATTGTGTAATAGTAAGGTCAAAAGTCAATGCACGAGTTCTCATGTACCAGTTCTACTCTTAAAGAGACGTTTTGATCTAAAAAAGACATATATTTGTTTCATAAACACAGAAAGTAACACCAGGGACAGGTGGACATGACCATATCTTAAAATAAAGTCTAGGTTATCAACAACTTTCACTGCCTCTAAATGAATGTGGTCACTAACCCTAGTCTTTCCACACAGTTCAGTCTCCCAAATCCCTTCTTTAACATAAACAACAAACATTCCTCCCTTAAATAGCAACTAATATTCATGTAATAAGCCACTCTATGATCACACCTGGTATAATACAACTTGTAAGCACTTTGATTTAGAATTTTGAATAATTTGGGGAATAAAGAACAAAAAATGCCAAGAAGAAGTAATAAGCCTTGCACATCTAAGGGAGTTAAAAACGGGAGTAGAGTCTGTTTCCAAAAGGATCATTTACCTCATAATAAAGGAATCATATTTAAAAACAACAATGCACAGACAACAGAGATTAAAACGTTTATTAGACTCACATGGGATCAGTAAGTGGAGGCTGTACCAAAGAATACAAATGAAAATCCATTGGTACCTGCATCAAAACTTCAGGTGGAACTGTGTGCAAATCCATCTGAAATAAAAGGGTAAATAATTTAAAGCATAGAGACACATGCAATTTGTATTGGTTCTACCTATTAAGTTATTATTAATTGGCTTCAATTAAACCAGTGAAAGAAGAAATGTAGGAAAACGACAACAAACAAACATTAAACTCTGACAAATTATAAAAGCAATTGTACTGTAATTTGCATTATTATTCAGTGATGTAGTAATATTGTATTATTAATCTTCTCATTATTGACTGAAAAAGTACTGAAAATGTCACTTTTTTATTGAAAAGATTTATTCATTAATGGAGATAACTTAGTGAGATACCTACACATGTGTACTAATTTTCTTTCCATGTCTTAAGTTTCAATATAATAAAAGTCAGTTCAGTTAAATGTGATTTAAATTATATGAATGAAATCAAAGAAAAAACACAATATAAGAAAGTGAGTGCTTACATAATCAGAGATCTATACATGTATTTTTATATATGTATTGCAGAGAGCCTGAGGGTAGTTATTTTGTATTTTGTCAGAGATGAGGAGTCATCTACGAATTGCATAATAAATGTCCACCAGAATGAAGTAATGTGGAATGCCTTCTTCAGGGAACATGCGCAAATATCCCCAAAGTGTTTGGGTTTTTGCAATGGAACCAACGCTATGAGGAACAATGGGGCCTTGAATGGAGGGAACGGGTAATATGTAACACATGTAGTTACAAAATGTTCAATCTCTTTGAAGAAATTGATAATAAAATTCTTGGGTGCAAAGTAGCCAATATAAACAGAAGGCTACAAGTTGGGTTGACACAGGTGTCAATAGTAAATGCTGGCAAAAGGAAATTGCTCTTGTCTGCCAGTATCCCTACCGCATCCACAAAGTACTTGCAAAATGTTTCAAACAAAATTTGTAAAGAGATCATAAAAGAAAATATTTTGGATATGAGATGTCAAAGACAAAAGCTAAGATAAATTAATATTGTAAAGGGAAATCCACCTAATATCATTGATGTACAAGGAGATGGTTCATATAATAATCCTTTGTATTCTGGTGTTGGTAAAACTCCATTTCAGCCAGCAACACGTCTTCTACATACAGGCTGAAAATGTAACATGAAATAATGACATTGCCATATCAACTAAAAATAAAGGGCCCCGAGTGGCTTTTTGGTCTAAAGCGCTGTCAGTTACGGATCACTGCCATCTCACCTCTGTCTGCGTGGGTTCGAGTCTAGGATTCGGCCAATGTGGGTATGTGAGAAAGCTTGCCAGTAGCTTCTCATGGGTCGGTTATTCTTCTAGGGGTTTTCCGGGTTCTTCCTCCACCATTAATACTGGCCGCCTTGGATAGCCTATCTTGTGCTGAAAGCATAAAAACAATAATAAACAAAACTACTAAAAATAAATTGTGTTCTCATCACATACAACACAATCAGATGAACTTAATATGACAAACAAACCCTGTGATTGCACTGCTAATATCAATATGGAAACTAATATTGGTGATGAGGAAACTTGGGCCTTCTTCACCTGAAGGAAGATACGTTTGAAGTGAGAACATAAGAACTGATTCAGATACAAGCAGCTATAGGGCTGCAGTCACCCTATACATAGCAGGGATCACTCAGACTATCCCTAAAAGTTTTATCGACACCTGACATGTATCTGCAAACAATAGAAAATATATTAAAAGGTGCCCAAGTTTGGTTCACATTATGCCAAGACTGACCAAAGCTGCTAGACAGAAAATGAGTGACATGTTTGCCATTGATCTGAGTCAGCGGTGTCAGGTGGAGTTTAAAAATGCATCTAGTAAACTTAAAGGGAATACTGACAGAGTCAAGGGTTGCCAATCATACAATGTTGTTGCTATTGTACAGTGTTACCATGGAGATCATAGTCTGTGTACTAATAATTCATATGATTGCAAAGGTAACTGGTTGGAGAAAAGTCCATACCTACCATTTAATTTGAAAATGCATGTAACAAAACAGTCTGAAGGCATATTGCGTGATTATGTTAATTATCGTTTGGGACCATTCAATTCTGAGAGACATAAACAACAAAATTTAACACAAATACATAAGAGGTTGGGGCAGTAAACAGGGTTTTAAGGCATTCCTTGCCAAGATATCTACCATGGACAAGAAATTGTCCTGGTAGAGGACACAGTAAAGTGCACTCTTTAATGGGCCTGGGGAATCCATATTAAAATTATGCAATGCAGTTGGCTGTAGAATTTCATTTAGAACTAGGGTTACTAAAAGTCTAGCTCAGGAGCAGAACATTTTTACATGATATAAGGCTTACAAATCGTCACTGGCATTTAAAAGAAGGAGATGTGAGAAAACAACCTATCTTTATATATTGTATCAAGAATTTAAAGAGAGAAAACATTACAAGAAAGGGCTATTGTTGTCAAATGTTAAAAAGAAAAGATTAAAAGAAGACCACATATATTATAAAATACCAAAGATCACTTAATCCAGCATTTCCTATATGACACCATCTGGTCTATGACAACCAGAATACCTTCCTTGAGCCTTACAATGGTCTCTATCCTGGTTTATGGCATGCAGTTCTAGAACGAGATATTTACTATTGATACATGATTTATTATGACAAATATGTGAAATATATAATAGGTGACCAAAGTCATCCATACGTGGTATATTGTGTTTAAATAAATTATTTTGTTGCATGTACGACATCTTGTGAGCAGACCCCACTGATAATGAGCCATCTGGCCATACAACTCTCTGTCTGCTATAGCCGTCTTAAACAAATTCCCCTCCCCTCCAAAGCCAGCATGTGTTTTTATCTGAAGATTTTATATATATTCTATGTAAAAGTCTGTGAATATTAGACAAAAACATTTCAATATCCATTGTTTTACCAAATGTCACTATGACAGTATATACATGGTGGCCATGTATACTCGTTACTATGGATACACCGTGAAGCTGGTATTACCTATAGGTATCATGGTACCAATTGTTATTCCATAAACCTCAATGCTGATATTTGGGAGATAAATATATTTTCTATCGTAATTTAGCATGCATGTCACACACTGTCACAGAGAACAATGTTAAAATTCTCAGTTTGATGATGACATAATAAGATTGCATAAAAGAGAGATAAATTCCTTGAAGTAGACATGGGCATGACTCACAACTTATTTTCAGTCATGTGTATCACATTTTCAAAAAATAATCATAAAAAATAAACAAAATGATCAAGATGGTAATGATTATAAATTCACATGTTACCAAGAGGATAAACATTTTTAAGCCCAACACAAAGTACAACTCTTTATATAATCCTCTAATCATAGCTAGTGTTGTTGTTTATTTCTGATTGCAATGGTACCCTACACCTTATGCTCCACCCACCTGAATTCGCGCAGTTGGTACCGTTATACCTTGTATTGTGTATCAGTTGTCGAAAAGGTCAAACATGGGTGAGTTCACGCTGCTTCCAACCTCCAAACTCGTTTAAGATGTAGTCTTATCACAGGTTATTACATTCCGTCAATTTTTTCAGGTAGCTACGTCATCGAGCACAGTCTGAACACAGTCGTACACCAAAATAAAGGGAGTTATACTATATTTTAACAATTCCAAAATTCATGATAATATCTAACTCTTCAGGAATATCAGTGCTGAGCAAAACCTCAGAATTTCTTTATCGTTAGAAATCAAACTAGGTAGAAATTAAAGACTGGAACTAATAAACAGCCTTACGGCCATTTTAGTTTTGCGGTTTATAAACTTTGTATCATTAGATGTTGATTGTATGAACGATTAATGCACTAAATCCCCATTCTCCTCTCCACCAAAACGTCATATGAAGTTAGAAATATGGACGCTTTTGACACTAAATCCCCATTCTCCTCTCCACCAAAGCGTCATATGCATTTAGAAATATGGACGCTTTTGACACTAAATCCCCATTCTCCTCTCCACCAAAGCGTCGTATGAAGTTAGAAATATGGACGCTTTTGACACTAAATTCCTCTTTTCCTAATCAGAATCTTATATTTCATGGTGTCAGAATATATGTAAATTCAAATTATCCATACATGTATAACCTCCAGTCATAAGCTGTTCATGTATGCAAGCTTTTACGTGTTCTAAAGGTACATATTATTTTTCAAAATGCTAATTTAGACGCCGTTTATATTTCTACATAAATATCCTAAATACTTGTCGAAACATATATCGACGAATAACATTTTTAAAAAAACGGTTCACTAATTCGAGCTGACAATGTGGAGATAAAAAAAGAATCGTGTCTCTTACATAACTATGCACGCGTTCTTAAGGATCTTCAATCATTTATTGTGAAAGATTAATAGGAATGTATTTTCGCAAACATTGCGTGCTTGTGTTTGGAACTGTGGATCATAGCTTTATGAATTAGTAGTTACAAATTCTAAATAAATTAAACACTATTTCCGATATCGACATTACTTACTAATATAATGCAAAAATCATAATGATAAACGTAATGGACACGGTTGACTTAAATTGACCTGTAATCAGATAGCAACTTTCATGTGTTTGGTGGCAATACTTCAAAATTCAACTACCTTGAAACGGTATACATGGTAATATGCCAAATTAAGTTAACGTACCAAATGTGTTAGGTTCATTAATAATAAAATCCAATTAAAGCTGTAAGACTCACGATGATGCGAATTCATTTAACAGTTTCGCGTTAAATGTAAACAATGTTTCATATTTCATTGATGTTTGCAGTTTCTTTATCATATTTTTCTCTCATTATATTTATACATTTCTTTTTTCTCTATTTTTTTTATATATTTCTTCCTACGAGATTTAATGGTAATATGACTTTATCATAGAACGTTGGATGGAGTACTGCTGCTTAGCACTCTACTGTATGCCAGTGAATCCGAAACTCTGTGCATTTAATAAATGAAACGACTGTGGGTGTTTCAAATGCTATATCTCCGACGCATACTCTTGATCACTTGTAATGACCGAGTAACAAACAACGAGGTGCTTCAGCATGTCAAAATTCTCAGCATGGTCACACCCCTCCGCCAACGTCGCATCAGATGTCTGGGCCATGTACATGGTATGGATGACTGAAGAATCCCCAAACACCTTTTTTATGATCGAAACTTACATTTGGCAAAAAGTCGATAGGACTGCCAGCACTCCTCGTCCAGAATGCGCGACATGCAACCCCTTGACATCGATGTCAACACCGGTGAAGAGCTTGCTCTAGAAAAGACCAGCTGGCGACACGCTGTAATCATCGGTTTGAAAGTCGACGAGGACAAGTTACTCTTGTAAGCTAATGAAAAGCGATCGTAGACGAAGAAGAAGCAGCCCCAACACACACAAGACTCAACAGTCATATAGATTGAAATATATATATATATATATATATGTTTGTGTGTGTCTGTGTGTGTGAATGTGTGTGTATGTGTGTGTGTGTGTGTGTGTGTAGATGAGTGATAAAGAATGAAAATTTGAATAGGTGTTGTCTTTTAGGAGGTGAGTTAGTGAATGGCCATATTTATATTTTCAATATTTAAACAAAATTTACAATGTTTTTTTGCAAATTGGGCATTTGCTAGCTGTCCAGATTTTTTCTTGCAATGTTTCTATTTCTATAACATGTTGGTACACTAAATATAGTGATATATTGCATGAAGCTAAACGCAGTAATGTTATAATAGGATTCCTAAGCACGACTGTGTCTTTAAAGTACATTAACGCAGGAATGTTATAATAGGATTCCTAAGCACGACTGTGTATTTAAAGTATATTAACGCAGGAATGTTATAATAGGATTCCTAAGCACGACAGTGTCTTTAAAGTACATTAACGCAGGAATGTTATAATAGGATTCCTAAGCACGACAGTGTCTTTAAAGTACATTAACGCAGGAATGTTATAATAGGATTCCTAAGCACGACTGTGTCTTTAAACTACATTAACGCAGTAATGTTATAATAGGATTCCTAAGCTCGACTGTGTCTTTAAAGTACATTAACGCAGGAATGTTATAATAGGATTCCTAAGCACGACTGTGTCTTTAAACTACATTAACGCAGTAATGTTATAATAGGATTCCTAAGCACGACAGTGTCTTTAAAGTACATTAACGCAGGAATGTTATAATAGGATTCCTAAGCACGACAGTGTCTTTAAAGTACATTAACGCAGGAATGTTATAATAGGATTACTAAGCACGACTGTGTCTTTAAAGTACATTAACGCAGGAATGTTATAATAGGATTCCTAAGCACGACAGTGTCTTTAAAGTACATTAACGCAGGAATGTTATAATAGGATTCCTAAGCACGACTGTGTCTTTAGACTACATTAACGCAGTAATGTTATAATAGGATTCCTAAGCACGACAGTGTCTTTAAAGTACATTAACGTAGGAATGTTATAATAGGATTCCTAAGCAAGACTGTGTCTTTAAAGTACATTAACACAGTAATGTTATAATAGGATTCCAAAGCACGACAGTGTCTTTAAAGTACATTAACGCAGGAATGTTATAATAGGATTCCAAAGCACGACAGTGTCTTTAAAGTACATTAACGCAGGAATGTTATAAAAGGATTCCTAAGCACGACTGTGTCTTTAAAGTACATTAACGCAGGAATGTTATAATAGGATTCCTAAGCACGACTGTGTCTTTAAAGTACATTAACGCAGGAATGTTATAATAGGATTCCTAAGCACGACTGTGTCTTTAAATTACATTAACGCAGGAATGTTATAAAAGGATTCCTAAGCACGACTGTGCCTTTAAAGTACATTAACGCAGTAATGTTATAATAGCATTCCTAAGCACGACAGTGTCCTTAAAGTACATTAACGCAGGAATGTTGTAATGGGATTCCTAAGCACGACAGTGTCTTTAAAGTACATTAACGCAGTAATGTTATAATAGGATTCCTAAGCACGACAGTGTCTTTAAAGTACATTAACGCAGGAATGTTATAATAGGATTCCTAAGAACGACAGTGTCTTTAAAGTACATTAACGCAGGAATGTTATAATAGGATTTCTAAGCAAGACAGTGTCTTTAAAGTACATTAACGCAGTAATGTTATAATAGGATTCCTAAGCACGACTGTGTCTTTAAAGTACATTAACGCAGTAATGTTATAATAGGATTCCTAAGCACGACAGTGTCTTTAAAGTACATTAACGCAGGAATGTTATAATAGGATTCCTAAGCACGACAGTGTCTTTAAAGTACATTAACGCAGGAATTTTATAATAGGATTCCTAAGCACGACAGTGTCTTTAAAGTACATTAACGCAGGAATGTTATAATAGGATTCCTAAGCAAGACTGTGTCTTTAAAGTACATTAACGCAGTAATGTTGTAATAGGATTCCTAAGCACGACAGTGTCTTTAAAGTACATTAACGCAGGAATGTTATAATAGGATTCCTAAGCAAGACTGTGTTTTTAAAGTACATTAACGCAGGAATGTTATAATAGGATTCCTAAGCACGACAGTGTCTTTAAAGTACATTAACGCAGGAATGTTATAATAGGATTCCTAAGCACGACTGTGTCTTTAAAGTACATTAACGCAGGAATGTTATAATAGGATTTCATGAGCACGACTGTGTCTTTAAAGGACATTAACGCAGTAATGTTATAATAGGATTCCTAAGCACGACAGTGTCTTTAAAGTACATTAACGCAGGAATGTTATAATAGGATTCCTAAGCCAGACAGTGTCTTTAAAGAACATTAACGCAGGAATGTTATAATAGGATTCCTAAGCCAGACAGTGTCTTTAAAGTACATTAACGCAGTAATGTTATAATAGGATTCCTAAGCACGACAGTGTCTTTAAAGTACATTAACGCAGGAATTTTATAATAGGATTCCTAAGCCAGACAGTGTCTTTAAAGTACATTAACGCAGTAATGTTATAATAGGATTCCTAAGCACAACTGTGTCTTTAAAGTACATTAACGCAGGAATGTTATAATAGGATTTCATGAGCACGACTGTGTCTTTAAAGGACATTAACGCAGTAATGTTATAATAGGATTCCTAAGCACGACAGTGTCTTTAAAGTACATTAACGCAGGAATGTTATAATAGGATTCCTAAGCACGACTGTGTCTTTAAAGTACATTAACGCAGGAATGTTATAATAGGATTCCTAAGCACGACTGTGTCTTTAAAGTACATTAACACAGGAATGTTATAATAGGATTTCATGAGCACGACTATGTCTTTAAAGGACATTAACGCAGTAATGTTATAACAGGATTCCTAAGCACGACAGTGTCTTTAAAGTAAATTAACGCAGGAATGTTATAATAGGATTCCTAAGCACGACAGTGTCTTTAAAGGACATTAACGCAGTAATGTTATAATAGGATTCCTAAGCCAGACAGTGTCTTTAAAGTACATTAACGCAGGAATGTTATAATAGGATTCCTAAGCCAGACAGTGTCTTTAAAGTACATTAACGCAGTAATGTTATAATAGGATTCCTAAGGACGACAATGTCTTTAAAGTACATTAACGCAGTAATGTTATAATAGGATTCCTAAGGCAGACAGTGTCTTTAAAGTACATTAACGCAGTAATGTTATAATAGGATTCCAAAGCACGACTGTGTCTTTAAAGTATATTAACGCAGGAATGTTATAATAGGATTTCGTGAGCACGACTGTGTCTTTAAAGTACATTAACGCAGGAATGTTATAATAGGATTCCTAAGCACGACAGTGTCTTTAAAGTACATTAACGCAGGAATGTTATAATAGGATTCCTAAGCACGACTGTGTCTTTAAACTACATTAACGCAGTAATGTTATAATAGGATTCCTAAGCACGACAGTGTCTTTAAAGTACATTAACGTAGGAATGTTATAATAGGATTCCTAAGCAAGACTGTGTCTTTAAAGTACATTAACACAGTAATGTTATAATAGGATTCCAAAGCACGACAGTGTCTTTAAAGTACATTAACGCAGGAATGTTATAATAGGATTCCAAAGCACGACAGTGTCTTTAAAGTACATTAACGCAGGAATGTTATAAAAGGATTCCTAAGCACGACTGTGTCTTTAAAGTACATTAACGCAGGAATGTTATAATAGGATTCCTAAGCACGACTGTGTCTTTAAAGTACATTAACGCAGGAATGTTATAATAGGATTCCTAAGCACGACTGTGTCTTTAAATTACATTAACGCAGGAATGTTATAAAAGGATTCCTAAGCACGACTGTGCCTTTAAAGTACATTAACGCAGTAATGTTATAATAGCATTCCTAAGCACGACAGTGTCCTTAAAGTACATTAACGCAGGAATGTTGTAATGGGATTCCTAAGCACGACAGTGTCTTTAAAGTACATTAACGCAGTAATGTTATAATAGGATTCCTAAGCACGACAGTGTCTTTAAAGTACATTAACGCAGGAATGTTATAATAGGATTCCTAAGCACGACAGTGTCTTTAAAGTACATTAACGCAGGAATGTTATAATAGGATTTCTAAGCAAGACAGTGTCTTTAAAGTACATTAACGCAGTAATGTTATAATAGGATTCCTAAGCACGACTGTGTCTTTAAAGTACATTAACGCAGTAATGTTATAATAGGATTCCTAAGCACGACAGTGTCTTTAAAGTACATTAACGCAGGAATGTTATAATAGGATTCCTAAGCACGACAGTGTCTTTAAAGTACATTAACGCAGGAATTTTATAATAGGATTCCTAAGCACGACAGTGTCTTTAAAGTACATTAACGCAGGAATGTTATAATAGGATTCCTAAGCAAGACTGTGTCTTTAAAGTACATTAACGCAGTAATGTTGTAATAGGATTCCTAAGCACGACAGTGTCTTTAAAGTACATTAACGCAGGAATGTTATAATAGGATTCCTAAGCAAGACTGTGTTTTTAAAGTACATTAACGCAGGAATGTTATAATAGGATTCCTAAGCACGACAGTGTCTTTAAAGTACATTAACGCAGGAATGTTATAATAGGATTCCTAAGCACGACTGTGTCTTTAAAGTACATTAACGCAGGAATGTTATAATAGGATTTCATGAGCACGACTGTGTCTTTAAAGGACATTAACGCAGTAATGTTATAATAGGATTCCTAAGCACGACAGTGTCTTTAAAGTACATTAACGCAGGAATGTTATAATAGGATTCCTAAGCCAGACAGTGTCTTTAAAGTACATTAACGCAGGAATGTTATAATAGGATTCCTAAGCCAGACAGTGTCTTTAAAGTACATTAACGCAGTAATGTTATAATAGGATTCCTAAGCACGACAGTGTCTTTAAAGTACATTAACGCAGGAATTTTATAATAGGATTCCTAAGCCAGACAGTGTCTTTAAAGTACATTAACGCAGTAATGTTATAATAGGATTCCTAAGCACAACTGTGTCTTTAAAGTACATTAACGCAGGAATGTTATAATAGGATTTCATGAGCACGACTGTGTCTTTAAAGGACATTAACGCAGTAATGTTATAATAGGATTCCTAAGCACGACAGTGTCTTTAAAGTACATTAACGCAGGAATGTTATAATAGGATTCCTAAGCACGACTGTGTCTTTAAAGTACATTAACGCAGGAATGTTATAATAGGATTCCTAAGCACGACTGTGTCTTTAAAGTACATTAACACAGGAATGTTATAATAGGATTTCATGAGCACGACTATGTCTTTAAAGGACATTAACGCAGTAATGTTATAATAGGATTCCTAAGCACGACAGTGTCTTTAAAGTACATTAACGCAGGAATGTTATAATAGGATTCCTAAGCACGACAGTGTCTTTAAAGGACATTAACGCAGTAATGTTATAATAGGATTCCTAAGCCAGACAGTGTCTTTAAAGTACATTAACGCAAGAATGTTATAATAGGATTCCTAAGCCAGACAGTGTCTTTAAAGTACATTAACGCAGTAATGTTATAATAGGATTCCTAAGGACGACAATGTCTTTAAAGTACATTAACGCAGTAATGTTATAATAGGATTCCTAAGGCAGACAGTGTCTTTAAAGTACATTAACGCAGTAATGTTATAATAGGATTCCTAAGCACGACTGTGTCTTTAAAGTATATTAACGCAGGAATGTTATAATAGGATTTCGTGAGCACGACTGTGTCTTTAAAGTACATTAACGCAGTAATTTTATAATAGGATTCCTAAGCACGACAGTGTCTTTAAAGTACATTAACGCAGGAATGTTATAATAGGATTCCTAAGCAAGACAGTATCTTTAAAGTATATTAACGCAAGAATGTTATAATAGGATTCCTAAGCACGACTGTGCCTTTAAAGTACATTAACGCAGTAATGTTATAATAGGATTCCTAAGCACGACAGTGTCTTTAAAGTACATTAACGCAGGAATGTTATAATAGGATTCCTAAGCACGACTGTGTGTTTAAAGTACATTAACGCAGTAATGTTATAATAGGATTCCTAAGCACGACAGTGTTTTTAAAGTACATTAACGCAGTAATGTTATAATAGGATTCCTAAGCACAACAGTGTCTTTAAAGTACATTAACGCTGGAATGTTATAATAGGATTCCTAAGCACGACAGTGTCTTTAAAGTACATTAACGCAGGAATGTTATAATAGGATTCCTAAGCCAGACAGTGTCTTTAAAGTACATTAACGCAGGAATGTTATAATAGGATTCCTAAGCACGACTGTGTCTTTAAAGTACATTAACACAGGAATGTTATAATAGGATTTCATGAGCACGACTCTGTCTTTAAAGGACATTAACGCAGTAATGTTATAATAGGATTCCTAAGCACGACAGTGTCTTTAAAGTACATTAACGCAGGAATGTTATAATAGGATTCCTAAGCACGACAGTGTCTTTAAAGTACATTAACGCAGGAATTTTATAATAGGATTCCTAAGCAGGACTGTGTCTTTAAAGTACATTAACGCAGTAATGTTATAATAGGATTCCTAAGCACGACAGTGTCTTTAAAGTACATTAACGCAGGAATGTTATAATAGGATTCCTAAGCACGACAGTGTCTTTGAAGTACATTAACGCAGGAATGTTATAATAGGATTCCTAAGCACGACAGTGTCTTTAAAGTACATTAACGCAGGAATGTTATAATAGGATTCCTAAGCACGACTGTGTCTTTAAAGTACATTAACGCAGTAATGTTATAATAGGATTCCTAAGCACGACAGTGTCTTTAAAGTACATTAACGCAGGAATGTTATAATAGGATTCCTAAGCACGACAGTGTCTTTAAAGTACATTAACGCAGGAATGTTATAATAGGATTCCTAAGCACGACAGTGTCTTTAAAGTACATTAACGCAGGAATGTTATAATATGATTCCTAAGCCAGACAGTGTCTTTAAATTACATTAACGCAGTAATGTTATAATAGGATTCCTAAGCAAGACAGTGTCTTTAAAGTACATTAACGCAGGAATGTTATAATAGAATTCCTAAGCAGCACAGTGTCTTTAAAGTACATTAACGCAGGAGTGTTATAGTAGGATTCCTAAGCACGACTGTGTCTTTAAAGTACATTAACGCAGTAATGTTATAATAGGATTCCTAAGCACGACAGTGTCTTTAAAGTACATTAACGCTTACTTTTCACTGCTGTAGAAACGCAATAAATGGTATCTGAAACGAAATTGCTCCTTCCCAATCAGTCCATGGTAAAAATTGTCTCATTGAAGAATCATGAGTGTGTCAGCGAACACGCAGCCAAACAAAACTTAAAATAGGTGGAGACGATTCTGGTAGATATTACGCAGCATTCAAGCACATACCCCTTGATGGCTTAGTTTACAAGAAAGCCTATTTCAGTTATGGGTTTGGGTTCACTTTATATCTATGTGCACTTTTCACTTAGCACATTAATATATTAATAATGTAATCATTTAGGACACGCACTAAATTACACAAATAGGGTATAATGCTAAGCACAATAACAGCCATCCCACTGGAATTTCTTTTATTGATTTTTTTGCCGTCGCCCCGTTGATAGACAAGCTGCCTTCATTTGTCCAAGATACCACATATTATCTCCACAAAGCACCAAAACTAAAATCCCAAATAACAATATCCTCGTCACCATGGGTGTATGATCCTTAAGCGTCAACATCTCACACAAGGAAGGTATTACTGCCTTTCAGGTAGCATTGAATTGACAACCTGATTCATCCCTTTGAAGGTCTTTTTTGGTAAAACGTTTAATCCGGGTTCTCAAGTTTTAACTACTTTAAATTCGATCACGAAGTATCGATATTGCAGTAGGCACGTTCATATGTTAATATTTCCATGGGTGACTAGAAAATAAGCTTTTCAACTAAACACCATATTGACCCCTTGACTGGTGTAGAGTCATTGACGATATTGTTTCAATATTAGGTTGTTTCAACAGTACGACATCGAATCTATATTATTCAAATCTGTGAATAATGTCCACTGATTCATCTCTCTCTCTCTCTCTCTCTCTCTCTCTCTCTCCTTCTGGTTCAGCATAGATATATACAAGCAAAAGTCAGAAATACATTGAGTGTGGCCAGTGACGATATGTTTGGACTAATGAATCATCGAAAAATATTGTCACGCAGAGCAGTGAATGTGGAACATTAGAAAAAGAGGATCAAATTAATTGGGTTTCTGGATGCCTCCCCTCTTCCTTTCCCGCTACAAAAAGAAAATAGAATAATGAACAGACTCACAAACGTAATTCACTGTTAATTGAAATCAGACCGTTCTTGTTTTCATGTGAATGTGTATTGGGTATTATACATAGATTGAGTAAATATACACATTAAGGTCTGCTTTGGTGCTCTTCGTGTTCTCTTTTAAAATTTTGGACCCCCCTCCATACTTGACTTGATTCAGTTCAGTATATGGTCTGTATCTATGTTAATTATATTACAATAATGACTTAAAAGATCAACTATAAATATATTTAAATATTTGAATTGCCTCTTTCGGGTTCTTCACTTCGCCAAGTACATTTCAATAAAATAGGCGTTATGTGAATGGCTTTGAGATCAGTGTTCTGGTTAACATTGCTGTGTCTGTAGTATTATTCTTTCTTCATAATTTCTTTACTTAAACCATCTTTCTTTTTTAAATCATAAGTTTATATTATATTTTTGATCAATATGAAAATAGTTGAAGATGTACAATAAAAGTTCATTAATTTGCAAGATTGCACTGATCTCTTAAATATAAAAAATTGCATTTTGTTGCGGACACATTAGACTGGGCTGTGGTGAAGACCTCATTCATTTCGTCAATACACATTTGCTTGCACCTTTTTTTAATTGCTTTGGAAATGCAATGAGGTATATTGGTATGTGATATAAATAAAATATTGTAATAAATTTGGAGTAAGTGTTAGTGAATTTGAACCATGCTTGGGTCGTTAGTAGTGATTTTGGGTACAAGCGGAATGACTGTCCCTTTTCGTAACATAGTCCATATTAAAATTCAGTGGTGTATACAAGTAGTGTGATTGAAAAGGCAGCATTTATGGTTGGAAATCAGTAAATTATAGAATGGAATCAATAAGTTGGAACTTGGTAGGTACCGTTTATGTGGCCATAGTGGAAAATGGGCGTATGTATATGAGCGTGATACGCCGGAAATTCTGTGGATGGACTGGCCTAGGGTCGCGCAGTTAAATATTTCCCAGTTAGTAAGGGAATACTGGTGTAATTTCTATGGCATAACAAGCTATCGGTACGGAAAACGGATGATAATGAAGAAAAACCATGTAAAGGTGCAGTTAATGGACGTTTGGGCAAGTTGTCTCCTCTGGGTCGCCCATTGATTACAGCAAAGATTAATAATTATAGCAGACACGTCTTTCTTTCCATTTTACAACTCAAGTTGTATGGAAGTCTTTGGAAATTTGGGGAAAACATATGACTTCCAGCGTGACCCGCGCCAGGGTTTTGACACCGCTCGGTCAAGTGAATACCCCTGTGCTTGTAACAATATATTTATAGTATTGTAATCATTTTGGAATTTGCGCATATGAGAGCGCCCCGTTTTTAGGAATTCTTAGATCTGTGTGATTGCTTGTGTGATTATTGGTATTCCGTGCTATATAAATAATCGAATCCCGAAATGTTTATCCAGCTACTAGGATTAAACGTCACGGACTGAAGTGTTAGTGAGTTTTGATGATGTCATGGTTAACTAGTATAGAATTCAGGTCCAAACCGAATGACGTAATATAGTTCATATTAAAAGCTTGTGGTGTACATTGGTGGAGTGACTACAGTGGCAACATTTACTTTGAAAACCGGTAAATTAGACAAAGGAATTAATTAGAATTCATTCAGCAGGTACCGTTTATTTCGCCGTGTTGGCAAATGTGGTGCAGTTATATTGGTAAAATGTGTCTGGAAACCATCATTGACTGGACCAAACTACCGGAATAACAATAATCATTTACGTCAAGGGACACTCCTATACATTTTACGGCGTGAACTAATCAAAGGCCCCGGATGATCGAGCTGTATAAGGCGCTTCCCTTTACCGATCACTGATATCTCACCTCTGACACATGTGAGTTCAAATCCTCGCGTTCGACCACTGCGGATATGTAATAAAGCTTGCCAAGTAACTCCCCATTGATTTCCGAGGCTCTTCCCTAGCTGAATTTAAAGTGTCACGTGTAGCCAATTAAGTGCTAAAATGGTGTTAAACCTACAATAAAACAAACATCGCCGCGATGTTGTAATGTGTTGAAGAAGGTATTTTGCCTGCATAAGAAGCACTATATTGACATCATCGCCAGGGTAAAGAGAGGTAACCAATGTAGTTCAATCTTTTTAAGGTAAAGGGATAATCTCCCTTACATAACACAAATGTATATTTCTTGGCAGATATTTGATTCAATATATCCCTCAAATCATATGGGATGTTTCGTGAATAAGGATATAAGAAGACAGTGTTTGCTTAATATCTATTATGCCAACGGGCATAGCTGATCAGCAGTATACAAAGTTCAGATAAATGTTGAATATTACGTTAAATATTACAAAATAAAATGCTAAATGAAATTATCTCTATCAAATGCCTTGCAAATTAAAATGAATATCATATCTAAATTTCATTCGGATATAATATCAAAACTGCTCTCATCATTGGATACATTTTATCCAACAGAAGATATATAGGTTCTACCATTTGTGTCGAAAAGATCAATACAATTATTATCAATCAATCAATCATCATCATCATCATCATCATCATCATCATCATCATTATCATCATTATTATTATTATTATTATTATTATTATTATTATTATTATTATTATTATTATATAAATAATAAAGCAATTTTACAAGGTTCTGTGGATGACTGGTACCAGACACTGGTCGAAGTGTCCTGTCACACACGCTTTTCAACATCTACTTAGAGTTCATCATGAGGGGAACCCTGGAAAACCACTGTGGGACAGTCAGAATTGGAGGGCATAACATCACCAACCTCCGCTTTGCAGACGACATTGATAGGATGGAAGGCAGTGAAGACAAGCTTGCCATCCTGGTGAAGACCCGTGATGAAACATCTTACAGATTTGACATGGAGTTAAGCGCTGAGAATACAAAGTTGATGACAAATAGTTGCAAAGAAATCTCAGCTAAGATTAAGTCAGAGTACATGAACTGGAATCAGCTAGCCAGTCAAATATATTGGTTTCATAATCAACGAAGAGGGATCAGAAACAGAACTTTTGTCACGAGCAGCATAACCAACGGTAGCTATGTCAAAGCTAAGACCCATCTGGAGAGAAAGAACTATCTGTCTGAAAACTAAAATCAGACTATTGGAATCATTTGTAATCACAATTCTTTTGTATTCATTTGAGGCCTTGACCTTAACAGCAGAATTACAACGAAGCATTCAGACACTTGAAACGAGATGCTACAGAACCATCCTCGGCATCTTTTACATGGATCACATCACAAATGAAGAACTGCGTAGCACCATCAGACATAAAGAAGGCCAATATGAAGACCTCCTTACTACCTTCAAAGAAAGAAAGCAGAAAAGGTATGGCCATGTCACAAAAGCTAACAGTCTATCCACTACAGTGCTAAAGAGCAGCGTCCAGTTTGGCAGAAGGAAAGCTAGACAGAGAAAATGAGTGGACTGACAACATCAAATAATAGACCAGGACAGGTTTTGTGGAGATCTCATGCATTGGGACAGAGTCGAGGAAAGCGGAGTGAACTGGGCATATGTCCATGTTCGTGTTCACAGCGCCTCGACGACCACACTAGGTCAAGAGACTGATGATGAGGAGGAGGATAATTTGATGTAACGCCATCAACAAGTCTTTCAAATATTGCTATGAAAAGATCATTGGTTGCGCAAATACTAGGGTCGAATTACATGTTTGAAGGAGACAAATAGTTTACTTTAGTCCATTATCGAGTGTGTGTGTGTGTGTTTGTGTGTGTGTGTGTGTGTGTGTGTGTGTGTGTGCGTGTGTGTGTGTGTGTAATTTAATTTTTACGCAGCTTTAACATGCTAAGTCGAATAACTAACATGTCAGTAGTATGGTAGCATATAGTGATGTCTAGCACTGGTGCATCATGTCCGATACATATAGCACCACCTCACAACAAGTCACATTATTCTGGCAAGATGCAAACCAGTCCTAATATAAACAGGTTTTTAAATCCGCAAAATCCGGCATCCTAGATTGACCTTCAAACCACTTAGGTCATCGGAGCGTTTCAGTTATATGGAGATTTTTGGCTGACCAATGATTCAACATGTTTGTGAATTATTCAATATGTGTGTGTGTGTGTGTGTGTGTGTGTGTTGTCTCTACACCTGCATGCAATACAATTTAGCATTTTACTTAGCATTTAGCATATCTATCTATCTATCTATCTATCTATCTATCTATCTATCTATCTATCTATCTATCTATCTATCTATCTATCTATCTATCTATCTATCGTGGTCTAAAGCGCTTCCCGTTACGGATTACTACCATCTCACCTCTGTCTGCGTAGGTTCGAGTCTAAGATTCGGCTAATGTAGTTATTAGAGATAGCTTGCCAGTTGGTTCTCGTGGGTCGGCGGTTTTTTTCGGGGGTTTTCCCGGGTATCTACCTTAACCAGTAATACTGGCCACCATGTATAGCCTATCGTGTGCTGAAAAATGGCGTTAAACCATACAGGAACAACAAGTCCGCTTGTTTGTTTGAAAGAATAGCAACTTTTGTTTTAAGTATTGACTTCTACGCTCAGAAGTTGGTTATTGTGGGGTGGGAAGTTGTCTTTTTGTGAACGAAAATAACAATCTCATCACGATATACATAAGCTCGTAAATTAAAAGGATGTAAAGGTTGTTTAAATCTTGCAAAAAGAAAGCAGAGAAACTACAAGTAAAAAAAACCCCGAGTGTTATCTGTCAGAGATATCTAACGCCCACCATTTGTCCCTTTTCCTACCTGAATAAAACTAAAGCAGCTCTGTTTGTAAAACCTAAAGCTCACCATGCATCCCTTTACCTACCTTAATACAACCAAAGGAATACTGTTCAGTGTCTGTCCTATATGAGTAGTTATTGGTTAGATTATGCATAATTGGCGTCGAATTCGCTAATTGCTAATAATTGGTATCTTAATGTGCAGAATACACTTTACTATATGGCAGTATTAATACATTAACAAAAAGGAACTCAAGAATGTTTTACGTATAATTTGTCAGTAACTTGAGCTACGTGTTATTCATTATTCCATGTCTTCCATAAAAGGGTACTTATAAGTTAATGCGTATATCAATCGAGAAGAACCACGCAAGGGTGAAATTAGACTACCTCAGAAGGTGTGGTTGTTAGTAATTTATGGAAAATTATATTTGTAATAATAGCTAGGTTACGATCTTTTCAGTTGACGACGGCATTTTTTCTAAAAACTAGGGAAAACATTGATGCAAGTCCAGTCTCGCGTGGACATTCTACATTGTTTTCTCGTTTCGGCATGTTGCAGCACTCCTAGCATTCAACACTCTTAATACAAGGTGTCATGCGTCATGTGAATGTGTGTCATGGTGTCATACAAGGTGTCATGCTGTGGTGTGAATGTCTGTGATATTAAATTGCATCAAACATTGTTTGGTTATGTATATTTCATTACCAAAGCTGACAGGTGAATGTTAAGTATAATACGTTTTATTGATGGCTGTGCTACTCTGTGTAAGTTTGAGTCACTACCAGTTCTGAACCGATGTCTTATAGTCGTATCTATGTCATATTTATTACTTGAAAACGTATATGCACAACGTTTAGGCATTATTTTATTATAATAATAATTTTGGTCAGTTATTTTGTAATTCATTTCATATAATTGTATGCATTAACTGAATCCACGGCTGATACAGTTCGGCTTCACAGCTACTACGGTTAATTCATGTGACTAGCTTTCAGCTTGCACCACGTAGACATCGATCACTCCGATAACTTGGAACGCTTGCGTCCTTTTAACCACTCTGGACACTCCAGATAGCTCTAGACTTTCTGGACACACCAAACTCTCTATACTCTGGACAACACCGGACAACACCGATATATGGGAGGTGCACTAAAACGTGACGGTCTTTAAAAACTGCAATTTTTTTCTAAACTTCGAGTTTTATAAAGAAAAGGGGGTAATTTCTTACGTATCATTGTATTGTGCAATTGCTGTCTCCCGCGCGAGAACTGGCTGCAGAGATCGACGTACATCAATTTGTAAGACTTTTATGGAACAGGCTTGGTGCTTTCACGTGGAAAGCTGCAAAATGATTATTGCAAAATTCCATTCAGTTATGTATATATATATATATATATATATATATATATATATATATATATATATATATATATATATATATATATATATATATATATATATATATATACCTGCTGCGTATGCTGAAATATACTGATTATCATAATCATGCAATGTTTTGCAGACTCATAGGTTGTCTGTTTTATTTGTTTGTCTTGCCAATGTTTTGTATTTAGTTAGATACTATTTTTGCACTGTTAGTGATGAGTTTATATATATATATATATATATATATATATATATATATATATATAATTTATAGTTTATATATATATATATATATATATATATATATATATATAGAGAGAGAGAGAGAGAGAGAGAGAGAGAGAGAGAGAGAGAGAGAAAGAGAGAGAGGGAGAGAGAAGATAAATGAATAGAGAGAGGGAGACAGTCAGACAGAGACACAGAGACCGACAGACTAAGATTGGCACGAGAGAGAGAGAGAGAGAGAGAGAGAGAGAGAGAGAGCATGTTAAATGTTCTGGGCTTTCTGTGTGGTCTATACTTTATACAGAACAGAAAAACAAAACTTGTAAAAAAAATACATTTTTATATCCTAAATGGCAGACTATTGAGAAGTAATACATAAATAAATAATATAAATATTTTTTTATGGCTTGTAAGAAAATCCCAATACACAGGCTAACTCACACGACGCCTTTCATTCTGCTTACTACATTTACTATAGTGGTTGTTATTATCTAATATGCTACATCAAATAAGTTATCATACTCCTTGTCCTTTATTTATTCTTTATCACATTCAATTCAAATCTTCTATTGGCATAATAACATCTAATAATATTCACACACAAAAATACGTCTACACATGTCATACAATAAATCTGGCAAAATGACTAAGATTAAAATAAAATCGATAAAAACTAATATTTCCTACTGAGAGTATCGCTTTTGACCCATCTTATTCAGCTGCCAAAAAAACCCTTGCTGTGTTTTGCTTTTCTTGAGATGTTATGATCTGTCTGTTTGTGAAGCGTTTGGATTACAAATTGTAGGGACTATAAACAGTGCGCGGCTTGATCGGCAAAATAACAATTATAACCATTATAGATTAGTTTTTTTTAAAAAAAGAATGTGTTTTCTGGAATGATAGACGTATCAATTCACGACTGAAAAGCAGATGACAGATTCCTAAAACCAGTGATTTGCTTATATCCTTTATTGTGTCACTATCTTCATCCAAATTATTCAAATATTATTGCTCCTTTTGCTTTTGTATCTCAAATTTTTCTGTTAATTTTTATTAGTAAACAGAAAAACAATAGATCATAACAGAATAGTGTGAATTAGAAATCGAGAAAGGAACTTAAGTGCGTTTATTCAAATCATCAATTGTGTACCATTTCTGACTACCAGTTATTCGAAATGGTGGGGGATTCTAATTTGTTTAATATATGAAAACTACTTTACATTACAGCTAGCTATATTCCAATATTGATAACATGTTATGTATGTATGTATGTATGTATGTATGTATGTATGTATGTATGTATGTATGTATGTATGTATGTATGTATGTATATATGTATGTATGTATGTATGTAATAAAACTGATACATGTCTGTCTTAAAATTACCTAACCAATCTCAATATTATGTTCTCCTGAAAGCGAAATGAATCTGAAAAGTGTGAAACAATTTTTAAAAGGACAGGTGGGTCCACATACTCCCTACGTATAAAGTTAGCCATGGTAGAAAAGGCTAGAAATCAATACTTGATGCAAATTTAGTCGATTGTAGCAATTCATCTATGTACAAAGATTACAAGCATGTACAGTGATATAATCTACATACGAAGAGCACAAACGTTTATCGGATTCTTAAGATGTTGCACAAATCCTGAATAAGAAAGTTTCCTAATCGTTGCGCCCTCTACTTTCCACCGACGACCCTGAGGTAGTCTAGGATACCAAGAACACCGATTATGAGCCCCAGGATAAACGATATAATGGTCAAAGCGAACGAGGCGCTGTACTCTTTATAAACTTCAATCGACTTCCCGGCGTAAACAGCAAATGCTATCAAGGCGCAGAAAGCTTTAGACGAAAAAGTTGAAAAAGATTGATATAATTAGAAAACAATAGAGTAACAACAATCGAAATGATATTCGTAACCATTTTAAAAATTATATAACCTGAAAACGGTAATGTTTGATATTTCTTGTCAGTAAGGAAATCACATTCTAGATCAGTATTTTTTAAAAAGAACTTCTGTTAAAATTTGATACATAATACATAAACGAATCAGCTATCAGCATTAATCAATAATTTAAAACTCAGATTAGCAATACAAGAAGATTAGAAATCAGCAAATATTGAAGATTTTGCTTAAAAGAGACCGCTTATCGACAGGAAAACTCGTAACGGGTCTTGTGACACCCTTTAGTTCTAAACTGAATCTTTGAACGACGTTTAAACAAGCAACTTGATTATTTCACTGAACTGTTCATGTCAGATAGTTTCGATTAACAAATGATTTCTTTCTTTTCAAGCTTTAGTTAGACTGGAATAATGGTGGATATATGGACGACGGCAATATTGGGTCTATTACTAATTATAAGACAATGCAAATTTACATGGGAAACGACATGTATGGTTTAAAAGACCCAAAAAGGTAACATATATGATAAGGATTTTAAAAAGAGGTCTTATGATATCAAAAAATAGGAACGAAAAACTGCAGTCATGCACTATATATGCTACACAATAGTTTTCACTGTGAGCCCAGCTATACCTTAAGGTAAGGGAATGAACTGGTGATGACAGGATCAAATCTGGCGCTAATGTGTCTTTGATTTCATTAGCAATAGTAATTTGTTTCTCCATCCTACGATATTCCTTGTCTCCCACTCGATTATATCCTGTTTTGTCACACATAAGCTTGGGCAGGGGTGTTTATAGACACAATATGTCCAAAATATAATAGCACACACAAGAAGTTTTAGAAATCGTTCTGAATTTGTAAGTAGTTATGCATACAGTCACATAATCGCACATCAACATTCTTAAAGTTAAAATGATTAACACATAGAGCGGCAAAGAATATAAGTAGTATCTCTCTTTTCAAAGAGGCTCTGGTGACCTTGCAAATGGTTATATGTTGTATCCAGCATCATAAATATTTATCAATATCTACGACAACTGCATCCCCCGCACCCACATCTACAAGAAGTTTAAATCTCACCCAGTTACTCAGTTCGTCCAATGAAGCAGGTTCTGACACTAAAATGAGACTTTATAATCCTCATGCTTTTCTTGAGGAATAATTCTCCTTTCTGTCTCATTTACTCTTTCACCTTCGTCCAGTTTAATTCAGCTGTAATAATTCACTTGTGTTCGTTTTCTTTTTAATAGAGGTACTTAAGTTTTCCCTTTATAGTCCTAGCTTGCCAGTCTTCTTGTACATCGGATATACGGTAAATTACAATTGCTTAGTGCTTTACACAGAAGCATCACGTAGACCTATTAGAACCTATCTTTAATTTTTAAACAAATGTATTATCACTTATTTTGGTAGACGAACGCTACACATACACAGGCAAACAAACATACATTCATCTCTGTCTCTCTCTCTGTTTCTCCTTCCCTCCCTTTTAATGAAGAAATTAACCTACCTCCAGCAAAGCTCAGGCAGACCGCAACAAGGTACAGTAATTTCTTGCCAGACATGAAGAACATGAAAACGATGACTACAACCAGCGCCGCTAGGAAAAACAGCCATGACAGGATTGAGAACGCCCGTACAGCTCGAAACCAATCTAAACAAACGAAACAGAAACGGTACTTAATGACTTAGTAAGAATTAAAATCAACACAATTATGATTTACTTCTTTTTGTTGCTGTTATTTTTTTTGGGAAGTGCAACACTTCATAAAGTCATCTTTTGACAAAGATATGTATTTAACAATTATTGCTATATTGGAAGTTAAAACTACTTTTTATCACGTTATGCATAGGAACTAAGATAATGTTAACCTTTTGGGGTTGCTGCGGATGAGCATAACGCTGATTACGATTTAATACAGGAACCATTTGTTTCGAAAAGCCATTAATTAAGTAACATTAATGTAATATGAACTGATGTTGGCGACCACACATTTTTAAGATTTAGCCTCTGCTGATATCGACTACCTCAAATACATAAGATTTAGCATTTAGCATTAACTGATGTTGGTTACCCGAATGCTTGAAATAAAACATAAGCTGATATTGACCACCCGAATGCTTGAAATTTATCATGAGATGATATTGACCACCCCAAATGCTTGAAATTTAGCATGAGCTGATATTGACCACCTCAAATTCTCGAAATTTATCATGAGCTGATATTGACCACCCGAATGCTTGAAATTTAGCATGAGCTGATATTGATCACCCGAATGCTTGAAATTTAGCATGAGCATGATATTGACAACCCGAATGCTAGCAATTTAGCATGAGCTGTTATCTACTTCCTCAAATACTTGAAGTGTGGCATGAACTGAAGTTGGTTACTTCGGATACTTGAATATTTAACATGAACTGATATCGTCCACCACATATACTTGAAGGTTATCATGAGCTGACATCATCTATCTCATATATTTAAAGTTTTTGCCTGAGAAGTCATCGATTATCACAAATACGTGAAGTACGCTTATGAGATGCTGTCGACCACCTCAAGTATATGTAGTACTTTGAATATTGAATACTTTAAATGCATCATGAGCTCATAAAGACATCTTCAGATGCATGCGATAACATAGAGTAAGTAACATTAAGTACAGTAACTGATATAGTTTGTACACTGACCATAGCATATGCGTGAAAAATGCATGAGCTGATATCGGCTACCACAGGCAAGTTAATTAATTGAATCTGGTCGTATTAATTACGTGCATCTTCAAAGCAATTAATTAGAGCTTAAATCACAGACTGAGACAAAAGGAGAAAGATGTCTCGAAATCCAATGCTTGTAACCATATCATACTATTCCACCAGAGTCTGAATATTATGGATTACTGACACTTTTTTAAAATAACTAAGTGCCTAACTTATTTATTGTTGGGGTGAGGGTGGTTATATATTAAGATATATAAGTAGGCAGATCGATGATATGTTCAGACGTTAAATAAACACAATTGTCAGGGATTATCTATGTATGAAACCGAGAACCTCTCACAAAGGAGGATACATGGCTTGTCCAAATTGTTCGATGCTTCGATGTAACACTAATTATTGGAACATTCTGATGCTTATGTTGTTAACAGGGCAGATATACCAAGCGCATAATTCAGTAAACGTTATAAAATCCTTAATTACGTATGAACAAAGGGGAAATTATCCCTTTTCATTTGTCATCATTTATGATATCGGATGACATCTGATAACGTGCATAAATTGTTACGACTCTATGTCATTCACTAAGCTACAGAAAGAAGAAGCAATGGCATCACATGTTTGTAAAACATAACAGCTAATATAGTTGTCAAAGTTAGAAAACGAAAATTAACGAGGACCTAGCAGTATAAACTGAATCTTAGATAATGTGTTGTTGCTGTTGTAGGGTTTAACGCCATTTTCCAGCATAGGATACATGGCGGCCAGTATTAATGGTGAAGGAAAAATACAGGAAAGAACCACCGACTCACGATAAGCTACTGGCAAGCTTTGTCAATACCCACATTGACCGAATCTGATTGTTATTGTTAGGATTCCCCACTTCATCCCTAGTCCCATTCTTGTTGTTAAAAGTCTCCACTTCATTCCTAGTTCCATTATTATTGTAAGGATTCCCCAATTGATCCCTAGTCCCACTCTTATTGTAAGAAAAGTACAGTACATAATTATTACGAATTGGTTGATTGTATCCTCTAGCTTCTCAAGGTATGTAACATGAGGAATAATAATAATAATAATAATAATAATAATAATAATAATAATAATAATAATAATAATAATACTACTAATAATAATACTAATTATTATTATTATTATTATTATTAGAAGTAGTAGTAGTAGTAGTAGTAGCATTGCTGGTAGTTGTGTTTGTGGCGGTGTGTAGTAATGTAAAATCTCTCTCAGAGTCATCGATCACAAATAGTTGAGAAAATGCTTTACAAAATGCAAAAATTGTAAATAATAATAATGATGAGGACTTTGTATAGCGCCTAATCTTATGAAGCTCTAAGCGCTTTACACCATCAATAATGATATGACTACACTACAGAACAACAAATGAGAAAAAAAATGAAAAACATAAAAACATGCTGAAAACATATAAGATACAAAACATGATTAGGTCGCTAAGTTTGTCCCTGCAGTCGAAACAGGTGAGTCTTAAGATCACTCTTAAAAGGGACCACTGTGTCTTTGTATCTAATTTCAATGGGCAGTTCGTTCCACGTCGCTGGGCCCTGGTGTGCAAACGAACGTTGTCCATATGACTTTGTTTTCACCATGGGAACAATGAGTATACGATTATCAGGATCTAGCTGGTGTATACACACGGGTGAGGCTGGATAGGTATGTTGGACTGTGGTCTGTCATTGAAACATAGCACAGAGAACAAATTTTGTCTTTGATTTTGTAACGAATTGATAGCCAATGTAGGGTACAGAGCAGTGGTGAGGTGTGCTCTCATCGAGGTACTCTAAAGATGATCCGTGCAGCTGTGTTTTGAACTTTTTGAAGTTTCTGGAGTAAATATTGTGACAAACCAGACAGAATTGAGTTACAATAGTCCAGTCTTGAAAGTACTAATGAACACACAAGTGTTTTAGTGGCATCAATTGAAAGATATTTACGAATGGAACTGATGCTTCTCAATTCAAGATATGCAGCCTTGCATATGTTCATGACATGCTGGTGAAATGTGAGAGTACTGTCTAGAGTAACGCCTAGGTTCCGTACTGACTGTGAGAATTTAATGTTGGTGTTGCTGATATTTATTGTCTGAGGTAAAGGATGTGAATGAGAAAGTCTTTGTGTTGTGATCAGAATAGCCTCAGTTTTATCATCATTCATCTGCAGCTTGTTACATGTCATCCATGATTTCACATCCGAAATGCACTTCTCTACTCCATGGATGGTAGCATCAACTTCAGTTGGGTGGCTAGACTTGTATATTTGGGTGTCATCAGCATAAAATTGGTGCGACACTGGGTGATGATCTATGTCACTTGAGAGCGGATGAGTATACAGAATGAAGAGAACAGGACCAAGAGCAGATCCCTGTGGAACACCACAACATACGTCAACTGGACTGGAGTGTATTCCATTTACAGATATAATTGTGTCCTGTTAACTAAGTAGGACTTGAACCACTGTAAGGCTATATTCTGAATGCCAAATACATGCTGGAGTCGGTGAAGTAATATATCATGGTCTATTGTGTCAAATGCTACAGATAAATCCAGGAGAGTGAGGACTGTAATCTTTCCACTATCCAAAGCAGAGAGAATGTCACTCAATACTTTCAGAAGAGTAGTTTCCGTACTGTGGCAAGGTCGATATGCAGACTGTACATTGCTAAAAAGACTGTTTGAATTCAAATGAGATACAAGTTGAGTTAGAACCACCTTTTCTAATATTTTTTATATGAATGGGAGATTAGAAACTGGGCGGTAATTCTTTAAATCAGTATGGTCCAGTGTTCGTTTCTTCAGCAGTGGCTTTACGATGGCGGTTTTGAAAAATGATGGGATTTCCCCTGATGAGAGAGAGATATTAATAACATCAGTTAGTGAAAGCAATATTGGGTCTAAGCACTCAAGCAGCAGTGATGTCGGAATTGGATCAAGTTCACAAGACTTTGGTGCACTTTTCATAACGATTGTCCGTACTATATCAAAAGAAACAGGTTCAAATGCTCCTATCGGTTGTCGCTGAAATTCTGCATCATAACTGTATAGTGACGAATCAGTTGAAATTGTGCTTTCAAGCGAATCTCTAATGGTTTGATCAGTCCTATGTGGGATAATGGTGAGATAAAATAACAGTGATATACTTTAGCAATGACTCGAGGTAATGCTGAGATAAAATAACAGTGATATACTTTAGTAATGATTCGACGGCTTTTAATGATATTATTGCTAAATGTGTCTCTTTTTAATGATATTATTGCTAAATGTGTCTCTTTTTAATGATATTATTGTTAAATGTGTCTCTTTTTAATGATATTATTGCTTAATGTGTCTCTTTCTAATGATATTATTGCTAAATGTGTCTCTTTTTGATGATATTATTGCTAAATGTGTCTCTTTGTGATGAAATTATTGCTAAATGTGTCTCTTTTTGATGATATTATTGCTAAATGTGTCTCTTTTTGATGATATTATTGCTAAATGTGTCTCTTTTTGATGATATTATTGCTAAATGTGTCTCTTTTTGATGATATTATTGCTAAATGTGTCTCTTTTTGATGATATTATTGCTAAATGTGTCTCTTTTTGATGATATTATTGCTAAATGTGTCTCTTTTTGATGATGTTATTGCTAAATGTGTCTCTTTTTGATGATATTATTGCTAAATGTGTCTCTTTTTAATATTATTGCTAAATGTGTCTCTTTTTAATGATATTATTGCTAAATGTGTCTCTTTTTAATGATATTATTGCTAAATGTGTCTCTTTTTAATGATGTTATTGCTAAATGTGTCTCTTTTTAATGATGTTATTGCTAAATGTGTCTCTTTTTAATGATGTTATTGCTAAATGTGTCTCTTTTTAATGATGTTATTGCTATATATGTCTCTTTTTAATGATGTTATTGCTAAATGTGTCTCTTTTTAATGATGTTATTGTTAATGTGTCTCTTTTTAATGATGTTATTGCTAAATGTGTCTCTTTTTAATGATGTTATTGCTAAATGTGTCTCTTTTTGATGATATTATTGCTAAATGTGTCTCTTTTTGATGATATTATTGCTAAATGTGTCTCTTTTTGATGATATTATTGCTAAATGTGTCTCTTTTTGATGATATTATTGCTAAATGTGTCTCTTTTTGATGATATTATTGCTAAATGTGTCTCTTTTTAATATTATTGCTAAATGTGTCTCTTTTTAATGATGTTATTGCTAAATGTGTCTCTTTTTAATGATGTTATTGCTAAATGTGTCTCATTTTAATGATGTTATTGCTAAATGTGTCTCTTTTTAATGATGTTATTGCTAAATGTGTCTCTTTTTAATGATGTTATTGCTAAATGTGTCTCTTTTTAATGATGTTATTGCTATATGTGTCTCTTTTTAATGATGTTATTGCTATATGTGTCTCTTTTTAATGATGTTATTGCTAAATGTGTCTCTTTTTAATGATGTTATTGCTAAATGTGTCTCTTTTTAATGATGTTATTGCTAAATGTGTCTCTTTTTAATGATGTTATTGCTAAATGTGTCTCTTTTTAATGATGTTATTGCTAAATGTGTCTCTTTTTAATGATGTTATTGCTAAATGTGTCTCTTTTTAATGATGTTATTGCTAAATGTGTCTCTTTTTAATGATGTTATTGCTAAATGTGTCTCTTTTTAATGATGTTATTGCTAAATGTGTCTCTTTTTAATGATGTTATTGCTAAATGTGTCTCTTTTTAATGATGTTATTGCTAAATGTGTCTCTTTTTAATGATGTTATTGCTAAATGTGTCTCTTTTTAATGATGTTATTGCTAAATGTGTCTCTTTTTAATGATGTTATTGCTAAATGTGTCTCTTTTTAATGATGTTATTGCTAAATGTGTCTCTTTTTAATGATGTTATTGCTAAATGTGTCTCTTTTTAATGATGTTATTGCTAAATGTGTCTCTTTTTAATGATGTTATTGCTAAATGTGTCTCTTTTTAATGATGTTATTGCTAAATGTGTCTCTTTTTAATGATGTTATTGCTAAATGTGTCTCTTTTTAATGATATTATTGCTAAATGTGTCTCTTTTTAATGATATTATTGCTAAATGTGTCTCTTTTTAATGATATTATTGCTAAATGTGTCTCTTTTTAATGATATTATTGCTAAATGTGTCTCTTTTTAATGATATTATTGCTAAATGTGTCTCTTTTTAATGATATTATTGCTAAATGTGTCTCTTTTAAATGATATTATTGCTAAATGTGTCTCTTTTTAATGATATTATTGCTAAATGTGTCTCTTTTTAATGATATTATTGCTAAATGTGTCTCTTTTTAATGATATTATTGCTAAATGTCTCTCTTTCTAATGATATTATTGCTAAATGTCTCTCTTTCTAATGATATTATTGCTAAATGTCTCTCTTTCTAATGATATTATTGCTAAATGTCTCTCTTTCTAATGATATTATTGCTAAATGTCTCTCTTTCTAATGATATTATTGCTAAATGTCTCTCTTTCTAATGATATTATTGCTAAATGTCTCTCTTTCTAATGATATTATTGCTAAATGTCTCTCTTTCTAATGATATTATTGCTAAATGTCTCTCTTTCTAATGATATTATTGCTAAATGTCTCTCTTTCTAATGATATTATTGCTAAATGTCTCTCTTTCTAATGATATTATTGCTAAATGTCTCTCTTTCTAATGATATTATTGCTAAATGTCTCTCTTTCTAATGATATTATTGCTAAATGTCTCTCTTTCTAATGATATTATTGCTAAATGTCTCTCTTTCTAATGATATTATTGCTAAATGTGTCTCTTTCTAATGATATTATTGCTAAATGTGTCTCTTTCTAATGATATTATTGCTAAATGTGTCTCTTTCTAATGATATTATTGCTAAATGTGTCTCTTTCTAATGATATTATTGCTAAATGTGTCTCTTTCTAATGATATTATTGCTAAATGTGTCTCTTTCTAATGATATTATTGCTAAATGTGTCTCTTTCTAATGATATTATTGCTAAATGTGTCTCTTTCTAATGATATTATTGCTAAATGTGTCTCTTTCTAATGATATTATTGCTAAATGTGTCTCTTTCTAATGATATTATTGCTAAATGTGTCTCTTTCTAATGATATTATTGCTAAATGTGTCTCTTTCTAATGATATTATTGCTAAATGTGTCTCTTTCTAATGATATTATTGCTAAATGTGTCTCTTTCTAATGATATTATTGTAAATGTGTCTCTTTCTAATGATATTATTGCTAAATGTGTCTCTTTCTAATGATATTATTGCTAAATGTGTCTCTTTCTAATGATATTATTGCTAAATGTGTCTCTTTCTAATGATATTATTGCTAAATGTGTCTCTTTCTAATGATATTATTGCTAAATGTGTCTCTTTTTAATGATATTATTGCTAAATGTGTCTCTTTTTAATGATATTATTGCTAAATGTGTCTCTTTTTAATGATATTATTGCTAAATGTGTCTCTTTCTAATGATATTATTGCTAAATGTGTCTCTTTCTAATGATATTATTGCTAAATGTGTCTCTTTTTGATGATATTATTGCTAAATGTGTCTCTTTTTGATGATATTCTTGCTAAATGTGTCTCTTTTTGATGATATTATTGCTAAATGTGTCTCTTTTTGATGATATTATTGCTAAATGTGTCTCTTTTTGATGATATTATTGCTAAATGTGTCTCTTTTTAATATTATTGCTAAATGTGTCTCTTTTTAATGATATTATTGCTAAATGTGTCTCTTTTTAATGATGTTATTGCTAAATGTGTCTCTTTTTAATGATGTTATTGCTAAATGTGTCTCTTTTTAATGATGTTATTGCTAAATGTGTCTCTTTTTAATGATGTTATTGCTAAATGTGTCTCTTTTTAATGATGTTATTGCTATATGTGTCTCTTTTTAATGATGTTATTGCTATATGTGTCTCTTTTTAATGATGTTATTGCTAAATGTGTCTCTTTTTAATGATGTTATTGCTAAATGTGTCTCTTTTTAATGATGTTATTGCTAAATGTGTCTCTTTTTAATGATGTTATTGCTAAATGTGTCTCTTTTTAATGATGTTATTGCTAAATGTGTCTCTTTTTAATGATGTTATTGCTAAATGTGTCTCTTTTTAATGATGTTATTGCTAAATGTGTCTCTTTTTAATGATGTTATTGCTAAATGTGTCTCTTTTTAATGATGTTATTGCTAAATGTGTCTCTTTTTAATGATGTTATTGCTAAATGTGTCTCTTTTTAATGATGTTATTGCTAAATGTGTCTCTTTTTAATGATGTTATTGCTAAATGTGTCTCTTTTTAATGATGTTATTGCTAAATGTGTCTCTTTTTAATGATGTTATTGCTAAATGTGTCTCTTTTTAATGATGTTATTGCTAAATGTGTCTCTTTTTAATGATGTTATTGCTAAATGTGTCTCTTTTTAATGATGTTATTGCTAAATGTGTCTCTTTTTAATGATGTTATTGCTAAATGTGTCTCTTTTTAATGATGTTATTGCTAAATGTGTCTCTTTTTAATGATGTTATTGCTAAATGTGTCTCTTTTTAATGATGTTATTGCTAAATGTGTCTCTTTTTAATGATGTTATTGCTAAATGTGTCTCTTTTTAATGATGTTATTGCTAAATGTGTCTCTTTCTAATGATATTATTGCTAAATGTGTCTCTTTCTAATGATATTATTGCTAAATGTGTCTCTTTCTAATGATATTATTGCTAAATGTGTCTCTTTCTAATGATATTATTGCTAAATGTGTCTCTTTCTAATGATATTATTGCTAAATGTGTCTCTTTCTAATGATATTATTGCTAAATGTGTCTCTTTCTAATGATATTATTGCTAAATGTGTCTCTTTCTAATGATATTATTGCTAAATGTGTCTCTTTCTAATGATATTATTGCTAAATGTGTCTCTTTCTAATGATATTATTGCTAAATGTGTCTCTTTCTAATGATATTATTGCTAAATGTGTCTCTTTCTAATGATATTATTGCTAAATGTGTCTCTTTCTAATGATATTATTGCTAAATGTGTCTCTTTCTAATGATATTATTGCTAAATGTGTCTCTTTCTAATGATATTATTGCTAAATGTGTCTCTTTCTAATGATATTATTGCTAAATGTGTCTCTTTCTAATGATATTATTGCTAAATGTGTCTCTTTCTAATGATATTATTGCTAAATGTGTCTCTTTCTAATGATATTATTGCTAAATGTGTCTCTTTCTAATGATATTATTGCTAAATGTGTCTCTTTTTAATGATATTATTGCTAAGTGTGTCTCTTTCTAATGATATTATTGCTAAATGTGTCTCTTTTTAATGATATTATTGCTAAATGTGTCTCTTTCTAATGATATTATTGCTAAATGTGTCTCTTTCTAATGATATTATTGCTAAATGTGTCTCTTTTTGATGATATTATTGCTAAATGTGTCTCTTTCTATGATTTAAAAACCTCATACTTAGACTTGGAATTACACATGTCAATAAGAATCTTAATGAAATTAATTTAAACTTTCAAATTATACATAATTTATTTCTCAAATTTGTTCGTGTTTGGACACCAATGGTCTTCACTGGTTTTGGAAAGCTAACATTTGAAAACAGGAAATCTGTATATAAATACATCATCCAGATACGTATTTGGAATTTACTCCAGTCGTAACTGGATTGTTATCGGCGCGTATGCATTGAACCAGATACGTATATCTTATATGCTTATATCCATAAGCAATGTAAAGAACAAAATCCGAGGAACCTATTTTGTCTACAACAATTTTCAAGGCTTACCTTTGTTGCCAAAATAGGTCTTTGTGACAAAGAGGAAGGAACGAGTTTAATCAAAATAGGGTTTTATAACAGAACGACGAGAACGATTTAACACGCCAATCGTTCACATAATAAAATCTAATTCAACGTTTGCTTTTCTATTGTCCCTTCACAACAATTATCTGCCGTAACATTAATGACCTTGCTTGCTGCCTGTGAGTTTTGAATACTCATATATATTAGTATAATTGATATTAGAGAGAATGTGATTTTGGTGGCTGATTGATAATGCCCATTCCTTAGTCAGTGTCATCATTAACAATAAAAACCATTGTGAACCCATGTCTCATTATCGTCATATACGTCCTAAATAAGTATATGCCATACCTGCTAGATCGTTTTCTTTTACGCAAGACTTGAGGAGGCTGCTTTCAGCGCATCCATCCCACAAACCCCCGTAAACCTTGACATTTGTTCCAATAATAGTGTATTCCTTTGAATACCAGAAGGGTATGGCAAATCCGATCAGGTCAATGATGAAACAAAGAATCAACAAAATGAACACGACCTTGCACAACAGTGACGTGTCGCCGAATCCCATTCCGAAGCTTTGTAATGTCTTCCTCTAATGTTAAGAGAGTGGACTATTTTACGTATGAGATTATGCAACTTTGTATAACCTAACAGTTTCTTCTTTGATGACTCCGGTTAAATACAAGATCTATAGTAATGATTTTCGTTGTTGGTAATCAAGGATTACAGCATGAGCTTGAGTCGTTGGAACACTTGAGTACCTTGTTACAAAAGTTATTTCTTCTTTTTCTTGGAGATAGACGACGTTTACTTAATTTGCTATTAAATATACGTAATTGCTCATGCCAATCTATTAAAATTGTAATTGCATAATATCAAACGCAGATGAAGGAATTTATGAATGCTACATATAGGTCTATGAAGATACAATCTCCCCACAAATGAAGTTAAAGTAGTCAAGATTATGTTCAGAGTGATTGAATTCAGACCTATTTATCTTCTTGTGTTTGGTCTCCATGGTAGCGAGTCATGTGCATTTGTTGTTCGTTTCACCCGGGGAACTTTCTAGTTTTCTCCAGTAGCGACGAAAATCAAAAGACCAACAAATAAAATGTAGCGTGCTTAATGCATTGATAACGAAATATGAGCTGCATGTATTTAGCTTTTAACACATGTTTTTCATGTCAGTGCAGGTACCGGGAATACATGCTCTCTCTCTCTCTCTCTCTCTCTCTCTCTCTCTCTCTCTCTCTCTCTCTCTCTCTCTCTCTATATATATATATATATATATATATATATATATATATATTGTGATGAAATTAGATACCCGGGGAGAGTGATGCTACAATGATAAGGGCATTCATGTTTTCCCTATAGCACTAGTTGAAACAATCAGAACTGTTAATTATAACAGAACAATCTGGCTGAGGGCATTGACCCTTGGGTGTGAGAAACCTTGTCTGTTTACATGTGTCAAGTATCAGGTTTTCGAACTAGACTGAATTATGGGCTGGGAAAGTGGTTTTAAGAAGATTCACAGACTTGAGAGGGGAGAGGTTTTGTAGATTTCAGTGTGAAAGGATCATTTAGATTTTCTCTCTCTCTCTCTGTTCTAATGGATAGTTAGATGTTAACGCTACAGAAAGTAGGGGTTTTCTTGTGTAATGCAACACAAGGCTTAAGGAGTGTACATAGTGTATTTTGTAAATAAACATGTAAATAGCAGAATTATTTTATGGATTTATTTCGGAACCCATCACGTTACAAATTTTGGTGGCAGCGGTGGGATATTCACACACTTAGTGGATTATTCTGTCAGTTGTGTGGGTTTGTTTTAGTATTTCGGCAACGAAATGTCTCGTAGCTAGTGTATTTCTTTTGGACTGATTCTCTTACAGTTGACTCCAGGACTTAAATTACAGTGATATTAGTGAGGATTACGTATTGGATTTATACAGATTCAGAAAATTCTCATTTTGTGTCAACAACAACAACAACAACAAAAATGGCGGAGGGAGGGCTTAATACTCCAACAATTATTTTTTGACATCGGAGAAACCCCGACACAGGTTTGGGTACAACGTTACAAACGTCAACTCCTACCTTTAATGTGCAAAGTAGGTCGCAGCTGGAAGAAATAAAAAAGCTAGAAAGGGAATGCAAGGTACTTGAGAGCCAAATTCAGGGAAACCTTACAAGTCGGGAAAATGTGGCAAACATCAGTTTGAACAGAAACTGTCCGGAAAACCTGAGAAGTCTAGGATATGGCGCAGACGCCAGTTTGAATAGAAATTTTCAAAAGCCATTAGTCATGCCAGCGACCTACGATGGTTCGGAACCGTGGGAAGACTTTAGAGTTCACTTTGAACTTGTTGCTGAAATTAACAACTGGACTGAAGACCAAAAAGCAATGTTTCTGGCATCAAATTTACGAGGAAGTGCACAGGCAGTACTAGCAGATTTAGAATCTTCGGAGAGGAGAAAGTATTTGGAATTGTCAAACGCGCTTAGCAGGAGGTTTGGATCAGAAAATCAAACAGAATTGTTCAGGGTGCAACTTAAAAATCTCACACGGAGGCGAGATCAGACTTTGCCAGAACTAGCTCAGGTAGTAAAACGCTTAAGCAGGAGAGCCTACCCAAAGGCTCCAACTGAACTAATAGAAACGCTGAGCCGGGACCATTTTATTGACGCTCTGACAGACTCGGACATGAGGCTTCGTATTCAGCAAAGCCATCCTAAAACATTGGAAGAGGTCACAAGGTTAGCAGTTGAATTGGAAGCTATTCAAAGCGCAGATAAACAACGGGATCGTCGCATGACAACTCAAGTTCGAAATATTGGTGTTGATGATGTAAATTGTTCAGCATCCGGTATAGTGGACCTTCAGGCATGCATCAAAGAATTATCAAGTGAAATCAGAGAAATTAAAGTAGAACTTGATTCATTAAAGAGAAAGCGCGTTGAAAGACTCTTCAATCGGCAGGATTCGAAGAAGTGCTGGATTTGTGGCAGTGAGGAACATTTAAAGAAGAACTGTTCGAAATTAAAAGCAACTAAGAACTGGCAGGGTCAACAGGGCAGGACGCAACCCCGTAGCACTAGAATTTCTAGCAATGGATCAGGAATGTACATACCAGGCAGAGTTCAGGGGAGGGAAGTCAATTTCCTCATCGATACGGGTGCAACAGTTACGATAATTAATAGTCACATCTATGAACAAATGTCTAACCTACAGAAACCATATTTGGAACCGGCCAGTCAACAAATGAAAATGGCTGATGGAAAGTGTATCCAAACAAGAGGCGTGGGAAATATGGATATCATGATAAATGATACGAAAGTTAAGCACGCGGTGTGGGTGGCGGAAATCGACGAAGCTATCGATGGAATTCTTGGTTTTGACTTTCTCCAGAGAAACCAGTGTGTCATAGATGCTGGGACTAATACATTTAAACTGAATGGTGAACCAGTGAAATGTGCCACTGTGGAATTGAAGAGCATCAGGTGTTGCCGCGTGGTAGTGGACAAGACAAGTATCATACCGGGGAAGGTAATAGACCTAGAAGCTGCGCCCTCTTGTGCAATACTGGTACCAACAGAGAAATTCACCGAGAGGTATCAGTTATTAATGGCGAAGTCAGTGGTCAATGCAGAAAAGAATTGTATCCCTATTAGGGTGCTTAATCCATCAGAACGATCTGTTAAAGTGTATGAGAAGTCTGTGGCAGCAACGTGTGAAGCTGTGACAGTTGATAATGAAGTCCCAACGTTTGCATATTCTCCGACTGGTATGATGCCGCCTCATCTTGCAGACTTACTCGAACGGTCGTCAAAGTATCTGGATAATTCCCAGAGAAATGAGTTGGTTCGTTTCCTTGTCCAATTTAACCAGGTGTTTGCCCAAGATAAGACCGACTTGGGGAGAACAGATATAGTAAGACATTCAATCAAGACTGAAAAAGTAACACCCATACGCCAACGTCCTCGACGGTTACCTCTCGCACAGCGTGGAGAAGTGAAAGACCATATTGAGGAAATGTTAAAACAAGATGTGATTGAGCAATCCGATGGTCCGTGGGCATTGCCCATTGTTCTTGTTCGAAAGAAAGATGGATCGACCAGGTTTTGTGTAGACTATAGAAAACTAAATGAAGTGACAATTAAGGACTCTTTCCCCGTTTCCAGGATCGACGATAAACTGGATGCTCTTCAAGGGTCGAAATGGTTTTGTACTCTTGACTTACAAAGTGGGTATTGGCAGGTGGCCATGGATCCCAAAGATAAATCTAAGACTGCATTTGTCACAGACTATGGGCTCTATCACTTCAAGGTCATGCCCTTTGGCCTTTGTAATTCGCCTGCTACTTTTGAACGTTTGATGGGCAGAGTCCTAGAGGGGCTGTCGTGGAAGGTATGCCTGGTCTATTTGGATGACGTCATTGTATTCGGCCCAGATTTCGAAACGACATTACAGCGCCTGCAAGACGTTTTCGAGAGACTACTAGCTTCTGGTTTGAAACTGAGTCCGGGAAAGTGTCATCTGTTCCAAAGTAGTGTTTCATATCTGGGACATATCGTGTCTCAGGATGGCGTCCAAACAGATCCTGATAAAATCAAAGCCATACGAGACTGGCCTACTCCTATTGATGTCAAGGAGGTGAGGAGCTTCGTGGGTCTGTGTTCGTACTACAGAAAATTTATTCGAGAATTTGCTGAGATTGCAAGGCCTTTAACGATACTTACAGAGAAAAATTGTCGATTTGAATGGAATGAGGCGTGTGAGGAGGCATTCCGAACTCTGAAATCAAAGTTGTCTTCAAGCCCTATTCTGGCTTTTCCCGACCCTTCTGGTTCTAACTTCATTTTGGATACAGACGCAAGTAACCTTGAAATTGGCGCAGTCCTCTCCCAGAATCAAGATGGACAGGAAAAAGTTATAGCCTACTACAGCCGTACAATGGGTAAAGCAGAGAGGAGGTATTGCGTCACGCGTAAAGAACTTGCAGCTGTCAGTGCTATCAAGCATTTTCACTGCTATCTGTACGGTAGGAAATTCGTCATCCGTACTGATCATAGTTCACTAAGATGGCTGACTCAGTTCAAGGACATCGAAGGCCAACTTGCACGCTGGTTAGAAACTCTTGGGACCTATGATTTCGAAATTGTGTACCGTGGGGGTAAGAAACACCAAAACGCTGATAGCCTGTCACGTAGGCCTTGTTTAGGCTGTTCACATTGCGAAAATGTTGAGAGTAAGGATAGGAGTGCGTCACAAAGCGCCAGTAAACGTCCTCGCTGTGATGTTCTGCGAGGTAGTAAGGAGGGCGGGCAGAAGGAAGAATCCTCGTGGATCGTAGGAATTCCGACAAGAGAACTGAGGAAGGCTCAGCGAGAGGATAAGGATATCGGTTACACAATCAACTGTATGGAAAAGTCTGGTGAGCGCCCGAAATGGCATGAAATCTCTATGGAAAATACAGCGGTGAAGGCTTTATGGAGTCAGTGGGACAGGTTGGAACTCCGGGGTGGGGTTTTGTACCGAAGATGGGAAGATATGACGGGCAAGCGCATTTCCTGGCAGCTTGTGGTCCCGGCCATATTTCGGGATGATGTTATTGCAAACTTGCATGATGCCGTTACTGCTGGTCACCTGGGAGTGAACAAGACTCTTTCGAGAATACGGGAGCGATTCTACTGGCCGGGTGTAGGAGGAAATGTTAAAAACTGGTGTCGTAGTTGTGGTCAGTGTTCCGCACGAAAAAGGCCATATAAAGCTAACCGAGCCCCAATTAAAATTTATAATGTGGGTGCACCAACGGAACGAATCGCCATAGACATTTTGGGACCCTTCCCTGTGTCACATCATGGAAACAAGTATGTCGTTGTGATAGGGGACTATTTCACGAAATGGATAGAAGCCTTCGCGATGCCAGACCAGGAGGCAGAGACTGTGGCAAAAATTCTAGTGGATCAGTTCATCGCTCGATTCGGTGTACCGATGCAAATTCATACAGATCAGGGAAGAAATTTTGAGTCGAATTTGTTCAAGGAGCTGTGTAACCTTTTAGGGGTAGATAAAACGCGGACTACTGCTCTTCATCCACAGTCAGATGGAATGGTCGAACGTTTCAATCAGACTATCGAGAACATTCTGGCTACCCTTGTGTCAAAGGATCAGAAAAATTGGGATGATATACTGCCACTGGCACTCATGGCATACCGTAGTGCTGCTCATGACTCAACGAAATTCTCACCAAATGAAATGATGCTTGGTAGAGAAGTGCGGTTACCCATTGATTTGATGTATGGAGCTCTAAATGAAAAGTCTTTGGAGTCCAGGAATTCTACGGAATTTATATCAGAATTAAGGACCTACTTGGATTGTGCCCATGAGTTAGCTAGGGAACACATAAAAAATGCAAGCGAAAAGCAGAAATGGTACTACGACTACCGGACACACATTAAAACGTATAAGACAGGAGACGCGGTGTGGCTACATGACCCCAAAAGGAAAATTGGGATTAGCCCGAAATTACAGTCAAATTGGGATGGACCCTATCTTATTCTAAAATGTATCAGTGACCTGGTATATCGCATTCAAAAATCTCCAACACATAAACCGCGAGTGGTTCATTATAATAGACTAAAACCATTCTATGGCAACAGTACAAACTGGTTGAAGGACAATGTTAACACGAGGAAGTAAATTCTTAACAGTGGATCTAGTGATGAAAATGAATCCGACCGGTCAGACAGTGAGACTGGCATTCAGGATGTTACGGAGTATGGGCGCGGCAAGCGGGTGCGACGCCCACCGCAGAGATTTGAGCCTGGAGTGTAGGGTGAACTAAAACATGAACAGGCTCAATAAAGTGACTGTGTTCTGTGTCTATCAAGTGACTTAAATTAGTAGAAATGTGTAAATAACTAAATTGCCTTACAAATACTTGTGGACTATTTCATTGGGCATAAGTGCTTAGTGTGTAAATAGTATTTAGCTGACTAGAGTAGGAAAATGTTTTCAAACTTTTATATCTCATTTTATTTTAGATTTTGTGAACTTGTATAGCAGATGGCTTCATAATTAATGTCTTCAAAGTACTAATACGATGGTATACTTTCTGCCAAAACAAAAAGTTCATTGTAATTTATGTAAAGAAATTGAATTGAACCAGACCGTAACATGTGGGACACATGTTTTCAAAGAAGGGGGCAGTGTGATGAAATTAGATACCTGGGGAGAGTGATGCTACAATGATAAGGGCATTCATGTTTTCCCTATAGCACTAGTTGAAACAATCAGAACTGTTAATTATAACAGAACAATCTGGCTGAAGGCATTGACCCTTGGGTGTGAGAAACCTTGTCTGTTTACATGTGTCAAGTATTAGGTTTTGGAACTAGACTGGATTATGGGCTGGGAAAGTGGTTTTAAGAAGATTCACAGACTTGAGAGGGGAGAGGTTTTGTAGATTTCAGTGTGAAAGGATCATTTAGATTTTCTCTCTCTCTCTCTGTTCTAACGGATAGTTAGATGTTAACGCTACAGAAAGTAGGGGTTTTCTTGTGTAATGCAACACAAGGCTTAAGGAGTGTACATAGTGTATATTGTAAATAAACATGTAAATAGCAGAATTATTTTATGGATTTATTTCGGAACCCATCACGTTACAATATATATATATATATATATATATATATATATATATATATATATATATATATATATATATATATATATATATATATATATATATATATGTATATATATATATATATATATATATATATATATATATATATATATATATATATATATATATGAAATGGTAGGTGTATTAAAAATACCTTGTATAAATTGTATGACTTCGGCGATAATTACATATTTCCATATCAACTGAGATATATTGAAATCACATTTCTAATGTGTAAATCGAACAAAATACAAAATACCTGTGATTCTCTATATCCAGTTTGAATTTAACTTTGAGAGAGGAGATTAACCATTTTGTCTCAACATTCAGTGGCATTTATGATCAGAATGACACGATGGTTTCCCTGATCTTGTTCGAGCACATACTTTTCAAATAGTTGTAATATTGTATTAAAGTGACGGCTGAATTCCACAACTGATGTAGAAGAGATGTGACATTACAATTCTTTACCATAGTACTGTAACATTATCGACAATGGGTCCACACATTACTTACTTTTCGTACAGGTCAGAGGACATAAACCGTATACACATAATATGAAACCAACGTTCCAGTTGAATGCAGAAGATATTTGATTTTGGAAAGCATTTTGAAAAAAGAATAATATAAATGGCGATCTTAGCGAAACTCCTTGTCTGTCTACGCAACGCTCACCTGTCAGATCATGAGAACAAATTTAATGTATAGAAGCAACAGGTAAATAATTTAATGTATAGAAGCAACAGGTAAACATTTTAAGCTATGTTTAAATTTTATTTATCAAGCTAAGCTTTGAGATCGTTATTTAATGTTCACAGGTCTTTAACTATCCAGAAGCACGCAACATTTTAGCCTTATTGTCCATGTCCCTTGTCTGACCATAATATTTATTGAGTTAAAATAACAATATAACGTTACAATATATTATATTATATTAATAGTCAATGATAACTGTTGCTATATTTGCAAATAATATTTGTTGGAGGTTTGTGGGATTTAACACCATGTGTTAGCAAATGACATAAAGGCTAATTTGTTTTCAGGGAAGAATAACCTGGTATGACCAAGAGAAGAACCACCGACCCCAGAGAAGTTGGGTGAGATGTGAGAGATCTATTAGGGCGCGCGCGTTAAACCACCTGACTGACCATCAGTGACTTCTCAGATATTTGAAGTTAGTATGTTTTACATTCAGTAATAACGAATTAATACACTCTTGTTTGTATTTGCCTGTATCCTAAGCAATACATGTACAATTCTTGACAAGCCTTACTTATGTAGTATTCAGAATATTGATATGGCTCGATGGATCTATCTTACAAATAATAAGTTTTGGAACATGATCGTCGCACATGCATATTTGTGCAATGAGTTGGCTCGAAAACTGATGTCTTATTTGGGTGACAAGATCTTGTATCCGTATCTATGCGGGTATGAATATAAATTTAACCATCAGGAACATCTATCAGGGGCTCGACAAACCTCGTTCAGCTCTAGGCTATGCAATACTAATTTATGTTATGTACGATGGTTGTTGTTAAGTATTTAAGCATCGCGGAGTTGCATTTGTACACGAAACAAGCGTTGTCTCAGGTTAGAGTTTCGTGTAGTGCTCACATACATATCGAAGATCTTATTATACTCATATTATTGCATGTTTTGACTATATCATCTAGTGTAGAACACCGGTGGAACATAACTCTATTCCATATCACAAATGGCCTTTCATCCATCTTATTGAATTGTTTTGAAGTTATACTGAGAGAATAGTTTTCTTAATATAGTTACACTCCCCCAGTTTGACCATCACATGAGTACTATGACCAAGGAATGAAGTAAATTGTTCCTAATTTTAGGTTTTGATTAACATTCCATAATAATAATGATATTAATTACACTCTGTTACATATCCATCTATCACAATCTATAATTTGAACAAGTTGATTTTTATTATGTTTCTTCGGTCTATGGTTTTTATTATGACATAGCGTATCTTAATTTTGTGCTAAAACTATTTTACTCTTCTTGTCACAGTAACCTTTGACCTTCGATCTTTGGACACCCTAACCAAATAGATTTCTCTCATACCTCAAGTACAAGTCATCTGGATAGTTTGGTTCTGATCCTAAACGTAGAAACTGTTATATCATACTCATAGAGTTTCCTCCATTTTATCGTCGAAGTTTAATTTACTTCAATTTCTAATGAGGTACCATATTTAATTGACAATAAAGTCTGATTTAGGTGGTCTTCTTGAAAACAATTTTTTTTTATGAAAACGTTGTTAGTACCTGACGCCCCGAAGCCAGATAAACTGTGCCCACATAATATGATAGCCCGACAGACTCCTGGGCTAATTTAATTTACAATAGGTCCCTTCGTGTGTCCTAAGCGAAATGCCCACCGAGTATGTCTTAAAAGGAATCTAATTTGACTGAATGTGGTGATTAAAGAGGGTTTTATATTTTGAGGTTGCAGAAATAGTATAGTAGCCTGTTAACAAATAGTATAGTAGCCTGTTAACATATACACCCATAAATCCACCTGACCCTTATGAAGGTCTTCTACTTGCGATACTACTCTCGATAAACTTTGTGTACGAAGCATATGAACTATCATTGGGGAAGATGTTGCACTGGTTTACAATAATTAGTCCCCACTAGAATTTATTGAATACATACGAGTCTACCTGCGGTAGCAGAAGATACCATTTTAAAGCTCCCTACCGCATATGCCGTTTTATAGCTGCGGTAACCAAAACTGTTACAGTATTTGTACATGACCTATGTAGGTTTAATAGAAACCAGTCAGAAATAATCGAGAAGAAACCGAAACTGTTCCACCTGTATCTGTAATCGGTGCAATGGTATGGTTGAGTAAAACGTTGAAGGCCAACATGAGTACACAATAAATTGTGTATTGTTGTTATATAGTAATATGAACAGCTTAGATCATATGTGGATGTTTTCTGTAGGATTGTAAGTAATGAAGGAATTAAATGTGGTCCATCATAGCTTTTAAGTCTTTTAAAAAGCCTATTCAAGCCTATCACAAATGGACAGATTGGCTGTAGCGAATGACATTCAAGCCAAATCCAAGTATTGGAAAAAATATCAGTTTGACAACAAATGTCATCTCAAGCTCTTTTCTGGAGAATGTTAAAGTGTTAAGTGCACGTATTTTTTTTTAAGACAACGAATCATCCAATGAATTGTAGGAGTGCAGTTGTCCTTTATTGACATGTGCTCGCTTACCGAGAATTTTCTGTTTACTGGTCTGCTGTAACAAATATCTTTACCTTGGTGTTGGCATTACCTACGGATGTATATGCCTATTTTGTAAAGAGTGCAGCATGTATAAACTGTAGGCTTCCATTGCCAACACTACGTATGCTATAAACAAGCTGTCTAAAATATGCGCAATGACTTCAAGCGTATCTACTTTAATGATAAGAAAAATATTTTGGCATACACTAGTTGGTCTACTATACAGCACACATCTAAAAGTGTATGGAGGTCTATAGTTATAAATGTTAGTGTTTATAGTGTTAAATATTGTGGGCGAGACCGAAATACAAAGAAACAAATGTGCGTGCATACCTCGGGCTAGACGCACTAACCAACCATACGAACACTAACTTATTGTGCACCGTCTTTAACAAAAAAAGAACATTATTTACATTGTTTTGTATATATAAACTTGCATCTAAACAAATACGTTTGAACCTAAATCTTATTCTGATTTGTTATCTTTTTTTAGCATAAACACATGCAATACTGTGACGTGAATTTACGCACTGTGTCGGCCACAGCGTGGCCGATTGGCTTAATGTGCTGACCTTTAGCGATCACTGCCATGTCACCTCTGTCAGCATGGTTTTGAGTCTCTGTCAGCATGGATTTGAGTCTCTGTCAGTATGGGTTTGAATCTCTGTCAGCATGGGTTTGAGTCTCTGACTCAACCCATTTGTGTCTAAGAAAGGGTGTCAGTAGCTTCCCGTGGGGATTTCCCTGATTCTTCCTCTAGCAATTATACTGGCCAATATGTATAGCCGATCGCGTTGAGAAATGGCATTGAAACCAAAACAGCAAGAACAAAAATAACAATGTACTGACATGTCATGATACACTACATGTAACTCAATGTAAAAAAAAACGATTTGTTAGCTCCTATATGTTCCAACAAATGCTTAACAATATTGAATTCCTAGTCAAGAGCTGGATAAATAATATAGCAAATGCATTTGTCATGTTAATACATGTCGTGCAACGTTTTTAATTATATTCAAACTTGAAACCACATTTGCGTCAAATTGTGTACTACTTTGCGCCGTGCTGATTTGCACATGAAACCTGGTTTCTCCCAATGTCACAACGAAAGCAGGCGAATTGACCCACGATTCAATGATATTTGTGGTGCTGTCATAAATTTGTTTGTTCTTAAACAAACTTTAACCATAAATCAGATAAAACTTCAATTAACATGAAACTAATGACAAGCGTTTTCAAATGTCCATTGTGACAAGAAATAGAATGTCATTAATTATTTCTGAAGACTGTTTAAAGTTGATAAAATTGATGAGAAGAATAGGCACATAATATTTTTAAATGTGATAATAATACAATGCTTGGACAAGCATTTTAAGTTAAAAAGTTAAACATCTTATTCTTACGAGATGCCATTAAGAAAGTAACGTAACCTAGATATATTTAGGACACTTTCACTTTTTTCACGTTTCACATTCTTAATAACTCCTTGTACATACACGTTTGATCAAAGCAATTTGTGCTTACTGTAGGTTTTGATATCTATTGCTTCTTTCCCCCCCCCCTCCAATTATGTATGGTCAGCTTAGGTTTACGGCGTTTTAATGCATATGAGCTTTAATGCTATAAGTGTTAATGCTAAAAGTGTCAATGCTATAAGTGTTAATGCTATAAGCTTTAATGGTATAAGCTTTAATGCTATAAGTGTTAATGCTATAAGCTTTAATGCTATAAGCTTTAATGCTATAAGCTTTAATGCAATAAGTGTTAATGCTATAAGCTTTAATGCTATAAGCTTTAATGCTATGAGCTTTAATGCTATAAGCTTTAATGCTATAAGCTTTAATGCTATAAATTTTAATGCATATAAGCTTTAATGCTATAAGTGTTAATGCTATAAACTTTAATGCTATAAGCTTTAATGCTATAAGTGTTAATGCTATAAGCTTTAATGCTATAAGCTTTAACGCTATAAGCTTTAATGCTATAAGCTTTAATGCTATAAATTGTAATGCATATAAGCTTTAATGCTATAAGTGTTAATGCTATAAGCTTTAATGCTATAAGCTTTAATGCTATAAGTGTTAATGCTATAAGTTTTAATGCTATAAGTTTTAATGCTATAAGTGTTAATGTTATAAGTTTTAATGCTATAAGCTTTAATGCTATAAGTTTTATGCATATAAGCTTTAATGCTATAAGCAGCACAATGTTACACATATCTAATTCAAAACGCTACTGTGGCACAAACTTTGAACAAAACTAAATATATTTTAGGAGCAGGTTTGATATCCTCCCATGCTAGTCCACTGTTAGTTCTAAAATAGCATTATGGGGCACAAGTTGTTATAAGAACATTAAAGAGAATGAGACACTTTGGTGTCTATGGAATTTGCTTATGTGTAACTATGGAGGTGTTTGGAATATGTATAATGTGTTATTTGTTAGCTTTTCGAAATGATAATATAGTATGTTCATCTGTATCTTGTACATGACATTGTCCAACATCAAAATTTGACATTTGTTTTATAAACAAAGGTATATAATGCAGAGCATTTCTACATGATTGTGAGTTTAGAAAATCAGGTAATTAATAACGTCATTAATCAGGTCATTAATAATGTCATTAATTAGGTCATTAATAACGTCATTAATCAGGTCATTAATAACGTCATTAATCAGGTCATTAATAATGTAATTAATCAAATCATTAATAACGTCATTAATCAAGTCATTAATAACGTCATTAATCAGGTCATTAATAATGTCATTAATCAGGTCATTAATAACTTCATTAATCAGGTCATTAATAACGTAAGCATATTTAGTAGAATTTGAATTAAGGATACAGTTTGGAATCTGACCTGACACATGTTGAATGGACAAACCCATTAACGTGGTATTTCTATAAATGACATTTGTGACTTAGGTTGAGGTAGAGGAGAATATCACTTAGATTTACGATAAAAGTCGTGCTTTCACATCTAGCATTTTGAGCATTGTTAGGTGGTGACCGGTTTGGGCTGGATATTCTTGAAAGTATTGAATTTAGGTGATTTTGTTCTCTGGGAATACAAAACTGCTCTGACAAAATTCGTGGATAAAGATATTAGTAGTTATATGGGATATAAGTACTGATGTTCTTTCGAACTTATACTGAATTCAAAGTATTGAAGTTAGGTGATTTTTTTCTCTGCAAATGCAAAACTGCTCTGTCAAAATTCGTGGATAAAGATGTTAGTAGTTATATGGGATATAAGTACTGATGTTCTTTGGAATTTATACTGAAGTCAAACTTCGAATAATATGTATGTGATTCAACAAGTTATTGTTGACACATGAGTACTTCGTATGCCATAACAGACACGTCATCACCTTGAATTTTGGATCTCTAGAGGACTTAAATTGTTATATTTAGGATCTATTATTCCTAGGACTAGTGTTTTTAATTCTTGGATTATTTTTTAATTTAATTCTCAATAACGTATGTTGTTTTTTCTTCTTATTTTGCGCTTTGTATTCTCGGAAAAAAAGTTATTTGTTAAATTTTACAAAGCTTGTTGTCTTCACTCTTTGCTGTTACTTATTTTAAGAGCATAGACTCGGAACATCATTTATATATTTTGATGTATTTATTCAATCAAATTAATATTTACTGGAACTAAAAGGTTCTAATCAATAATACTGTTGGAATAGAACACTATTTTAGAGTTATAGTGAGTTACAGAAAAGGATATGTTTTGAATATGTTATTGTGATACCACAAACGAATAAGTATTTCATAATAATCGAGGCTACCGAAACATTAGCACATTAGTTACTATATGCACAGCAACACATTCTAGTGGAATTTATTGAACTGCCATTATAATGTTATTGAAACTTCTTACATTTATATTATTTACAGTTTATATTTATTGTAAGAACACATTAATTGTTGAATTTTACAGACCTGTTTTTTTTTGTACTTTTCTGTTACATAGTTAAGATCATAGGTTCGTTTACATTTCAGAGCATATGTATCGTTGGGAACACTGCAGTTGAAAACAGAATCAGAGATAACGCAGATAATAATTCATTCGATGACATGTTAAAACGAAACAGACAATACCAAAAATGAAAGTAATTCTTAAAAATAATTAGATTAATCAAATATTGCGGTGTGGAAAAATACAAAATATCACAAAAATATCAACGATAAATACATGTGAACGTGGACAAGTATTAGAAAGAATATCATTGTATTACACGAACAAACATTATACAATATTGTACCAGTGGTTTACTTGTCCTACAACACATTTCGAAGCTACAATATACTCTTTGTTGCCAAATGTATTTAACGCCATGTGAACGTGATATAGTGAAATTCTGCTTTCTCACATAAACCCACTATAGAGTTCTAATGTCAGAAATTAAAACTTTCTTAGCTAAAAGCACATCAAGAGATACAGATTCGTGTAATAGGAAATATGGTATAATGAATAGAATTGGGCAGTGGGTATGATATCAACCACTTGCAGAATTCTCTCCATACAAGCGAACCAGTTTGGGAGATAAGTAAGTAAACCAGTTTCCTGGCCCGTTGTCGGTATTTACAATACATATACCAGATGGCCATGTATTGTAATCAAATAACAACAACATATATATGAGGCAATTTATTTGGATTCGTAACAATTGAGGATTTGTGTAAAATGATAGTTGCATATACCTGAAAGGAAAACAAACAAAACCTTGATTGATGATGAGTAAGACAACGATTAAACTGCTCATCTTGATCTTGTATAACGTTTATGTTGCATTATCTTTCTACATAAGTTTTCATAGCCCGGAAGTTCCCATTGTTCAATGCTAGAATAAATTGTCAAGTTACTAAATGATATTTATGTCTGTCAAGGAGGAGAAGAAGGGTTAGTCATATTATGCTCTTAAAGAGAGCAACGGTCTAACATATACAGGTTCTGTAAGTTTACATCAAAAATAAAAGATCTTGTACAATATGTTCGATAGTATCAGATACAGTAAAACATCTAATGGAGCAGATGTAAACATAATGATAAAAATTTCGATTGAATATAACAGATTCAGACAGAAAACGGATTATAGTGTTTGTCGAGTCTATGTCATATTGAAACAAATTGGGCGTTTGATCGTTCTGTGTGACTAGGACGTATCTCAGTGGGATATATTTCAAATACATCGATGTGTGTTCGTTGTATCTTTGGGTGTGCAAATCTGCCAGATTTCCTGACAGAACAAGTCGGCGTGAAACACATGTGCTCAATATAAATGCCTGGTCAAATGCAAAATTATTCTACCTCCAAATCTCTTGTACAATTCCGTATTAGTACAGCATTCCTAAAGAAAACCCAATGTTTCCTGGCCAACACATTACTTTATCTTCTGTGCCAGTTTAGGATGCGCCAGACAATGAGGCTTCGAAGCACCTTCAGCTCTTTGAAAATCACTCAGATGAAAGAACATCCAGAGAAATGGATATGTTAGATTTCTCGCTGTAACGAAAGTTATTGCTATTGCTGGAAGTCAGAGCTTGATGTGTTTGCCGTGCCACCCACAATGATGAAGAATAAATAATCTCAGTGATATAATTTCATCCCTTGTCTTTGACTACCTCATCCCAATTATATGTGAAATTGCAGGATCGACCGAATCCATTTGAAAATCAGTCACTTCTACCCGAAAGTTAACGTGTTCAAAGTGGACATCACCAATCAAGCTCGGCTATACCAGAATAGCCATTGTGAACAAATTAATGATTGGTTGTTTAGTAAAGTAGAGTTGTACATGAACAATAAATTAGCCAGCAGCAGCATCGATACGTATCGTTTCTTTTTGTATCTAGTGTTACGTATATTTGATTTAAATCATTTAATTTTGTTTGTCAGATTCAAATTTGACATTTTTGGGTTTTTGGATGACCTATATACTTTACAAGTACAAGTAAACCCCATGTGTTAACCTCATTTTCTGACCTTGCTTCAGAGTGTAAACAAGCTTCTAAAATGATTGGTTGATTCAAAGGACATTAGAGCTCTATTTTAAAAATGATTGGTTGATTCCAAGGAGAAAATGGAGTAAAGTATAAACATCTTTCTAATTTAGTTGGGTCATACGATATTTGCGTGATGTCTTGAACGTGAGATTGTTCTGAGAGATTCCGGAAGGTCGTAACCACTTTCCTGTTTAAGTAAAAACAGGTATTTAAATTATTGTTTGGGAGGGAACAGTTCAGTAGAAGTTGGGCTTTTATAATATTAAGTTGTGTCTTATTTTTGAGTTATTTTTAATTACCGTGTACTGGAAATTGTGCTTGGAGCAAGAGGAATTATTTTATTATTTATCTGGAAAAGAATATGTGCTCATAGATTTTCAATAACAAGAACTGACTAAATCAAGTGACATCGTTGTCCTTATTGGATTACATCTTCAAGATTCGAATCGGGAACTATTAGGACATTTTATTATCAGGACTCTTGCAATTTCACTAGTGGATTATATCGTGAATTCTTTTTGGATTAATTTTTGGACTTGATTCTCTAAAACCGTAAGTTTAAATATTTTCTTTTATGAAAATATTTGTACTCAATAAATTGTTTGTTAAATTTTACAAGCTTGTTATTTTCACTTCTGTCTATGTTGCTGCTGTTGGGAGCTATCGTCCCAGATTGAGATAAATTGGAATTTGGCTAGAATTTTTCTCAAAAAACTTTTGTTTTAAATTTGAATTCCTCTAGTTTTTGAAAATTTTAAATCTTTAGTGACACTGACAGGCTTGTATTAAAATGACATCTAAAGTAGAAATATTTATTTCTAATCCTACCCAGGAGCAATTAGTTCTTTTCAAAAAAGATGAGTTGATTAAACTTGCCAGAAAAAAATGATCTTTCTGAAATCAATGCTTTTTAAAGAAACAAGATATCAAAAAAAATTTGGTCCAATATTTGGTAGAAAAGGATGTTTTGGAACAAAGTGCTTTGATTTCGGTCAGTAAGTCTGCATCAGACTCTGGCATTAAACTAAAGGAATTAGAATTAAAATTCAAGATGGAATTAGAGTTGAAGAAGCTGAAATTTCAGGAAAGGGAGAAAAAAGACAATTAAAATTTGAAAAAGAGGAGAGCGAGAGACAGGAAAGGGAGAAAGAAAGACAATATGATAAAGAGGAGAAAGAAGGCTAATTGAATTACAAAAAGAGCAGATGTGGATTGATAGAGAGAAAGAGGAGAAATAAAGACAAATTGAATTGAAAAAGAGCAGATGCGGAATGATAGAGAGAGGAGAATGAAAGGTAAATTGAATTACAAAAAGAGTGGATGCGGAATGATAGAGAGAGAGAGAGAGAGATGAGAAAGAAAGGCAAATCGAATTACACAAAGAGCAGATGCAGATTCATAGAGAGGGAGAGAGAGAAGGAAGAAAGGGAATATCAAATTAAAATGACAGAAAAAGACCTGGCAAGTGAAAATCCCCATCATACTTCAAATCCAAATTTAAATTTTGATTTAGGAAGGAATATTAGATTAGTGCCCCTTTTCAGAGAAAAAGAAGTAGACAAATACTTCATTCGTTTTGAAAAAGTTGCAGAAAATTTAAAGTGGCCAAGAGAGAATTTGACTCAGTTATTACAATGTGTAATTACTGGTAAGGCTAGTGAGATTTACACTTCACTGTCCGTTCAGCAAAGTGGTGACTATGATGTGGTTAAAGAATGCATTATAAGAGGTTATGAGCTAGTCCCTGAAGCTTATCGGCAAAAATTCAGAAATTACAGAAAAGAAGCTGGACAAACTCATGTGGAATTTGCTAGAGAAAAAGAGCAGTTGTTTGTTAGATGGTGCTTAGCCAAGAAGGTCAAACAAGATTATCAAAATCTCAAGCAAATTATATTAATTGAAGAGTTCAAAAATTGTGTCCATAGTGATGTTAAGTCTTATCTTGATGAGCATAAGATTGAAACCTTGGAAAATGCTGCTCGAGCTGCTCACGAATATTTTTTGACACAAAAAATTCCTTTTGTTAACAAGACTTCCACTCAATAGTCTTCTGGAAGAAAAGTATTTCCACCTAATACAAGCCCTTCTAAAACTCAATCTAGCACAACTTTCTCTGAAGTTCTCTGAAGTTTGATTCTAGATCCTTGTCTCTTCCGACGTGTACCTATTGCAATAAAAAAGGAAACGTTATTTCTGATTGCTACAAATTGACAAATAGGCATCAGGTTCCATGTAATCAATATTAATGTGGTACTTGTGAAATTTTTTGTTATGGGATGTTTATCTACACGTCCGCGCTTCAAATATATTAAAAGGAAGCTAGCGTCAGTCTGACGAATGACTGTTACGAGGATAATTAGCGCAGTAATCTAATCCGCTGCATTAAAACGTTTCTTTTTAGGGATCTATCTAGTGCCTATTATCACAGTTTGATCGTTTAGTCACCGTTCCAAATTAAACACAAACTGATCTAACATGTCTGCATAAAAAACAATTGGTTTCTTGGACCTATTTATTTATCAATTCATTATCAATCATTTAAACTTATTTATTTATCAATTAACTATCAATGAATTACAGGATTGCCTAATGATCGGATCTCCAAATGCACCCGGTGTATGTCAGGCGCATGCTAGATGAGTTGGACATGGAGTGCAGAAAGTGCGAGAATAGAATAGGAGAGTTGCCCACAATACATACATTGCATGAAATACATGTAGTAACTCATCTGATTAATACCTGTTATTTCATATCATCATATTAACCGATTATAAATACTCATTAAATCAAACCAACCAAGTATGTATTTATAAATGTTAGATTTCTTAACAAGTTTACAATCCTTGCGATGCCTAATACAAGTATTAACATTTTGGAATGTGCCTAATATAGATGGCATTTTCTTAATATCTGAAGTCATTTTAATTACCATAATAGCTATTGTGAACAAATTCATGATTGGGTGTTGAAGTTGAGTTGTACTTGAACAATTAACTAGCCAGCAGCAACATCGATACATATCGTTTCTTTTTGTATGTGGAAAATCTCTTGAAACAAGAAAAAGAAGACAAGAACAGTCACGTACATGGAAGCTAAACACACATAAATAGAAGACGACGATTCTTACGACTTTGGAGTAAACAACTGTTGAAACAAAATCAAACCAGGGCTCAGTATTGAACTGAAGGATCGCTTGCATTTGGATATGTGCTTACAAGTGATGTATCTGTTGAACTGAACGGATGTACAACTGAGTCTAAATCGAAGTAGTATCCTCATTTATTTGATGGGTAATGATGAAAAGTATACAACTGTAATCCTGTATCTTAGTGCGCCTAGTATAATTGGTACGTAGAATGGAAAATGACACCAGTATTATCAGACAGAACGAGTAGGAAAGAAAGAGTTTCACTGCCATTGGACTCTACAGTTACCTGAACGTTTACATATCGGTATCAACAACAATGCAGCTCTCAAGGGAGTCATCTGTGAAACATTATTTTTCAAATTTCAACTCTCCAATTTGTCAATGTCATAAGTCACTTGATATGGTAACACCGTATACCCTTCGAAACTAACTTTACCCAGAAAAAAAACTACTTTACGTCTTGCTTAAAGCTACGGGGAAATTAATCAAAAACAGCAGACACAACCTTTTGTTATGGCCAGAATAAGACAAATTACAGTCTTCCGTTTTGCTTTTGATCTGGGTGAAATAATTACAAGTTAGTCAAAAACAGCAGACACAACCTTTCGTTTTGTCAAACCGATTGTATATGACGGGCCTGTAAAGATAAGCTGAATATCTGTCCTTTTCTCGTTTGCATAATTTCGCAATGAGTGAAATAATTTTACTACATGAATAAAATTCTACTTTGTTTGCTAGCTGAGTAAACTATACCCTTCTTCCCATTGTGTAGCCACTGTGAATCATTCAACTCTTGTGTTTGTATTTTGTATAGTAATTTGTATGGATTTTTCATTTGTATGTTATTATGTTAATTAATCGAATAATTGGATTAAATACACACGTACGTATTCATAATTAATTACTCATTCAATTAATTCATTATTAAACATTGTATTTATATCACCGACAAAGGTTTTCTATTGTGAATCTAGAAATCCCATCCTGCTATCACGTTACACCCTCACTATGTACTGTTTTGATATGTTCTACAATAAAATATGAGTGTGTACAGCAAATAAATGTTGTACATTTTATGTCGTTGCCATCCTTTTGTATTGTTTTAAATTTATACGTTGAGTAAAGCTGTTGTATGTATATATATATATATATATATATATATATATATATATATATATATATATATATATATATATATATAAATATATATATATATATATATATATGTATATATATATATATATATATATATATATATATATATATATATATATATATATATATATATAATATACGGTGTGTGTGTGTATATGTTTGTGTGTTTTCCAAATGTATGTGGTGAAACCAGTAATATAGATTTATATCTACTTTGTTCCTTTTCAGTTTCATTTTGTGTGCAAAATATATATCATTTTAAAGGTGGATGTCGTTATTAGAGACATTACTTTTTGTATTGCTTTTTTCATCCATACATGCATACATATATACTTATCGACAAGATATAATTGTATACACACACACATATAAATTATGGAATATCATCCATGTAGTATACATGTATTCAGCTAGTACTGCTGTACTGCTACCATAACTCTAATGAAGATATTGCATTATTTAATGTTCTAAACTGCCATTCGAAACTACAATCGGTTTGTAAAAGAGATATTGAAATGACATATAAATTTTCTCACCTTTTTTTCTTAATTTTGTTACCGAGTGTCGGAGACGGGGTTTTACTGATTAGTTGTCGCACTTAGTTTGGTTTTCGTTATCTAGAGGTTGACCGACCGCAATGTTATTCCCAGGTTTGAGTAAATGCAAATATAATTGTTTAAACTAATATATGAAATTGATAGACATCTGAGCAGTTATATCAATCAAATAAACAAACATTAGTCACGTACAGGTAAATAATCATTTTAATCAGTTACATTTTTTATAAAAACTATGAGAAGTCATTAGATCAGGAATATACTCTGTTTTTAGAAAACAAAACTTTCTCGAATTACAAAGCTAAACACAAATGAATTTAAATAAAATAGCTGATCTGTTTGCTGATAGATTTAGTTCATCATACCATCGAGTGAACAATCGAAGACAACGTCCATTACGTTTCCATAACCTATTTCTTCGGTTCGCTCTACTTTCACTGTAGCTGTCCAGACCCCTGGATCTCAGGATTTTACTTTTCACAATCGGTCTGATGATACTCTAAAAATACGTGTAAGAATTGATACGTCATTTGGTTATGTCACATGAATGTACGTCTCTGGAACTAAGTGGTTTGAAGGTCCATCTAAGATGCGGGATTTTGCGAGTTTGAATACCGGTTTATATTAGGACTGGTTCGCATCTTGCCAGAATAATGTGACTGGTTGGGAGGTGGTGCAATATTTATGGGACATGATGCACCAGTGCTAGACATCACTATATGCTACAACACTACTGAAATGTTAGTTATTCGACTTAGCATGTTAAAGCTGAGTAAAAATTAATTTACACACACACTCGATAATGGACTATAGTAAACTATTTCTCTCCTTCAAACATGTAATTCGACCCTAGTATTTGCACAACCCATGATCGTTTCATAGCAATATTTGAAAGACTTGTTAATGGCGGTACATCAAATTAGCATCATGATCATCATCTGTCTCTTGACATAGTGTGGTCGTCGAGGCGCTGTGAACACGAACATGGAAATATGACCAGTTCACTTTCCTCTACTATGTGCCAATGCCTGAGTCTCCACAAAACCTGTCCTGGTCTATTTTTTGATGTTGTCAGTCCACTTATTTTCTCTGTCTAGCTCTCCTTCTGCCAAACTGGACGCTGCTCTTTAGCACTGTTGTGGATAGACTGTTGGGTTTTGGGACATGGCCATACCATTTCTGCTTTCTCTCTTTGAAGCTAGTAAGGAGGTTTTCATATTGGCCTACTTTATGTCTGATGGTGCTACGCAGTTCTTCATTTGTGATGTGATCCATGTAAGATATGCCGAGGATGGTTCTGTAGCATCTCGTTTCAAGTGTGTGATTTCTTCGTTGTAATTCTGCTGTTAAGGTCAAGGCCTAAAATGAATACAAAAAAAATTGTGATTATTAATGATACCAATAGTATGATTTTAGTTTTCAGACAGATAGTACTTTCTCTCCAGATTGGTCTTAGCTTTGACCTCGCTACCGTTTGTTATGCTGCTCGTGACAAAAGTTCTGCTTTTGATCCCTCTTCGTTGATTATGAAACCAATATATTTGACTGGCTAACTGTTTCCAGTTCATCTGACTTTAATCTTGGCTGAGATTTCTTTGCAACTATTTGTCATCAACTTTGTATTCTCAGCGCTTAACTCCATGTCAAATCTGTAAGATGTTTCATCCCGGGTCTTCACCAGGATGGCAAGCTTGTCTTCACTGCCTTCCATCCTATCAATGTCGTCTGCAAAGCGGAGGTTGGTGATGTTATGCCCTCCAGTTCTGACAGTCCCACTGGTTTTCCAGGGTTTCCTGCATCGCATGTGTCACCCAACAACTTATTATTATTATTATTATTATTATTATTATTATTATTATTATTATTATTATTATTATAGTCCATATGATATATTGAATCAAACTGCCAAAAAACATACATCTGTGTTATGTAAGGGAGCGTATCCCTTTACCTAAAAAAGATTGAACTACATCGGTTATCTCTCTTTTCACTGGAGATGTTGTCAATATAGTGTTTCTTATGCAGACCAAATACCTTCTTCAACACATTACAATATCGCGGCGATGTCTTTGGTATTGTAGGTTTAACACCATTTTAGCACTTAATTGGCTACACGTGACACTTTAAATTTAGATAGGGAAAAGCCCCGGAAAACAATGGGGAGTTTTTTGGCAAGCTTTATTACATATCCGCAGTGGTCGAACCCGAGACTCGAACTCAGATGTGTCAGAGGTGAGATAGTAGTGATCGGTAATAAGAAGTGCCTTATACAGCTCGGTCATCTGGGGCCTTTGATTTTTCTTCGTCACGTTTCCGTACCGAACATCAGTTCACGCCGTAGAAACTATAGAATTATCCCCTGACAGTGATGACTATTGTTACTCCGCTAGTTTGGTCCAGTCAATGGTGGTTTCCAAACTCATTTTACCAATATAACTGCACCACATTTGCCAACACGGCGACATAGTCGAGTCCATTCTAATTAATTCCTTTGTCGAATTTACCGGTTTTCTCAGTAAATGTTGCCACTGTAGTCACACCACCAATGTACACCACACGTTTTAATATAAACTATGTTACGTCATTCGGCTTGGACCTGAATTCTATACTAGTTAACCATAACATCATGAAAACTCACTAACACTTCAGTCCGTGACGTTAAATCCTAGTAGCTGGCTAAACATTTCGGGATTCGATTATTTATATAGCACGGAATTCCATTAAGCAATCACACAAATCTAAGAATTCCTAAAAACTGTGCGCAAACTTCAAATTGATTACAATACTATACATATATTTTATTTATATCATATACCAATATACCTCATTGCATTTCCAAAGCAATTAAAAAAGGCTGCAAGCAAATGTGTATTGACAAAATGAATGAGGTCTTCACAGCCCAGCCTAATGTGTCCGCAACAAAATGCAATTTTTTTGTATTTAAGAGGTAAGTGGAATCTTGAAAATTAATGAATTGTTTATTGTATGTCTTAAACTATTTTCATATTGATACAAAATATAATATAAACTTATGATTTAAACAAGAAATATGGTTTAAATAAAGAAATTATGAAGAAAGTAGAGTACTACAGACACAGCAATGTTAACCAGAACATTGATCTCAAAGCCATTCACATAACGCCTATCTTATTGAAACGAACTAGGCGAAATGAAGAACCAGAAAGAGGTAATTCAAACATTTAAATGTATTTACAGTTGATCTTCTAAATCAATATTGTAATATAATTGACATAGATACAGGCCATATACAGAACTGAATCAAGTCAAGTATGGAGGGGGTGGTCCAAAATTTTAAAAGAGAACTCGAAGGGTACCAGAGCAGACCATACTGTGTATATTTACTAAATTTGTGTATAATACCCGATACACAAGAACGGTCTCATTTCAATTAACAGCGAATTACGTTTGTGAGTCTGTTCATTATTCTATTTTCTTTTCATAGCGGGGAAGGAAGAGTGAAGGCGTCCAGAAACCCAGTTAATTTGATCCTCTTTTCCTAATGTTCCACATTCATTGCTCTGCGTGACAATGTTTTTCGATGATTCATTAGTCCAAACATATCGTCACTGGCCACACTCTTTGTATTTCTGACTTTTGCTTGTATATATCTATGCTGATCCAGAGAGAGAGAGAGAGAGAGAGAGAGAGAGAGAGAGAGAGAGAGAGAGAGAGAGAGAGAGAGAGAGAGAGATGAATCAGTGGACATTATTCACAGATTTGAATAATATAGAGGCGATGTCTGTCACAGAATTAGACGAGAATTGAATTTATTTCTTCTTGAATTACAAACTAGAGGTGTAATCGTCCGGAGTAGTATCTAGGTATTTGGGACCGATGGTTCTAGTAGATGCTGTATGCTGTCTGTACTTATAACTGTGGTGGATCCGTGAAGGGCAAGTGACCATATTTGGAATTACTAGTCACTATTCGACTTTAAATGCAATAGCGTAATCTAAGGTTTAGATTTTTTTTAGAGACAACTATTATTAGTCTGGTTTCTTTATTGTAGCTGATAACGTCTCTGATATCGTAGCTGATTTGTTGCGGAACATCTCTGATATTGTAGCGAAACGTCTCTGATATTGTAGCGGAACGTCTCTAAAATTGTTGCTGATTGTAGCTGAACGTCTCTGAACGTATCTGATTGTAGCTGAACGTCTCTGAACGTATCTGAATTGTAGCTGAATGTGATTAATTGTGCCATTTGATTGTGAGATCAAATTGAGGTTTCTGACTGTCTGTCTGTCGGATTGTCTGTCCGTCTACATCTGTTGTGATGTGTAAATATCCGGAAATCTAGAAGTCTGAGTGTCGGAGCTGTCTAGAGGTGTAAACATCCGGGGTGGCATCTAGGTATTTGGGAACGTTGGTTCTAGTAGATGCTGTATGCTGTCTGTACGTATAACTGTGGTGGATCCGTGAAGGGCAAACGGCTGATAAAAGTATTGAGTCAACCCTAGAAATTCGGAGAAACTGGGCGGCGATTCAACAGTTGGTGAATCGTACGGTTATACAGGGTCGAGACACATGTGTGTGTTGCAATTGTAGTTACAATTGAATACATTGTTATATTTACACATAGTTACTTCGAATCACAGTAGTATTTCAAGGGATTACATGAATCTCAATAAAAGTTAGCAACTTGATTAAATACATGTATGTTTGTGCTAGTTGTCGCAATCCATACGTGCGATAGTATAGTTTGATGTTTGTATTTGTTATCGCAATTTATACTTGCGTTAATACAACTTTTGTATACTCATTTACAATTCTATGTGCCATCGTATTTAGTTGGAGTGTACAGATTACATCACACTGACCATCTTAAATTTAAAATAGTAAGTGTATTTTCAATTTTAAAAACAAAATACATTTAGAGTGTGTAAAAGCAGTTTCTTGGTGCTGTTGCGTTTGTTGTTACTTCAAGGGAAGCCAGTATCATCTGATAGTATGGTTTAATCTTTCTTCGCAGTCCCCTACATTGATACAGTTCTATACAGAAACGTTATGCAAGGCAAACTAATCTAATCTAATCAAATCTATTTCGGCGGTCATCTACATTGATCACTTTCTCAGGTAAGAAGTTATGCAGAGCAAACTATACCTCTTGCTGAAATACGCGCCATTTTGTATGTCATTAAAAACTCTGAATATGAACATTTTAGGAATCCCTAACATCATCTTGCGTACCCATTTTTGATTAAAAAAAGGGTTTCTGTAATGTTATAATTCTTATTAATAATTCAACAATTGGTGCATTTTTATGCATGTATATACGTATGGCAAGCACGAAAAGAAATTAAAAAGCATGACGCCCCATTAGCAAATTCCTGCATTTATTTAGTTATCAACGCCTATATCGCATGAACATGTAAACATTTATTGGGCAAGGCATCATTCGTTCCTATAATCTGTAGGCATTATGTTAAGTTTCAGTTATCATTGTATTCGTGTCTAAGGTGGTCAATTTACCAAACGGTACAAATGTATGCTTGGTAAAAATTATCGGACAATTAAATTATTTTCCAGCCAGAAAACCATTGTACCGGTGGAGGAAATAACAACATCTGTAATTTTAATTAATGGGAGCATGTGTTGTGTCAATGTCAAACAAATGAAGACATTTACTTAAAATATTATATATTAATATTAAGTTCATTGGGAAGTAAATAATTCGTCAGATTCCTTTCTTCGTGCGTTTGACCTGCTTGAATGTTATCAAGCTTATGTTCCTCATTCAGATATAATATAGATTTTCCTCGTTGAATAATAACAGGTCAATCGAAAGTTGCCTCTTGTTTTTCAACTCGCTGATACGAAAAAGCACACGCCATTTTGTAGTCTAGGACATTAAGTGCGATTTGCTTGTTGTCCCTTTCAAACTTTCGAGGATCACTAACTTAAATGGTACAAGAATGTGAATAGCAGACAAATGATCCTACTAAAGAAGAAAGTCCTTGTTCTTCACATTGACAACTAATCGGGTTCAGCGTAGCTCAGATATCAAGTACTATCCAGACACCTCAACCTTGTTGTCTTCAGAGTATCTTCGAATGGTGGCATTAATGTGGATAACTCGATGCTAGATGCTTCAGATGGCGTCGATGACACTGTTCCTCAAAAAGGTCATATGTTTAATTCTGTCTGCTACCTCATCATTTCGTTGTGAGCATTTATCCATCAATAATTTGCTAAACTTCCAACCATTTTCGCTAATGTTCCTTGATGGATATATTGCTTTCAGGGTGCCATAACGTCGATAAATGACTAGGCGATACATTAAAGCCTATAATTTTCTTTGTTCTTGATTTTTCTTGTTTTGTTTTGTTTTCATATTTATTCTGTAATTTATATTTGGGGTGGGATGGGAGGTGCACTAAAACGTGATGGTCTTTAAAAAACATCAATTTCTTTCTAAACTTCGAGTTTCTTACGTATCATTGTATTGTGCTATTGCTGTCTCCCGCGCGACAACTGGCTAGAGATCGATGTACATCAATTTGTCAGACTTTTATGGAACAGGCTTGGTGCTTTCACGTGGAAAGCTGCAAAATGATTATTGCAAAATTATGCAGCACCCGATCGGAGACCATTCAGTTATATATCGGTTGTCTGTTTTATTTGTTTGTCTTGCCTATGTTTTGTATTTAGTTAAATACTATTTTTGCACTGTTAGTGATGAGTTTATATATATATATATATATATATATATATATATATATATATATATATATAAAGAGAGAGAGAGAGAGAGAGAGAGAGAGAGAGAGGGAGATAGAGAAGATAAATGAATAGAGAGAGGGAGACAGTCAGACAGAGAAACAGAGAGACCGACAGACTAAGATTGGCACGAGAGAGAGAGAGAGAGAGAGAGAGAGATAGAGAGAGAGAGAGAGCATGTTAAATGTTCTGTGCTTTCTGTGTGGTCTATACTTTATACAGAACAGAAAAACTAACCTTGTAAAAAAATACATGTTTATATCCTAAATGGCACACTATTGAGAAGTAATACATAAATAAATAATATAAATATTTTGTATGGCTTGTAAGAAAATCCCAGTACACAGGCTAACTCACAGGACGATTTTCATTCTGCTTACTACATTTACTATAGTGGTTGTTATTATCTAATATGCTACATCAGATAAGTTATCATACTTCTTGTCCTTTATTTATTCTTAATCACATTCAATTCAAATCTTCTATTGGCATAATAACATCTAATAATATTCACACACAAAAATACGTCTACACATGTCATAAAATAAATCTGGCAAAATGACTAAGATTAAAATAAAATGGATAAAAAATAATATTTCCTACTGAGAGTATCGCTTTTGACCCATCTTATTCAGCTGCCAAGAAAACCCTTGCTGTGTTTTGCTTTTCTTGAGATGTTATGATCTGTCTGTTTGTGAAGCGTTTGGATTACAAATTGTAGGGACTATAAACAGTGCGCGGCTTGATCGGCAAAATAACAATTATAACCATTATAGATTAGTTCTTTTTTTTTAAAAATGTGTTTGCTCGAATGATAGACGTGTCAATTCATGACTGAAAAGCTGATGACCGATTCCTAAAACCAGTGATTTGCTTATATCCTTTATTGTGTCATTATCTTCATCCAAATTATCCAAATATTATTGCTCCTTTTGCTTTTATATCTCACATTTTTCTGTTAATTTTTATTAGTAAAAGGTGAAACAATAGATCATAACAGAATAGTGTGAATTAGAAATCGAGAAAGGAACAAAAGTGCGTTTATTCAAATCATCAATTGTGTACCATTTCTGACTACCAGTTTTTCGAAATGGTGGGGGATTCTAATTTGTTTAATATATGAAAACTACTTTACATTACAGCTAGCTATATTCCAATATTGATAACCTGTCATGTATGTATGTATGTATGTATGTATGTATGTATGTATGTATGTATGTATGTATGTATGTATGTATGCATGCATGCATGCATGCATGCATGCATGCATGTATGTATGTATGTATGTATGTATACTATGTATGTATGTATTAAAACTGATACATGTCTGTCTTAAAATTACCTAAACAATCTCAATATTATGTTCTCCTGAAAGCGAAATGAATCTGAAAAGTGTGAAACAATTTGTAATAGGACAGGTGGGTCCACATACTCCCTACGTATAAAGTTAGCCATGGTAGAAAAGGCTAGAAATCAATACTTGATGCAAATTTAGTCGATTGTGGCAATTTATCTATGTACAAAGATTACAAGCATTTACAGTGATATAATATACATACGAAGAGCACTAACGTTTATCGGATTCTTAAGATGTTGCACAAATCCTGAATAAGAAAGTTTCGTAATCGTTGCACCCTCTACTTTCCACAGACGACCCCGAGGTAGTCTAGGATACCAAGAACGCCGATTATGAGCCCCAGGATAAACGATATAATGGTCAAAGCGAACGAGGCGCTGTACTCTTTATAAACTTCAATCGACTTCCCGGCGTAAACAGCAAATGCTATCAAGGCGCAGAAAGCTTTAGACGAAAAAGTTGAAAAAGATTGATATAATTAGAGAATAATAGAGTAACAACAATCGAAATGATATTCATAACCATTGTGAAAATTATATAACCTGAAAAAGGTAATGTTTGATATTTCTTGTCAATAAGGAAATTACATTCTAGATCAGTATTTTTTAAAAAGAACTTCTGTTAAAATTTGATACATAATACATAAACGAATCAGCTATCAGCATTAATCAATAATTTAAAACTCAGATTAGCAATACAAGAAGATTACAAACAGCAAATATTGAAGATTTTGCTTAAAAGAGACCGCTTATCGACAGGAAAACTCGTAACGGGTCTTGTGACACCCTTTAATTCTAAACTGAATCTTTGAACGTCGTTTAAACAAGCAACTTGATTATTTCAATGAACTGTTCATGTCAGGTAGTTTCGATTAACAAATGATTTCTTTCTTTTCAAGCTTTAGTTAGACTGGAATTATGGTGGATATATGGACGACGGCAATATTGGGTCTATTACTCATTATAAGACAATGCAAATTTACATGGAAAACGACATGTATGGTTTAAAAGGCCCCAAAAGGTAACATATATGATAAGGATTTTAAAAAGAGGTCTTATGATATAAAAAAAATAGGAACGAAAACCTGCAGTCATGCAATACATATGCTACACAATAGTTTTCACTGTCAGCCCAGCTATACCTTAAGGTAAGGGAATGAAATGGTGATGACAGAATCAAATCCGGCGCTAATGTTTCTTTGATTTCATTAGCAATATTAATTTGTTTCTCCATGCTACGATATTCCTTGTCTCCCACTCGATTATATCCAGTTTTGTCACACATAAGCTTGGGCAGGGGTGTTTATAGACACAGTATGTCCACAAATATAATAGCACACACAAGACGTTTTAGAAATCGTTCTGAAATTGTACGTAGTTATGCATACAGTCACATAATCGCACATCAACATTCTTAAAGTTAAAATCATTAACACATAGAGCGGCAATGAATATAAGTAGTACCTATCTTTTCGAAGAAGATCTGGTGACCTTGCCAAGGGTTATATGTTGTATCCAGCATCATGAATATTTATCAATATCTACGACAACTGCATCCACCGCACCCACATCTACAAGAAGTTTAAATCTCACCCAGTTACTCAGTTCGTCCAATGAAGCAGGTTCTGACGCTAAAATGAGACTTTATAATCCTCATGCTTTTCTTGAGGAATAATTCTCCTTTCTGCCTCATTTACTCTTTCACCTTCGTCCAGTTTAATTCAGCTGTAATAATTCACTTTTGTTCGTTTTCTTTTTAATAGAGGTACTTAAGTTTTCCCTTTATAGTCCTAGCTTGCCAGTCTTCTTCTACATAATATATACGGTAAATTACAAAACTGGCGAACGCAATGCTTTACACTCTTTAATCTCGGATTTGAAGGAACACATTGCTAACTGCTTTACACAGAAGCATCATGAAGACCTATTAGAACCTATCTTTAATTTTTAAACAAATGTATTATCATTTATTTTGATAGACGAACGCTACACATACACAGGCAAACAAACATACATTCATCTCTGTCTCTCTCTCTGTTTCTCCTTCCCCCCCCCTCTCTCTCTCTCTCTCTCTCTCTCTCTCTCTCTCTCTCTCTCCCCTCTCTTTCCTCTCTCTCTCTCTCTCTCCCCTCTCTCTCTCTCTCTCTCTCTCTCTCTCTCTCTCTCTCTCTCTCTCTCTCTCTCTCTCTCTCTCTCTCTCTCTTGGTAGTATCTTGTGCCGAGTGTCTTTGTACCGCTTGTGAGGGCGGCCTTCGTTCTTGATCATCTCGTTACTCCTTCTAAATCAAGTATGGGAATAGATCCTAACCAATATACACATACTTTCAATAACCGAATGTGTATGAATCCTCCTATACGGGTTGACGGTTAATTTAGGAGAGGGTCTGAATATTCTTTTGAAAGTGGGAAACAGTCGTCTTAAACTGGGTTGTCAGGCATCATCATTAGCAAAGAAGTAGAACCAGTCGTGGAAAAATAAAACATGGGGGAGGCTTCTTGTTGATAGACTGTGAATTGGAGGGTGAGATTTAAAAGAAGATAACATTTCATCAAATTAAACAACCGTAATGCTTCTTTTTGATTATCTTCTAACAAATGACAACGTACTTGTGAATCTTGTTGGCGAATGATGGCATATAGTCCACGTATCAATTTGCCAGGAATATGACATTTAAAAGAAGTCAAGTTGAACACAGTCAGAAGAAAAATACATGACGTAACATACTGGACCTCCTTTCTGATACCGATAGTGAAATAGATGTAAAGTGGAGTAGAAGGTTTCATCTCGATTAGTAAATTAGTAAGGTGGCGATAAAGGGACATCGTCATACGTATAATATAGCTAATGTCTTACTTATTGTTTGATTAACATTTTATTTTGGGATTTCTTTCTTGGACGCTTAAACAACATAACATAATCTGCCTTGTTATTGATGGTGGGATGCGCTCTTTGCTAAGTTGAAACAAATTTATAGTAATGTACATTAAACTTGTAATAGGATGATGTTTCTTTTGTTGAAACCAAAAATACTTTCAATTACATTATGCTTTTTACAACTTGCCATCGAAGAAAACAATTTGTTTTTGTACTAAAATAGGATATATATATATATATATATATATATATATATATATATATATATATATATATATATATATATATATTTATGTGTGTGTGTGTGTGTGTGTGTTTGTTTGTGGGTGTGCGTGCGTGCATGCGTGCCTCTGTGTGTAATTATAATATGTACTACACATTTAGACTTAATTTGATGATTTTCATAGAATTTCGTTTATGTAGCATTTCCGCTCATGACTGTACTACTGTGGTTTTAATGAAGAATTTAACCTACCTCCCGCGAAGCTCAGGCAGACGGCAACAAGGTACAGTAATTTCTTGCCAGACATGAAGAACATGAAAACGATGACTACAACCAGCGCCGCTAGGAAAAACAGCCATGACAGAATTGAGAACGCCCGTACAGCTCGAAACCAGTCTAAACAAACGAAACAAAAACAGTACTTAATGACTTAGTAAGAATTAAAATCAACACAATTATGATTTACTTCTTTTATTGCTGTTATTTATTTGGGAAGTGCAACATTTCATAAAGTCATCTTTTGACAAAGATATGTATTTAACAATTATTGCTATAATGGAAGTTAAAACTACTTTTTATCACGTGATGCATAGGAACTAAGCTAATGTTAACCTTTTGGGGTTGCTACGGATGAGCATAACGCTGATTACGATTTAATACAGGAACCATTTGTTTCGAAAACCCATTAATTAAGTAACATTAATGTAATATGAACTGATGTTGGCGACCACAAATTTTTAAGATTTAGTCTCTGCTGATATCGACTACCTCAAATACATGAGATTTAGCATTAACTGATGTTGGTTACCTCAAATTCTTGAAATTGAACATGAGCTGATATTGACCACCCGAATGCTTGAAATTAAACATGAGCTGATATTGACCACCCGAATGCTTGAAATTAAACATGAGCTGATATTGACCACCCGAATGCTTGAAATTTATCATGAGATGATATTGACCACTCCAAATGCTTGAAATTTATCATGAGCTGATATTGATCACCCGAATGCTTGAAATTTATCATGAGCTGATATTGATCACCCGAATGCTTGAAATTTAGCATGAACTCATATTGACCACCCGAATGCTAGCAATTTAGCATGAGCTGTTATCGACTTCCTCAAATACTTGAAGTGTGGCATGAACTGACGATGGTTACTTCGGATACTTGAATATTTAACATGAACTGATATCGTCCACCACATATACTTGAAGGTTATCATGAGCTGACATCATCTATCTCATATATTTGAAGGTTTTGCACGAGAAGTCATCGATTATCACAAATACGTGAAGTACGCTTATGAGATGCTGTCGACCACCTCAAGTATAAGAAGTACCTTGAATATTGAATACTTTAAATGCATCATGAGCTCATAAAGATATCTTCAGATGCATGCGATAACATAGACCATCTAATTAAGTACAGTAACTGATATAGTTTGTATACTGACCATAGCATATGCGTGAAAAGTGCATGAGCTGATATCGGCTTCGACAGGCAAGTTAATTAATTGAATGTGGTCGTATTAATTACGTGCATCTTCAAAACAATTACTTAGAGCTTAAATCACATACTGAGACAAAAGGAGAAAGATGTCTCGAAATCCAATGCTTGCAACCATATCATACTATTCCACCAGAGTCTGAATATTATGGATTACTGACACTTTTTCAAAATAACTGATTGCCTAACTTATTTATTGTTGGGGTGAGGGTGGTTATATATTAAGATATGCAAGTAGGCAGATCGATGATATGTTCAGACATAAAATAAACACAATTGTCAGGGATTATCTATGTATGAAACCGAGAACCTCTCACAAGGGAGGATACTTGGCTTGTCCAAATTGTTCGATGCTTCGATGTTAACAGGGCAGATATACCAAGCGCATAATTCAGTAAACGTTATAAAATCCTTAATTACGTATGAACAAAGGGGAAATCATCCCTTTTCATTTGTCATCATTTATGATATCGGAAGACATCTGATAACGTGCATAAATTGATACGACTCTATGTCATTCACTAAGTTACAGAAAGAAGAAGCAATGGCAACACATGTTTGTAAAATATAACAGCTAATATAATTGTCAAAGTTATAAAACGAAAATTAACGAGGACCTAGCAGTATTATAAACTGAATCTTAGAAAATGTGTTGTTGCTGTTGTAGGGTTTAACGCCATTTTTCAGCATAGGATACATGGCGGCCAGTATTAATGTGAAGGAAAAAGACAGGAAAGAACCACCGACTCACGATAAGCTACTGGCAAGCTTTGTCAATACCCACATTGACCGAATCTGATTGTTATTGTTAGGATTCCCCACTTCATCCCTAGTCCCATTCTTGTTGTTAAAAGTCTCCACTTCATTCCTAGTCCCATTATTATTGTAAGGATTCCCCACTTGATCCCTAGTCCCACTCTTATTGTAAGAACAGTACAGTACATAATTATTACGAATTGGTTGATTGTATCCTCTAGCTTCTCAAGGTATGTACGATGAGGAATAATAATAATAATAATAATAATAATAATAATAATAATAATAATAATATTAATAATAATTATTATTATTATTATTATTATTATTATTATTATTATTATTATTATTATTATTATTATTATTATTATTAGTAGTAGTAGTAGTAGTAGTAGTAGTAGCATTGCTGGTAGTTGTGTTTGTGGCGGTGTGTAGTAATGTAAAATCTCTCTCAGAGTCATCGATCACAAATAGTTGAGAAAATGCTTTACAAAATGCAAACATTGTAAATAATAATAATGATGAGGACTTTGTATAGCGCCTAATCTTATGAAGCTCTAAGCGCTTTACACCATCAATAATGATATGACTACACTACAGAACAACAAATGAGAAAAAAAATGAAAAACATAAAAACATGCTGAAAACATATAAGATACAAAACATGATTAGGTCGCTAAGTTTGTCCCTGCAGTCGAAACAGGTGAGTCTTAAGAGCACTCTTAAAAGGGACCACTGTGTCTTTGTATCTAATTTCAATGGGCAATTCGTTCCACGTCGCCGGGCCCTGGTGTGCAAACGAACGTTGTCCATATGACTTTGTTTTCACCTTGGGAACAATGAGTATACGATAATCAGAAGAAGAGCGTAAGGATCTAGCTGGTGTATACACACGGGTGAGGCTGGATAGGTATGTTGGACTGTGGTCTGTCATTGAAACATAGCACAGAGAACAAATTTTGTCTTTGATTATGTAACGAATTGATAGCCAATGTAGGGTACAGAGCAGTGGTGAGGTGTGCTCTGATCGAGGTACTCTAAAGATGATCCGTGCAGCTGTGATTTGAACTTTTTGAAGTTTCTGGAGTAAATATTGTGACAAACCAGACAGAATTGAGTTATAATAGTCCAGTCTTGAAAGTACTAATGAACGCACAAGTGTTTTAGTGGCATCAACTGAAAGATATTTACAAATGGAACTGATGCGTCTCAATTCAAGATATGCAGCCTTGCATATGTTCATGACATGTTGGTGCAATGTGAGAGTACTGTCTAGAGTAACGCCGAGGTTCCGTACTGACTGTGAGAATTTAATGTTGGTGTTGCTGATATTTATTGTCTGAGGTAAAGGATGTGAACGAGAAAGTCTTTGTGTTGTGATCAGAATAGCCTCAGTTTTATCATCATTCATCTGCAGCTTGTTACATGTCATCCATGATTTCACATCCGAAATGCACTTCTCTACTCCATGGATGGTAGCATCAACTTCAGTTGGGTGGCTAGACTTGTATATTTGGGTGTCATCAGCATAAAATTTGTGCGACACTGGGTGATGATCTATGTCACTTGAGAGCGGCCGAGAGCGGCCGAGTATACAGAATGAAGAGAACAGGTCCCAAAGCAGATCCCTGTGGAACACCACAACATACGTCAACTGGACTGGAGTGTATTCCATTTACAGATTTAATTGTATCCTGTTAACTAAGTAGGACTTGAACCACTGTAAGGCTATATTCTGAATGCCAAATACATGCTGGAGTCGGTGAAGTAATATATCATGGTCTATTGTGTCAAATGCTACAGATAAATCCAGGAGAGTGAGGACTGTAATCTTTCCACTATCCAAAGCAGAGAGAATGTCACTCAATACTTTCAGAAGAGTAGTTTCCGTACTGTGGCAAGGTCGATATGCAGATTGTACATTGCTAAAAAGACTGTTTGAATTCAAATGAGATACAAGTTGAGTTAGAACCACCTTTTCTAATATTTTTTATATGAATGGGAGATTAGAAACTGGGCGGTAGTTCTTTAAATCGTTATGGTCCAGTGTTCGTTTCTTCAGCAGTGGCTTTACGATGGCGGTTTTGAAAAATGATGGGACTTCCCCTGATGAGAGAGAGATATTAATAACATCAGTTAGTGAAAGCAATATTGGGTCTAAGCACTCAAGCAGCAGTGATGTCGGAATTGGATCAAGTTCACAAGACTTTGGTGCACTTTTCATAACGATTGTCCGTACTATATCAATATAAACAGGTTGAAATTCTGCATCATAACTGTATAGTGACGAATCAGTTGAAATTGTGCTTTCAAGCGAATCTCTAATGGTTTGATCAGTCCTATGTGGGATAATGGTGAGATAAAATAACAGTGATATGCTTTAGCAATGACTCGAGGTAATGCTGAGATAAAATAACAGTGATATACTTTAGAAATGACTCGACGGCTTTTAATGATATTATTGCTAAATGTGTCTCTTTCTATGATTTATAAACCTCATACTCAGACTTGGAATTACACATGTCAATAAGAATCTTAATGAAATTAATTTAAACTTTCAAATTATTCATAATTTATTTCTCAGATTTGTTCGTGTTTGGACACCAATGGTCTTCACTGATTTTGGAAAGCTAACATTTGAAAACAGGAAAATTGTATATAATCACATCATCCAGATACGTATTTGGAATTTACTCCAGTCGTAAGTGGATTGTTATCGGCGCGTATGCATTGAACCCTTGACCCTTAAATACTTTTATATGTGATGTCCGATGAGAATCCACCATTGATTCATAATTGTAAAGTTGCCCGAAGAAGAGTTAGTGAATAACAATAACTACAGTATTATATACTATATTTATTTGACTTTGAAATTTAACTTTATTCTACGAAATAATTTTAATTAATTTAATTTATATCCATAAGCAATGTAAAGAACAAAATCCGAGGAACCTATTTTGTCTACAACAAGTTTCAAGGCTTACCTTTGTTGCCAAAATAGGTCTTTGTGACAAAGAGGAAGGAACGAGTTTAATCGAAATAGGGTTTTATTACAGAACGACGAGAACGAATTTAACACGCCAAACGTTTACATGATAAAATCTAATTCATCTCTTGGTTTTGTATTCTCCCTTCACAACATTTATCTGCCGTAACATTAATGACCTTGCTTGCTGCCTGTGAGTTTTCAATACTCATATAGGTTAGTATAATTGATATTAGAGAGAATGTGATTTTGGTGGCTGATTGATAACGCCCATTCCGTAGTCAGTGTCATCATTAACAATAAAAACCATTGAGAACCCATTTCTCATTATCGTCATATACGTCCTAAATAAGTATATGCCATACCTGCTAGATCGTTTTCTTTTACGCAAGACTTGAGGAGGCTGCTTTCAATGCATCCATCCCACAAACCCCCGTAAACCTTGACATTTGTTCCAAAAACAGTGTATTCCTTTGAGAACCAGAAGGGTATGGCAAATCCGATCAGGTCAATGATGAAACAAAGAATCAACAAAATGAACACGACCTTGCAAAGCACTGACGCGTCGCCGAATCCCATTCCGAAGGTTTGTAATGTCTTCCTCTAATATTAAGACAGTGGACTATTTTACGTATGAGATTATGTAACTTTGTATAACCTAACAGTTTCTTGTTTGATGACTCAGGTTGAATATCTATAGTAACGATTTTAGTTGTTGGTAATCAAGGATTACAGCATGAGTTTGAGTCGTTAGAGCACTTAAGTACCTTGTTACAAAAGTCCTTTCTTCTTTTTCTTGGAGATAGACGACGTTTACTTAATTTGCAATTAAATATACGTAATTCCTCGTGGCAATCTATTAAAATTGTAATTTCATAATATTAAACGCAGATGAAGGAATTTATGAATGCTACATATAGGACTATGAAGATACAATCTCCCCACAAATCTAGTTAAACTAGTCAAGACTATGTTCTGAGTGATTGAATTCAGACCTATTTATCTACTTGTGCTTGGTCTCCATGGTAGCGAGCCATGTGCTATTTGTTGTTATTGTCACCCGGGGACATTTCTAGTTTTCTCCAGTTTGAATACTTCAATCAATCAATTCCAAATCACTCGCCGTAGCGACGAAAATCAAAAGACCACCATATAAAATGTAGCGCTCTTTATGCATTGATAACGAAATATCAGCAGCATGTATTTATCTTTTAACACAGTAGGCTTGCCTTTCATGTCAGTGCAGGTGTCGGGAATACATACTAAACCTAATATTGTATTATTTATTATTCGTTTCAAACAGCCTTTAAAAATGTCCTTCCTTTCACAAATTCCGCCTGAGGAGAGAAGTTGAGATAGAGAGATGAAATGGTAGGCGTATTAAAAAAATACCTTGTATAAATTGTATGACTTCGGCGATAATTACGTATTTCCATATCACCTGAGATATATTGAAAATATATTTCTAATGTGTAAATGGAACAAAGTACCCGTGATTCTCTATATCCAGAATGAATTTAACTTTGAGAGAGAGGAGGTTACCCATTTTGTCTCAACATTCAGTGACATTTATGAACAGAATGACACGATTGTTTTCCTGATCTTGTTCGAGCACATACTTTTCGCATAGTTGTAATATTGTATTAAAGTGTCGGCTGAATTCCACAACTGATGTACAAGATATGTGACATTACAATTCTTTACCATAGCACTGTAACATTGTCGACAATGGGTCCACACACTACTTACTTTACGTACAGGTCAGAGGGCATAAACCGTATACACATAATAAGAACCCAACGTTCCAGTTGAATGCAGAAGATATTTGATTTTTGAAAAGCATTTTGAGAAAAGAATAATATAAATGGCGATATTAGCGAAACTCCTTGTTTGTCTACGAAACGCTCACCTGTCAGATCATGAGAACGAATTTAATGTATATAAGCAACAGGTAAACATTTTAAGCTATGTTTAAGTTTTATTTATCAAGCTAAGCTCTGAGATCGCTATTTAATGCTCACAGGTCTTTAACTATCCAGAATCACGCAACAGTTTAGCTTTATTGTCCATGCCCCTTGTCTAACCTTACTATTTATTGAGTTAAAATAACAATATAACGTTACAATATATTATACAGTCTAACATCTACCTGCGTTTGATATTAGTCAGACTGAATTGATCATGACCTGCAACCATGTTGAGAAAATGCTACAATGTTCAAAGTGAAGCACAAATCTCGATATTTTTAAATACACATTTGCAGGTGCTGGCTCAAGTAAAGCAACGAATGTACATTTGACATTTTCACATACTAAATCAATCTTATAATGCACGAATGATGGGAAAATGATTTATAAGTTATTTTTATACATATTTTAAATAAGACCAAGAGTGTGATTAATATGCAGTATATAATATGCTATCTATGTCGACTTGTCCAGGTACTTAATAAAGTTTCCACTCATCCTTAATACTAAATAGTTTCCATTCATCCTTAATACTAAATAGTTTCCACTCTTCCTTAATGCTAAATAGTTTCCATTCATCCTTAATACTAAATAGTTTCCACTCTTCCTTAATGCTAAATAGTTTCCACTCTTCCTTAATGCTAAATAGTTTCCACTCTTCCTTAATACTAAATAGTTTCCACTCTTTCTTAATGCTAAATAGTTTCCATTCATCCTTAATACTAAATAGTTTCCATTCATCCTTAATACTAAATAGTTTCCACTCTTCCTTAATGCTAAATAGTTTCCATTCATCCTTAATACTAAATAGTTTCCACTCTTCCTTAATGCTAAATAGTTTCCACTCTTCCTTAATGCTAAATAGTTTCCACTCTTCCTTAATGCTGAATAGTTTCCACTCATCCTTAATACGAAATAGTTTCCACTCATCCTAAATACTAAATAGTTTGCACTCATCGTAAATAATAAATAGTTTCCACTCATCCTAAATACTAAATAGCTTCCACTCATCCTTAATACTAAATAGTTGCAACTCATCCTTAATACTAAATTGTTTCCACTCATCCTAAATACTAAATAGTTTCCACTCATCCTTAATACTAAATAGTTTCCACTCATCCTAAATACTAAATAGTTTCCACTCATCCTTAATACTAAATAGTTTCCACTCATCGTAAATCCTAAATAGTTTTCACTCATCCTAAATACTAAATAGTTTCCACTCATCCTTAATACTAAATAGTTTCCACTCATCCTTAATACTAAATAGTTTCAACTCATCCTTAATACTAAATAGTTTCTACTCATCCTTAATACTAAATAGTTTCCACTCATCGTAAATACTAAATAGTTTTCACTCATACTAAATACTAAATAGTTTCCACTCATCCTTAATACTAAATAGTTTCCACTCATCCTTAATACTAAATAGTTTCCACTCATCCTTAATACTAAATAGTTTCCACTCATCCTAAATACTAAATAGTTTCAACTCATCCTTAATACTAAATAGTTTGCACTCATCCTAAATACTAAATAGTTTGCACTCATCGTAAATACTAAATAGTTTCCACTCATCCTTAATACTAAATAGTTTCCACTCATCCTTAATACTAAATAGTTTCAACTCATCCTTAATACTAAATAGTTTCCACTCATCCTAAATACTAAATAGTTTCCACTCATCCTTAATACTAAATAGTTTCCACCCATCCTAAATACTAAATAGTTTCCACTCATCCTTAATACTAAATAGTTTCCACTCATCGTAAATACTAAATAGTTTTCACTCATCCTTAATACTAAATAGTTTCCACTCATCCTTAATACTAAATAGTTTCCACTCATCCTAAATACTAAATAGTTCCACTCATCCTTAATACTAAATAGTTTCCACTCATCCTAAATACTAAATAGTTTCCACTCATCCTTAATACTAAATAGTTTCCACTCATCCTTAAAACTAAATAGTTTCTGCTCATCCTAAATATTAAATAGTTTCCACTCATCCTTAATACTAAATAGTTTGCACTCATCCTTAATACTAAATAGTTTCCACTCATCCTTAATACTAAATATTTTCCACTCATCCTAATTTTACACAAGATGAATAAATATTTATCAAATGAAGCACGTCTTTATTAGTATCATTCTATATAAATGGTTTTTTATTCAGAAACCTGCTAACCATCTAGACGATGGTGGGACAGTTTTGAGAATCAACAATGGAGTTTGTGGTCGCGTGGGGGTTGGTGTGTGTGTGTTGCTGGTGTAAAATAAGAAATATAAATAGAAGCCTACAGAAAATATATGGAAATCAAAAGTTGAATTGATGACTGTAACATTACGGGTTTAAGTTTAGTGAATGTTGATGTTTTGTTTTTTTGGTTTAGTTTGTGTTTGTGTGTGGGGGTGGGGGTGGGGGGGTGGGGTGAGTGGTGGAATTGTTGGATTTAAATAACGAACTTGAAATACTTCAAAAAACGAACAAGCTGATAGTTTTAGTATTGCTAGATTACTTCATACAGATTCGGTTATATTCAACGGAAAATATTTTTTTTCTGACATTTAGCATAATAACATGATCCACGTGGTTTTTAAATTAAATACCTGTGTGTTTTCTATGATTATTTTTCAGCAAATGCAGTTCCTTTGAAGTATGTAATCTTCGTACCATTCAAAGAGAAATTTGGAAGAATTCGTTAGACATTAATGATCAGGTAAATTAATTTTTCAACATGTCTTGATATTGATGAAACTATTCATTTTTTTATACAACACCAAATTTTGTCATTTGTATTTGCATCTTACGATTTAACGGTTCACATAATTATTTTGTAGATTTAAAATAAACTGCGATTTAGTTTTTTGCAAGGATAATACACAAATGAGCACTCGCAGGAGATAGAACCATTTACAATTCAAATTGTTCCTAATTTTAGGTTTTGCTTAACATTCCATAATAATAATGATAGTAATTACACTCTTTTATATATCCATCTATCAAAATCTATAATTTGAACAAGTTTATTTTTATTATGTTTTTTTCGGTCTATGGTTTTTATTATGAGATAGCGGTATCTTAATTTTATACTAAAACTATTGTACTTCTTCTTGTCACAGTGACCTTTGACCTTTGATCTTTGGACACCCTAACCAAATAGATTTCTCTCATACCTCAAGTACATGTCATCTGGATAGTTTGGTTCTGATCCTAAACGTAGAAGCGATGTTATATCATTCTCATAGAGTTTCATCCATTTCATCGTCTAAGTTTAATTTACTTAAATTTCTAATGAGGTACCATATTTAATTGACAATAAAGTCTGATTTAGGTGGTCTGCTTGAAAACAATTATTTTTTTTATGAAAACGTTGTTAGTACTTGACGCCCCGAAGCCAGATAAACAGTGCCCACATAATATAATAGCCCGACGGACTCCTGGGCAAATTTAATTTACAATAAGTCTCTTCGTGTGTCCTAAGCGAAGTGCCCACCGAGTATGTCTTAAAAGGAATCTAATTTGCCTGAATGTGGTGATTAAAGAGGGTATTTTATTTTGAAGTTGCAGAAATAGTATTGTAGTCTGTTAACATATACACCCATAAATCCACCTGACCCTTATGAAGGTCTTCTACTTGCAATACTACTCTCGATACACTTTGTGTACGAAGCATATAAACTATCATTGGGGAAGATGTTGCACTGGCTTACAATAATTATTCCCCACTAGAATTTATTGAATACAAACGAGTCTACCTGCGGTAGCAGAAGATACCATTTCAAGGCCGCCTACCAAATATGCCTTTTTATAGCTGCGGTAACCAAAACTGTGTTACAATATTTGTACATGACCTATGTAGGTTTAATAGAAACCAGTCAGAAATAATCGACAAGAAACCGAAACTGTTCCACCTATCTCTGCAATCGGTGCAATGGTATGGTTATATAAAACGTTGAAGGCTAACATGAGTACACAATAAATTGTGCATTGTTGTTATATAGTAATATGAACAGCTTATATCATATGTGGATGTTTTATGTATGATTGTAAGTAATGAAGGAATTAAATGTGGTCTATCATAGCTTTTAAGTCTTTTAGAAAGCCTATTCAAGCCTATCACAGATGGACAGATGGGCTGTAACGAATGATATTCAAGCCAAATCCAAGCATTGGAAAAAAATTCAGTTTGACAACAAATGTCATCTCAAGCTCTTTTCTGGGGAATGTTAAAGTGTTAAGTGCACGTATTGTTTTCTAAGACAGCGAATCATCCAATGAATTGTAGAAGTGCAGTTGTCCTTTATTTGAATTTTTTATCGTGTCTTCTTGATATGTGGTCGCTTACCGAGTGTTTTCCATGTTTACTGGCCTGCTGTAACAAATATCTTTACCTGGGTGTTGGCATTACATACGAATGTATATACCTATTTTGTAATGAGTGCAGCAAGTAAACTGTAGGCTTCCATTGCTAACACTACTTATGCTATAAACAAACTGTCTAATATATGCGCAATGACTTTCAAGCGTATCTACTTTAATGATAAAAAAACTATTGTGGCATACACTAGTTGGTCTGCTAATATCCGTTATACAGCACACATCTAAAATTGTATGGAGGTCCATACTTATAAATGCTAGTGTTTGTGTGTTTAAGGTGTTGAATATCGTGGGCGAGACCGAAATACAAAGAATCAAATGTGCTTGCATACCTTGGGCTAGACACACTAACCAACGATACGAACACTAACTTATTGTACACCGTCTTTAACAAAAAATAGAACAGTATTTAAACTGTTTTGTATATATATATAAACTTGCATCAAAACAAATACGTTTGAACCTAAATCTTATTCTGATTTGTTATCATAAACACATGCAATACTGTCACGTGAGTTTGCGTACTGCGTTGACCAAAGCGTGACCGAGTGGCTTAATGTGCTAGCCTTTAGCGATCGCTGCCATCTCACCTCTGTAAGCATGGGTTTGAATCTCTGTCAGCATGGGTTTGAGTCTTTGTCATCATGGGTTTGATTCTCTGTCAGCATGGGTTTGAGTCTCAGACTCAGCCCATTTGTGTCTAAGAAAGGGTGCCAGTAGCTTTCCGTGGACATGTCCCTGATTCTTCCTCCAGCAGTTATACTGGCCAACATGTATAGCCGATCGCGTTGAGAAATGGCATTGAAACCAAAACATCAAGAACAAAAACAACAATGTACTGACATGTCATGATACACTAGCTGTAACTCAATGTAAAAAAACCGATTTGTTGGCTCATATATGTTCCAATAAATGCTTAACAATATTAAATACGGGCCGATGTTAACAGATTTTATCTGAATCAATGCATTTAAATTCCTAGTCAAGAGCTGGATAATTAATAAAGCAGATGCATTTGACATGTTAATACATGTCATGCAACATTTTTTAATTATATTCAAACTTGATAGCACATTTGCATCAAACTGTGTACTACTTTGTACCGTGCTGATTTGCACATGAAAACTGTTTTCTCCCAATGTCACAACGAAAGCAGGCAAATTGACCCACGATTCAATGATCTTCGTGGTGCTGTCATAAATTTGTTTTGCTCTTAAACAAACTTTAACCATAAATCAAATAAAACTTAAATTATCATGAAACTAATGACAAGCGTAATTAAATGTCCATTGTGACAAGAAATAGAATGTCATTAATTATTTCTGAAGAATGTTTACATTTGATAAATTGATGAGAAGAATAGGCACATAATATTTTTAAATGTGATAATAATACAATGCGTGGAAAAGCATTTAAAGTTAGAAAGTTAAACATCCTATTCGTACGAGATGCCATTAAGCAAATAACTTAACCTAGATATCTTTAGGACACTTTCTCTTTTTTCACGTTTCACATTCTTAATAACTCCTTGTACATACACGTTTGATCAAAGCAATTTGTGCTACTGTAGGTTTTGATATATATTGCTTCTTTTCTCCCCGCCAATTATGGATGGTCAGCTTAGGGTTACGGCGTTTTAATGCATATAAGCTTTAAAACTATACGTTTTAATGCATATAAGCTTTAATGCTATAAGTGTTAATACTATAAGTGTTAATGCTATAAGCTTTAACGCTATAAGTGTTAATGCTATAAGCTTTAATGCTATAAGTGTTAATGCTATAAGCTTTAATGCTATAAGTGTTAATGCTATAAGCTTTAATGCTATAAGCTTCAATGCTATAAGCTTTAAAGCTATACGTTTTAATGCATATAAGCTTTAATGCTATAAGTGTTAATGCTATAAGCTTTAATGATATAAGTTTTAACGCTATAAGCTTTAATGTTATAAGTTTTAATGCTATAAGCTTTAATGCTATAAGTTTTAATGCATATAAGCTTTAATGCTATAAGCTTCAATGCTATAAGCAGGACAATGTTAAACACATCTAATGCAAAACGCTACTGTGGCACAAACTTTGAACAAAACTAAATGTATTTTAGGAGCAGGTTTGATATCCTCCCATGCTAGTCCACTGTTAGTTCTTAAACAGCATTATGGGGTACAAGTTGTTATAAAAACATTAAAGAGAATGAGACACTTTGGTGTCTATGGAATTTGCTATCTGTAACTATGGCGGTCTTTGGAATATATATATAATGTGTTATTTGTTAGCCTTTGGAAGTGATGATATAGTATGTTCATCTGTATCTTGTACATGACATTGTCCAACATCAAAATATGACATTTGTTTTATAAACAAAGGTATATAATGCAGAGCATTTCTATATGTTTGTGAGTTTAGAAAATCAGGTCATTAATAACGTAAGCATGTTTACTAGAATTTGAATGAAGGATACTGTTTGGAATCTGACCTTAGACACATGTTGAATGGACAAATCCATTAGCGTGGTATATCTATAAATGATATTTGTGACTTAGGGTCATGTAGAGGGGTATATCACTTAGATTTACGATGAAAGTCGTGCTTTCACATCTAGCACTTTAAGCTTTGTTAGGTGGTGACCGGTTTGGGCTGGATATTCTTCAAAGTATTGAATTTAGGTGATTTTTTTCTCTGGGAATACAAAACTGCTCTGTCAAAATTCGTGGATAAAGATATTAGTAGTTATATGGGATATAAGTACTGATGTTCTTTCGAATTTATACTGAATTCAAACTTGGAATAATATGTATGTGATTCAACAAGATATTGTTTACACATGAGTACTTCGTATGCCATAACAGACACGTCATCACCTTGAATTTTGGATCTCTAGAGGACTTAAAGTGTTATATTTAGGATCTTTTATTCCTATGACTAGTGTTTTTAATTCTTGGATTATTTTTTAAATTTAATTCTCAATAACGTATGTTGTTTTTTTTTCTTATTTTGCACTTTGTATTCTCGGAAAATAAATTATTTGTTAAATTTTACTTTTTACACTCTTTACTGTTACTTATTTTAAGAGCATAGACTCGTAACATCATTTATATATTTGGGTGTATTTATTCAATCAAATTAATATTCACTTGAAATACAAGGTGCTAATCAATAATACTGTTGGACTAGAACACTAATTTGGAGTTATAGTGAGTTAGAGAAAAAGATATGTTTTGAATATGTTATTGTAATACCACAAACGAATAAGTATGTCATAACAATCGAGGCTACCGAAACATTAGCACATTAGTTACTATATGCACAGCAACACACTCCAGTTGAATTTATTGAAATGCCATTATAAATTTATTGAAACTTCTTACATTTATATTATTTTACAGTTTATAATATTTTGCATTAAATTGACAATATTGTAAGTCCTTTTCAAATTTACACTTTTTATTGTAAGAAAACATTAAATGCTGAATTTTACAAACCTGTTGGTTTTCGTACTTTTCTGTTAGATAGTTAAGATCATAGGTTCGTTTACAGTTCAGAGCATATGTATCATTGGGAACACTGCAGTTGAAAACAGAATCAGAGATAATGCGGATAATAATTCATTGGATGACATGTTAAAACGAAACAGACAATACCAAAAATGAAAGTGATTTTTAAAAGAAATTATATTAATCAAATATTGCGGTGTAGAAAAATACAAAATATCACAGAAATATCAGCAATAAATACATGTGAACGTGGACAAATATTAGACAGAATATCATTGTATTACACGAACACACATTAGACAATATTGTACCAGTGGTTTACTTGTCCTACAACACAGTTCGAAGCTACAATATACTCTTTGTTGCCAAATGTATTTAACGCCATGTGAACGTGATATAGTGAAATTCTGCTTTCTCACATAAAACCCACTATAGAGTTCTGATGTCAGAAATTAAAACTTTCTTAGCTAAAAGCACATCAAGAGATACAGATCGGTGTAATAGGAAATATGGTATAATCAATAAAACTGGGCAGAGGGATGGTATCAACCACTTGCAGGATTCTCTACATACAAGCGAACCAGTTTGGGAAATAAGTAAATAAACCAGTTTTATGGCCCGTTGTCGGTATTTAAAATACATATACCGGATGGCCATGTATTGTAATAAAATAACAACAACATATATATGAGGCAATTTATTTGGATTCGTAACAATTGAGGATTTGTGCAAAATGATAGTTGCATATACCTGAAAGGAAAACAAACAAGACCTTGATTGATGATGAGTCAGACAAAGATTAAACTGCACATCTTGATCTTGTATTAGGTTTATGTTGCATTATCTTTCTACATAAATTTTCATAGCCCGGAAGTTCCCATTGTTGAATGCTAGAATAAAGTGTCAAGTTACTAAATAATATTTATGTCTGTCAAGGAGGAGAAGAAGGGTTAGTAATATTATGCTCTTGAAGAGAGCAACGGTCTAACATATACAGGTACTGTAAGTTTACATAAAAAATATTAGATCTTGTACAATATGTTCGATAGTATCAGATACAGTAAAACCTCTAATGGAGCAGATGTAAACATAATGATACAAATTTCGATTGAATATAACAAATTCAGACAGAAAACGGACTATAGTGCTTGTCGAGTCTATGTCATATTGAAACAAATTGACGTGTTGATGAAACGTGCAGCTTTTAAGCAGAGAGTAAACCATAACCCAATGAATGAGATAACAAAATATGTTACTCCAAAGGTATTTTAGCCACTTGGCGCAACACGAAACGTCAGTATACGGAACCAAACTGAAAACATAAGTGGGTAAACACTGTATACATAAGGATTGTGATAATGGTATTTGTACAATCAGTTATGCCAAGGAGTCTTTGCAAAGACACACTCAATTTAAAAACTCAAAGTAGATTGCAACATGCGAACAAAATAAGATTTCGGAATTCTGACTCATCTAGATTCGCTGTCTACGTCTTTGATCAACGATCAAATAACAAACCCATTAATATAAAACAATATAAAACAAATAATGGAAATAATATAAAGCATATAAATAATTTGGTCGGCACTCCTATTCAATAAGCTCACACGCCATAGTTGACAGCATTGCTGAAGTTGTCTTTTTATCTAAATGAAATAAATATTTGGCTAATTGTTTCATGGTATTTATAAAAAATGATGGATTAGAAGTTGAGGTGGAGGACCTCCTCCATTGAAACCTCTTTCAGTTACATTACTATCAAGTTTGTTATAAACAGAGCAACATCATCATATTTTCATTACAATTTCTGTGACAATGGGAAACTTTGGTTGCAACGTATATTTTTCTTGAGTAACAGTTTTAATATCGCTCCTCTGGGACGTCATCGATTCCAAATTTTGGGCCACTATTATATCATCTATTTTACTTTTATAATAAAATCTGACATCATAGATAAGCTTGTCGAGTTCAATTTGTTATTTTGTTTGTTTCTGAATTTACTCTTTAAGTCTTCGTTCCTATTGGTTATGAGGTTTCATGTCTCAGCTTTTAATTCTAATGCAAAACGTTGTTAGTTTTCTCGTGGTTATCGGAGGACGAGCAAGATGCTGTTTCGAAATGATCGAGGCTTTAAACGTATTGCCAAAAGTTACAATGCAGTAGATATCTAACTTTTAAACCTTGTTTGTTGGGAGAACGATCAAACGCCCAACGAGATCTGTGTGACGTGGACGTATCTCAATGGGAAATATTTCAAATACATCGATGTGTGTTCGTTGTATCTTTGGGTGTGTAAATCTGCTAGATTTCCTGACAGAACAAGTCGACGTGAAACACATGTGTTCAATATAAATGCCTGGTCAAATGCAAAGTTATTGTACCTCCAACTCTCTTGTACTTTCCCGTATTAGTACAGCATTGCCAAGGAAAACCTAATGTTTCCTGGCCAATACATTACTTTATCTTTTGTGCCATTTTAGGATGCGCCAGACAAAGAGGCGTCGAAGCCCCTTCAGCTCTGTGAAAAACGTTCAGATAAAAGAACAGCCAGAGAAATGGATATGTTAGATTTCTCGCTGTAACGAAAGTTGCACAGAAATTCTTGCTATTGCTGTTGCTATTGTTGGAAGTGAGAGCTTGATCTGTTTGCCGTGCCACCCACAATGATGAAGAATAAATAATCTCAGTGATAGAATTTCATCCCTTGTCTTTGACTACCTCATCACAATTATAGTTGAAATTCCAGGATCGACCGAATCCATGTGAAAATCAGTCACTTATACCAGAAAGTTAACATGTTCAAAGTGGACCTCAGCAATCAAGCTCGGCTATACCAGAATAACTATTGTGAACAAATTCATGATTGGGTGTTTAGTGAAGTAGAGTTGTACATGAACAATAAACTAGCCAGCAGCAGCATAGATACGTATCGTTTCTTTTTGTACCTGGAAAATCTCTTGAAACAAGAAAAATAAGCCTAGAACAGTCACGTACATGGAAGCTAAACACACTGAAATAGAAGACGACTATTCTCACGATGTTGGAGTAAACAACTGTTGAAACAAAATCAAACCAGGGCTCAGTATTGAACTAACGGATCGCTTGCATTTGGATATGTGCTTGCAAGTGATATATCTGTTGAACTGAACGGATGTACAAATCGAAGTAGTATCCTCATTTATTTGATGGGTAATGATGAAAAGTACACAACCGTAATCCTGTATCTTAATGCGCCTAGTATAATTTGTACGTAGAATGGAAAATGACACCAGTATTGTCAGACAGAACGTGTAGAAAAGAAAAAGTTTCACTGCCATTGAACTCGAACAGTGAACTCGAACAGTGAAGATGGAGTTTTCGAAGGACAGTGACCCAAACATTTACATATCGGTATCAACAACAATGCTGCTCTCAAGGGAGTGATCTGTGAAACATTTTTTTTCAAATTTCAACACTCCAATTTGTCAATGTTATAAGTCACTTTATATGGTAACACCTTATACCCTTCGAAACTAACTTTACCCAGAAAAAACTACTTTACATCTTGTTTAAAGCTACGGGGAAGTTAGTCAAAAACAGCAGACACATCCTTTCTTTATTTCCAGAATAAGACAAACTGCAGTCTTCCGTTTTGCTTTTGATCTGGGTGAAATAATTACATGCTCGACCTAAGTAAGAACGTTGTTTGGGATTTCCAATCGATCAACGTCAACTAATCAAATATATCTGCATGAGATTTGGAGTCTCATATCCAAAAATATTTCAGACAGTGGAATAAATACTTTTGTCACTACTTTGATTACTGCAAAGAAACGTCATTTGGAATACGATATTATTAACAATTTGATAAGATAAACCTCCTTTGAAAGACATCATCAACTCTTTGAAAAGAATTGACGTGTATGATGTCGGATTACAAGGAACTGGCTTTTATAGGGGTAGGGGGACAATAATTTATATGTATTAACACATTCATGGATATCACGTGTAGCACTCGTTTTGATCGTGAGAACTCCAGGAACTATGATAAATTAGACATCATGTTTTGTGAGCTCGTGGCTTTAGCTAAGAAACATAGTGTACATCAAGGACAATATGATAATGTCTTAAATCAGTGGAAGGCATGTTTGACACAAACATGTGTAACCTTATTTATAGCTGTTGTTTCAAATAGTGTTTATTGAATTCCCAAGATAAGATTTTAATTTGTATTAAGTATTTTCAGTTTTAAAAATACAATGCTACGGGCATTGAGTTTTATTGAAACTGTATTAATATTTTTTTTCGCATTTTTCTCTATCGATCTTGATCATGTTTTCCTTCACGTCCTCATTTTTATTCAGAGAGATGTTTTCTATGACGGAAGTGCTTGAGACATAGATGGGTGCTTCTGCTACTCTGGTCACCCATCGTTGCTATATACAGAACGTGTCTACAATTACTAATATTACAATTATATTATATGTTGACACATTTCGGGTAGTTTCTCGTTGAAATGGATGATCGAGGGGGTTATTAGATGGATTAAATTTTGCTCACAAGGTAGGTACTATCGTGTGAGTTGTTTTACGATGTTGGTAATTTTCAATCTCACGCAACAAGTAGTTCCTGAGTCAAGTGATGGAAGAGGTACCGGTAAATAGATTACTATCTATTAGACACCGGCCGACTACCTTGTACTACCCGCATTGCAATGGTTTGGTGGATCGTTTCAATGGGACATTGAAACATGCTCCGAAGAAGCTATGTGAAGGTCGACCTAGGGATTGGGATTAATGCCTCCCAGCGATACTGTTTGCGTAAGGAGAAGTAACAAAGGCAAGTTTCGGTTTTTCACCTTTTCAATTCGTGTATGGGAGGACAGTCAGTGGACCCATGGCTGTGTTAAAACAATTATGGACGGATGAGAAAGCATCAGAGGAAGTTGGAACAACATACCAATATGTTGTTGATTGTTGATCTCCACAACATGCTGAAAGAGGTTTGTAAATTGACTCAAGAGAATCTATGTGACTCAAGGGGGCAACAAAAGAACGTAGGAAAGTCACTTCGAAGTACTGCTTTCCACTTGGTGTCTGAAGATCATCATGCAAGAAGCCTGACTGTACGTGCGCCATATGTAAGTGTTATCTAAAGTGTGACTCAACAGTCGCACTTTGAGCAGAACGACCGCCAAATATCCGACACGGTTAGTTGAAGTGAAAACATTCACCATTCCCGCTGAACAGCAATCCATGATCGAAGATTATCTATTTCAAGGAGAGTTATTCAAACGTTTAATCATTTGCATCGTAGACAATTCAGCCTTCAGTGGGACCTACGAGGAAAATATTTCGAGTTTCAGCACTTCAACGCAAACAAAATCTAAGTCAGTCGCGATAGAAATACCCTGTGTACCAGACCCTTCGAACCTAACTTTGACCAGAAGAATTACTATTGATCGTAAGAAAGAAGGAAACAAGAAAAAAAGGAAGAGAAGAGAAAACTCCAAGGAGAGAAAACGGACGTTGAAAGTCAATCGGCTACTATATATTTTGGTAGAGTTAACTGTGTCAGACTTCTTTAACCCGACCCAAGGAGAAAACGACATTTCCTCTTTGAAGCTACCCGTCAATTAGAAACCAACACGAGTCACGGCATTTCGTACAATGATTATACAGGATGTAGCTTCTCTTTGCACTCCAGACCAAGACAGTTCAATGGAGTGATGCAGAAGACAGTGAACGTTATCCAATATGTCTAATTTGTTAATGCGATACAAATCGAATTCTTGAGAGAAGTCATTCTAGACTATTATAATCTAAGACTGTTATTCCTATTTGAATAGTGCATAATCTATGGAAATGGAATTGGAAGCATAATTCAGAGACAAAGACGAAGAGACCATAGTGATGAGGTCCAAATGGCCAGAACAAGAACAACATTTAGTCTCCTGTTTGCCAAACATCTGGCAGAAAAAGTACGGAATCGATCATGACATACTGCTATGGATATCAAAAGCGATTATCCCAGTCTAAATGCAACATGACGATGAATCAAAAAAAAAAAAATGGACGAATATATGAAGGACGCTTGGGGCCTCATCTCAAAAGAAGCAGTTTTACTTCAGCGGACTAAATGCTTGTGAGATCATTTCTCTACTACATAGATTAATCTAGATATAAACGAAGCGAAGAAAACGGTTAATTATCAGAGATTTTCTAGCACAAAGGAAGATTTGAATGTACGACTTATCATTTTAAAACCAGAAGAAAACAATATATACCTAGGAACTTAGTTACCTTTAGAACAACAGCTCGTTCATTGTTTCGTGGAATCCTGATGTGTGTGATAAAGATGAACTGATTCGTCGCAAACCTCAAGACTAGCAAACTTATGTCATCAGCACGGACTACAGTCATCGTCCATGAACCCACTGGATAGCCGTTTCCTTCACATAAAGCGGGTTGCGTAGAGTATTTTGATTAGGTTGGATTGCAACCTTAGGAAGACGACATCATCGACTTTATGAGAATTAAACGAAGCCTTCGTTCATTTGCATCGTGTCAGGCAAAGCATAATAACCAAGTCTGAAGCGATAGAGAATGCTGATTGTGTCCGAATACCTAATAGAAGTCGTCTTCAGAGAGGAAATAAATAAAAATAAGAATGGACTTCAGAAACAAAGAGAGCACAGATACCAGCAGCAACATCAACAACATCAGGAACCAGAAAGAGGCTTTGTTGGCTGTCGTATGATCAAAAACAAAAAAGCACTTCGTTTCTGAATCTTATCAAGTAGTCTGTTTATTTTTGCTAGTTGTTAGTGATTGTAGTCAAAATAGTAAGCGTGTGTTTATTTAAGGTCGATATTAATGTGGTACTTGTGAATTGTTTTGTCAGGTGATGTTTATCTACACGTCCGCGCTTCAAATATATAAAAGGGAAGCTATCGTCAGTCTGACGAATGACTGTTACGAGGATAAATAGCGCAGTAATCTAATCTGCTGCATTAAAAAGTTTCTTTTTAGGGATCTATCTAGTGCCTATTATCACAGTTTGATCGTTTAGTCACCGTTCCAAATTAAACACAAACTGATCTAACATGGCTGCATGAAAAGCAGTTGGTCTCTTGGACCTATTTATTTATCAATTCATTATCAATCATTTAGACTTATTTATTTATCAATTAACTATCAATGAATTACAGTATTGCCGAATGATCGGAACTTCAAATGCACCCAGTGTATGTCCGTCGCATGCTGGATGAGTTGGATATGGAGTGCAGAAAGTGCGAGAATAGAATAGGAGTGCTGTAGACTAGCTAAATGACACGTTTAATTTTCTCCCACTGCCCACAATACATATATTGCATGAAATAGTAACTCACCTGATTAATACCTGTTATTTCATATCATCATATTAACCCATTATAAATACTCATTAAATCAAAAACCAACCAAGTATGTATTTATATATGTTAGATTTCTTAGCAAGTTTACAATCCTTGAGATGCCTAATACAAATATTAACCTTTCGGAATGTGACTAATATAGATAGCATGTTTTTAAATATCCGAAGTCATTTTAATTTCCGAAACCTTTGAACAGAAACCAAATCTTCCTCAATGTTTGGCTATATTTTATATCTGGGTTTTGTTTAGAAAACCATTCGACCATGCTTATAAACATAATTGATGATCAAGACATGATGGTGAAGACGTGGTGATCAATACTTGATGGTCAAGAGTTTGAACTTCGATGACTGATCTGTAGTTGACGAAAAAATATAACTTTGTGTTATAACAAACATTTAAATCTAAGATGTACTTCTCTATTGACATCCAGTTAACGATGTTTATATACGTTTTTAAGATGTTCTTTTATTAGTCCAACTTTTAATAATGTTTCCTCTCTACAATGAAAAGTCATGTACAATTTGCTTGCGATTGCTTTTAAAAAGTCCATGTTTGATCATTTTGTTCTATATGTCATTCCTTTTATGCGCCCTTCAAAGCAGTGTTTTCCGAGGATGTGTATAAGATGCAAATATGGCTGAATAATAACAATAATATAAATAATAATAATAATAATAATAATAATAATAATAATAATAATAATAATAAGAAGAAGAAGAAGAAGAAGAAGAAGAAGAAGAAGAAATAGAAGAAGAAGCAGGGGAGGGAGGGGGGCGAATCGGACAATTTTTTCCGACAAAATCACTTTAAGCCCTCAAAACGGAAAATAGAGCCTTCCTACGAAATCTCATGTTTTAACCCAAAAAAAGAAAGTCTCCATTTGGTAAACGGAGACTTATTGATTTCTTGCTCAAAACATGAGTTTGCGCGGGAGATACTCTATTCGTGTTTTCGTTGCTAAACCATAAAACGTCGCAGCGATGATGTCTTGGCCCCCCCCCCCTCTGCTGCTATGGGTTAATAATTTAATTTATTTCAACCGAATATTTGATCAAGTCCGATACGATATCGTGTTCGAGCATCATGTAAATTTATTGTTATAAATCCATGCGGGTTCACTGAGCGTTACTAAAGAAATTTCGAAATTGATTGAAGTCCATATCAGAGCACCATGTCTGCCAAATATTTCGTAGCGTATGTGTATCAACGCCGTTGAATACAGCAACAATATTACAGTTATCTCTGATCACTTTTGGAATCTGAGTGTAGCGTTGAGTGACATATATCACGTCGGTGTTTTATGCCTGCCTCGGGAAAATATTCTAGCTGGGTTTTTTTGATTGTCTTTAATTTCTGATGCAATCTCGTTAAAATCCTGTAACACTTCATAGCATCGTTGATCATCTACGCTAGGAGCAACTAAATACAACTTATCCCACTTCATCCATCTCATTATTAAATTGAGCAACAATTGCGTCTTGCCGGATCCAGATGGCCCAATTATAATTTCGCGGATAGAGTTTGGTAGCGCTGCATGATGCTTAACTGGTCCTCTTGTTTTAGTCGCTGAAAAATCAATTATATTCATATCTTTATACATAAATTATGGATCTATATTGTGTGAAGTGTAAAACGCGTACTGGCACAAATGATGTAACGACGATTACAACTAGCACTAACAGATCTGCACTTACTGGTAGATGTGCAACATGTGGTATAAAAAAGTTTAGATTTGTTTCTATGAAATCCGGAGATGTTTTTAAAAAAACGAGGAAGTGATATCGCAGCCAAGTTAGTAAAACTCCCTGAAACGCCGTGGGCAAAGTATCCAGGAGAAAAGCACCTTCCAGGATATAGCTACTGTGGCCCCGGAGCACGATTAGATATCAGACTTGATGATCAAAACCAACCTCGACGTGGTGAAGAAGCAATAAACGCCATTGATAAGGCGTGTTATGCTCATGATGCTGCATATAAAAGCGGCAATTTGCAATACAGGCATCTCGCGGATGTGAAATTAATTCATGCGTTAAATGCTATTCCTGATAAATCTTTCAAAGAAAAGTTGGCATCATGGTTGGTAAAATCAGCTATGAAAGGCAAATTGATGATGGGCACTGGTAATTAATAATATGGAATCTATTTATTATTCTCCAAATGGATACTGAATGGGTAGCGCTGCAATAAAACAACTCGCCAACACCGCAAAAGTGAAAAAGGCCACTGCGCTAATTGGTTATCCAAACAGGCTATATGGCAAATTTATCTACCGCGTCCTAAACAAATCAATTTCTCGCATTTTGATGTTACCGGACCCAATGAAGTTCATCAAGCTGATTTATTGTTTTTACCACATGACAACGGTTACAAATACTCGCTAACCGTAGTTGACGTTGCGAGTCGATACAATCAGGCAGAACCGCTAAAAACAAAATCATCACCTGAAGTTGCTTCTGCATTTAAAAGGATTTATCGACGAGGCCCACTACGCTGGCCAAATATGTTACAAGTTGATCCTGGCAAGGAATTTCAGGGCGTGGTTGCATCTACAATGAAACATCACAATGTCACCCTCAGACGGGGGCATACTGCGTTACATCGCGATGAGGCAATTGTAGAACGATTTAATAGGACTCTTGCTGAGCGGTTATTTAGATATCAATACGCAAAAGAATTCATTCAAGAAAAGCAATCCCGTGAATGGGGTCAAAAGGTTACCAGGGGTAGTTGCAGCGCTAAATAACGAGATTACCAGAGCAATCAATATGAAACCTGACAACGCAATAAAAAAGTATATACCACAGCCACAGCGAGATAGCGTTTCTCAGCCAATTCTCAGCAATGTCACCGTGAGATATTTATATGAACCAGGAGAACTCGAAGGTGGTAAAACAAGGGCTACTGATCCTATTTGGAGTGTCACTACGCATAGCATATCTACTATAACACGATCAACTGGTAGACCTCCAATCTATAAATTGGATTCAACTGCCCCTCAGCGGGGTTTTACACGCGAACAATTACAAGTGATTCCTGATGATACTCAATTGCCACCGCATGGTCTTAACTAGCTCCGTTGCGTCTGTTGCACTCAAGACAAGTCAACATCACATTGTTTCTGACATGACCGAGACTTATTTTTTTCTGTCTACGGTAAATTGGCGAGGATCTTTATCCGAATACTGCCAACGCATTATACAATTGCAACTCGCGCAGTGATTATTCTGTTTTTTCTTCAACGCGATTATTAATTCAGCATCAATGTCAAATTCTCGTTGGTTTTTTTTGTCTTGTTGTTTGTAACCGGAGAGTTTTTTTTAATTAATGATGCTAACATCAATATCATCCATTGTGATGTCATCATCGAAAACAATTCTTCGGAGTTGATTTATTCGCCGTACTCTAGACACTGCAAGATAGACTAAATTTGACCACTCAATGTGATTATCGACTATCCAAACAATTGTATCCGTGATGGTTAATCGCTGCGAGGAATGTATCGTCGTTACATAACCCAGTGTCCATGGCGATTTATCAGCGCGCAATGCGTCTTCGACAACACTGATATCAACCAGCACAATATCATTTAATACTAGTGTTGTCTTTCGTTTTGTCCTGGAATTTCGACTTCGATGTTTTGCCGCCGTGTGTCAGCGGGTCTATAACACAATGGAACTTTTATCAGGGGATATTTTTCTTTATGAAGCTCAAATAATTGCTGCTGAAGTTTGTCTCTAACTATCTTTCTACTCGCCACTACAAAATCGTTTGGCCTCCATACCTCCCAAAATTCTTCCATGGGAGTTTCAGAAATCACTTCCCGAATTATTTTACATTGTATTTTATCGGGTTGTAATCTGATTAATTTTTTGACCTCACTTAATTTTTTATCGAGCGACCTGTAATCGCTATCAATTTCTTCATAATAATCCACGTACTCGCTTAACCAATCATGTGGACCCGCGCCGACAAATGGCGGTGGTTGGCCATGATCTCCACACATTATTACCGCTATATTCTTTTGCAGCAACCAATCAAGAAACATTTTTAATACATCTACCGAAACCGTGCATATCTCATCCCAAATAATAACCGCAGGGATGAATTCCTCGCCCATTCGTTCAGGGGTCCATTTGTCGCCGTTGTATCGAAAAAAACTATGATAAGTGCATGCTTCGACGTTTCGTTGTTTTATCTCTCGCGCTAGTATATGGGTCGGTGTCAGCACAATCATTTTTGCTCTACCTTGATATAATTCAATCGCCCGAGTCGTTTTTCCTGACCCGCCACAGCCGTTTAAATAAACTGTTTTATATCTACAAATTGGATCGGATATCGGTGGTGCATTAGAACGTTCTGATAAATTATCACCGCGTAAGTAATTACGTTTAATTTCAACATCTGCTGATTCAGAATAATCACGCAGCATTTCTTTTTTAATTCTCCATGATCCCCAACTTTCATCCGAATTAGTGAATTCAGCAACTGCGCAACTGTACTTGCTGTTAATGTAAAATGAATCAACGGCAACTCTAACCGCAGTGTCAAGAAATATATTTATCATTGAAAATAAATTAATACAAGCATAACCCAGCATCGACGACCTCAAATGTGTATACGGGGATCTGTAGCCGTCGCTGTAAGTAGCGACTGTACCCAATTTTGTTCCATTGGACAAAAAAGCATCTTTACGATCCACATATATGTTTTTGGATACTGCATCCGCGATTACGAAGTCATATTCAGTGTTATCCATAATCAACCGTGAACAATATCCTTTATGGTCGCATTGTTTTCCTCCCTGAGTGAATTTTCCGATTATTCTTCTACCGAGATCTTTTGCTTCGATGTTTCGTTGATTAAATACCCGTTTGGACCACTCAATGATATATTCTTCGTCGGCATCAATATGTTTTCTGGATTCGTCAGTTATACGATCAAGACGTTCCGGTGTTGGTAACCAGACATTGGTTTGTTTCCGATATGATATAATTGTTTCACTGACCGTCAGCGAAATTAACATTTTTGTATCAATCATGAATCGTAATAGCGCTATTGGCAGCCACTTCTTTTCAGACATGTGTCTACCAATCCAAATATAACAAGCGCGATGAAGTCCTGCTGCGAACTCAAATGATACTACACGAGCGAATCCAGTTAAATCAAAATCATGCAGCGGCCCATTAATTGCAACACGAGTCATTTCATGTACGGGGTGTCCAAATCGTTTAAAATACTCAGTACACTCTCCATAACCAAAAAAACTCGCTGGATAACAAGCAACCATATCAACTGAAATGAGATTATCACTGTCGTATTTGTTATTCCATAAACCGCCATGATTAAATTCTAAACAACTAGTTTCAATGTCTGGCAAGAATTCTACGCGTGTTGGTTTCCATGTGTTTTTGATTCTTGCAAAATGAGCTGCAACCGACGGGATTGTAAAACAGTTTGTCAATAATTGTTCGTCGTTGATAATTTCACCACTGGTGGCTTCGCCACTGTTGTTGGCTTCGCCACACGCCGTTAAAAACCCACTAGCTGCTTTTTTCATTTTGTTGTGAAATGCTTTAGTGCCGTATTATTCACCGTTTGGTCTTACAAACTGATCAAACGTATTCGTGTCGTTTTCAGTACTGCGAAGTAACCACACCGACATGGGGTCGTTTTTACTCAAATACGCAATAGCATCGAATAGTTTCTCTTCAACGAGAAAACCATCCCTGGAAAATTCTTCTCGTAAGAATTCGTCAGGTATATACTTTATTGTTCTGTTTCGTGGAAATATTGTGACCGCGGACGTCCATGCGTCTTCGTTATGATCAATAATTTTGATTGGGGCTCCCTTTGATTTATATTTTAATTCGTATAAAACTTCTCCGGCTATCGTTGTAACGGTTATTGGAAATCTCAGCGACTTTTCTAATTTTGCTATATCGTTAATAGTTGCCCCGTGGTCTTTCACCGTTAACTCCCATTGAGCTATTTTGTTACGCCGTAGATCGGTAAGTTTGTTCCCTCGGGATGCATTTGTAAAATGTTCTGTTATTCGTGCTGCTACACAATTGAGTGGCAATGCCGCCGGCGACGACTGTTTCATTGGTTTTAGTTTTTCTATATCGGGTTTTTCATTTAACGGATATATCCCATAAACAACTGCTGTTTCAGGATATCTCGTTCATAGTATGGTTTGTCAATTCCAGTTAACAGACCCGGCTTAAAATCACGGCTAACAACGACTTTTTTCTTGTCTTTGAGAATCGGTTCAAATTTGTCTCGTATAATCCAACCACCTGATTCTACACGGATAATGAATTTCACTCTAAAAATGTACTTTTTGTTGCCAAGTTGTGATAACATCAACGCTGCGTTGATGTCGTTCATGGTGGCATCAACAATGCCATCAATTCGAAATGTTGACCAGCTATGAGATGCACAGTCGTGCTTGAATTCATTAATACAATCGCGTATTTTATTTATCAGGGCTCTATCCGTTATTGCCCTTTTTGGCACATCTTTGAGGGTTCTATCGAGATTAAATTTAACGTTTTTGTAATGCTTAATTGCTGATAATCTCTTGAACTCCTCCATGTTATAATTAAAACAAGTATTTAAATAAGAAATTTATATATAATGAACCATTGCAAGTGGCTAATGATTAGATCAACAACTCCATGTAACAAAATATGCAGAAGCAAATTCTGTGGGTATCATTTACAAAGCGTGAAAAACGGTTCTTTTGGCCCTCTTCCGTGCCTCCGATGTGGGGCTGGGGTAAAGGAAAAATCGCAGTTGTGTCTTGCTTGTGGGGGTAAACGATACAGGGAACAAAAACGCTACAATGACAAACGAATAAAAAATGCAGTCATTGATCCTACCGATGACTCCGTCAGCGACAAAATCATAAAAAACCCTCAAGATTATATCAAGAGGTTTATAATTAAAGCAGATATAAATTAGACAAGTAGTATTATTATACAAATGAGCCAAGATTTCAGACCTCACCCAGTGCTTGTTAATTATGAAGCATCTCGTGATGGTGTTTTCAGGCACCGCAGACTAAAAAAACCGGTTGGATGGGTAAATAATAGAGGGTATTTGATGTTTGGTGCCGGGAAGAAGAAATATTATTGTCATCGATTTGCATACGAATGTCACAACGGATTGACCAAAGATGGCTTTGTGATTGATCACGTTGATGGATTCCCTCAAAATAACAAATTGGATACTTACGAAATGTTACTCAGCGTCAGAATACAAAATTAGGTGGAACCGGCAAACACGCAAAAAAGGCAAAACATGTCAAATCATTTGATACAGAAACCAACGAAGAAAAAATATTTCAGTCAATAAATGAAGCCAGTAGATATTTCGATATTTGTAGTCCTTCAGTACAAAGAGTAGCAGAAGGGATTCAAAAGTTTAGCTCTGTCAAAGAAAAATGGCCATAAAATAAAATTCTTATACATCTGAAACGATTCAAGGGAGATAAATCCTTTATGGATAAGGCCGCCGCCACTCATAACACTCTACTCACTATTTTCCCTTGTATTATGACCGTCAAAGGTATTTGTGTCGTCTGCTATTCTCACTTGTAGAGAGAGAGGTATAATTGACATAGGCGCGCACACGTGAATGTAATGGAGTATAATACATGAGTTTCGGTAGAGTTAAATAAATACAACTTTTAAAACTTTTTATTGTCGCTTGGCTAAAACTGCATCATTTAAACAGTTGTATTTATTTAAACCCTTAAACCATCTACATTCAGCTATTATACACTTTCAGTACAGACTTTCTTTATAATCCAACGCGTTACCTATGTTCGCTCAGCCGGAACGAGCATGAAACACTAGTGTTTTCCATTGATTGAAGTAAGTAGGTGTGGTTAAAATCACTATGTGAGAGTTGCAGTTATAAATTCCTCTTTGTATATACAGCTCTTCTGGCTTAATCGGTAACGCATTTTGTCTAGAGGATTAGAACAGGGAGAATACACGCTGTTATCTAACAACTGTATTCTTTTGTTTAGTGTTTTATTTAAATATTTTGTCTCATTTAAATGTTGTGAAACAGCATTAATAAGTAATTCAATAAAATAAAATAACACACCCGTAAATCAACGCTGCTGTATTAGTCACCTTATATACGTTATGACTCGTAATAAGCTTGGGGCTTTTGAAAGCCAATCCGACCGATCAAAACTAACCAACGCCATTGACCCGGGCGTGTGGTTGTCTTTTGTCAATCATGAAAACTGGTTAATTTAATTGGGTTGCTTTTGATTGGTTGGATTGGCCGTAAATTCTGCCCCGTCGTTTCATGTTTCTGCTGTCTTGTGCCGTCCCACATCATTACATCACAAATTCCATCATCGTTTCATTGAATATAATCCATCCTTAATTAAGATAGTTAAGTTAATTAAGCACATGTTATGCCTAAAATCTGCCACAACACAAGAGTGGAGATATATACGGCATTGTGACGTCCCACATCATTACATCACAAATTCCATCATCGTTTCATTGAATATAATCCATCCTTAATTAAGTTAATTAGGTACATGTTATGCCTAAAATCTGCCACAACACTCGAGTGGAGATATATACGGCATTGTGCCGTCCCACATCATTACATCACAAATTCCATCATCGTTTCATTGTAAATATCCATCCTTAATTAAGTTAATTAAGTATATGTTGTGACGTCACCCCAAGCATATCTTCTGGGCGGTCTAAGATGACGTTTGTCACCTTAGGCCTCCCTTCCGGAGATGTATGTTTCGGGTCCCCTTGGGCTTACTTGGACGTGAAGTCAACCAAGGAGTTCCAAAGATGTGTTGTCGTATATGTAACCTCTGGGTCTCTCTGACGTCATAGGGCGCCAGCGAGATTGCCAAATGGGATTTTCATGTATGTGCTGTCCTTAATTAAGTTAATTAAGTACATGTAGTGATGTTCCCCAAGCATATCTTCTGGGCGGTCTAAGATGACGTTTGTCACCTTAGGCTTCCCTTCCGGAGATGTATGCTTCGGACGCCTGGGCTTACATGGATGCTGCGAAGGCACCCAAGGAGTTCCAAGATGCGTGTTGTGCTGTCCTTAATTAAGTTAATTAAGTTAATAAAGTAACCTCTGGGTCTCTCTGACGTCATAGGGCACCGGCGAGATTGCCAAATAAGTGTTATTTTTTTAAATTAAAGATAAAATGTATTATATAAATAATGGATATCAAAGATGTAAATGCTATAATTGCTGAAATCTCAAATTTAAAAAATCGGGGGATAGTGTTATCTGAAGGTCTCGACTGCGACAGGATTACCTCGGAATATGAAGACATTGAGTATCAGTCTAGTAAGGGTCGTTATGTTTTACCTAAGATGTACAGGCTCGTGAAAGGAATTCAAAAGTCCATCAATGCTTGTTTGTACGGTAACGACATTAATGTATTTCTAACGCTATTTAGCACCGTTGAAGCAATACGTCAAAAGCTCGGCGAAGAGTATCAAAAACGAACTGAAATTAGTTCTTAGAAAAATATTAAGCGAGAAAAAACCAGTATCCTAACCACGTGAGCGTTACTATAAAAAATAGACTTTCAGTAAAAAAATTTTAGCGTTTTTTGTAACACTTGTTACACTTGTCACATAGGACTTTCTCCTGAAAGAATACTCAGCAGTTTGGGCTTGCTCATGCAGTTATGTGCGTACTGGATGATCTGGTTGTGGTAGCAAGTAATCACCGCGACGCCTCCATTTTCACGTAGTTGTTGTTGTTGCCGCGCCGTTAACAAAAATCGTTCATCTCCGTTCTCAGATATTACAATTCTGTCACCCCCAGCGATGTTATTTCTGAAACATTCGCGGATAGCGTCGTACAGTTTAACCCTGTCGGAGATGGATACGTTAGCTTGATAGTACATTATTTAATAACTCAGCTTTTAATTGTGATAGTTTCACATTTGAAAACTCAGTTCACAAACAATATATGGTAGGTGAATCGCTTACAACTAGATTAGCCCGAGAGCGGCTAGCAGCAATTAAAAAGTTTATACCGGTTCGAGACAGACTTCGCGAGAAACTTCAACAACGACAACAAATGCAAACTGACTTTTTTGTGTCAAGTGAACAACTGTTTACTCCGATAACAAGTGCGACCAAAGATGTGAAAAAGTTAACTGAAGCAGCGATATACGGAGATATTCCTGAACGAGAACGAGCAAAGAAGGCGTCCTGCTTGATACGCTTGAAAAGATATCAGCAGAGACCGGACAAACACGCGCAGGGATACAACAGCTATCCAGTGATATAAAAACTCAACGCGAATATGAACGATTAGCTGATATTGATGAACAACAAGGTGAAGCTGGAGGAAAAGACTATTCACCTGAGAATATATTTTCAGTCGCAGCATTAATTGAAATTAGAGGAAACCATACGGATTCCGAATTAACTGATTTTGCTAGAGAAAATTTTCCAAAGGGTAAAAGAGAAAATTTATTAAAAGACGAGTTTAAAAGTTTTATAAAAGCAAAGACACTTGGGCATCAAAAATATATTTAGCGAAACGCGGCGGGGATAAAATCAAAGCGTTGCAGCACCCTGGTTATGATGACTTTCCAGCTGCGGTTAAAGGCGGTCCACAACCACCACGTTATACGGAGGATCCAATCCCGGAACAAATAGACATAAGAGCAGAAGCCGGTTCTAAGAAAACAAGCGGAAAAGGATATTCAATTAAAAATCCTTTGGATTTCAACGCAACCGTGACATGTCCTGGTAACATCCTTAGTGATATATCACGGTTGGAAGTACTTATGGGCGGAAAACGAGCCGGAAACAACTCCGTCGAGATAATTAATGAAGCAGCTGATATCTGTAGACGATTATTTGCCGTTGGTATTATGGACATTGATGTATATCGAGAACTCATTGCTGAATTAGTTGAGAATCACAGAGACGCCCATGGTTATTACAGCGATTGAGCACTAATTGAAAAACTACTAGTTTTATAACAAGATGATCATACACTACAACCGTGATAAACCCGTAAGCGTCTACGTGGTGAACTCACGATTGCCTGTTTATAGAGCATATTACGGAGATGGTTTCGGCAATACCATTGCGCGGTTATTTACAAGAATGGCCCCAAAAGTGGCGCCGTTAGCTAAACAATTATCAATGAAAGCCATTGATATTATTCATGATAAGGGAATCAGCGCTGTTGGAAATCTTGCCGGAAGGGCATTTTCTGCCGCGAAAGATAAAATAGCATCATTGGTGCGAAAGAAACCAACAGCGACGAAGTCGGTGGTAAAACCACCAGTGCTGCCATCAACTACAGTGATGCCTGCAAAAATCAGCAAAGCAATAAATAGCGCAGTGGAAGAAAGACTAGCGTCGTTGGCTGCTTCGGTGACTCCGTCGCCATTGACGGCTTCACCGGTAACAGATAGCGCTATCATGAACGCGATAGCAGGAAGTGGTTTGAAACGAAAACAAAAACGACGATGATTACAAAGAGTTTCACAATTAAAAACACTAGTATGTTAATATAATGTTTAAACGACAAGCTGATCCAGCCTTCGATATAGAAGCCCCAGTACCCAAGGACAATTCCGTCCGCGATTATCAATACTATTCCTATCATGCAATACAACCCGACCTACGATCGCGAATTGAACTTCAAGTTCAAGATACCAGTAAATACTTTTTGCCATGTGAAGCATTTATTGAAATCGAGGGGAAACTCGTAACTCGTTGCAGCTGATACCCCATATGCAGATAACGCAAATGTCCGAGTTGGTTTTGTTAATAATGGCATAATGGCGTAATTTGAAAGTGCAAGATATCTCATTGATGGAAAAGAAATTGAATCAATAGACCGCGAGGTTGATGTTGCAACAACAATAATCGGGCTAGCAAGATATTCTGATGATTATACAAGATCGGCTGGTCCATCTATGATGTTTGCAAAAGATACCTCTGATATCGCTGACCACCTTCAATATATTAAAGTGTTAACAGCACAAGATACTGCAGTTGCTAATCAACAAGAAGCAGCTAATCCAGAACGTCGAGCCAGACCAGGAGCTGATTTTTACATTATAAAAGGCGTTAATGGTAATTTCAATCTAGGGTTTGCAACACGGAAAGGAGCATTGCAAGGACAGCAGCGATATTTTTCATGTGCGATTCCACTCCATCAAATATTTGGATTCTGCAGAAATGTCAGAAAAGTCATCTATGGAGCCAAACACACAATCGCGTTAGTGCGAAAAGGCAATAACAATGATGCAATTTGGCGTACTGGTGCCGATGAAGGTAAAGTTGTTTTGAGTAAAATAGTATTGTGGATGCCAGTAATGACCCCATCAATTACCACGGAAGAGCGGCTACTTTCATTTATGGACACAGGTGGCAGATCATTGATAAGTTGGCTAACAACAACAACTGAAATCAAGGCAAATTATCTCGATATTTACACGGATATTTCTAAACTAATAGAAAATTTTGAAAAGGTACAAAAACCCACTAACGAAGTCGTTGGTAAGTTTTTTGGAACCCCACTTGTGGCAGGCATGACTCTCGCTGAAATTAGCGATTTTATTGGCAAGCATACTCACAATGCCTACGTCGCTAATAGTTTCTTTGGGGTCCCGGCTACATCTACAATGACTCTCAAAGATATTAATATGTTTATGGTGAGACAAACAACACTTAATACCATTGTGGATAATTTTTTGGGGAGAACACCTGTGTCTGGAACCACATCTCTGACAGGCCCGACCCTCGCTGAAATTAAAAAAGCTATTGACGAACAAAAGACCATCAGCGAAATTGCTAATAAGTTCTTTGATGGCAGTAAACCCCAAGATATCACGACGAAACTTTCTAACATCGACCAGCATATTAACACCCAAGCACGGCTTGGAATCAACAACCTTCTGATTTCATTCTTTTTTAGCGAGAGGGATGGGAGGATGATGAGTCATACCGAAATCAGGGCAAATTATCTCAATATTTACTACGATATTTTTAAACTAAAAGAAGATTTTAATAAGGTAAAGATTCCGCATCCAGACATAGGCGTTAAAAATATTGTGTATACGGTCGATCATGGAACCATGGATTGGACAAGAGACGTTTATACTACATTAACCGTCGGTCTCTGGGCGGCTGTCGAAGCGGGGGGCGATGGCATCCTCAGGCCAAAGTGGACCGATGGTATCTACAGGCTAACGCGGATCTCTATCCATCAATTTAATATGATCGCGGACGGTAAAACCTACTCTGGTGGCACCGCGACGTTAATTATGAAGGGTCGCGAACAAAACTTTAATGTCGTCGCGGTTGATAGCTCCACCATTACATCAAGAATAACTTGGTGCTTAGAATTTTTAGATGATTTTTCCGGCTAAAGCTACCATACCTACGACATCCCAACCCATCTACCCACCTAACACCCGCCCTGGACCCCTTAACGACGGCGAATAATTGAAAACACTAGCGGGTTTAAAATAGTAATGACATCGATGAAATCAATTGAACCGATAATAGTCCCAGAGGTATCACAATCGCATCGATATCGATATGATACCGTGAAAGAGTTTTCCGCGAACTTGAAATTACTTTCTGAGCGCTATCGTGAAAAAATGAAAAAATACCGACGCAGCGTAGCAATCATCGAGATCACCGTGTACTCGGTGTCCGTTGTGATGGCCACAACTGAATGTTTGAAATCATAATGTGGGGAAACTATGAAGTTTTTGAATTGTAATTTTCAAAACGAAGAAACTGAATATAGATGTGCTTATTTCATTTTGAGTGCAGTAAAGAGGATGTAATTGCACTTGAAATATTTACAAAATTACAGTACAATTTCGAAATGTGTAATCAGCCTTGAGAACACATGACATGTTCTATGCAATTCGGATTTGCAGAACTGAAATGAATATTTTAAGGAATTCCAGGATATTTAACTTTAAGTATATTTCTACCATTTTTATTACCAGGTAACTTGCATGTTATGTGTAATGATCTAGCACTTTTATGAAATATAACGTCTTTCACCCGCCTAAATGCGAAACATTGTATCAAAATAATTAATGAGGAATGTGGCAAAGTAGCTGCTATGCGGCAGTCCACGAAACTTGGATACAATGACTTCTGCTTCAGAAATGAACTTGAGGTTGCATCAAGGAGGCAACATGGTTCGTTGAACTATCGTTCAAGCAATCAAATGTATCCTTTGCCTACTATATTTTGTAATTGATTCTATCAATAAATGACATTTATTTCAGAAAAACAACTAATTATTGCATTTTTTGATTTAAGTATTTAGATTGCTTTGTGACACGATAATATGATAAGAGACTGAGAAAACAAACAAAATTAAATAAATAACTATGACATTAGAAGCTACATACATAAATGTCTGTGTTCCGACTCTTGTACGTTAAGGTATAGTCCATACATATGTGTTATATCTAAACAAGAAGAAAGCATGTAGTACGTTACTTCCGCTAAAATTAAAAAGATATGCGAGAACACACTCTTTCAGAAAGGCATTCACCAATAGTGCAGGATCTATATATATTAATTATAACTTTTTTCATCAAGCATTTAGCCCCCAAAGAACTCACCTCCAGGAAAACTAAGACGACCACGAGGTACACCGATTTCTTTCCTGACATAAAATACACAAAAACGACGACCAAAAACTAACGCCACAACGAAGAACAGCCATAACAGTATCGAGAAGATCCTTACAGCACTAAACCAGCGCAAAAATGACTCTGAAAGGAAGCGGATGGAAAACAATAATATCGATACGACAGTAGAGCTTACAATAAAAACAGTTATTTTTATCTTTAGAACATGTGTCCGCCAATATGGTACTCTACTTTATGAAATATTGTTATGAAACGGAAAAGGGATAATACAAATGAAAATGGTGATGTATATAGTTGCCAAAGCGATTGATTTAATTAATTTGCCTTTTAATCAATATTTATGTTACTTCAAAAAACATTTCGGTGTAATTTGACAGTTCGTCTCACACTTTATAACGGAAGGATTTCCTACAAATGGTGGACAGTGTTATCATAGGCAAAAATAATGATTTCAAGATTAAACGTCAAATAAAAAATATTTCGCGATTAATCTATCCATCTAGATCTTACAAAAGGAAACAAGTGACAAAAATTGATCTAATTAATAATTTTAATGTTTTTTTTATTGTCGTCATCAATACCGTCATGAACATCATAATAGTTGTCAGCGTTTGACGTATTCATTTATGTTTATTTGACATTGTCACTGTTATCATCATGGTCAACACCAACAAGATCGACAATATTTTGCACGTCATTTTCTTTGTTGTAAACTTTAATTTGCCTTACTTGGAAGAACGTTGTCTTTAATGTTCTCGCATTTTTAACGCCGTCCTGGTTCAAGCAATCATCCCAGAGACCACCGAAGATCTTTAAACTGAAGACAGAATATGTTGAATGCCAGTAAGGAATAGCAAATCCAATCAGGTCGATGACGAAACAAATGATTAGTAAACCGAACACGATTTTACACATGCAGGTCGTGTCGACAAAACCCATTCTAGCACCTTGAAGTCTTCTTGTTATATTTGGCAAGCCAAATACTTAGTACAAACTTGACACAGCTTGTGGATATTTAAATGGCAGAATAGATTTGATTGTAAACCTCAAGGTTCACTTTCACTTTATATTATAAATGTTTGCTCAATAACTATCATCTGGAACTAAATATAATTAAAATTGTAAATGGCAGATTATTCGATGTTTTTCAAGACTAAGCTCAATCTTAGAACAGTATAGATTGATCTATATAAATAAAATATAACTTCTTCCGTCCAAAACCAAATCTAAAAAGAGTTACGACTTACTTAATTAAATATGTGTTTCCTTTAGTCACCATATATTTATATCCGTGATGTGTATTGTGGTTTTGCTCTCCATTGAGACGTTCTGGATTTCGTTATTGAGTATGTTTCGTCTATGATGCACATCAGTAAAAGGCAATATAACTACTTGCCTTAATGGCGCATATCCAACGATAAAAAAGTGAATTAAATGAACAGTCAGGGATTAAACAATTTTAAACTTTCTTACTTAAACTGTCCCTAAAAATATAGTGTCATTCATGTGTAATGATATTTTCACTCATTACATGTTTTCTATATTATGTAATGATATTACCAACTCGAAAATTGTCACTATTTCTCAACTGATAAGTAGCTGTAGATGTCAAAAGTAAAACCTTTCGTAGAAACCCAATGTCTGGAGGTGCGTGATTGTAATATAAATATTATCGTAGTTTGTTAATTGTAATATAAATCTTATCTTAGTTTGTTAATTGTAATATAAATGGTATTGTAGTTTGTTAATTGTAATATAAATGTTATCGCAGTTTGTTGATTGTAATATAAATGGTATCGTAGTTTGTTGATTGTAATATAAATGTTATCGTAGTTTGTTGATTGTAATATAAATGTTATCGTAGTTTGTTAATTATAATATAAATGTTATCGTAGTTTGTTAATTACATCGAAGTCAGTACGTGAATAATGTGTAGCATTAAATTGGTAAAACAATCAATATGAAGTAAAGGCAAATTGTCTACAACGCTGATCATTCATATAATTGGAAAGGCACCGACACAAGACGAGTTCTGATAAACTTTGTAATTTCCATGTTTACCTATTTGTAGTATTATGTTAAAACAGTGCATTTCGATTTAAAGAGTTTACGTAAGCAACCGTGTGATCTGAATGATTTCATTAACTTTCGGTTGTCTAAAAGCTGTAATTTAATTTGTGAAATACATGTCAACAGAAAATCAGCTCGTATAGGTAACTCTACAACTATTTATACACAGGTAAATGTGGATTTAATCGGAAGGTGTACAATGCATACTTTCGTTGTTGCTCTTCATTTGACACAAATACTAATAATACTTTATTAATGTAATAAATTACATTAGCTAATATTTCACTCACATATTATTATAATTCGCATTATTCGTTCATTACTGAACGGCTTGCATATTCATAATTTACAGAATTATTTTTTTAGGATAGCAATTAAAACCGCAGACAAAGAGAGTTCGACCAAACAAAATCATGTTTTCTGCAATTAATGTCCTACTTGAAGAGGAAGAAAACCGTGGAAGGATGAGAAACACTTCGAATCATACTTGACTGAATCAGGAAAAAACAATGAAAACTAAATAGATAAAAAATGTCATACATAATGCGAGAAAATCTATTGTTAAACTCGTACTAAATAGACCTAATGCTGCGTCGACGTATACCATTAAGAGCAATTACATACAGTACCATTACGAGTAATTACATACAGTACCATTACGAGTAATTACATACAGTACCATTACGAGTAATTACATACAGTACCATAACGAGTAATTAAAAACAGTACCATAACGAGTAATTACATACAGAACCATAACGAGTAATTACATACAGTACCATTGCGAGTAATTACATACAATACCATAACGAGTAATTACATACAGTACTATTAAGAGTAATTACATACAGTAGCATTACGAGTAATTACATACAGTACCATTACGAGTAATTACATACAGTACCATTACGAGTAATTACATACAGTACCATAACGAGTAATTACAAACAGTACTATTACGAGTAATTACATACAGAACAATAACGAATAATTACATACAGTACCATTGCGAGTAATTACATACAGCACCATTACGAGTAATTATATACAGTACCATTACGAGTAATTACATACAGTACCATTACGACTAATTACATACAGTACCATTACAAGTAATTACATACAGTACCATTACAAGTAATTACATACAGTACCATAACGAGTAATTACATACAGTACCATTACAAGTAATTACATACAGTACCATTATGAGTTATTACATACAGTACCATTACGAGTAATTACATACAGTAGCATTACGAGTAATTACATACAGTACCATTACGAGTAATTACATACAGTACCATTACGAGTAATTACATACAGTACCATTACATGTAATTACATACAGTACCATTATGAGTTATTACATACAGTACCATAACTAAAGTACTGTTTCAGAAAATTAAAGATATTTGATACTAAATTTCTGAAAAATGTTTTAATCTTCATTTAACGTTGTGCAAATTCTGCGAATACAGAGCAAACGAAGTAACAAATATTTTGTTTTTATACTAACGTCAAGAAGTGCGCGATACAATCTTTATTTCAGTATATTTAAAGAATGATTATGTATATATATAGACATGATAGTCTGGATGGGTGTCCCATCTATTTGCTGAGATCAAGACATAATAGGCTGGATAGGTGTCCCATCTATTTGCTGAGATCAAGACATGATAGTCTAGATAGGTGTTCCGTCTATACAGAGCAATATTTACACACCTGTCTGCTAACTTGTAAATTTGATTTTTAACGGCGATACACAAACGTTTGTGTTGTCGATTTAGTTTACAAACTGAGATTAAATGTGGATAGAAAAAGTATGAATTAACGAATATTTTAGTAATATCAATTTTGGTATGTTAGAGTTCTCTCGGACATATGTACATAACTATACCATTTGTTATTTGAACTCAAATCTATTAACTATTGACGGTAATACACCACCGAAGTATTTACAAAAGCAGACAATGTACAAGATTGTTTGTGTATGAGTTTTGTAAGTGATATCAGCTACTCCTAAAACAGACTAGTTGACACTCAATTTAGTAACCACAGGCACGAGTCACCCTTCATCGCTCAGTTTTGCATTCACTGGCCTAAAACAGGCCATTCAACACCCAGTTTTGTAAATACGGGCCTGAAACAGACCAATCAACGCTCGGTTTTGTATACATAGATCAGAAACAAATTAGCCAACACTAAATCAACACTTAGTTTTGCATTCACAGGCCTAAAACAGACCATCCAATAATTAGTTATGTATACATAGCCAGCAACAAACCGTTCAATGCCCAATTTAGTCTACTCAAGCATGCAAAAAACCATTGAATGCTCAATTTAGTATACACAGGCCTACAACAAACCATTCAATGCTCAGTTTAGTATACTCAAGCTTGCAACTCGGCAGGGGTTCGAACCCACGACCTATTGCATCTGACATATGCACAAGACAAGCCAGATAAAATAAAATAAAATAAGATAGGACAAGATGAGATAAGCTATATTTAAATTCGGTCTTTAGTTATACTTAAAAAGTGTAAATCTATTAAAAATGACAATTAATATAGATAAAATGTACGTAGTTCGTTCGTAAGATGATCAGAGGTTTTTCTATATTATTGTTTGCGATACATTAGTTGCTTCCTGGTTAATTTTCTCGACGAAATTAGACTGAATGAACCATCTTTAATTTGCCGCCGACAACCCCGATGTAGTCAATAACACCGAGGATTCCAATAACAAGCCCCATTACAAAGACTGCAATTGTCAGGGCAAAGGCTGCGCTGTATTCCTTCATTATTCCTGTTGACTCCACTATGTACACTGAAAAGGCTATCAAGGCACATACAGCTGAAAATGCATAGAATAGGAAACTAAGTTCATATGACACAGGAAAAGAGACATGAACGAAATTTAAGTTGATATTAAGGGTTTCATAATTGAGAATAAACAAGTTTATGTGTAAATCACCTACATGATATTGCACAATAATTTTCTATTACAATAAAATAATCGATCCTTTTCAATAAAGATTTATGTACAAATTCAAAATCTATTCCATCACATATGAAATTTGAAATAAAAATGATACGAAGCAGGGCTTTAAGAATGTCTTACTAACAATCGTAGTCAAATACGTGTCTAGACTTTGGAGAAAATATAAATACAATCAATTTTATTACTGTCCTAATCCTGGGATATGTGTTATCTGTGCTCATGTTGATAGCTTCGTTATAGTTTGGTAATTATATGTTGACTACAAAGGTTAATTACACGGGTTAATTACAGGGGTTAATTAATCGAGTTAATTATAGGGGTTGATTACAGAGGTTAATTACAAGGGTTAACTACAGGGGTTTATTACAAGGGTTAATTACATGGAGTTGGTGCTGGGAAGATATATCTCATACCGAGTAAAGATCTAATTTCTCGGAGTAGATGTCATGATGTATGTAATTTAAGAGAAGGTATGGTAGCACGGAATGGACTATACGTAATATCATAAGGTTATTTGGATATTCCAATGTATGAGAGAAGTTTTGGTAGCACGGAATGGACCCTACGTAATATCATACAGTTATCGGGATATTCGAATGTATGAGAGAAGTTTTGGTAGCACGGAATGAACCCGACGTAATATCATAAAGTTGTCGGGAGATTCCCATGTATTAACTTAAGATGGAAATTATTTCTTGCATTATGTGCTTGGGTCAGTTACGTGGTAGATGGAGTAAGGTACTAATCGTCGGCTTGGAGATGCTTACTTGTGGTTCATACAAATGTTATATTGTCTTTATCGCAATGTATCAGAGTAAATAGTACAAATCTACCACTGCATATATGTTGCATCATTGCATTATTTATAGTGGATCTCATTTCTTATACTATCTCTTCTTATATCTATCTATCTATCTATCTATCTATCTATCTATCTATCTATCTATCTATCTATCTATCTATCTATCTATCTATCTATCTATCTATATATGTGTGTGTGTGTGAGAGAGTGTGTGTGTGTTTGTGTGTGTGTGTGTGTGTGAGAGAGAGAGAGAGAGAGAGAGTGAGAGAGAGAGAGAGAGAGAGAGAGAGAGAGAGTAGAATTAAGACTGATATTTACAGATTATTAGGTCCAAAGACATAATCAATCTATAGTTGTAGAGCTACTATATAGTCATTAGATGCACTTGGCAGTGACCTAGTGACCTACATCCGGCAAAGATCAGGCAGACAGCTACCATATACAGTGCATTCTTGTCTGACTTCCAGAACATGAAGACTATGATGGGAACCAGCACCACCAATTAAAAAAATCCATGTCAGGACTGAGAACGTTCGAACAGCCTTTAACCAGTATACAAAGGAGTCTAGAAAAAAAAATAAACGGAATCGGAAGATAAATTTCGGATACACAGTAAAACCTCAAATAAAAAATGTACATCGCCAGCCATTTTGAATATTGTGCAATGATTACAGACACGATGCGGAAGCTAAAGCATCAGTCAAATTTCATGATACATGCACTTAATCGTGAGTGTAGTGCTTTCAGACATCTCTCGCAATGGGCCGTTCCCCATTTGGTGAGATAAATGAGACAATTTTTTAACAAGGCGGATTATAAGAAATAAAGAAAAACAACAAAAGAAGCTTTTTTGTTATAATAATTATTAGCCAACTCCATCTCGCTCTATGTGTAATAAATGTTCTCTGATGATCGTCTGTTGTCAGTCGAGTGATAAATCCGTTACTACTACATGGATAAATGTTATCATAATTTGGTAAACTATTGTTTTAAAAAATCATGTAAATGAAAAATAAACAATAAAATCGCATGAAACATGCACAATACACACATATTATGAGACTTATCTCTCATTTAGAGCACGTATTTGCAATTAGGCCATGGAGCAATTTGAGTTTTAGTTCATTGGCCTGTTGAGGACATGAGATATCTAGAAACGAACTCAAGTTGACTTTATTTTCAGTGTAAGTTGTAGTTGATGATTGGTTTAACAAAACACCTAACAGGTAAGACGCTTGATAAATAGGTGCATAACTGATAATAAGGAGATTTAGTCTTTCAGTCCAAAGTAAAACAGATTATTAGGGCATCGCCGATAGCCTACAAAACAAAACACGAGACAATAACAGATGAGACGCTATTTTTGAATCAGAACTTTGCTAGCGACATAAGTATTGGTAGTATATTTCCACTGAATCCTCAATTTAGTATACACAGGCCTACAACAGATTATTCAATGTTCGGTTTTGTATACACATAAAGAGGATAAACTGCACTTGCAAAGTGAAAACAGATTTTAAACAAAATTTATAAGAATGAAAGTGATGTTATAATATGGTAATAAAGTAAAGTAACCTAGAAAATAAATTGAAACTTATGAAGAGAAAACAATGACAAAATCTACGTGATGGAAAATATATCTCGTTGTATGTTTATATGCGTGCGTGTGTGTATGTGTTTGTGTGTGTTTGGATTTTAACGTATATTTAACAGTTTTTCAGTCATATCGCTACGATGCACAGTTTAGCAGTTTATAGTGATGTCTAGCACTGGGGCATCATGACGTGGACATTTAGCATCATGTCCTACCCAGTCACATTATCCTGACACCAGGCCGACCAGTCCTAACACTAACCTCCTAGAGCTGAGCGCCAAGCGAAGCTGCTGCTAGTAACATTTTTATAAGTATTTGTTATGACTTGGCAGGGGCTCGAACCCGCGACCTATCGCATCTGACATATGCACAAGACAAGCCAGATAAAATAAAATGAAATAAGATAGGACAAGATGAGATAAGCTATATTTAAATTTGGTCTTTAGTTATACTTAAAAAGTGTAAATCTATTAAAAATGACAATTAATATAGATAAAATGTACGTAGTTCGTTCGTACGATGATCAGAGGTTTTTCTATATTATTGGTTGCGATACATTAGTTGCTTCCTGGTTAATTTTCTTGATGAAATTCCACTGACTGAACCACCTTTAATTTCCGCCGATAACCCCGATGTAGTCAATAACACCGAGGATTCCAATAACAAGCCCCATTACAAAGTCTGCAATTGTCGGGGCAAAGGCTGCGCTGTATTCCTTCATTATTCCTGTTGACTCCACTATGTACACTGAAAAGACTATCAAGGCACATACAGCTGAAAATGCATAGAATAGTAAACTAAGTTCATTTGACAAAGGAAAAGAGACATGAACGAAATTTAAGTTGATTCGAAGGATTTCATAATTGAGAATAAAAAAGTGTATGTGTAATTCACCTACATGATATTGCACAATAATTTTCTATTACAATAAAATAATCGATCCTTTTCAATAAAGATTTATGTGCAAATTCAAAATCTGTTCCATCTCATAGGAAATTTGAAATAAATGATATGAAGCAGGGCTGTAAGATTGTCTTACCATCAATCGGAGTCAAATACGTGTCTAGACTTTGGAGAAAATATAAATATAATCAATGTTATTACTGTCCTAATCCTGCGATATGTGTTATCTGTGCTGATGTTGATAGGTTCGTTATAGTTTGGTAATTATATGTTAATTACAGGGGTTAATTACAAAGGTTAATTACAGGACTTAATTACAGGCGTTAATTACAAGGGTTAATTAGAAGGGTTAATTACAGGGGTTCATTACAGGGGTTCATTACTCGTGTTAATTAGAAGGGTTAATTACAAGGGTTAATTACATGGAGTCGGTGCTGGGAAGATATATTTGATACCGAGTAAAGATCTAATTTCTCGAAGTAGAAGTCATGATGTACGTAATTTAACAGAAAGTATGGTAGCACGGAATGGACCCTACGTAATATCATAAAGTTATCGGGATACTCCAATGTATGAGAGAAAGTATGGTAGCACGGAATAGACCCTACGTAGTATCATAAAGTTATCGGGATATTCCCATTTATTAGCGTAAGATGGAAATTATTTCTTGCATTAGGTGCTTGGGTCAGTTTCGTGGTAGATGGAGTAAGGTACTAATCGTCGGCTTGGAGATGCTTACTTGAGGGTCATACAAATGTTATATAGTCTTTATCGTAATGTATCAGCGTAAATAGTACAAATCTACCACTGCATATATGTTGCATTATAGCATTATTTATAGTGGATCTCATTTCTTGTACTATCTCTCTCCATATATATATATATATATATATATATATATATATATATATATATATATATATATATATATATATATATATGTGTGTGTGTGTGTGTGTGTGTGTGTGAGAGAGAGAGAGAGAGAGAGAGAGAGAGAGAGAGAGAGAGAGAGAGAGAGAGACGGAGAGAGAGAGAGAGAGAGAGAGAGAGAGAGAGAGAGAGAGAGAGAGAGAGAGTAGAATTAAGACTGATATTTACAGATTATTAGGTCCAAAGACATAATCAATCTATAGTTGTAGAGCTACTTACTATATAGTCATTAGATGCACTTGGGAGTGACCTAGTGACCTACATCCGGCAAAGATCAGGCAGACGGCTATCATATACAGTGCTATCTTGTCAGACTTCCAGAACATGAAGACTATGATGAAAACCAGCGCCACCAAGAAAAAAATCCATGACAGGACTGAGAACGTTCTAACAGCCTTTATCCAGTATAGAAAGGAGTCTAGAAAAGAAATAAACGGAATCGGAAGATAAATTTCGGATACACAGTAAAACCTCAAATAAAAGCCTGTACATTGCCAGCCATTTTGAATATTGTGCAATGATTACAGACAGGAAGCGGAAGCGAAAGCATCAGTCAAATTGCATGATACATGCACTTAATCGTGAGTGTAGTGCTTTCAGACATCTCTCGCAATGGGCCGTTCCCCACCTGGTGAGATAAATGAGACAATTTTTTAACAAGGCGGATTATAAGAAATAAAGAAAAACAACACAAGAAGCTTTTTTGTTACAATAATTATTAGCCAACTCAATCTCGCTCTATGTGTAATAAATGTTCTCTGATGATCGTCTGTTGTCAGTCAAGTGATAAATCCGTTACTACTACATGGATAAATGTTATCATAATTTGGTAAACTATTGTTTTAAAAATTCATGTAAATAAAAAATAAACAATAAAAGAGCATGAAACATGCTTGATACACACATATTATGAGACTTATCTCTCATTTAGAGCACGTATTTGCAGTTAGGCCATGGAGCAATTTGAGCTTCGGTTCATTGGTCAGTTGAGGACACGAGATATCTACAAACAAACTCAAGTTGACTTTATTTTCAGTGTACGTTGTAGTTGATGGTTGGTTTAACAAAACACCTAACAGGTAAGATGCTTGATAAATAGGTGCATAACTGATAATAAGGAGATTTAGTCTTTCAGTCCAAAGTAAAACAGATTGTTACGGCATCGCTAATAGCCTACGAAACAAAACACGAGACAAAAATGGTTTAGACGCTATTTTGAATCAGAACTTTGCTAGCAACATAAGTATTAGTAGTATGTTTCCGATGACTGATATTACTGTAATAGCAGTATTGGTTGCCAGTTGATTGATATTACTGTAATATAGTTGCCCGATGACGGATACTAATAATCATAAATTACTAATGTGGAATTTGTTATTGCAGGAATATAATCTTGACATCCGGCACATAAGGGGAAAATATAATTTAACAGGAGACGCTCTTTCCCGTGTATAACAATATATTATATCATATACACTGTGTAATTTATACTAGTTCTTTCAACCTCAGGTGTAAATTGGTTTGTGGTAAAAAGAAAATTTTATCATATAAGCCTTTCTTTTTATTTTATGGGGGAAGGAGTTACGTATATATGATTGAAGTCATTTATTTTTATTTTAATTGTTTGTTTGTCAGATTTAAATTTGACATTTTAATTTTAAGGTTCATTCCTTGGAAGATATTTCTTTTTAAAAAGTGGGATGACTTGTACTTTACAAATAAACACCAGATGTTGACCTCATTTCTAACCTGGCTTCAGAGTTGTAAACAAGCTTTTAAATGATTGGTTGATTCCAAGGACATTATGGAGCTTTGCTATAAACATCTTTCTATTTTTAGATTTTGAGAGTAAAAATAACTGATTCTCATCTGGGTCACACGGTGTGTAGGGGATTTTTTGAACGTAAATTTGTTCTAAAGATTCTAGAAGATCATGTGACCCCTTCCTTGTTTACGTAAAAACAGGTATATAAATTATGTTTTGGAGCGAACTATTTAGTAGAAGTTGGGCTGTTAAAATACTAAGTTGTGTGTCGTTTTGAATTATTTAAAATTACCTTGTTCTGGAAATTATTTCAATTCGTTTGGATCAAGAGGATTTATTTTGTTATTTGTATTTATCTGTAAAATAATTGTGCTCATTGAAATTCATAAGAACAGAACTGACTTCATCACGTGACATCGTCTTTCATCTCGGATGCTTCACCAAGATTCGAACTGGGAATTATTAGGAAATTTTATTACCAGGACATTTGCAATTTCACTAGTGGATTATATTTTGAATTATTTTTGGATTAATTTTGTAATTGTTTCTTAAAACCATAAGTTTATTTTTCTTTTCTGGAAAATTTTTGTGCTCAGTAAATTGTTTATTAAGTTTTTACAAGCTTGTTATCTTCACTCTTTCTATGTTACTGTTTATTCGAGCCTAAGCACGGAACAATACATACATACATACATACATACATACATACATACATACATACATACATACATACATACATACATACATACATACATACATACATACATACATACATACATACATACATACATTCGCACGCACGCACGCACGCACGCACGCACGCACACACACACACACACACACACACACACACACACACACACACACACACACACACATACATACATACATACATACATACATACATACATACATACATACATACATACATACATAAATACATACATACATACATACATACATACATACATACATACATACATTGTTTGTTTGTTTGTTTGTTTGTTTGTTTATTTGAATTTTAACGGCGCACCAGCACTTTTAGGCTATTTAGCGCCATACAAGAGGTAAAGATGCTTAAAACTAAGAAAGGTTTAACATCGACCAGCGATATAAAAGACCATAATAGTTAAATGTAAAATGGTAAGATGTTGGTGACAGGAAAATATGAAGCTTCCCAATCAACGGGAGATGTAAATGGTGTATGTTGATGATAAGATCTTGTAAATAAAAGGTGATATTTGCATTAGATAAAAATATTCCAGGTGATGGCATACAAGTTATAGTTTAAAATAGAGATTTACTTCCTTTAGGAAATCTAAATACAGGTGATTTGTATTGTATCAAATAGTTCCTTCATGTCATGTACATTATAGTATTTAACGCGCATAGGTTCCAGGTCGGAACACTCGGTCATAAAGTGTTTAACAGTGAATGGCTCATTGCAAGAAACGCACTCTGGTGGATCTTCACCTTTCAGTATGTGGGAGTGGGTAATGTGTGTATGACCGATTCTGATTCTTGCAATGACAACCTCCTCCCTACGGATAGTTCTGTAGGAAGGAGTCCATTCTCCCAGGGTTGGTTTGATGGCATGAAGTTTGTTATTGACTGCATCATCCCATGACGCCTGCCACTTCTGACGTAGGTACTTTCTGATACATGGTTTAAAATCAGTAAACGGTAATTTAAAATCCGATGGTTCTTGGGATAGAGCCATCTTAGCAGCCCGGTCTGCTTCTTCATTACCTCTAATACCAATATGGCTAGGTAGCCAACAGTATACTATCTTGTAGGACTTACTAAGCTCAGAGTTTTTGACGAGAATATCGACTAGTAATGGATTATCCAGTTTTCTATGGTGTAGCGACTGAAGTATTGACAGAGAGTCACAGAAAATAATGCTATTTAAAATGTCACAGAAAATAATGCTATTTAAAATGCGCTTTTGTTCAATAAATTTCAGAGCAAGGTCTATTGCTCTGATTTCCGCTGAAAATATGGACGCATCGTTTGGCACGCGCAATTTGGTTATGTGCTTGCCACATACATACATACATACATACATACATACATACATACATACATACATACATACATACATACATACATACATACATACATACATACATACATACATACATACATACATACATTCAGTCCTGTCCACTCTGAAATGTTATCCACTCATCTTTTCGTCTGTCTTCCTCTTCTTCGCCCTCACTGTACAGTACCTTGCATGATTGTCTTAGCATGCCCTGTTGATGGTGTGACATGTCCATAGCATTTCATTTTGCGTTTGTTCACAATGGTCACTAGCTCATTTTAGGGCCCATTGGCGTTCCTAATTCTGTTTACCACTTCCTCATTTGTGACATGATCTCTATGTGAAATGTCAAGCATCCTCCGAAAGCATCTCATTTCAACAGCTTGTATCCTCCTTTCGAGATCCGCTGTGAGGGTCCATTACTCACAGGCATATAGGAAACACCGATGTAACCAAGGAGAGTGTCAGTCTGATTCTTGAGCTGACTGAGGTGTTTCTGTCTTTCCAAATTGTCTTCAGCCTTGCCATTGCTGTTATCGTCAGCGCAATCCTGGACAATATTTCTGGTTTTGATCACTCGTCTGCCACGATGGCTCCTAAGTGCTTGAACCTATTAACACTTTCCAGTTTTTGGCCACTAATCAAGATGTCAGTGCTGATGCAACGGGTGTTGTTGGTCATTAATTTGGTCTTATCTGCACTGATTTCCATACCAAAAGCAGTAGCTATCCTGTCCAGTGTTTCCACCAACTGCGATAGCTCCTCCTCATTTCCTGCTTGGGCATCAATGTCATCAGCAAAGCGAAGATTCGTTATTATTCTGCCTCCAATACTGAGAGTTCTTTCATGGTCTTCCAGTGAATATGTCAGTATTCTTTCAAGGAAAATGTTGAAGACAGTAGGTGAAAGCAAGCAGCCCTGTCTGACTCCCACAGTTGTCATAAGCCAATCTCCTATTTGGTCGTTGAAGCATACTGCGCTGGTGGCCTTGCTATAAATGATTTCTATGACTTTGATCAGGATGGCACTGATGTTATACAGCTTCATGGTGGACCAAAGAGCTGCATGCCATACCCTGTCAAACGCCTTCTTAACATCTATAAAGATATGTTTAGGTATTTCTCACATAGTATTGAGGTGTTTCTCGCATAGTATTCTCAGGTTGAAAATCTGTTCAGTTGTGCTTCGCCCTGGTCTGAAGAATGCCTGTTCTTCAGCTATGATTTCCTCTGCCCGCGGCTTCAGTCTGTTTAATATGATTTTTAGCATGGCTTTGCTTGGGTGTCATATAAGACGGATCGTACGATAGTTCTGGGATTGCTGCAAATTGCCTTTTTCTCGGGAGAGTTACTATGAGTGACTGAGTGCATGGTGTTGGCCATTCCCCTGTCTGCCAGGTCTTGTTGCAGATTGTTAGTAGGTCGCTTAGTTATGCAGGGATGTTGTCTACTCCTGCTGCCTTTCCTTTTGTGAATGATTTCACTGCAGCTTCTACTTCTGGTCGGAGGATGGGGTAGTTGTCATTGTTGGTCACTGGTGTGGTGTTGAGTATGTATGCGTCCTCTGTGGTTGTACAAGTCTGAGCAGTATTCTGTCCATCTCTTAAAAATGTATTGTTCTTCTTTAAGGCATTTCCCTCTTCTGTCTTGAATGATGGAGGAGATTCCTTGTTTTACACTGGTCAGGTCTTTCACCAGTTGGCATGCTTTTTTGCTATTATTTTTCTTTAGATTGTTTTCTATATCTTTACACTGGTCTTCAATACATGTCTCCTTTGCCTCTTTCATGCTTTTCTTGATAACCTGGTTGATTTCCCTGTAGTGTTTTGTTCCTTCTACTTCTGACGACTTCTTCTTTAGCTCTTGACGCTTGTCACACAGATCAAGTATGTCAGTTGTAACACGAGGTTTCTCTTTTTGGTTGTCGATGTTTGCCAAGGATCGCATTGGCTGTTTGTGTCACTGCTATGTTAAATTTGTGATAAATGTGTATATAAATGTGTTCTCTGCACTGAGAAGTGACAGTGGTGCAAATTGTCCTCCTATCTTTGCCTGGAAGGCTTCCGATACCGCTGGGTCTTTTAGCTTGTCAAGGTTGAACTTGATTCTTGTGGGGCCCTATTTGTCGAGTTTCTTTAGACGTAGTCTAAGGGTCATCATCACTAACTCATGGTCATTTCCAATGTCTGCTCCTGGGAAACGTCTTGTCTTGGCAATGTTTACGCTGGTATGGAAACGTCTCTTCATCATGATATAATCAATCTGGTTATGGTGTTCTCTATTAGGGCTATGCCAGGTCCACGTTCTGGATGCTTTATGTGGAGCAAACGTGTTCATCAGCTTTAGATCAATGAATATGGCAAATTCCAGGAGCCTTAAACCTCTGTCGTTGGTCTCTGCAATACAGTAGCGTCCACATGTGCCTTTCCAGTTATCAACGACATCATCTCCTATGTTGGCGTTCCAGTCTCCTTGCACCACAAGAATATCTTTCTTTGGGGTCTGGTCTAGGACGTCTTGCAGTTGGTCGCATAAATCTTCTAATTCGTCATCATCATGGTCTGTAGTTGGAGCGTAAGCTTGCACAATGGTGATATTGAGTCGTGTTGCCCTCAAGCGTATGATGATAGTGTTCACAGTGTCTTGTGGTCGAGAAATCCGACACCATGTTCATGTTATCATCTCTGCCAGAGTTATATAGTTTATGGCCATTCTGTGTTGATGTTTACCCAAGGTTCTTCCAACGTACTTCGCACAGTCCCAGGATGGCCCAATGGTATCTGTTCATTTCGTGTGTCAGTTCCTCTACCTTTCCAGGCGTTCTTAATATTCTGATTTTCCACGTACCAATGCTGATGTTGTTTCTGGTTCGGAGTTTTGGTGGTGATCGTGTACCAGTAGCACACTTAACATACATACATGCATACGTACGTACGTACGTACGTACGTACGTACGTACGTACGTACGTACATACATACATACATACATACATACATACATACATACATACATACATACATACATACATACATACATACATACATACATACATACATACATACATACATACATACATACATACATAAGTACGTATTGTAGTGTTTGGAAATTCTGGCTTAATAATGATATTAAAGTTGGAACGTTTCAGGCCTTATAATGCCATTCAAGTTAGAAACTCTCTGGCTTAATGAACATGTTGAATTTAATGGACAATTTCCCTCAGCATATAATCGTGATAAAATGCAATGCACTTTAATGATATGCGGCATTGTTGTGGTAGAGAGCATTTTTGTATGTAATATGTGGCCGTTATTGACCTACATGGTTTTATTGTGTTAAATGAAACATGAACTCCATTCTCCATACATGTACCCAATGAATAATTCGACAAAATGACGAATTCGTAACCGAGGCCTTGGTCGTAAAAAAACTTAGTCTTGCAAATAAACTATTCAAATGAAAAGAAAGCCAACCTATATATATATATATATATATATATATATATATATATATATATATATATATATACACATATATATATATATATATATATATATATATATATATATATATATATATATATATATATATATATATATATATACTGTCTCCTGCTGAGATCATTAATATTAACATATACTTAGAACGAAACGACGTTACGTCCACTTCAAGGGAATTAAGTTGCTTGCAATGACATGTTAAAGAAAAAAATATTTAACAAAGACTATTGTATGATGTTAATAACATTACACTTGGAATAAATGAATAACAGATATAAATTAGATACACTAAATATTAACAGCGCTGGATAAAACCATCCGATAATATCCTCATACTATATATTCCAAGATATTCTCATCAATCCGTTTGACATCTGTGTCGTATCGATCCGTTAGACGCCTGCTTCGTAACGATCCGTTACACACCTGTTTAAAAACGCTCCGTTTAGTTATATTGATTTAATTTTGTGTCTGGAGATAATTACATTTAATTGAATTGACTGAAATCGCGAAAATACTAACATAATTACACGTCGTGCACATGTCAGAAATGGTACTTTAGGACCTTGCTTTTATTTCAATCCGAAATATTTTGCTTTAGTTTATTTTAGATATTTTGTTTGTTTGTTTATTTGTTTGTTTGATTGGGATTTGTAGCGTAGCTTTAATAATTGTTCATTCATATTGATACGATGTCTGCAGTGAAGCAGTTTATAGTAATGTCTTGCATTGGGACATCATGCTGCCGGTATGTATCTTGATGTCTCGCCCAGTCACAGCTTACTGACACCAGGCCGATCAGTCATAGCACCATCTTAATAATGAGCGCAAAGCGAGGCAGCTGTTAATAGCAGTTGTGTACCGTAAGTCTTTGGTATGACTCGGCCGGATAAGAAATCACGACCTCCCACCCCCAAGCCGGTTGTTGTAAATACTAGGTCACCGGTGACGTGTCAGTAAATAGTAAGGAATGAACTAAGCAAATGCCGTGCATGTCATTGATGACCTATCAAATATACTCTTACGTATAGTGTATGCCATATATTGATTCATGTTAGCTTAACTATTTCAAACTTAAAGGATATCAGTTTGTCGTCATTGTTATGATGGTCAAGGGAATTACTATGAAAATGCATTATGGGAAGTGCTTCCACCCCCATCCCGGCCTTCACCTCTAAATTTGTACGGCCTACATCCGTAAAACATAATAGATAACAACCACAGGTTTGTATTTCCCCCTCCCCCGGCGAGAAAAGTATGTGGATACCATGGGTTAAAATTGGTTTTGCAATGAATTATGGGAATTAATGTTAAGGTCCATCATTTTTGTATTAGACTGCATTATGAAAATTGTTATATAATTTCAGCATCAAACATTATGTTGGGAATTATTTTAATGATCCAGGGAAGTGCTATTAGAATGAAATATGGTAAATGCATTATAATTTCTGGGATGTGATATTAGAATGCATTATTGGAATTACTGTAAAGGTCCATTATTGTACTTTATGAATCCATTATGGAATTCGTTATAACCGTCTATGGGAACATTGGCGCAGGCACATAGGAGGAAGAAAGGTATAACTTGGCTACTATCCCATTCTTGTTTTCACCTTTAAACTCTTTTGGCCCTCATCCATGAAAGATAATAGCTGACCACTACATACTTGCTCCCTCACCCATGACATAATAACTAGGTGGGAACACTGCCACGGAACTGTTATTATAATGCATTTGTGGAATTGTTATAAAGGCCAAAGTAAATGGTGTATTAATGCGGATTAAATAATTCACTGTTGTGCGGTCTTGCAGTGGCAGATAATGTCCGTAAGCTAATAACGTCTGCTTCGATTGTCACTTATAACTGCTCTCTCTCTCTCTCTCTCTCTCTCTCTCTCTCTCTCTCTCTCTCTCACACACACACACACACACACACACACACACACACGTTTACTGAAGGACACAAATGAGTTGACCACACCAAACCTTTATCACATCACACCTATCTTGACACGCGCTATTTACATTAGTGTTAATTTGCATTCTGAAAATAATGAAGTAAATAGGTTCAAGTTATGCAGTTAGAATTTGAAAAAAATATAGAAATATTTTTAGATCATGCTGATTAGAATTTTTATGTGACATAAATATGTCTGTCTCATGAGGATCATAATGTGTATACGATATAAACTTGTTTAGGTCATGACGATCATAATTTGTATCCGATATAAATATGTTTAGGTCATGACAATCATAATTTGCATCCGATATATATGTCTAGGTCATGACGATCATAATTTGTAATCGATATAAATATGTTTAGGTCATGACGATCATAATTTGTAATCGATATAAATATGTCTAGGTCATGAGGATAATAATTTGTATCCGATATAAATATGTTTAGGTCATGACGATCATAATTTGTATTCGATATAAATATGTTTAGGTCATGACGATCATAATTTGTATTCGATATAAATATGTTTAGGTCATGACGATCATAATTTGTATTCGATATAAATTTGTTTAGGTCATGACGATCATAATTTGTATCCGATATAAATATGTCTAGGTCATGACGATTATACTTCGTATACGATATAAATATATTTAGGTCATGACGAGCAGCAGAGGGGGTGAATCGGACAACATTTTTAACCAAGTTTTCACTGAAATCAGGCTTCTACGGCCAAGATGTGGTGAATCGGATACAAGTTTTCAATGAAATCAGGCAAATAAATAAAAAAAAAATCAATGAAATAATAATGAAAAATCAATGAAATCAAAAACTTTTCAAGAGATTACAACGTCGTTGTCACTCACCCTCTCAACCGAATATTTGATCCAGTCCGATACGATATCGTGTCCGAGGGTCATGTAAATTTATTGTTACAAATCCATGTGGGGCAGACTGAGCATGACTAAAGAAATTTCTAAATTGATTGAAGTCCATATCGGAGCACCATGTCTGCCAAATATTTCGTAGCGTATGTGTATCAACTCCATTAAACACACACAACACATTACAATTATCGCGAATCACTTTTGGTATTTGTGTGTAGCGTTGAGTGACATAGATCACATCCGTGTTTTTGTGCCTGCCTCTGGAAAAAATCCTTGCAGGTTTTTTTTGTTTATCTAACATTACATCGTCGTATACTACCATGTTGTTAATACTTCCATTAAGATCTTCTACTGATGGTGCCTCGTCAATATCGGTTATAAATTCAATAACATCCTCACCAGCAATCTCTGAAGCGTTTTCATTAAAATCTTTTAGCACTTCATAGCATCGCTGATCGTCTACGCTAGGGGCAATTAAATACAACTTATCCCACTTCATCCATCTCATTATTAAATTGAGCAACAATTGCGTCTTGCCTGATCCAGATGGCCCGATTATAATTGCGCGAATAGAGTTTTGGTAGCGCTGCATGATGCTTCACTGGTTCTCTTGTTTTAGTCGCTGAAAAATCAATTATATTCATATCTCTATACATAAATTATGGATCTATATTGTGTGAAGTGTAAAGCGCGTACTGGCACAGATGACTTGACGACGATTACAACTAAAAATAACCGATCAGCGCTTTCTGGTAAATGCGTACAATGTGGTACAAAGAAATTTAGATTTGTTTCTAAACCCAAGGAACCCAAGGAACCCAAGGAACCTTTAAAAAAAAAACGAGGAGGTGATATCGCTGCCAAGTTAGCAAAACTCCCTGGAACCCCATGGGCAAAATACCCCGGAGAAAAACACCTTCCAGGGTATAGTTACTGTGGACCGGGAACCAGACTTGATATCAGACTCAATGATCAAAATCAGCCCGACCCGGTGAGGAACCAATAAACTCTATTGATAAGGCCTGTCACCTTCATGATGTGGCTTATAAAAGCAGCAATTTGCAACACAGGCATCTAGCAGATGTGAAATTAATTCATGCGTTAAATGCTATTCCTGATAAATCCTTCAAAGAAAAATTGGCTTCATTTTTGATAAAATCGGCTATGAAAAGTAAATTGATGTTAGGTGCTGGTAATTAATAACAACATGGAATCTATTTATTATTCCCCAAGAGGATACTGGAAGGGTAACGCTGCAATCAGTAAACTCGCTAGCGCTGCAAAAGTGAAAAAAACCACTGCGGCTCATTGGTTATCCAAACAGGCACTATGGCAAATTTATCTACCACCGCCTAAACAAATTCAATTCTCGCATTTTGATGTGACTGTTCCTAATGAAGTTCATCAGGCTGATCTATTATTTTTGCCACATGACCACGGTTACAAATACGCATTAACCGTAGTTGATATTGCAAGTCGATACAAAGAAGCAGAGCCGTTGAAAACAAAATCGGCCACTGAAGTAGCTTCTGCATTTGAAAGGATTTATCGAAGGAGCCCTCTGCACTGGCCAAATCTATTACAAATTGATCCCGGCAAAGAATTTCAGGGTGCAGTGTTATCTACAATGAAATATCACAATGTCACTATCAGATGGGGGCATACTGCACTGCATCGTGATCAGGCAATTGTAGAACGATTTAATAGGACTCTTGCTGAACGGTTATTTGGAGATCAATACGCAAAAGAATTCATCCAAGAAAAAAGATCCCGTGAATGGGTTAAAAGGTTACCAGCTGTGATTACTGCACTGAATAACGAGATTACTAGAACCATCAACATGAAACCTATCAATGCGATTAAAAAGAAGTCAATACCTGAAAAACCACAAAAAGATTTTAGCGTTTCCGAACCAATTCTTTGTAGTAATGTCATTGTGAGGTATTTATATGAACCAGGAGAGCTTGAAGGGGGTAGAAAAAGGGCTACTATCCTATTTGGAGTGTTACTGCACATAAGATATCTAGTATAACACGATCTACGGGTAGACCTCCAATCTATAAACTGGATTCAACTGCCCCTCAACGGGGGTTTACTAGACAACAATTACAGGTAATTCCCGAGGATACTCAATTGCCACCGCATGGGCTTAACTAGCACCCTTGCGTCTATTGCACTCAAGACAAGTCAACATCACATTGTTTCTGACATGACCGAGACTATTATTTTTTCTGTCAACGGTAAATTGGCGAGGATCCTTATCCGAATACTGCCAACGCATTATACAATTGCAACTTGCGCAGTGATTATTCTGTTGTTTCTTCAAAGTGATTATTAATTCAGCATCAATGTCAAATTCTCGTTGTTTTTTTTTGTCCTGTTGTTTGTAACCGGAGAGTTTTTTATCAATCATTTTAATATCAATATCCTCTATTGTGGTGTCATTATCATCGCCTGACTCTGTCAGGACAATTCTTCGAAGTTGATTTATTTTTCGTACTCTGGATACTGAAAGATAGACTAAATTCGACCATTCTATGCGATTATCTACCATCCAAACAATTGTATCCGATATAGTCAATCCCTGTGAAGAGTGTATTGTTGCTGCGTATCCTAACGTCCATGGGGATTTATTAGCACGCAATGCATCTTCAACGACATTGATATCAACCAGCACAATATCATTTAATACGAGAATCTGCTTTTCACTCTGTCCTGGAATATCAACTTCAATGTTCTGTTTTCGTGTATCCGATGGCCTATAACAAAGAGGCACTGGAAGTGTTGCAAATTTTTGTTTATGCAATTCAAATAATTTCATCTGAAGTGTGTCCCTGACTATTTTTCTACTGGCAATGATCAAATCGTTTGGTCTCCACATTTCCCAGAAATCATTCATGGGAGTTTCCGAAATTATTTCACGGGCTATTTCACACTGGATTCTATCCGGTTGTAATCTAATTAATTTCTTAAACTCTTTTAATTCATTATCAAGTGATCTATGATCAGTATCAATTTCTTCATAGTAGTCTACAAAACCCTTTAGCCATTCATGTGGGGATGCACCGACAAATGGTGGTGGTTGGCCGTGATCACCGCACATGACGATTTTTGTATTCTTCAATAACAACCACTCAAGAAATATTTTTAAGACATCTTCGGATACTGTGTCTATTTCATCCCAAATCATGATTTCAGGGATAAATTTCTCTCCCATGCGCTCAGGAGTCCATTTATCTCCCTTCCATCGGAAAAAGCTGTGATAGGTACAGGCATTTACCCCTCTCTGTATCATTTCTCTTGCAACTCTGTGAGTCGGTGTTAGCACAATCATATTTGGATTGGAAACACGAAATAACTCAATTGCCCGGGTTGTTTTTCCTGACCCACCACAACCGTTTAAATAAACTGTTTTATATCTACAGATTGGATCAGAAATCGGTGGTGCACTAGAAAATTCTGAACACTGATTGCTTTCTAAGTAATTATTTTCAATGGTAACATCTGCTGATGGAATATAATCATGAATCATTTCTTTCTTAATTCTCCATGATCCCCAATTCTCATTGCCAGTAGCCTTAAAATCAGTCATTTTGCTATTTATGTAAAATGAATCAGTGGCAACTCTAACTGCGGTGGTAGGAAATTTATTAATCATTGAAAATAAATTAATAGAAGCATAACCGAGCATAGAAGCTCTCAAGTGTGTGTATTGCGGATTGTATCCATCATTGTAAGTAACAATTGTACCCAATTTGGTTCCATCGGACATAAATGCGTCCTTACGATTAACATATAGGCCCTTATTTGTTAAATCCGCGATTACAAAATCGTATTCAGCATTGTCTATAATCAATCGTGAAGAATATCTCGTATTATCATCTTTGCCACCCTGAGTGAATTTACCGATTATTCTTCGTCCAAGATCTTTTGCTTCATTGTTTCTGATTTCAAATAACTGTTTGGACCAATCCATGATTTGTTGTTCATTAAAATCAGGAAACAGTTTTCGCTCTTCGCTAATTATTTTTTCTAGATCAGGTTGTGGTAACCAGACTGATTTCTGTGCTCGATAGGATATAATTGCTTCACTGACAATTAATGATTTTAACATCTTACAATCAAGCATATACCGTAATAACACTATTGGCATCCAGTGTTTTTCAGACATGTGTTTACCAATCCAAAGATAACTACACGGATGAAGTCCTTCAGCCATTTCAAATGATACCACACAAGCGAATCCGGTTAAATCAAACTCAGGCAGTGGTCCATTAATAGCAACACGGGTCATTTCGTGTGTAGGGTGTCCAAATCGTTTGAAATATTTCTCGCACTCTCCATACCCAAGAAAACTTCCTGGATAACACGCAATCATATCAACTGAAATAACGGTATCAGCGGTGTATTTTGTATTCCATAATCCTCCATGGCTGTATTCAAGACAGGACAATTTGACATCTGATAAAAACTCACTTCGTGTTGGTTTCCACGCGTTTTTCTTTCTAGCAAAATGTGCTGCAATGGATGGTACTGTAAAACAGTTTGCTAATAATTGATCTTCGATTTCCTCCCCGTCCTCAGAAAACTCACTAGCTAGTTGTTTCATTTGATTATGCAGCTCTTCAGTACGATACAATTCTCCGTTGGGCCTTACAAACTGATCAAATCTACATTCTTCGTCTGAAGTACTATGAAATAGCCACATTGACACAGGATCGTTTTTACTCAAATGGTAAATAGCATCAAATAATTTCTGCTCTGAAAAAAACTCTTCGGTTTGGGATAGATATTTTACGGTTCTATCCCGTGGAAATATTGTTACTGCCGATGACCACGCGTGTGCGTTATGATCAATAATTTCAATTGGGGTTCCTTTTTTTGATTGATATTTCGGTTCTTTTAATACTTCACCGGTGATTGTTCTTACTGATATTGGAAATCTCAATGATGTTTCTAATTTGGTTATATCCTGAATTGTTGCCCCATGCTCTTTTACCGTGAACTCCCATTCGGTTATTTTTTTTCGTCTTAGATCAGTGAGTTTATTTCCCCGGGACGCATTTGTGAAGTGTTCTATTATTCGTTCTGCTACACAATTAAGCCCTGTCGAATATTTCATGGGTGCTAGTTTTGCAATATCAGGTTTTTCATTGAGCGGATAGATCCCGTAAACAACTGCTGTGACAGGATAAGATCTTTCGTAGTAGGGTTTATCAATTCCGGTCAAAATTCCCGGTTTGGAATCCTGATTCACAGTGATAGTTTTTTTGCCTTTCAAGATGGGTTCAAATTTATCCCTAATGATCCATTTTCCATCCTCACGGATAATGAATTTGATTCGGAAAAAATGACTTTTTTCCCCAAGACGTGAAATGATCACTGCTGCTTTTTCATCATTCATGGTAGCGTCAACAACACCATCAATTCGAAATGTTGACCAACAATAAGATGCTCCATCACGCTTGAATTCATTAAAACAGTCTCTGATGGCTTTATCAAGAATTTTATTCTTGGGTGTATTAGAAACTATATCAAGATTGAATTGAGCATCTTTCAAAGGGTCGTCTCTTGGACGTTTGTTACGTTGTTTGGGTCTATCGCGATTAAATTTAGGACTAATTTTTAATAATCTCTTAAACTCTTTCATGCTTCCGTCTCTTGGACGTTTGTTACGTTGTTTGGGTCTATCGCGATTAAATTTAGGATTAATTTTTAATAATCTCTTAAACTCTTTCATGTTTCCTTCTCTTGGACGTTTTTTTGGTCTATCGATATTAAATTTAGGATTGATTTTCAATAATCTCTTAAACTCTTTCATGTTTCCCTCTCTTGGACGTTTTGGACGTTGTTTCTGTTTACTACACGTTTTTTTAGGTCTATCGATATTAAATTTAGGACTAATTTTCAATAATCTCTTAAACTCTTTCATGTTACCGTCTACTACACGTTTTTTGGGTTTATCGATATTAAATTTAGGATTGATTTTCAATAATCTCTTAAACTCTCTATCAGCATTTTTCGAAGTCAATCTCTTGAACTCCTTCATGCTATACTAAAAACAAGTGTCTAAATGAAAGATTTATGTATAATGAATCCCTGCAAATGGATCAGTCATTGAATTAGACAAATAGTATAGTATACGAATGACCCAAGAATTCAGACAGCACCCTGTGAGTACAAATTATGAAGCATCCAGTGATGGTGTTGTAAGACATTGTAGACTGAAGAACCCAGTTGGGTGGGATAATGGTATGGGGTATTTCTTCTTTCCAACAGTAAAGAACAAATACCCCATACCATTATCCCACCCAACTGGGTTCTTCAGTCTACAATGTCTTACAACACCATCACTGGATGCTTCATAATTTGTACTCACAGGGTGCTGTCTGAATTCTTGGGTCATTCGTATACTATACTATTTGTCTAATTCAATGACTGATCCATTTGCAGGGATTCATTATACATAAATCTTTCATTTAGACACTTGTTTTTAGTATAGCATGAAGGAGTTCAAGAGATTGACTTCGAAAAATGCTGATAGAGAGTTTAAGAGATTATTGAAAATCAATCCTAAATTTAATATCGATAAACCCAAAAAACGTGTAGTAGACGGTAACATGAAAGAGTTTAAGAGATTATTGAAAATTAGTCCTAAATTTAATATCGATAGACTTAAAAAAACGTGTAGTAAACAGAAACAACGTCCAAAACGTCCAAGAGAGGGAAACATGAAAGAGTTTAAGAGATTATTGAAAATCAATCCTAAATTTAATATCGATAGACCAAAAAAACGTCCAAGAGAAGGAAACATGAAAGAGTTTAAGAGATTATTAAAAATTAATCCTAAATTTAATCGCGATAGACCCAAACAACGTAACAAACGTCCAAGAGACGGAAGCATGAAAGAGTTTAAGAGATTATTAAAAATTAGTCCTAAATTTAATCGCGATAGACCCAAACAACGTAACAAACGTCCAAGAGACGACCCTTTGAAAGATGCTCAATTCAATCTTGATATAGTTTCTAATACACCCAAGAATAAAATTCTTGATAAAGCCATCAGAGACTGTTTTAATGAATTCAAGCGTGATGGAGCATCTTATTGTTGGTCAACATTTCGAATTGATGGTGTTGTTGACGCTACCATGAATGATGAAAAAGCAGCAGTGATCATTTCACGTCTTGGGGAAAAAAGTCATTTTTTCCGAATCAAATTCATTATCCGTGAGGATGGAAAATGGATCATTAGGGATAAATTTGAACCCATCTTGAAAGGCAAAAAAACTATCACTGTGAATCAGGATTCCAAACCGGGAATTTTGACCGGAATTGATAAACCCTACTACGAAAGATCTTATCCTGTCACAGCAGTTGTTTACGGGATCTATCCGCTCAATGAAAAACCTGATATTGCAAAACTAGCACCCATGAAATATTCGACAGGGCTTAATTGTGTAGCAGAACGAATAATAGAACACTTCACAAATGCGTCCCGGGGAAATAAACTCACTGATCTAAGACGAAAAAAAATAACCGAATGGGAGTTCACGGTAAAAGAGCATGGGGCAACAATTCAGGATATAACCAAATTAGAAACATCATTGAGATTTCCAATATCAGTAAGAACAATCACCGGTGAAGTATTAAAAGAACCGAAATATCAATCAAAAAAAGGAACCCCAATTGAAATTATTGATCATAACGCACACGCGTGGTCATCGGCAGTAACAATATTTCCACGGGATAGAACCGTAAAATATCTATCCCAAACCGAAGAGTTTTTTTCAGAGCAGAAATTATTTGATGCTATTTACCATTTGAGTAAAAACGATCCTGTGTCAATGTGGCTATTTCATAGTACTTCAGACGAAGAATGTAGATTTGATCAGTTTGTAAGGCCCAACGGAGAATTGTATCGTACTGAAGAGCTGCATAATCAAATGAAACAACTAGCTAGTGAGTTTTCTGAGGACGGGGAGGAAATCGAAGATCAATTATTAGCAAACTGTTTTACAGTACCATCCATTGCAGCACATTTGCTAGAAAGAAAAACGCGTGGAAACCAACACGAAGTGAGTTTTTATCAGATGTCAAATTGTCCTGTCTTGAATACAGCCATGGAGGATTATGGAATACAAAATACACCGCTGATACCGTTATTTCAGTTGATATGATTACGTGTTATCCAGGAAGTTTTCTTGGGTATGGAGAGTGCGAGAAATATTTCAAACGATTTGGACACCCTACACACGAAATGACCCGTGTTGCTATTAATGGACCACTGCCTGAGTTTGATTTAACCGGATTCGCTTGTGTGGTATCATTTGAAATGGCTGAAGGACTTCATCCGTGTAGTTATCTTTGGATTGGTAAACACATGTCTGAAAAACACTGGATGCCAATAGTGTTATTACGGTATATGCTTGATTGTAAGATGTTAAAATCATTAATTGTCAGTGAAGCAATTATATCCTATCGAGCACAGAAATCAGTCTGGTTACCACAACCTGATCTAGAAAAAATAATTAGCGAAGAGCGAAAACTGTTTCCTGATTTTAATGAACAACAAATCATGGATTGGTCCAAACAGTTATTTGAAATCAGAAACAATGAAGCAAAAGATCTTGGACGAAGAATAATCGGTAAATTCACTCAGGGTGGCAAAGATGATAATACGAGATATTCTTCACGATTGATTATAGACAATGCTGAATACGATTTTGTAATCGCGGATTTAACAAATAAGGGCCTATATGTTAATCGTAAGGACGCATTTATGTCCGATGGAACCAAATTGGGTACAATTGTTACTTACAATGATGGATACAATCCACAATACACACACTTGAGAGCTTCTATGCTCGGTTATGCTTCTATTAATTTATTTTCAATGATTAATAAATTTCCTACCACCGCAGTTAGAGTTGCCACTGATTCATTTTACATAAATAGCAAAATGACTGATTTTAAGGCTACTGGCAATGAGAATTGGGGATCATGGAGAATTAAGAAAGAAATGATTCATGATTATATTCCATCAGCAGATGTTACCATTGAAAATAATTACTTAGAAAGCAATCAGTGTTCAGAATTTTCTAGTGCACCACCGATTTCTGATCCAATCTGTAGATATAAAACAGTTTATTTAAACGGTTGTGGTGGGTCAGGAAAAACAACCCGGGCAATTGAGTTATTTCGTGTTTCCAATCCAAATATGATTGTGCTAACACCGACTCACAGAGTTGCAAGAGAAATGATACAGAGAGGGGTAAATGCCTGTACCTATCACAGCTTTTTCCGATGGAAGGGAGATAAATGGACTCCTGAGCGCATGGGAGAGAAATTTATCCCTGAAATCATGATTTGGGATGAAATAGACACAGTATCCGAAGATGTCTTAAAAATATTTCTTGAGTGGTTGTTATTGAAGAATACAAAAATCGTCATGTGCGGTGATCACGGCCAACCACCACCATTTGTCGGTGCATCCCCACATGAATGGCTAAAGGGTTTTGTAGACTACTATGAAGAAATTGATACTGATCATAGATCACTTGATAATGAATTAAAAGAGTTTAAGAAATTAATTAGATTACAACCGGATAGAATCCAGTGTGAAATAGCCCGTGAAATAATTTCGGAAACTCCCATGAATGATTTCTGGGAAATGTGGAGACCAAACGATTTGATCATTGCCAGTAGAAAAATAGTCAGGGACACACTTCAGATGAAATTATTTGAATTGCATAAACAAAAATTTGCAACACTTCCAGTGCCTCTTTGTTATAGGCCATCGGATACACGAAAACAGAACATTGAAGTTGATATTCCAGGACAGAGTGAAAAGCAGATTCTCGTATTAAATGATATTGTGCTGGTTGATATCAATGTCGTTGAAGATGCATTGCGTGCTAATAAATCTCATGGACGTTAGGATACGCAGCAACAATACACTCTTCACAGGGATTGACTATATCGGATACAATTGTTTGGATGGTAGATAATCGCATAGAATGGTCGAATTTAGTCTATCTTTCAGTATCCAGAGTACGAAAAATAAATCAACTTCGAAGAATTGTCCTGACAGAGTCAGGCGATGATAATGACACCACAATAGAGGATATTGATATTAAAATGATTGATAAAAAACTCTCCGGTTACAAACAACAGGACAAAAAAAAAACAACGAGAATTTGACATTGATGCTGAATTAATAATCACTTTGAAGAAACAACAGAATAATCACTGCGCAAGTTGCAATTGTATAATGCGTTGGCAGTATTCGGATAAGCATCCTCGCCAATTTACCGTTGACAGAAAAAATAATAGTCTCGGTCATGTCAGAAACAATGTGATGTTGACTTGTCTTGAGTGCAATAGACGCAAGGGTGCTAGTTAAGCCCATGCGGTGGCAATTGAGTATCCTCGGGAATTACCTGTAATTGTTGTCTAGTAAACCCCCGTTGAGGGGCAGTTGAATCCAGTTTATAGATTGGAGGTCTACCCGTAGATCGTGTTATACTAGATATCTTATGTGCAGTAACACTCCAAATAGGATCAGTATCCCTTTTTCTACCCCCTTCAAGCTCTCCTGGTTCATATAAATACCTCACAATGACATTACTACAAAGAATTGGTTCGGAAACGCTAAAATCTTTTTGTGGTTTTTCAGGTATTGACTTCTTTTTAATCGCATTGATAGGTTTCATGTTGATGGTTCTAGTAATCTCGTTATTCAGTGCAGTAATCACAGCTGGTAACCTTTTAACCCATTCACGGGATCTTTTTTCTTGGATGAATTCTTTTGCGTATTGGTATCCAAATAACCGTTCAGCAAGAGTCCTATTAAATCGTTCTACAATTGCCTGATCACGATGCAGTGCAGTATGCCCCCGTCTGATAGTGACATTGTGATATTTCATTGTAGATAACACTGCACCCTGAAATTCTTTGCCGGGATCAATTTGTAATAGATTTGGCCAGTGCAGAGGGCTCCTTCGATAAATCCTTTCAAATGCAGAAGCTACTTCAGTGGCCGATTTTGTTTTTAACGGCTCTGCTTCTTTGTATCGACTTGCAATATCAACTACGGTTAATGCGTATTTGTAACCGTGGTCATGTGGCAAAAATAATAGATCAGCCTGATGAACTTCATTGGGTCCGGTTACATCAAAATGCGAGACATTAATTTGTTTAGGCGGTGGTAGATAAATTTGCCATAGTGCCTGTTTGGATAACCAATGAGCCGCAGTGGTTTTTTCCACTTTTGCGGCGCTAGCGAGTTTACTGATTGCAGCGTTACCCTTCCAGTATCCTTTTGGGGAATAATAAATAGATTCCATGTTGTTATTAATTACCAGCACCTAACATCAATTTACTTTTCATAGCCGATTTTATCAAAAATGAAGCCAATTTTTCTTTGAAGGATTTATCAGGAATAGCATTTAACGCATGAATTAATTTCACATCTGCTAGATGCCTGTGTTGCAAATTGCTGCTTTTATAAGCGACATCATGAAGGTGACACGCCTTATCAATGGCGTTTATTGGTTCTTCACCGGGGTTGGGTTGATTTTGATTATTGAGTCTGATATCAAGTCTTGTTCCCGGTCCACAGTAACTATACCCTGGAAGGTGTTTTTCTACGGGGTATTTTGCCCATGGAGTTCCAGGGAGTTTTGCTAACTTGGCAGCGATATCACCTCCTCGTTTTTTTTTTAAAGGTTCCTTGGGTTTAGAAACAAATCTAAATTTCTTTGTACCACATTGTACGCATTTACCAGAAAGCGCTGATCGGTTATTTTTAGTTGTAATCGTCGTCAAGTCATCTGTGCCAGTACGCGCCTTACACTTCACACAATATAGATCCATAATTTATGTATAGAGATATGAATATAATTGATTTTTCAGCGACTAAAACAAGAGAACCAGTGAAGCATCATGCAGCGCTACCAAACTCTATCCGCGCAATTATAATCGGGCCATCTGGATCCGGTAAAACGCAATTGTTGCTCAATTTAATAATGAGATGGATGAAGTGGGATAAGTTGTATTTAATTGCCCCTAGCGTAGACGACCAAAAATGCTATGAAGTGCTAAAAGATTTTAATGAGATTGCTGGTGAGGATGTTATTGAATTTATAACCGATATTGACGAGGCACCATCAGTAGAAGATCTTGATGGAAGTATTAACAACATGGTAGTATACGACGATGTAATGTTAGATAAACAAAAAAAACCTGCAAGGATTTTTTCCAGAGGCAGGCACAAAAACACGGATGTGATCTATGTCACTCAACGCTACACACAAATACCAAAAGTGATTCGCGATAATTGTAATGTGTTGTGTGTGTTTAATGGAGTTGATACACATACGCTACGAAATATTTGGCAGACATGGTGCTCCGATATGGACTTCAATCAATTTAGAAATTTCTTTAGTCATGCTCAGTCTGCCCCACATGGATTTGTAACAATAAATTTACATGACCCTCGGACACGATATCGTATCGGACTGGATCAAATATTCGGTTGAAACTAGCAGCAGAGAGGGTGAGTGACAACGACGTTGTAATCTCTTGAAAAGGTTTTGATTTCATTGATTTTTCATTATTATTTTTTGCCTGATTTCATTGATTTTTTTTTGCCTAATCAATGATTTATTTGCCTGATTTCATTGAAAACTTGTATCCGATTCACCACATCTTGGCCGTAGAAGCCTGATTTCAGTGAAAACTTGGTTAAAAATGTTGTCCGATTCACCCCCTCTGCTGCTTGACGATTATACTTTGTATACGATATAAATATATTTGTGTTAACACGATTACAGTTTGTATACGATATAAATATATTGTGTTAACACGATTAAATTTTGTATGCGATATAAATATGTTTATGTTATGACGATTACAATTTGTATGCGAAATAAATATTTTTATTGTTTACACGATTACAATTTGTATACGATATGTTACACGATTACAATTTGTATACGATATAAATATATTTATGTTAACACCATTACAATTTTTATGCGATATATAATGATGGTTAGATAGGCCTCTATGTCCGGAAAGGTTTTAGTGTCTCTCTTAATTACGCTGATTGTCCATATGTATCGGCACATGTTAGGGTTTAAGTGATGTACTTCAATAGGGTGCTATAAAATGGTATTGTTTGCATATTAATTATGAAAAGAAAGTTGGAAGAAAGTGGATCATATGGACAATTAGATTTTGATTAGATTTGTTTCATAATGCAAAACCTATTTTAGCAAGTAAGATAAGATCGGAATCGGTGTTGTATTTCCACTTAGTAACACCTCATGCAAATGAAAATGTACAATTTCTGCGTTAATTTTCGGAATATTTTACAAATCGCTCATCATAAGTACAGTTGATTTCGTTATTAAAACATTTCTTCCTGAATAGGCGTCGAGTTAGTTCCCTCCTCAAAACTGCCCCTGATGTACACAGCTTTCTTCAACCACCAGAAACAAGGAAACGACTTTAATAGTTTCTATGTTAAATAAGAAAATATTCCCGACATAAGGTTGAAAAAGATTTTGGTGGAAGCAATGTTGATCTGGAGAAAATTTTAATGAAGCATGCAAACTAATACACGAGTTCTTTACAAAAACATGCAAACTAATACACGAGTTCTTTACAAAAACATGCAAACTAATACACGAGTTCTTTACAAAAACATGCAAACTAATACACGAGTCCTTTACAAAAACATGCAATCTAATACGAGTCCTTTACAAAAACATGCAAACTAATACACGAGTTTTTTACAAAAACATGCAAACTAATACGCGAGTTCTTTACAAGACATGCAAACTTATACGCGAGTCCATCTCAAAACGATTTTAGCATTTACGTTTAATCATAATCACGTGAACCGGATGGTTTTACCAGGTGATGACGTTATTTCAATTGATATTTACTGTTGTGTACAAAATAATAATGTACATTCTCCTGGCTGGCAGTAAAGTGAAATCGAGATAAGATTATGAATTATTTTTATATCTGTTTCTATACACGAAAATGTGAGGGCAACAGTAATAAAGTTTATCTCTATATATTCATTCAATACACATTTGTATTTTACCCTTTCTGTAATACCTACAATTAATCTCCAATACCACTACGGTGGCCTAGTGGTTAGCGCGTCTGCAGCGGAAGAGGGAAGTCGTGAGTTCGATCCCCTATCGAGTCATACCAAAGACTTACCAAAATGGTACTAACAGCTACCTAGCTTAACGCTCAGCATTAAGAAGTTAGTGTTAGGACTGGTCGGCCTGGTGTCAATATAATGTGACTGGGTGGGACATCATGCTACATGTCTGTGGCATGATGCCCCAGTGCTAGACATCACTATCAACTGCCTCGCAGCAGACATCGTAGCGATATGACTGAATTTTCGTAAAAGCTGCTTTAAAAATCCTAAACAAACAACAAACTAATCTCCAGATGGCGCTAATTAACAACGATCTACAACGTTAATTTAATTAGAAATCTATTTTTGTGTCAACTTTGCGTTTGGCGTGGTAAGGCTGAATTTGTTTCAGTATTTTTAAGAAGAATAATTATTTTGTCTGGATGATAAGGTAATGTTTGTTACATTCCTACAAAATTATGAGATAGTGTTTAGACTCTGTCCTTTTTCTTATGGCAGCCAGGGATCGATCCTATCTGGTGCCTTGGAAAAGATAAGTCATCCGACCCACTTCTATTTTCCTATGTTAATCAGGTACAGATATAATCTTGTGTGTTATTTTTCGAAAGAGGATGATATCTTGCTGAAGAATATTCCTTCGTAGTTGTAAACGGTTATATTACTCGCCCTAATCACCATATTCTTTTTGAGTGATGGGCAGCACATTTAAGAGAGAGGAGTCATCATAAAAGACTCAAGGATAGGCAAACTAAAGAATGTTGCATCTATACCAAGTGTCTTATCTTATACAACCACCACTGTTTTTGCAAATTCAAAATTTTGCTATTTTGTTTATGGAGGATTTTAAATTGTTTTCTCTAATGTCACGTCTTCATAGTATATATATATATATATATATATATATATATATATATATATATATATATATATATATATATATATATATATATATATATATATCTTGGGTAGCAATTGCCTTGTTCGTCAGTTAGATATGCCAGACTCCTTTTACAATGTCAAGTCTGCTGACATATTTTGAAGTTTCAATTAATACATGCAGTTAACTATTTTTGGAATTGGAAAGTAACACGTTATGGTGAATGGTTGACTTTTATATATTCAGGAAAATACGGAAAATATTATCTAGCTCACACAGAATAATGCATCAAGAACTGGGTAATTGAAAAGGGAATGATAAACACACATTAAAGATGAAATAATGCTATTATGTTTTGTACTTTTAAACAGTCATGAATTTAAGTATGTCTTTGAGTCAATGGAAGGGTTTACGTTTCCGACGGCTGCTATTTAAGGGTAAAACATATAATGCATTGCCGCCTAACATTAATCATTCCACATTAACTGGTATTGCATAAGCATACTCGCGCGAAAGCATAAATGTGATAACCAAAATTTGAATGACGGAGAACAAATCATCATCAATCTAAAATAGGAGGTAAACTAAAGTCAAAACTATAACAGTTTGAATCTATTTTGATAGCTTAGAACTCTTTGAATGTTCTATTATCACTGTTGTTTTACGTCAAGTAAGATATAATTTGTAATATCAATGCTTTCAACATATGTAATATACATAATCTATATCCTCGATATAAACAGCCCATAAGTGGGATATATTTTGTAATTATATTTGACCGAACATACATTAGGTAATTACTTGCATAAACGTAGTTACTTATTTCTTGTTAATCAGTGTTAATGTAAGAATCTTGCTATGAGGTGTTCTGATTATTATCTCAGTGTTATTATTATTGAATATATATCATGTAAAGTTTCACTTTCATCTTGTGGGACATTTTTATAAAAATATATACATAAACAATATTTTTATTCGTTATTACTCTAGCTTTTAAACTGTGTCTCAAAAGGGAGTCAAAGAAACAATTATCTCAACGTATTTTCTTCAGCACCTCCATCCCAATCTCAACCGGGAAATAATTTCTTAAATAAATCCTGTAAATGACGTTGTGTTTCATTCCTTTGTTTCACAACTTTGAATTAGGTCAGAAAATACTGGTTCGCTTTGTGATAGACACAATAACATACTCGTCTGTTATTTTCGAGCAACTCTGTATTTTATCTTTTGTTGCCCCTGAGGATTCTAACATGTGGGAACCTAGAAGTGTTCATAGATTTCATGTTAAGTCCTTGTTTTATATAGCTTGTTCAGCCTGAAACATGGTGAAACCGTTTGAAATTTGCGTTCTTATAACTAATAAACAACCATAGAGTTTCCAAATAATTATTAAAGTTTTACCCATTTCTATATGTAGTAGTAAATGGGTATATCAGCTAAGTCTCTGGTTAACCTGTATAATCAGCTATAAAGGACCTTGGACTGCTGACATGAAGCACTGCAGCCATCCTGTAGCGCACGGAAGAAGCAAAGGTTATTAGGTTCAACGAACAACTCTGATAATCGGCATATATGATAATCGGCATATATGATAATCGGCATATATGATAATCGGCATATATGAGGCATATTTGAGGCATATATGAGGCATATTTGAGGCATATATGAGGCATATATGAGCGCCAGAAGAGACATTGTTATGCCCATGGGTCGGGAATTATTCAGTCTCGCACTAGAGGCAGAAAATAGTTCAAGTACGCATTGACTTTCTGCAATAAATGTGTCGCACTTTATAACTCATTGTTAGAGAAATCAAGTGCTATGACCAACCCACCATATGTATGGAACCACTCCAGTGGCCTTGTGGTTAGAGCGTCCGCCGCGGAAGCGGGAGGTCGTGGGTTCGATCCCCGGCCGAGTCATACCAACGACTTACAAAAATGGTACAAACAGCTACCTCGCTTGGCGCTCAGCATTAAGAAGTTAGTGTTAGGACTGGTCGGCCTAGTGTAAGGATAATGTGACTGGGTGGGACATCACGCTACGTGTCTGCAGAATGATGCCCCAGTGATAGACATCACTATAAACTGTCTCACTGCAGTCATCGTAGCGATATGACTGAACACTTGTTGAAAGCTACCTTTAAAGTCCTAATCAATCAAACAAACATTCCATATATATGGATAACAAGGAATTAAAAGAGATCGCTGACCTGGCCGGACGAGACCCTCTTAACCAGAATTCTCATGACGATTCTATAATTGTTCTCATTCCCGCACAATGTCAACGGCAACTGCGGTACGAGATGCGCATTGCCGAGGTTCTCGTCGCAACACAAGTCCAGTTTGAGAACCCCTCAAAGCGAGGAGTTGAGATGAAACTCATGGGCTGGATCTGCTTAATGCACGTTATGAAAACCAACGAATACGTATTTATGCTTCTTGCTGAGGTCCGGCTTGAGAGCAAACATTGGTACGTGCTTAGGCTCGAATAAGCAGCAACACAGAAAGAGTGAAAACTAACAAGCTTGTAAAACTTTAACAATGATTTTTATTAAGCACAATTATTTTCATAAAATAAATAAACTTACGGTTTTAGAGAATCAAATTCAACAAAAATAGAATTCACAAAATAATCCACTAATGGAATTGCAAGTCCTGATAAATAAATGTTCTAATAGTTCCAGGTTCGAATCTTGACGATGTAATCAAAAATGGCTGACAATGTCACGTGATGCAGTTCTTGTTTTAATATCATCCAGATGAAATTATGAAACACATGTCCTTTTTCCAAATAAATAGAATAATTCTTCTTTTCCAACGAATTGACACAAAGTCCAGAACAAGATAATTAACACACAAACAGAAAACACAAGTTAATAATAATAAAGCCCAACATCTACTAAACTGTTCTATCCAAAACAACAGTCTATATAACTGTTTTTCTTAAGTAAACAAGTGATCACGTGATTTTCTAGAAATTGATAGAAAGTCAGAGGAAGAGTCTACCTTCACCTAGTCACATAATAATAAAATGATCCAGAAGAAAATAAGCCACGAATTACTAAAAATAAAAAGTTGTCCTTGAAATTAACCAAGAGTTTTAGAAGCTTGTTGACAATGTCTAAAGCAAGGTCAGGAATTAGATCAACAAGCCTAGGTCAAAACTTGTTTACAGTTAGAGTGTAGGTCAGCCTGAATTTACCAGAAAAATCTCCCAATTAATGAATATTAAACCCTAAATGACAAATTTGGATTTAACAATTAAAAAATAAATAATTTAAATCCAATAGCCGTAACACCTTCCCCCATAAAATAAAAAGAAAGGTTTATATGATAAAACTTTCTTTTTATCACCAACCAATTTACATCTGAGGTTAAAAGAACCATTATAAATTACACAGTATAATAAATTCTTATACACGGGAAAGAGTGTCTGCAATTATATTATCAAGAAATAGCCTCCACCTTTTAACTTGTCCATGTCCCACTAAATATCCTAAGAAAGCCACTCTAGCAGGGCAGAACTCACTTTTAAATAAAATAACAGTCAGACACGCATTATTGAGTCTGTCAAAGAATTTTCTAATTGTTGCTAGATGTTCTCTCCAGGTGTCGTTGTAGATGATGACGTCACAAATCTCTAGACCAGAGATGAACATTTTTATGAGACATTGAAATGGACTTTCTTTATATTGGTAGAGTCCTTTTGGAGTCGTAATGTTGAGTTTTCCTTTGCTCTTTCCGTAGTGGAATCTGCCAAAATCCTTTCAGAAGGTCAAAATTTGGTGACGTACTTGGCATTCCCAATTTTATCAATAGAATCGTCAATTCTTGGTAATGGGAATGAATCTGTTTTTGTCGCACTGTTCACCTTCCTATAATCAGTGCACATACGGAAAGTTTTATCTGGTTTTGGAACAAGTATGCATGGTGAACTCCAATCACTTTTACTGGGCTTGATAAAATCATTCTCCAGCAAATATTGAATTTCCTTTTTCAAATATTCCTGTTTGAGTGGACTCATCCTGCATGGATGCTGTTTGGAATTTTCAATTTCAACGTCATGAAACTTTTGTTTGTTCTTGTAAGAATATCTGGACATAAGTGCTCATATAATAATAACTTTCAGTTCATTTCTTTCTTGCACTTGCAAATGTGAAAGTTTCTGGTCTAGATTTTTTATAATTTCTGAATTCCAACAATTCGTCGCTCCAATGTCAGTAGAATCCGATGATATTTCTTCACCGAGTAGGACAGGTACAACTAAATTAATTACATATTTAACATGGCTATCTCTTTCAATATACTGGTACTCCCATAATTTATTTAGATCCCAGGAGCACTAATACTATAATTTAACTAATTAATTTTCTTCTTAACTTTGTTAGAGCCGTAATATCTAATCTGAAGAAAAGCAAGAAGAATGAACAATAGTAACACACCTCCATTATCAGACTCAAAAGTTCTCTCCCTTTCAGTTCTTTCAAGCCATAGTTTTATTTTTAACTTTAATTGATTACTTGACTTGGTCTTGGGTAAGGAATCCACACAATCTACCATAATTCTACTAAATGTTTCATCAAACGCAGGAATAGGTTGCAGATGAGCCTTAAGTATCTTCTGATTGGGTTTTCCTACCATTTGACAAGTATGACAAGATCTACAGTATTTGACAACATCACTTTTGATTTTTGGACAAGATCTTGTGATACGTTTTATTAATCCCTAAATGACCAGCCAAAGGAGTTTCATGGGCCAGATTAAGTATTTCCTGTCTGTAAGGTTTTGGAACTACTATTTGATAGTTCACTGACCATGCATCACCAGCAGTTACCTCGGAAGGTCTCCATTTTGTCATAAGAATTCCATTTTTAATGAAATAACAGACAGGAACTTCAGTGACTTCAGTCTCATTTATGACCCTTTGAAACAAACAGGAGATCTCAGGATCTTTTTCTTGTTCAACGTCAAGTGACTGTCGTTTATCACCCTGATTAAGAGAATGAGTTATTAAAAGCGGATCACTATGATCAGTACCTTCTAATTGATCTAAACCAAGAGTAAAAGTGATCTCATCAAAAACCTGACCTATACAAGCGTCAGTTGAAGGAATGCTGCCTGCTGTAACATCACTCTCAAAATCATCACCCTGATTAGAATAAAGAGAATGAGTTGTCAAAAGAGGATCACTATGATCAATACCTTCTGATTGATCTAAACCAAGAGTAAAAGTGACCTCATCAAAAACCTGACCTATACATATGTCAACGAAGGGAATACTGCCCTTTTCAACTTCATTCTCAAGAGCTTTCTTTGCTATAGCTCTGGTAACTGTACAAGCTTGAAATATATCAGGGATTTCCTTTTCAATTGGATCAACTTTCTGATCCAAATTAGGCTTGTCAGTTAAAAATGGATTAACCACAACCTTGTCCCCAGCTAAGTCGTTGCCTAGCAATAAATCTAAACCTTCAACTGGTAAAACCGAGACTATTCCATTTGTCACCGGTCCTGACACTAAGTCTGATGACAAATTTACACAATGGAGAGGAACATTAACAAAGCCGCACTCTACTCCCTGAATAAGAACACTTTCATTAGAAGAAAACTTCTCAGAAAAAGGCAAAGTACCTGATAATAAAAGACTCTGAGAGGCTCCTGTGTCCCTTAAAATTTTAATAGGGGTGGGATTGGCTGAATCACTCAAGAGTGATATAGAACCTTTCGATATGAATGGTTCATAATTATCCATATCAAAATCAGACTGGGATTTATTAGACCCAACAAATGTATTGCTTTCAATACATGACTGTGACCTTGACCTGTTGTAATTAAGAGCATTTGGAACAGGTCTGTCTTGATTCTGATGCCTATTTTTCAATTTATAACAATCAGAAATAACGTGTCCTTTTTTCTTGCAAAAGTTACACGTCGGAAGAGACAAGGATCTAGAATCAAACTTCTCTGAAGTCTGATTTTTGAAAGTTGTGTTAGTTTGAGTTTTAGAAGGGCTTGAATTAGGCGGAAATTCTTTTCTGCCAGAAATTTGTTGAGTGGAAGTCTTGTTAACAAAAGGAACTTTATGTGTCAAAGAATATTCGTCAGCAGCTCGAGCAGCATTTTCCAAGGTTTCAATCTGATGCTCATCAAGATAAGTTTTAACATCATTATGGACACAGTTTTTGAACTCTTCAATTAATATAATTTGCTTGAGATTTTGATAATCTTGCTCGACTTTCTTGGCTAAACACCATCTATCAAACAACTGCTCTTTTTGTCTAGCAAATTCGACATGAGTTTGTCCAGCTTCTTTTGTGTAATTTCTAAATTTTTGTCTATAAGTTTCAGGAACTAACTCATAACCTCTTAAAATGCATTCTTTAACTACATCATACTCACTACTATGATGAACAGACAGTGAAGTGTAAATCTCACTAGCCTTACCAGTAATTACACATTGTAGTAACTGAGTCCAATTCTCTCTTGGCCACTTTAAATTTTCTGCAACTTGTTCAAAAAAAAAAAAATATTTGTCTACTTCTTTTTCTTTGAAAGGGGGCACTAATCTAATATTCCTTGCTAAATCAAAATTTTGATTTGAAGTATGATGGTGATTCTCAATTGCCAGCTCTAATTCTTTCATTTTACACTGATATTCCCTTTCTTCCTTCTCTCTCTCTTGTTCAATTTGTTTTTCTTGTAACCTTTCCTGTCTCTCTCTCCTCTTTTTCAAATTGTAATTGTCTTTCTTTCTCCTCTTTTTCAAATTGCAATTGTCTTTCTTTCTCCTCTTTTTCAAATTGCAATTGTCTTTCTTTCTCCTCTTTTTCAAATTGTAATTGTCTTTCTTTCTCCCTTTCCTGAAATTCCAGTTTCTTAAACTCTAATTCAGATTGTAATTGTCTTTCTTTCTCCCTTTATTGTCTCTCTCTCCTCTTTTTCAAATTGTAATTGTCTTTCTTTCTCCCTTTCTTGTCTCTCTTTCCTCTCTCTCTTTATCAATCCGCATTTGCTCTTTTTGTAATTCAATTTGTTTCTCTTTCTCCCTTTCCTGAAACTCCAGCTTCTTTAACTCTAATTCCATCTGGAATTTTAATTCTAATTCCTTTAGTTTAATGTCAGAGTCTGATGCAGACATACTGACTGGAATCAAAGCACTTTGTTCCAAAAGATCCTGTTCTACCAAATACGGGACCAAAATCTTTTTGATATCTTGTTTCGTTAAAGAAGCCTTCACTTCAGAAAGATCGTATTTTTTGCAAGTTGAACCAACTCATTTTTTTTTAAAAGATCTAATTGCTTCTGGGTAGGATTAGAAAGAAATATTTCTACCTTAGATGTCATTTTGATACAAGCGTGTCAGTCAAACTAATGATTTAAAATTTTCAAAAACTAGGGGAAATTCAAATTTAAATTCAAATTTATTTAAATCCCAAGATGAGATCCCAATTCTATGTTACGTGCTTAGGCTCGAATAAGCAGCAACACAGAAAGAGTGAAAACTAACAAGCTTGCAAAACTTTAACAATGATTTTTATTAAGTACAATTATTTTCATAAAATAAATAAACTTACGGTTTTAGAGAATCAAATCCAACAAAAATAGAATTCACAAAATAATCCACTAATGGAATTGCAAGTCCTGATAAATAAATGTTCTAATAGTTCCAGGTTCGAATCTTGATGATGTAATCCAAAATGGCTGAGAATGTCACGTCATGCAGTTCTTGTTTTAATATCATCCAGATGAAATTATGAAACACATGTACTTTTTCCAAATAAATAGAATAATTCTTCTTTTCCAACGAATTGACACAAAGTCCAGAACAAGATAATTAACACTCAATCAGAAAACACAAGTTAATAATAATAAAGCCCAACATCTACTGAACTCTTCTATCCAAAAACAACAGTCTATATAACTGTTTTTCTTAAGTAAACAAGTGATCACGTGATTTTCTAAAAATTGATAGAAAGTCAGAGGAAGAGTCTACCTTCACCTAGTCACGTAATAATAAAATGATCCAGAAGAAAATAAGCCACGAATTACTAAAAATAAAAAGTTGTCCTTGAAATTAACCAATAGTTTTAGAAGCTTGTTGACAATGTCTAAAGCAAGGTCAGGAATTAGATCAACAAGCCAAGGTCAAAACTTGTTTACAGTTAGAGTGTAGGTCAGCCTGAATTTACCAGAAAAATCTCCCAATTAATGAATATTAAACCCTAAATGACAAATTTGGATTTAACAATTAAAAAATAAATAATTTAAATCCAATAGCCGTAACAACATAAATAATGAATGGACAGCCTTTGGGTCAAGGTTGGTTGGTTTATTGTTTGTGAATTGTACGGAACACCAGCACTGTAAGCATATGTAGTAGAGTAGAAATGTTACCTGATAAACATTGAGTATCTTTCTAAATGTTGCATTACCGACAAGCGATACAGTTACAAAATCACAGCGAGGTGCTGATGAGGATAAAATATGACGGTTCCCGATCAGCGGGCATAAAGGTTACTTAGATAATACAAGCTATGTTTGGGTGTATACATGTTAGCTCAAATACTCTAAGGAAATAGTGTTGCACAGACTATTAGCTAGCTAGGTTGCCCGTTATTTAATACAACAAAATATTGTTGTATAATGGTCTTCCCGGGATACAGAGTAATTTCTATTTTCTGTGGTAGAAAGACTGAGGTTTGCATTCATTACAAAAGTGATCTACAGTCAAGTGGATTCTGTGCAGCGAACCTCACAATGCCTTTTAAATAATCAACACTCTAAGAGAATATCCTACTCCAATGGATCGGAGTGGCCGTCCAGTAAGTATGTTTATTGGGAAACAAAATATGCATATATTGTTTTATTTTAATATTCATCATCATCTGAAAGTAATTAAGTAGTTTAGCAGATTTGGTGATTATGATAAAGTTGTAGTTTAATTTTATGTCACTGTAAACTACGTTTTAAATTTACAGGATTAGATTAAGCTTTTGCCTTTAGTTCAACACCAATGATTGTTTAGCATAATGTATATATACCTCAAATTATACCACGATTAATGACATTTGTTGCGGTGTTGAATCCTAGAGTACTATTAAATCCTCGTATGAAATGTATGTCACTAACGGTGATTACCATAATACCTACTAAAATCACACCCTTACAAGAAAGTAGGTCGTCGCGATCTAAATTTCAAATTATAATGGCTTAAGCACTTGCACATTTGCTTGATGATTTCAGTGGTCTCTTAAGGTCTTTTATCTAATGTTTCATAATGCTACACATGGATTCATCATCAAGTAGAATCTGACTTCTCTGAACAACAATGCTAATAACTCCCTTACAAGAAAGTAGGTCATCGCGATCTAAATTTCAAATTATAATGGCTTAAGCACTTGCACATTTGCTTGATGATTTCAGTGGTCTCTTAAGGTCGTTTATCTAATCTTTCATAATGCTACACATGGATTCATCATCAAGTAGAATCTGACTTCTCTGAACAACAATGCTAATAACTTTACATCAGCTGTAAGGAAACGAATAAAAAAGAATGCTAAATTAAAATGTATATATTTAGTACCATCTTGTCGTTTGTACATTGATTGGTTGGAATCGATCGTTTAACATTATTATATGTCTTTCACGATCTGTCTCCGTAAGGTTGATTTGAGTTTGGATGTGCAGGTAGGTAGATATGTAGGTAGGTAAATATGCAGGTAGGTAGATATGTAGTTGGTTTGACCATATGTTAGAGCAATAGATTTCCAGTTTAAGGTTAAATTATCAAATTTTAAAATGACATAATGTTCAAATTTAGAGATAAATGTCATTGCCATACTAATCTTTAGTAGGGAAATGACCAAAATAACTTAATTCAAAATTATTGTTCTGCATAAAAATGTTTGTAATGGCTTTGGAAAACTAGTGAAAGAAGACATGAGCTTTGTATTCGTTGATTGCAATCTATATTTATTCTAAACTTTCATAACTCTATGAACCTTAAAACCAACAAGATATTGTTGGTACTGTTTATCACTTCAACATCTGCATTTGTGATATTATTATTATTCCTCTAAAATTACAAAATTAAATCGACATTTTAGTTTTTATACCAATCAAAGTGTATGCATAAAATCTCAGCCAGCTTGCGTATGCCAGAATGATTGGAAGTAACATTCCATCGGAAATGCTTTTCATGGATTTCTCCTGCTTCTTCCTCAGCCAGACAAACAGGCCGACATGAATAACGTATCATATGCTGCAAAATGGTGTTAAGATCATATTATTGTTATTTGATATTAAAACAAAAAAAAAAAACTCGAAAAGTTTTAGAAGCAACACACCTTGTAAAATTCAACAGAATAGAAAGTCAAATATGTAAGAAAGGAAATTAGGTATTGCGAATTACATCCCTAACAATCATACAATTACAGACACATGTCCAAATTAAATAAGTTCAGTCGAAACTTTAGTTTGAAATTCAAATTATATCCGACCCTGAAAGTATTGACGTGCCTGTGTGGGCCCATGCGTTGTTGATGTACCAAAAGTCTTGTAACAGTCTTTTGTTGGATCGCAATAATACAATCCAAGAATATAATGATTGAAAATTCATTATAATTCAAGTCTCTATTTCCAAGAAAGTTACTTTTAAGAGCATTTTGCACGAGAAAACTCACTTTTGGAGAAATTAATAGTCAAATCTGTATAAGTTATTTTCCTAAAATACAAAGCAAACATTTAAAATGAAGTTACAGCATCGTGAAACAAATGCCAAATAGTTCTAAACGTTTTAATCTAAAAGCGTGGAGTTCCAATTGAATTTCAATGGTATTCAAAATGGTCTCCGATGTTAAATGTGTTGATGTGCTTGTAGTCGTGATTTTACTAATATAAAAATGCATGGAGTATGGGATGGTATTGATTTTTCTCGGCAGATTACCAGACATAGCGAACAAAGGATCAACACAAGCTACATATGATACAGTAACCGTATGTACTCATATTATACACGGCCTTGGAATGGAAGCAGTGAAAGTTTAGCTTAACAGTAAGTGAAGGCATACATTAATAATGAATTTAAGCTTGAGCCTCATCAACTATTACTTTAATAGAACTTAAAACATACCGTAAAATTCACGGCTATTGTCTCCAAGGCGGCATTAACTTCACTTAACTTACGCCCAGTCTTGCGGTACTTCAAAGAGACATAATTAATGAGGGATACGCATATTAAGAAATTAGGGGATTAAATGAAAATGGAATGGAAGAGATATTTAGGCAATGCTTTATCATATGGAATAAACATATATTTATAAACAACGAAATTTAAAATTCCGTTTTGTCTTGCTTCCAAAGTGATTTGATTGCAGGTGTAAATGACAAACATATACCGAAGCAGCGACTAACAGTACATAAATATCTCCGCGGGCAAAACTACCCAGAGAACTGTAACAGTCAAGGAATACTGAGAGGAATGGTGATGGGGTGCTAACTGTGAAACGATACATTATTAAACAGAATACCTTTAAGTACTATTTATAACTCACGGAACACACATATCGTTCCGAACTTTGACGTAGTGATAAACTGAGAAATGTTATGAAAACTATTTAATTTATTAATAGTAGGAGACAAATACAAAATTGCAAATGTTTTTTACAGGTCTGAATTCCATTTCATTGAAAGAGATAACCAAATATGGTAGGAGTGAATACGAATCACGTCCTAATATATTAGCTTATATGTTAAAAGGTTAAGAGAGTTATAGATAAAAACGATACGGACTGAATATTTTGTATGCATTGATATGTGTGAAATTTGAAACCTGTTACATTGGGCAATAAACGATAATGACAGCATACAGATAGCAAACACCAATAGGTTTCAAATTATTAAAAATTAATAAATATTTATATGACTGTTCAAAAGTAAACGTCAAAATCCTTCTTTTACGTAAATTATTTACTGGTAAGCAGTAGAAGAAAATAAGCATTTTTTTCATATGCACTCAAACAACCATCCCTTAATAGTTCTAAGCAATTATTTGAGATTCATGAAAAGTTAAAACTGGATGCAGTCTTCATTGTGTCTATTCGTTGATACATTTGCAACTATATTGGTTGTTTTAATGTATATTGATCACTTTTTACATTTATGGATACATTGATTTTCTTTGATATGATACTCTGGAACTCCTAAGCTAAGCGCGCTTCTGTTATAGAAATTTCAAACAATTATTTAACTTAGCCAGAGGTTGTGAAGGGCGTTTCATAATTTCTTGTGTATTTTTTTATACAATGACAAAATTGACATAATAATGCCGTGAAATTGTTTATTTATAAAAAATGATTTTAAAAATAAAATATTCTACATGAAGTGCATCCATGACGCTTTAGCTTTCGAAGTAATAAATGAAGCACGTAACTGATATTCTGATGAAATTTATTTTTTATACGTATGCATTTATATTTACGGCACCTCAGAACAAAAGTAGCTTTGTAGTGCCAACTGAAGGTAATCTTCCAGAGATAAAGAAGGAAATGTGCAAATCTTAAAAAGATCAAGCCGTCCAAATAAATGTAATACGAAGCAAAATAAGTTAAATTATAAAATGTAATGATGTACAACTTCTGTAAAATGTATATGAAATAATAGCTATAGGTAACACAATCAAAATCCTTGTTTTGTATAAAACATTTCCCTTAAAAATTCCGAATTATTTATAGAGATATGTACAAATAGTAGATGTAATTTGAAATAACCGATTGCGAACGTATTGCGGCAGAATGTTGCGCACCTGCTTTATATAGCAATACAACTTTTGGATATTGTGCAGCCTGTGAACGTAGTGGTACTAAAACTTGAAAATCGATATAAAATGGAGATTTTAAAGGACAAAAATCTCTATACGCAGGAAAATCATGGTCGGAATGGTGTACTGAGATACAATGAGATTTCCTATGGAGAACCCCAAAGCAGCCAGACTCACACTTAATATAACGTGCTGACATTCGTACTGTTCAGAATGAGCGAAAATTTCAGAAAAACTACATAACATTGTGATATTATTTATATTTAATTGTACTGCTCACTAGTATACGACACAATTTGGATTCAGAGTAAACTATATAGATGCTTACGTGATCTAAAGTGTGACTTCCTGTATAATTTGTGTATTGTAACAATCCTTAATCTGGACCTAACTTGAAACTCAGTGTCGCGGAAACGCGTTATGTATGCAGCCAACGGTTACATACTGTTTGCTTTTATGTAATATGACTACTCATCTTCCTAGTAGCGCCATACATATTTGCTTGCCATTACAGCGAGGATGAATCCACGCACCGCAAAACTGGTCTATTCCATTACTGTCTTAGTGGGATTTATCTTCACTCTTAGTAAGTATTACAGTCCATTAAATGTGTAGTATGCAGTATTTCAAAATTTAATTTTAACTGATCGGTGCCAAATCGGTTGTTTTTTTAGGTAGGTGGGGTGCTCTACCGTCAAAAGTTTTTACATTGTCCTTTCGCACTGTTTTAAATATTTGCAATAAACAAAGTATCTTACATGCGAGTTCCTGTCCAATGTATTTAGTAAAGACGTTAAGTAACTTATCTTTGGAGGCATAGACCTTGGAACTATTAACAGATGTTCATAAATGTTACTGGATGTAATTACTAATGCAAGATACTACCGATCACATTGCGCACAGTTACTGATGACTTCTATTAAGTAAGAAAAACAATCGTTTTGACGTATATTCGGATATTGGTATATTACGTACTTATCTTATACAATGTCGTAATCTAATGTGTTATGCGAGGAGGTATAATTGCAAGCATAATTTTTTTGCAAGAATGAAGCAAATACAATATTGTTTTAATTGCCAAATTAACTTAGGATAATAGCTATTCACTTTTACAATGAAAGCCAAACAAAATTTGCACAACTATTCAAATATAGAAATGCATTATTACTTCTCAGAGGATATATCAACTTTAAGACTCTGATTTTTCTACTCTTTATTTAGTATCTGCTGAATAAACCCTTTTGCATTAGTCCCTTTGATATTTTATATCGCTTGTAATTAGATGTTTTGATTCGGCTAAGAAGATGTGTTCATGAAAGCATTACAGCTTGCAAATCCGAGTCTTGGAAATCAGTATTGATTTATTCGTATTTATTTGCAACGATACGGTGAATGTTATTTGCGTAATGTTTGTAGGTACGTTTAGAAAATATAATATATCTCCCCTTCTTGTCAATATCCACTTTCTCCTACACACACACACACACACACACACATATATATATATATATATATATATATATATATATATTGGGTTGAATTATTGAATTACTGGACAGTTAATAGCTTTTTGTAATTGTCTCTTTACATATATGCTTTGGGACTCGGCACATATTTATTTGCATAAAAATCACACCTAGTCAGGGTTTCAGGTTCACTCCAAGATGCAAAAATGGTATAGTTAAACTTATCGATGCTAACTCATCATTTGTCTCAGTAATGCGAGAAATAATAAGGCGCTTAAAAAATAAATATACATGTTATTATAACACAAGATGAACAACTGACATTAAATGAAGCCTAAATATTTTTAGCCAAGACGCGTATTTATTTAAGCACCAGGTCTAAGTCATTTTTTTTTAGCCACGAAGTCTAAGAATTTATTTAGCTATAGTAGTGGTGGAGATGGAGGATAAGAATCATAGAGCGGAAGTCACGTGTCACTTGTGAGTTTACCATATAACAGATATAAAAATGTACGCTTTCATTAAAATGAATTATAGGGGTCTCAGTCGTAGTGTCTGTTGGAATACGTATCAATCTTTTTGCTGTATCATAAATTCCACAAACACACATGGATCACGTAAGTGCCAGATCGTAGTAAGAAATGAAAATGTTATATTTGATATTCTGTCAGTGCTGGTTATATGATTTTACAACATCAATAATACTGTCTCAGTGTGCATAACATGGTGCAAATTCTATCACTGGAAAAATAATACGGTGTTGTTGTTTTTTTTACACATTCCTTCAACTTAAAAATGTTACACGCCTGAGCAATGTACCTTTAATGTTAATCAAAAATACAGAGTTTATAAAAGAATTATTAGGACTTTAAATTTTCAATGCTCATGTTGTTATCCTAGCCTTGCTCTTTTGTTGTTGTTTCCATTGTCTGGTGTATAGCATTGTGGTCATAAATTAAAGAAGCCATCAACTATATCATGTTACTTTACTTTGCTGAATAACACGGGTTTGAAGCACATCAAGATTTAGTTAGGAATTTCCTGGTCCTTTGCATTACGTATTTCTAACATATATCCAAGGTATCATCCTTGGTTTATTAGGTATGAGCCGAAAAACAATATTTCATCTACGCTAGGAACATGTACATAATAGGCAGTATATAATTATCCAATCTCGGACAAAATAAATAATTTTACACTTGATAAATTGTATAAGTGAGAACATTGTTGGGTAAATTACAATGTTAAATCACTGGTACTTGCGTGGTATTTGTATAACCTATCAAACATATACATGTATATTTTATTTTTCTACTTTAGAGGTATGTGTCCTGATGCAATACACATTCTATGCTTCTAAAATAACTAAGAGTTTTATAAACTTGTAGTATACCTCATTTTAAAGGAATTTATTTTTTGAGCACTTGAAAACACGCATTCATATATATATATATATATATATATATATATATATATATATATATATATATATATATATATATATATATATATATATATATGTATGTGTGTGTGTGTGTGTGTGTGTGTGTACGCATTACCTATATTATGAGGAAAACCCCATGTTTACACACCAACATTAGGAGGACTTACGACATTCTTCGTAATGCATGTGGAGTAATATTGGAGTTTATGTGACTTTTTAAGTTAGATCGTAATATAATTTGATCATATTTGTTGGGCCAAAATCTTGGATGGATATCATAATAGTTAAAGGTAGTGTGTAAAACAATATTGTCCTATGTTATTTGACTTACCTTGGGAGGACCTGATTGAAATGTGTACCAATTGTCACTTAAACGACTTGCTAAAGATATCCCTAATAGCAAAAAATTACTTCTTAAGTTTCTAAGATGCATACTAATTATTTTATAAATGAGAGAATACACACCTGATTTGTACAGTCCTCTCAACGTTGGTGTGTAAACATGTCGGATGATAATTCCTCGCAATGTTTGTGTCTAAATAAATTAAAATTATTGAATATCTCGTCTTGATGTTAATACCAATGATGCGAGTTCCTGGATATATACTAATACATCGTGTTATTATGCCCATTCTACAATAGTATAAGCAGAGCATATTGTTTTGTTGCAAACATTGAAATCTGCATTCTTATTACCTTGAGTAATAAATAGATGGCATTTTCAATTTTCATATAATTACAGCAATGCATAATTCCAGTTTTAAAATTGTGGTTTTACAGTCATGGAAAAATAGTAGCTATGCATTAAATTGATACAAAAAAGTGTTGATTAACGTCATAGAATATGCTGGGCCTCGGTATTGATTTTTTTCCATTAGCATATTCCATCTCAATGATAGTAATTCCTTTCAGAACGTTATTCCTGGCATTTCTTTTGTATATGGATCACTATTTGTATCTGTGGTAAGTTAGTTCAATAATGAGGATGTAAAATACACTGTTGGATTAACTTGACTGTTATTCAGAACTAAACTACTTTACAGTTGTTATTATTATTATTATTATTATTAGTATTGTCATTTTTATTATTAGTAGTAGTATTGTTATTATTAGTATTGTTATTATTAGTATTATTGTTATTTTAATTATTAGTAGTAGTATTGTTATTTTTATTATTATTGTTAGTATTGTTATTATTAGTATTGTTATTATTATTATTAGTAGCAGTATTGTTATTATTATTAGTAGTAGTAGTAATATTATTATTATTATTATTATTATTAGTAGTAGTAGTAGTAGTAGCAGTAGTAGCAGTATTGTTATTATTATTATTAGTAGTAGTAATATTATTATTATTATTATTAGTAGTAGTAGTAGTAGTAGTAGTATTAGTAGCAATATTGTTATTATTATTATTAGTAGTAGTAATATTATTATTATTATTATTATTATTATTAGTAGTAGTAGTAGTAGTAGTAGTAGTAGTAGTAGTAGTAGTAGTAGTAGCAGCAGTATTGTTATTATTATTATTATTATTATTATTATTATTATTATTATAATTGACATGGGTTTGGATCCCTTAATAAACTTCTACTTGTTATACTTGCTCTAAACGTGCATATTTTGGTTTGGTTCGATTCTTTACATCACAGCAAAACAAATAGAATATTTTGTACTGAGGCAACTGGAGTTACCTGAAGACAAATTACAGCAGCTACCCCGTATTGATATAATGGCAGGATTCTAACCTGCACTGTTATACTCATATCATTTCACCCATAGTTACATATGTTACGGTGTATACATAGTGATAGTAAAACTGATTTTAGAAATTAATAAAACCGTGAAATATCACGATTTAATCACAATATCAGAGATAGCTTCAAGTCAACTCATGAAAACCCATTGGACTCTTGTGTTAAAACTAATATAAGCCTTCAATTATCTGATTATGTCGTTAAGTTTTATTCACATTATTACAGATTTGGTTTGAAAAGGTTCAGATGCTGTACCTATTGATTTTATCCAAAATCAATGGAAATGTATCGCATGCATTTTTATTTTTAATTGAAATTTATTTTCTTAATATTGAAATTTCACATAACACGGCGTATACAAATCAGTAAAAAGCATTGCGTATGCATTACGTTCCATTCCATTACAAACAGGATCAAGTTAGGTTTTAACAAAAGTCACAAGTTGGCCTGAGAGGTATTTTCTGATTTTCTGGCTGAAAAACTACATAAAAAAGCCCAATGCCGTGGAAACTCGTAAGACAAATTAGGTCAGAATGAACCTTTATGACAATAAATTTGTCACTATTTTCAATAATGGCAGCCTTATTCGATGGCACGATATCATCATTTGTATAATCTTCGAACAGTTTCATTCGACCTCACTGAAAAAAAGATTGATCTTACCGACTGTTTGAGCCTGGTATATGGCATTACTTGTGCTTACGCTGCATAATGCACATGGAGTGCCTTTGCTGAAAGGTTTCGATAGCAAAGGACAAAAAGAATCCTGTTTTGTAATTTTTAAAATTTACTTGAAAGATGAAAAGCTCATATAAATTCTAAGATCCAAATATCTTCATGTGTTACTCCACATACATTATGAAGATATCCTCCTAATGTCAGAGGTCCACATTGGGTTTACTGTGATTTTGAACTGACTCGATAATTCATTCATCAGTTTAAACTTCCATTAGGTAAGAAAAATAGTACTGCCGTAAATTCAATGCCCACAGTCTTGTCTGGGAGAAATCATTTGAATGTGAAAAGAAATTTTCGTAATGTACGTGTGTATAAGTTGACGTATTGCAATTTGTTTTATTTAATTAATCCGAATAAGGAATGAAGTAATGTTTCAGTTCTATCCATGTTCACATCTCCAATAAACTATGACGAATATATTTTGCAATATACCCTATTTGATTGACCTTACTATTCCGCAAGGTTTACTCGTGTATACAACCACCCGAGTTTAACTAGCCGATCATAGCTCCAAACTGGTAAATATTTTGATTATTACAAACTTGACACCATCGATTTACAAATCCTTTGCAATTTATGTGACAGAATTTAAAACAAAAATTAGATACAGACATGCATCAAAAATAAAAAAGAACGTTTCAATACATAACATCTCATCTCATAATGGAAAAGAAAGATGCATCATCAATAACACCAAATATGTAAAACAATCCACTATAGTACAAAGCTAGGTGAAAGATCATCTGTAATCAAATTCCCATTTCTTTTAATGTGCCTAATCAGTGGCATAGCTAGGGGGGTGTAAGTTGCACCGGGTCCCGCCTTGGGTGGATGGGGCGGAACAAGAGGATTGTAGTTATCAGTGGATACTTTTACAATGTGTCCTTCAGAAGAAACAACTAAGTAAACAACTAAGTCCGTGACAGGATGTCAGGATGATTGACATTAACTCTGGTTCAGACTGAATCTGTGTCCCGCGTACTTATCCAGTCACATCGGGCGCCAAATATTCTCCGCTATGCCGGGGGGTGGGGTGGGGTGGGGTGGTGAGTGGGGAGCGAAACAATATGAACCTTGCACCGGGCGCTGAACACCCTCGCTTCGCCACTGTGACTAATTGCACAGTTATATTACTGCAAGATTAAGCCTTAGCTTTAATAGGTAAACTTTGACCATGTTTTACATTATTTCCTTCAAATTTAATACAAGCTTGGCAAAAACTCACTTTGAGTACAAACTATGGTCAAATTTGTCTTATGCAATAAAATAAAGAATTTCCAGATAGTTTCCAGGTGGTGGTTCAATGTGTCACTGTGCATAATAATGTATTCGACATATGCATCAAAGCCATCTACATTAGATGTACCATGTTCATTAAGCACCCGTTTATTGAGATAGAATTTTGCATACTGAAGTGTATCACTTTTGATTGGTAAAGTCTATCAGGAAATGCAAATAACGACATTTTGTTTGCTCTTGCGTAAGTGGAATTGGCCCAAAGTTTATCTACACATAGAAACTGGTGACGTATTCTTCATTTCCAAATTTGTCTGTGTGGTCATTGTTTGTAGGTTATGCAAATGAATCCGTTTATGGTGCCACTGTTCCATGTTCTGTAGTATGTGCACATCAAAAAATATGTAATAATTATTGTTGGAACATATGAAAGGTTTTGATTTTTGTTTTGTATGGTTTAACGCTATTTTTCAGCACAATATAGGCTATACATGGCGGCCAGTATTAATGGTGGAGGAAGAACCCGGAAAAACCCAGGAAAGAACCACCGACTCACGAGAAGCTACTGGCAAGCTTTCTCACATAACTACATTTGCCGAATCTTAGACTCGAACCCACGCAGACAGCGGTGAGATGGCAGTGATCCGCATCGGTCAGCGCTTTAGACCACCACTCGGCCACTCGGGGCCCCCACATCTTGAAGGAAGCGCACACATTCACAAATCAGCCATTTTAACCCATACAATACTTGTGCATGTAGATGCGAAAGTGTCTTGCCCAGATTATGTCAAATATCGGAATTCAGAAGACTGGTTACGCCAAAGTCAATACAGTCTTAATGCAAGAAAATACTGTAATGCAAATTAAATCCCAAATAGTCTTAATAGCGTTATCACAAGTCCAAATGTATGATAATTCAACTGAATTCAAGTGGTATTCCAAACAATTCCTAATATTGACTATATTGTTGCGCGTGTAATCTAAAGTATGCCAAATTTCCAGTGGTCTGTAGTGTGACGATGTGCTAACAGTATTTTAATATATTACAATAATATTATCTAAACGTCTTCTGGTCTTAATTCCCCAAATTTCCAAATTAATTTTCCAGTCCCAGAAATATTTTTGATGAACACTGTAATTCTGGTGAATAATAATTTGAATGAATAATTCTGCCTTAATGAAATACTGAAATTAACAATACTACATATTCTGCATCAGATGTTAAATGCAAGAATCAGTAATTTCTTAAGCAAACATGTTTATATATTTAGACATAACAGAACCAGGATGAAGAGTCAAATGTTCATTCAATAAGATCGTTTGGTTGTCAACAACACAAGGTCTAATACTAAATTATAGTAAAGTACATGGGAAATATCAGATAGACGAGGTTTTTATGGGGGTATTCCAGTGTGATAGAGCCAGAAAATATAACCATGTTTATCTTTTTAAAAATTGACTAATTAATCCACAATCATAGAAACATAGTAGCTATGTATTATATTGTTAACAAAACAAATGTTACTACACATCATAGCATATGCTGGCCTCAATATTGTTTTCTTCCCTTAAGCAAACCATGATAGTAATTCCTTTCCGAACGTTATACCTGGCATTTTTTTAAAAAAATTATATGGTTTACAGTAGGTATCTGTGGCAAATTCGTTCAATAATGAGGATGTAAAATACACTGTTGGATTAACTTGATAGTTATTCAGCACTGATTCACTTTGTTATTATTATTATTATTATTATTATTATTATTATTATTATTATTATGTTTATTATTATGTTTATTATTATTACTATTATAGTCATGGGTTTGGATTCGTTAATATGTTACTCCTTGTTCCATAAATAAATTACACGTTTTTAGACTTGCTCCAAACGTGCATGGTTTGGTTTGTTTTGATTCTTTACATCACAGCAACACAAATATACTTATTTTGTAATGAGGCAACTGGAGTTACCCGAGGACACATTATGGCAGCCATCACTTACAAATTAACGTGTAGTTGCATAGGTTTCGGTTGTATATAAAGTGTTAGTAAAACTGATTTTACGAAACTCTGTCTATTCATTCGTCGAAGACAGCTTTAGATACATTCATGAAAACTCATTGGACTATATTGTTAAAACTATTTTATGTCTTTGATTATATCATTATGTAGTTCGATTGTTTTCACAGTTTATTACAGATTTGGTTTCAAACTAGATCAGATGCTGTACATATTGATTGCATCAAAACTAAATCAAAATAAATTTATTACATGCATTTGTAGTTTCTTTTATAAAAGAACATTTAGAATTGAAATTTCACATATGCGGCATATACAAATCAGTAAAATGCATTGCGTTCCATTCTCTTTCAAATTGGAACAAGTCATATATTTAACAATAGTCCCAGGTGAGCCTGAGCTTTCTTGCCTGATTGAAAACCTGTTTCAAAAAGCCAAATGACGTGGGACCGCTTCGATGGCCTATTAGTTAGAGCGTCTGCCTCTAATGCGGGATGTCGTGGGTTCGATCCTCGGCCGAGTCGTACCAAAGACTTACAAAAATGGTTCTTACAGCTGCCTCGCTTGGCGCTGAGCATTAATATGTTAGTGTTAGGACTGGTAGGCCTGGTGTCGAGATAATATGAATGAGTGGGACATCATGCTACATGTCTGCGGCATGTGTAACGTTATCGAGCTGACACCCTTTGAGACTGGGCAAGGTTTCAAGAAATAACAAACACGTATGTGAGTGACAATGAAAATGTATTACATTCCCACACTAATGAGTATGAAACACGATAATAACATAAATACAAAGGTACATAATATCAATATAAAACAAATAAGTAATTGAATTTGACTACTATACCAAATTCATGTAGTCAAATACTACTATATGGAATTCATGTAATCAAACACTATTGCTACAAAATTCATGTAGTCAATCACTACTGTTAAAAACATCATGTATGAAACACTACTGTCATTACATTCATGTAGTCAAACACTAGTGTTACAAAATTCATGTAGTCAAACACTACTGTTATTACATTCATGTAGTCAAACACTACTGTTACAAAATCCATTTAGTCAAACACTACTGTCATTACATTCATGTTGTCAAACACTACAACGAAGCTTTACGTCGATATCACCACGTGTATCAAGTGTTGACTCGGCCTGCTTTCCGGCACGGTCACTGCCACCCTCCAGACTTTCATATACCTACACGTAGGCACTGAACTGGTGGTCTAACATCATAATGGTGCACCAGACATCTTCATATTCTCTCAATCGTCTGGTTATTCACACCTAATGAGCTGAATATGGAAAACAACTTTCCGAATAGTCTGTTTTAATTGTAACTACATTAAAGTATATGACGGTTACGAATGGGTTAATATAACCCGTTTGAAATATTCCTCATGTACGACTGTGACGTAGGAATGATGTGCCATTAAAATAGAAATAGGATATACTAAAACATTACTACATACATAGTAAGTTTTCAATATTAGTTATAATAACGACCAGATAAAATTATCAACAGGAGTATGCACATGTGTCCATATCCCCGTTAATAATCTGAGTCGTATAATCTCGCTACCAACTTGCATAGGTCATACCCTCTTAATAAATTGGATTACAAATACGATAATATAACGCAACCATATAATACAACATTGAACGTGTTTTAGAAAACTGAATATTAGTTATTTTTAAAAATAAAAACAAGAGTTGATTTAAAGCATACAACTCACCCAACTCTTTGGCTCAAACAAAATGAAATGGCAATACCGCCCAGACAGCTAAATACATTTAGAGCTTCTCTCTATAGTGGCTGTGTCCTTCAAGATTTCTACCTGATATATATATATATATATATATATATATATATATATATATATATATATATATATATATATATATATATATATATATATATATATATGCGCATTGATACATAACACGCACGTGCCACGCAAGCAATGAAGGCGTCAAGCGATACAAAGAAAACATATATTTAAAAAGCTATTATGGCGCGCGAAACACGACACCTAGCTAATAATAAAATGTATGGTGGTTTAACTGGGCCATATCGGGCATTTTGTAACAGCATGATGTCCCAGTGCTTGACATCACTATAAACTGACACTGCATACATCGTAGCGTTATGACTGACAACTTCTTAAAGCTACGTTAAAAATCCATTTTATAGATAGATAACTACATCCAAATGACGTGGAAATTCTCAGGGCAAATTATGTCAGAATGATGTATTTTACATTAAAAGTGTTTATATTTTTAATAATGGCAGCCTTATTTGATGGCAGGTTAGCATCTCGTGAAACAGTTTCATTCGAACTCACTGAAATAAAGTTTGATCTTACCGGCTGTTTGAGCTTGGTCTCAATAATTACTTTTGCTGACGCTGCATATTTCACTTGGAGTGTCTTTGATGAAAAAGTGTCATTAGCAAGTGACAAAATATTTCCTGTTTCGTTAAATGTTTGATTTACGTGAAAGATTAAAAGCTTATATTTCTCACTATTTTCACATGTTACTCCACATAGATTAGGAGGAAGCATTAGGAGGATATCATCCTAATGTTATAGGTTCACCTAATATTGGTGTTTAAACATGGGGTTGTCCTACTAATGTTGGTAATGTGTACAATATGTTACCAATTTCACGATCAGTTTTGACTAGGTAATCAATATTGGTTTGAAGACAACCATATATTAGACACAAAAACGTATGTGATGACAAACATCTCTACATATGAAACTGATATAACAGGGGTATTCCTCTTTGGTTAAATGAATGAAACGTAATGCATCCACAATGCATTTGACTGATTTGTATATGCCGCATATGTGAAATTAAAATCGTTTGGACATTTTATAAAAATATATATGTGATACATTTATTTTCATTTACTTTTAATATAATCTATAGGAACAGCATCTGATATTTCTGAAAACATATATTTATTTAAATATGAATAAAATTGAATTACACACTCAGAGAATTGAAGGCTTAATTTAGTGTTAACAAAAAGAGTCCAATGAGTCTTTAAGAACTCAGCTGAGGCTGTCTCTGAGGAATGTTAAATAGAGATATTTCACTGTACTTCGTAGATTTGAAGCTAATATTCATTTTATTCCTAAAATCAGTTTTACCACCACTAAGTATACAACTGGAACATATGTATCTATACGATAATTTATAAGTATAGCTGTGCAGGGTAACATCCTGCCATTATATAAGCACGGGATGGCTACCATAATGTGTCCTCGTGTAACTCCAGTTGCCTCATTACAAAATAGTCTACTTGTGTTGCTGTGATGTAAAGAATCAGAACAAACCAAACCATGCACGTTTGGAGCAAGTCTAAGAAGGAGATGTTTATTAGGGGATCAAAATCCTTGTCAATAATATTTATATTATTATAAATATAGTATAGGTTTGAACAAATCAAAAATGATCGTTAAATTGCTTTGACTCATTAAATGTTAGAAGGGAAAATATTTTACACATTACCTGCATTAAAAGGACAACCCCATTTTTACACACCAACATTAGGAGGACCTCTGACATAGAAGAATATCCATATAATGCTTCCTCCTAATGTATGTGCAGTAACACGTGAATATATTTAGATCTTAGAATTTATATGAGCTTTTAGTATTTCTAGTAAATCAACATTTAGAAGAAACAGGAACATGCTAATGACACTTTTCAGCAAAGGCGCTCCATGTGCATCATACAGCGTTAGCACACGTAATGATATATACCAGGCTCAAACAGCCGGTAACATCAACTTTTATTTCAGTGTGGTCGAATGAAACTGTTTGAAGATTTTACAAATGATGATAACCGGCAAAAGAATAAGGCTGCCATTATTGAAAATAGTGAAACTTTAAATGTCATCAAGGATCATTCTCACATAATTTGCCCTGCGAATTATCACGGCATTGGGCTTTTGTATGTAGTTTTTCAGTCAGACAAGACCTCTTTGGCACACTTGGGACTATTGTCAAAATTACTGACATGATCCTGATGGCACCAAATTATTATAAAAGTGCTATATAATGCTCCTGAAAAATGGCGATAATTGACTTTGGATACAACTAGGCCTCATTAACCTCGCGCTGGTCAGCAGATAGTGATTATAGCTCTTGTTCGCTTTTGACGCTGAAGTTGCTGATGGCGATCCTTTCCAGGACTCATACAAAATGTACTTTGATTTCTGGTACTATCTAATCCTTCCAATAATTTAGTCGCTAAGAGTATCATTTATATTCTCCTATTAGGACCTCGAGAAAAAACGAAATGGACGGAGGGGGTGGGGGTGTAGCTTATCTGTTTGAATCTTATTATTATTCAGTAATTTGGAAAAAAATAATATGAAAATTATTTGAATTTATCGCAGATAGTGGAAACTTCAATGAATTCTTTTAAAACTGGATTCCTCTTATATTTCCATGCATTGTACACATACAAATAAAGTGTGAAGCCTTTTAAATTGTAATATGTTTAAAGCATAGCTTATCTTCCATTTATATTTTGTCGATCAAGGAATTCCCGCATATACCTTTTTCAAACAATTTTTCATTTCCACTAATTTCGCAATGTAACCAACGTTTGTTTCTAAATGTTTATTACCTTAGACCTTGGCATCGAATTTCCAATTTGTTTAATTAAAATTAGATATTATATATGAGGATAGTTGTATAATAAATTCCAAACTGGATCAATCTACAACGCAAATTATTGCTTCTCACTGTTAGTTCATTGCTGAAAAGTCATGAGACATTAGTAATATAAAATAATGTCCAAATATTACAAGTAGAGTAATGAAGCTAGCAGAAACACTGTTTCGACAAGCTGCTTTAAATAGAAATTTTCCAATAATTTATACAATAAATGTTTTTTTCCATAATGAGTTTGCTTGAATATTACTTCTTAATAGATTACTATTCAAACCTCTTTATGCAGCCATCTCTAGGAAGTGAGACGAATGGCCTCTGGAAACAATTAGTTGCATTTAGAGGTTAATTTATTCTGGTTGATGCAAAACCCTTAAATATTTAACTGTTGAGAAAGGATGTACTCGCATTGCAGAGAATGCCTTTACGGTAGGTTCGACTATATTTAGGCATCATTTACGGCATGTGTACAGTTTTAACGAATATAAATGCTGCGTAATTTTAGGTAACTAGTTCAATTATCCTTTTCATAAAAGTAACCATGCCATAGAAATGAAACTGTTTTTGGTAAATTCAGTGTTTTAACACAAGCCTTAAAATGTTTGTATGTATATCTACTTAAAGTGACGTCTGGGTAATTGAGGATTGGTGCTGTTTTAATAGTTAAATGAACGCGTGTGCGTGCCACTATTACCAAAGTCATACTTACTTGCTTGCTTTAATGCTAATCTACTATTCTAATTTAATCTGTCTCAAAAGCTAACAGAAAAACAAGATCTGTTATCATTGCTTACATTTAAAGACCAAATTCCTGTGATAAATAGCTATTATTTGGTCAAAAATATTATCAAAATATGAAAATATATACAAAAGGAAAACAAACAATAGCATTATAATTGATATGAAAGAACAAATTGTATGTATAGTCCGTATAAAAATGAGATTAAAATTTTAAAATTATTTATAGTTCTAATAAAAACGATATTGATATTAATCAGTCTTACTCTGCAAATATGCAAATATATGCCTTAGCATTATTCTAAAGCATGTACTTGGAATAAAAACGAGTTAAAAAGCAGTTTTATTGAATTTAATTGCTCTTAAGTAGCCTGCTAGATTGCACCCGTTGTGGTGCATTTTGTTCAGCGGAGTTAGGAATGTGTTTTTCGAAACGGGTCTTGAAATTTTGTTATTTTTTTTTCAAAACGTTTACTCTTGATCAGTGACGAGAAAGTAGTCTAAACTGTGTTTTATTATGAAAATATGCAAATGAACGAAATTAATTCTGTATAATGATAATTGTGCGCATGGTCTGCAAATTTTATTCGTTAGTAAAACATTGAGTTTTGTAGACTGGTCGGTGTTTTATTACGAACTCGAATCGTATTTAGATTTTTTTCACTTCATGCTGCACAGATCCACTATGCTTCCGAAACATTTTACAGCAAGTTCGAAACTTTTCAAACACCATCTGCAAATTTCAATATATAAACTTGCATTGTAAAGCATGTAATTTCATAGTTTTTATAGGTATTTTGACACCCACACATGTAGGAGTATGAAGATGTAGATGTAGATGTTTGAAGGTTTTAACAGCACATCAGCACACTAATGACTATATGTGTACAATGTAACTTGCTGACCTAGGTATCCTCTAGCACTGTGTAAACTTCAACATTGTGATATTTCAATATTTAATTTGCTGACCACTTTGAAATCGTCAAGAACTGAAATCATCTAGAAATGTTACCAATTAGTTATAATATACAAAAGGAGTAATATCGACAGTTAAAGTCTTTTAGTGTTAATACAGATCAAAACATTCACATGAATCATATACGTGTTTCTTGTGATAACACTTTTTTAAAAATTGTCTAACCTCACTTGTAGGCAAAGATATATATGTCACTTGTTTGATATTTTTAAATCCTCTCATGAATCGTATGGACCATTCATGAAACATACTGTATTGTGCTCTTCATGATTGTTATGATAACTCAAGGAATCTCATGGTGCGTTGAACACAATGCAATAGCCCCGCACCCAACACACACACACACACACACACACACACACACACACTATCATTAAGCACAATATTTATACATATTGTATGTTGTTTCTTTAATAGTCAATCTAATTTGTGTCAAGTTGACTTCTCTAACAGTCACTGTACACCATACTGGTTAATTCTTTTTTTAAAATACTTTTTCATAATCAAGATACAATTAGTAACAAATGAAAAGTTTACTTTGCATTTTTTGCAAGTGCTTTGATACTGTATAATATTCTAAAAATACCAAGGACATATGGTATTACCTTCAGATTTTATAGCTTAAATACACTCCGAAAAACGATACAAATGTGTTTTTTAAATCCTCAATATATCTGAACACGTTACTAAAACATTGCAACACAAAAATAATCCAAGCATACAGTTGTATACAGCGATCCAGCAAATCTACAGTTACCAATAAGCAATAGAGTGTGGACAATTGTTTTACTGTTGAATACTATTTTCCTAATTTATCACAACGCCATGAAAACTAACGCCTTTCCCCGAGCAATATAGCATACATTTACGACAACAAACTTAATTACAATTGCTTCTTTGGGGCGTCATGTGTGACCAGTTTTTATTAATATTGTATTAGAAACAGTATTGTGACAAACCCAAGTAAAGAAAAACAGTCACTTTCTATTAATTAGTCCATATCATTTTGCAGATTATACTGTATGTATGAATTCCGTAGAACTTAGAAGAATTTATTAATGACAGCACATCGCGATTGCGGTGTTTGCACATTTATATACGTACGTAGTTGTTGTTGTTGTTGTTGTATGGTTTAACGCATACATACATACATACATACATACATACATACATACATACATACATACATACATACATACATACATACATACATACATACATACATACATACATACATACATACGTACGTAGTTGTTGTTGTTGTTGTTGTATGGTTTAACGCATACATACATACATACATACATACATACATACATACATACATACATACATACATACATACATACATACATACGTACGTAGTTGTTGTTGTTGTTGTTGTATGGTTTAACGCCATCCTTCAGCACACCATAGGCTATACATGGTGGCCAATATTATTGGTGGAGGAAGAACCTGGGAAACCCCCGGAAAATACCACCGACCGACGAAAAGCTATTCGCAAGTATTCTCACATAACTACATTAGCCGAATCTTAGACTCGAACCCCCGCAAAGGTAAGATGGCAGTGATCCGTAACGGAAAGCGCTTTAGACCACTCGGTCACTCGGGGCCCCACATACATACATACATACATACATACATACATACATACATACATACATACATACATACATACATACATACATACATACATACATACCTACCTACCTACCTACCTACCTACCTACCTACCTACCTACCTACCTACCTACCTACCTACATACATACATACAAACATACATACAAACATACATACATACATGCATGCATGCATGCATGCATGCATGCATGCATGCATACATACATACATACATACATACATACATACATACATACATACATACATACATACATACATACATACATACATACATACATACATACATACATACATACATACATACATACATACGGATTATAATCGTGAGATAGCAAAAAATTGTTTATAGTTTGAGAGGTAACAAATACACCAACAAAATTAAAGTCTATAAGAACATCTTATTACCTTTTCAGATATACTTAATCATAATACAGATTGTTTCCACACATGAAACATTTTGTATTCCATAATCCACCATGGTTATATACTACGCAGCTTGACTCGACATCTGAGAGAAATTCTGCGCGTGTTGGTTTCCATAGATTTCTCATTCTCGTGAAATGAGTTGCAACTGATGGAATTGTAAAACAATTTGTTAATAATCGTTCGTCGTAATCCGTTGAAAAACCACTAGCTAGTTTTTTCTTCTCGTTGTGGAGGGCTTTTGTACGGTATAATTCGCCATTAGGTCTTACAAATTGATCGAATTTACCCTCTTCGTCTTCAAAACTGTGAAGTAACCCACTGACACCGGATCGTTTTTACTTAACTCGTAAATAAAATCAAATAAATTTACCCCAGAGTGTTCTTCTCCTGAGAACTCCAAGGGTAGATATTGTATGGTTATATCTCGCGGAAATATTGTTACCGCAGATGTCCAAGCGTGTTCGTTATGGTCAATAATTTTGATTGGAGCTCCATTTGATTTATATTTCGATTTATGTAATACCTCTCCTGTTATCGTCATTACCGTTATTGTGAATCTTAATGATGTTTCGAATTCGGTTAAATCTTGAATTTTTGCTCCTCTCTCCTTCACTGTTAATCCCCATTCGTTTATTTTTTTGCGTCTTAGATCCGTTAATTTGTTTCCACGCAACGCATTTGTGAAGTGTTCTATTATTCGTTCAGCTACACAATTTATACTCCCTGGCAAAGTCAGCGACGACAATTTCATTGGTTTTAATTTTTCAATACTCGGTTTATCATTTATCGGATAGATCCCATAAACAACTGCTGTTACATGATAGGACCTCTCGTAATACGGTTTGTCAATCGCAGTCAGAATTCCTGGTTTGGAATCCTGACTCACAGTGACGGTTCTCTTATTTTTCAGGATGGGTTCAAATTTGTCGCGTATAATCCAATTCCCCGTTTGTAAGCGGATAATGAATTTCATTCTAAAAAAATACTTTTTCTTGTCAAGATGTGAGATTATCACTGCAGCTCTTTCGTCGTTCATGGTAGCATCAACACTACCATCAATTCGAAATGTTGACCAACAGTGAGATGGTCTATCGAGCTTGAATTCATTAAAACAATCACGGATTTTCCCAACATGCTTCTATCACTTATTAGACTCTTTGGTACATCAGTGGAGACTCTATCGAGATTGAATTCAACATTTTTCCAAGGCTTAATTTTCGATAATCTCTCGAACTCATCCATTTTATAACTAAAACAAGTATTTAAATAAAGAATTTATTATATAATGAATCATTGCAAATGGCTTATGATAGGACCAGTAACCGCTTGTAACCTTGCATACGATGTGGGGTAGGTGTGCGTGGTAAGTCGCAGTTATGTCTCAATTGTGGTGGTAAGCGATACAGAGAACTAAAGCGCTATTATGATAAACGAATCAAAGATTCCGTTAAAAACTCCATCAAAAACCCCACCAATGACGCTGAATGTGTCAGCGTCCTTGACTCTGTCAAAGACAAAATCATAAGAACACCTCAAGACTATATTGATAGATTCTCAAGTAATAATTAAACCAAATAATGAATTAGACAAATAATATTATAGTATATAAATGAACCAAGAATTTCAACAACATCCCGTGATTACCAATTATGAAGCATCTCGTGACGGTATTGTCAGACACCGAAGACTGGAGAACCCCGTTGGTGTTGTGAATAATCAAGGATATCTTATATCCATAATATATTTATAATAACATGAATGTAATTGATTTTTCGGCGACAAAAACACGAGAACCAGTTAAGCATCATGCAGCGCTACCAAATTATATTCGCATGATTATAATCGGACCATCTGGAAGTGGCAAGACGGAGTTGTTACTTAAATTAAATAACGAGATGGATGAAATGGGACAAGTTGTATTTAGTAGCCCCGAGTGTAGACGATCAGCGATGTTACGAGGTGTTAAAGGATTTTAACGAGAAAGCAAAATCGGACATCGATCAGGATATTATTGAGTTTTATAACCGATATCGATGAAGCACCGACCATTGATGATATTGATGGAAGTATTAACAATTTAGTCGTATATGATGATGTCATGTTAGACAATCAAAAGAATCCTGCTAGGATATTTTCCAGAGGTAGGCATAAAACACTGACGTGATATATGTCACTCAACGATACACACAAATACCAAAAGTGATCAGAGATAACTGCAATATTCTTGCTGTATTCAACGGAGTTGATACACATACGCTACGAAATATTTACCAGACTTGGTGCAGTGGAGATATGGATTATAATCTCTTTAGAAATTTCTTTAGTCACGCTCAGTCAATCCCACATGGATTTGTAACGATAAATTTGCGGTTTAGGTGCTGTGACTTCCGTCTTGTATTGCTTCCGATACCTCCGCACAAGGTCAACAATGCCTAACGTCTCTGCACAATCCACAATATTCAGTTACAAAACAAGTACTAGGTTTACCACCATTTCTTATTAAATTCAGTTCTTCACCACGTGGGAATACACGGGTTCAAAGCACGATCAAGATTAAGTTAGGAATGTTATGGTCCATTGCATTACGTATTTCTAACATATATCCAATGTATCATCCTCAGTATGAGCCGAGAAACAATCTGTGAATTTGTTGAGAAATTGGTGCTATTTCTATGCATTTATTTCCCCGAGTTTATTTTGATATGAATTCTGTCTCTATCAGTCTGTCTCTCTGTCTGTCTGTCCGTCTGTCTGTCTGTCTGTCTCTCTCTCTCTCTCTCGTTTTTTTTTTACTAATCATCGCATGGAAACAGTGGGATATATATACGCACGCATTCATAAATAACTGCTCATTCAAGTCATCTATCATTAAACATTGTATTTATTTCATCGTCAAAAGTATTATGTTGTGAATCCGGAAATCCCACGTGACTATCGTGTTACAATGGCATCATAAAAAATAACTATTAGAATGCTAATATCTGCCAACTCCTCATTTCTCACTTCCATTACATTCCCTAATTAACTAATGATTAAAGTCATGAATAGTTTCATACATATTGGTGTAAACAATTGTTTGAATTCTTCAATAGTCTTAAAAAGGGGAAACTTGCTAAAGAAGAAGTATTAAATTGCCGACAAGTATTTAGGAATCGGAATTAGTTCCATAATACAAGTGGTCTGTATTTGTCAGGTTGTAGCTACAGATTCTGTGCGTAAAACTTAACGAGATTTGTAATACTCTTATTTCCAGCTGTTCTCTATTTATGTTTTTCCCCCCAGAATACTAACAATTGATTCCTAAATCTAATAGGGGTTGATAGGTTTCTACTTAATAAAATATTGAAACTGGCAACAATTGAACATTATACAATGGAAATGTTGAAGGCATGGTTTCGAAGTGTTATATACAAAATTATGTTTTTATTACTCTGTACAAAAACTATCCACTTTCCTTTCACTGAGATTGTGTGTGAAAATTCTGCACATTATTTCATTAAATGATGAACATTTCTGCCACTGAGAAATTGCCATTGGACATATATTTCTCTCTGTAAAAGCAATAGTACAACAGCAGTGTCGGTTTGTGATTTGGATTAGGGCATCTCGTCTGGCCCAAAGATGTTGTAATTTAAATGTATCCTTATTGTACACATCATGTGCCATATAATATGATTGTTCAAAAGGTTGTCAACCATTTGAGTTGTATTAAACTGCTGTGGTGAAGACGTTTCACGTGAGTAGAACGATTGAATTAATATGAGAAAGCAGTATATCAATTACATTGGTTTCAAAATAAAGTTACCCGTCCTTTCATAGTGTAAAAACACATTTCTTTATTATCAAATCATGATAACGGTGGTAGTTTTTTTACGCTCTCATAGTTTCACAATCACTTCTGCATCCAATTTGTTTTGAATGTATTTCTATTTAGAGTCAATCGCCTGCTACATGCACAGTAATAATATTCATAACGCATCAGTTATTTCAATTTCCAAAATTTTATCTCAACGTGACTTCAATTTAGGGTAATAACATTGAAGACTGGACTAAGCCATGTACCTACCTGAATTCGTATTTTAATGCCCAGTAAGCATGTTTCAATGGCAATATGTGATCTAAGTAGTTCCTACATTTTACCAGGGTCACACCTGCGTATACCTGGGACATTAGATACGAGTTTCGTTCAAATTACCATATGTCATAGCCTGACACATTGATATGATCTAACGCATACTAAAGTATCAATTTCGTTATTGCCACGAACCACAAATTTAAATCCACAACGATAAATGAGCCACTTAGGATAATGACCTCCACCATTTTGTTAGTGTTTCGTTCCTAATGATTAACACAGCTCCTTGTATTTCACAAACTGAGGTCACTACTGTAATTTAGTTATTAACTATTAGCTTTTATGTGCTTGTTTTATTTTGTTGAACCTTTGGAAGCAAGAATAATGTTATTTTATATTATTTCAAATCGCACGTTTGATAAGATACTGTATCTGATATTTGTAATTTCATACTCCCTGCGTTAAATCGATATGAGGAAAGTAATGATTTAGAGACAATATAGAAAAACTAGGAGGTATTCAACCAATAGTACTACTAAAAGTGACAGGAAAAATGAAACTAATAACATATAAAAATTCATTTTCATACTTATTTCAGTCGATCCTTCATTCGAATATTCCTAGCAGCAAGGGATTGCTCTGGGGTGATTTTGGTATATTAGAAAGTTCGTTCCCATCTTAGTTATTTAACTTTATGTATTGGTCCCACATACTCCGTACAGTGGCCGCACTGATAGTACAACTCAGATCGCTACTGAATTTGCGGGCTGTCCTGGCAACACCATTATCGATGGAGCATCTGGCTATCTTTATCCAGATTTCATCGTTATAACTGTTATACTCTCCTCGCTTTCTTTTCCGGGACACATGACTGAAGCAGGGGGTCTACTGCGTCATTATCTGTCTGGTAGGCAAGCCCCTACACAGATTTTGCAGCTTCTAAAGGGTTACGAAGTCCACGAAGCGAGGGTTGTCTAAGTTGAATTTTACCACTCTTGAGCCACTGTGTTAACGCCACGATAGTCAGAATATACTGATTTTGCAACTTGATGGACAGTGCTTTAAGTAAGAAATCATTCATATGTACTTTAATAACTAATTGGTATTGTTTTGTTGGCTGCGTTGGCTTCCTTTGATGCTGAATACTCAAACTAATATATGGCGAAATTGATTCATCTTGACTGGTGTTTTATTTGTGCTCGTATAAATGGAAGTATTGTTTTAGTGTTGTTGGCTGCGTTGGCTTCGACTGATGTTATTCACTTTGTCAAAAGCACAGTGTAAGTATTGAACTTGTTAGGTATTTTATTTGTACTCATACAGGTGGTCGTATTGTTTTGAACATTATTGTGACCATCGTTGGTGTCGGCACAGTGTTATACATTTGTTTTCTTTTAGGGGGGTATTTGAAGAGGTGAAACCAAATATTTAAATACCTGCTAATATTCAAACTTTGTCAGGCAAAACCAAGGATGTATGTACCCACGCAAATGCCAGTTTTATATACAAAACCATGAAAATTTAGCCCAACGAAAGGTAAATGATACTGCAGTATATCATTTGCAAAAACATTTTTCTTCTCAAATATAGACCCTACATAATTTTCTTTGGAAAGGATAGCATTATATTCTTTCTTCTGGTATATTTATTAATATAGTTATGTTGCTATCTAATATAAAAAAGTATGATAACAAGAACCCAAGCATTCCTACGAGAGAAATTTCATGGAATCAATATATTCCTGATACACTTGCTAAAATCATTTCGTTTAGCCCTTACAGTGAGAGCAGCATACAAAATTACATGTTCGTTTCCTCCAATAGCCTCAAGAAAAGGAGGCTATAATTTGTTTGCTAGCTCAGATTGAAATTTAGTGAATATGACAGTATTGAAACTGTCAAATGCAAGTTTAAGCTGTTGTAAATAATTCTATCTCGACGTCGGGTTATTTTATGAATATGTGCAACGCTTTACTCGGAGTTGTAGCTGCTAATTTTGCAATTTTATTCCACTAAGCACCTATTATGTCTAAAACTTTTCCTCCATATGTGATTATGCTTGCATTAGTTACGAAATAGAGCAAGACAAAGCAAAGTAAGTCATTTTTTTTTAACATTAACACATGCACACTGTGAAATATTGGAAATGTTGTTAATATGAAGTTATTCCAGAGTATATTCCACATGTTTTTGATAAAGCGTTCAATTATGATTGTACGTATATCTTTGCATAAAATGTGATGTATTAAAACTTGTTTGTTTGTTTATTTGATTAGGATTTTTAACGTAGCTTTAAGAAGAAAAAAACCCATCTATTTTGTCCACAATTTACACCAAATAGATACAACAGAAGATTTGCGCAAGGAATGAATATTGGGCATCTCTGCTATTAATTAGTTTCTATAGGTAGATAGCGTATGCCTTTGTGTGACAAGAAAGAAGAGTTGTGGGTGGGATGGACCGTGTGGTGTGAAAAGGGATGTCGGATTATGGTGGCTGATCTACTATTTTGCGTTGGCCCGTGGTTTTACAGGCAGTTGTACATATTTAATATTTGATATAATTTTAAGTCTTCCTGTATAAGGCTCAGACAACTATTTTCCACTGTTATCAATATTGCATTTGAACAGAAAAGATATAGAAAAGTACACAGACATAAACTATACAGAAAAACATCAACAAGTCTGGAAAAATAAAACAAAGAAATATTAATAGAAAGACAGTATAGCCAATGGCAAATCATCCAAATTTAAGTCATGTGTCGAGTTTTACTGCGTTAGCAATTTGTAGTCTGAACCCTATTCACAAAGATGATAATTTGTCTATAATAGCCATATTGAAAAACATTTCACTTGCAAAAGGTCAGTTTTTTCTCACTATCTCTGATTCCTAGATATATGGAATGTTTTACATCGTTTGTCCCGTTCTGCAGGCACCAGATTAAAAATTGTACTTCGAAAATAACAGCTTTTCTTTTTCTTTCCAAAATGTACATGGAAGATATAAACCAGTTAATTGTTCAAGTTATGGAAATACTAGGCATGTCTGCCATTACTTAGAGCTAGAAGGCGTATGCATTTGTTTGGAAGAGTGGGTGCAAGGTGCGTGGTACGAAGAGGGATTGAGTGCAGAGTGATAGTGGTTGATTGTGTAACAGAATTGTTACCGAGAGGAGGGTGGATTAAATGAACAATACAAACACAATTTGTGAAAGAAAATATAAATTTATGTAATAAATTATAAATGAAAAAAATACAGATGTAACAACACAATAATTCATGCACTCAACCCACAATTACACTCACAACCATTCACAATACATGAACAAATTAAATATTAATACAAAAGGAATCTCAGATGTAAAGGGATCTCTTGGACTATACACAGATCCAAGGATCCTTTACGAAAGTTAAATTAATGCAAGTATAAATTACGAAAAATGAACACAAACGACAAACTATACTATCGCACGATGGATTGCGATAACTAGCACGACCATATACTTGTATTCAATCAAGTTGCTAGCTTTTATTGATATCTATGCGATCACTTGAAATATTATTGTGATCTGACATAAGCATGCAAATACAACAATGTATTAAATTGTATTACAATTTCAATACACATATGTGTCTCGACCCCGTATAACCGCACGATTCAGCAACAGTTGAATCGTCTCCCAGTTTCCCCGAAAACCTAGGGTTGACCAATACTATTATCGGACGTTTCCCTTCACGGATCCACCACAGTTATACGTTCAGACAACATACAACATCTACCAGAACCAACGGTTCCTCACTACCCTAGATGTCGACCCGGATGTTTTACAACTCAGACAGCTCCGACACTCGGACTTCTAGCTTTCCGGATATTTACACGTTACACAGATGTTGACGAACAGACAGTTCGACACACAGACAGATACTTCAATTCCGTTTGCACAAATTAACGGCACAATCACATTCAGATATTTATACAGAGATGTTCCGGAACAAATAATAGATGTCCCACAACAAATCAGACGATATCAAAGACGTTTATCAAAAGATGGTATCAGATGTGTTAACAGCTACGGTATCAGAAATGGTATCTACTACGTTAGCAGCTACGGTATCAGAAACATTGACATCTACGGTATCAGATCTACGGTATCATATCTACGGTATCAGAAACATTGACATCTACGGTATCAGCGATTATCAGATCTATGGTAACAGCGATTGTCAGCTACAGTATCAGAAACACGGTAACAGCTACAATAAACAAAACCAGACTAATAATAGTTGTCTCAAAAATAATCTAAGCCGTAGATTACGATATTGCATTTAAAGTCTAATAGTGACTAGTAATTCCAAATATTCCACGTTTAATTGCAATAAAAGCATCATTATACGAAATGATAATCTGAATAAAATTCACAATAAAACGAAAATGTAAATTTAACACTCACCCCTTTGGCTGGAGATTGCAAGACGAGCTTAACTATCCTTCGATTAGATATTTTGGTTCCCGTAATTATTATGAGAAATATCTCGCCTTATATACTCTCTATAGGTGAACATAAATCACATCGAGCTTGCCGTGCACCACGTGAAACGAGTATTTCGGATTTCATGTAAATAACAAACTGGCACATGCAAATCGTTACACGCCACTTACCTTGGAGAAAACCACTTAATCACCCCAGGTAATGCGTGTACGACGAAATCAAGAAAATGGTGAGTTTCGTTTGCAATTCAAGAAGAACAAAAATCAGTTCAATTTTCGCCTAATTCTGTGACAATACCTCCCCCCTAAGAATAAAAATGTACACATTTTTAAAACTAACACAGAATAGAAGAAAAATAACTACTGATGATATCTTACAACATTTACACTGGTTATACTACAAACTGGATTTTATTACTGGGCAAATTCATACAAATTTCCCATCATGCCCTACTCAAGTAGTCTGCGCCTATATTTTCAACTCCCCTTATTGCTTCTACACGGAAACGATAAGGTTGTAGTGTTAGCGCCCAACGCATCAACCGAGCGTTAGCGACCTTGACCTTGTTTAAATACAGTAGGGGTTGGTGATCAGTCTCGAGAACGAAATCTCTCCCAAACAGATATGCGTGATACTTCCCAATTCCACATACTACGGCCAAACATTCCTTTTCTATAACGGAATAATTTTTCTCCCTGGGTAGCAATTTTCTACTCGAGTAAGCTACGGGTAACTTACTGTCGTCCTGCTCTTGCAGTAAAACTGCCCCCAACCCAGTTTCAGAAGCGTCTGTTCTTAGAATAAAAGGTTTGCTGACATCTGGCAATTTCAATATAGGTGCACTAACCAGTTTCTCTTTCAGAGTACAAAATGCTTTATCTTGTGGCGGTCCCCATTCAACTTTGTTTGGTTGCCCCTTCTTGGTCAAATCAGACAGCGGGCTAGCAATGGCTGCAAAGTTCGGTATAAACTTTCTGTAAAAACCTACTAGACCTAGAAATGATCTTACCTGCGTTTTGTTGGTTGGCTTCGGTGCGTCTCTAATTGCTTCAATTTGCTTGGGATGAGGTTTTAACTGACCCATACCGCTGACCCTATGACCCAAACAATCTAAATCTGTATAACCAATACTGCATTTAGTGGGTCTCACTGTAAGGTTCGCTTTGCGGAGTCTATTGAAGAGCTCGCTCAGGACGGACACGTGCTCACTCCAAGTATTCGTGTACACGAATATGTCGTCTACAAAGCTATCAACGTTTGTTAAACCTTTAAGCAATTTACGCATCAAACGACAACAGGTGGCGCTGGCTCCAACTAACCCGAATGGCATCACTTTGAATTGATACAGTCCTTTCTGGGTCGCAAATGCTGTCAATGGTCGGGATCCTGGGACAATGGGAACCTGCCAAAATCCCTTGGCCAGATCTAATTTGGAAATCCATCGGTTTCCCGACAACTTCGCAAATAGACCCTCCATATCTGGCATTGGTTCTGCATCGAACACAGTGATTTTATTTAACTGCCGAAAATCAATGCAGAATCGGTTCGTCCCGTCCTTTTTCCTGACAAGCACTACTGGAGAAGAATATGGCGAGTTGGAGGGTTCAATCACCCCCAGATCCAACATTTTACCCACCTCTTCGTCCACAGCTTCACGTGCTTTGTATGGCACCGGATAGCCCTTGATTCGAATAGGGTCAGACGTATTCAGCTTAATTTTGAGGTCCAACAAAGTTGTACAACCTGGTCTGTCAGTGAATACATAAGAATGTTTAGCCAAGAGCGCATTAATCTGTTGACGCTGGTCTTTCGTCAACTCCGCACTCACATCGACTTTATCTATCCCCTCCCCCGCAACTCCCAAGGGACATTCAAGGGAACTCTCTATATTCGAATCAGCTTCATCATCGTCTACGACTGCCGTACAAACGACATTTAAGACCCCCTTTCCAACATTGTCGCTCTGTCTCTTAATATACAACTTGAGCATATTCGCATGGAATGTTTTTACAATACCGTCCATGTCAATTTTATAGTCCATGTCACCTTTTACTTCTTTAACTTCATATGGACCTTTCCACTGGACTAATAACTTATTCGAACTCGTTGGAAGAAGCAATAGCACCTGATCTCCCACAAGAAATTTCCTATTACGCGCTCTGCGGTTGTAATACTTGGCATATCTGCGCCCCGATTTAATCAATTTGTCACATGCCATCTGGCATGTACTCTCAAGTTTGTTTCTTAGATCTAAAACGTACTGGTAAGTCGTTTTTATTTCCTCGTTCGCGACATCACCAGTCCATAGTTCGCGTAGTATCCGCATCGGGTAATTGATGCACTAATCGCTAATGGGGTAGAAATTACAACTAAAGCTGAAATTATGGATGAAATTCACAAATATTATACAACACTATATACTTCTAAAAACATAGACAATGACACAATCATGCAATATCTAAATTCAATACAATGCGAGGTGATATCATCAGAGCACAAGAAACGGTGCGATGATCTCATTTCTGTGGAGGAAGTTAAAACCACAATAAAAGAACTTGCTAAAGGTAAATCACCAGGTAGAGATGGCCTCACTGCGGAATTCTATAAGAAATTCCAGAGTGAGGTGGCACCAGTCTTAGAAACACTATTTAATAATATTTTATTAAAAAACGACAAAATGACGAAATCAATGCGGGAGGGTTTGATTACTCTATTATACAAAGGGAAAGGGGACAGAACCGACTTAAAAAACTGGAGGCCCATCTCCCTCCTAAACACGGATTACAAAATACTGAGTAAAATTTTGGCTATATAGGATTAAGCACGGAGTAAACACCATAATAAACACTAATCAAACATGCGGAGGTAAAAATAGAAGCATACATGACAATATGCTTAACATTAGGACCATAATAGACTATATAAATACAACTCACTCGAAATGTGCTATGGTACTTTTCGACCAGGAGAAAGCTTTCGACAGATTAGAACATAATTATACACAAAAGTACTGGAAAAATTTGGTTTTGGAACAAATTTCCTAAATTGGACTAAAATAATGTACAATGAAATAACTGCGAATGTACAAGTAAATGGGGCGAAAACCCAAAAAATTAATATTCAACGATCAGTGAGGCAAGGATGCCCACTATCAATGTTATTATATGTAATAGCAATTGAAATTCTGAGTATAAAAATAAGAAACAATACCATTATCAAAGGATTAAAAATTCCTAACTTAAAAGAGGAATTTAAAATGCTACAACATGCCGATGATAGTACAAACTTTATTAATGATCCAAATTCTTTTAAACACTTACAAAAAGAATACGAGGCTTTTGGGAAAGCATCAGGATCGAAAATAAATCATGAGAAAACGGAAATATTGAAGATAGGAAACTGGAGGGGAAACCACCCTGGTTTGCCCCCACACGTAAGCAAAAATAGAGTGAAAGCCCTGGGGATCTTCTTCGGGGCCAATGAAGAAAAAGAAAACTGTTTAAAAGTAAAAAGAAAATAAAAGAAGTAATAGATATCTGGGCACTAAAGCCGCTTAGTCTAATAGAACGTTCACAGGTTGCAAAAACATATATGTATTCTAATTTGACATACCTAATAAACTCTGTGGACATTAACAATAAAACACTAGATACAATTGATAATGAAATAGTTGACTACATATGGAATTACAAAGCACACTACATAAATAAGGAAACTTTATATAGAGCTAAACTAAAGGGGGCTTAGCCTTGCCTAATCCCCCCTTAATAAAATTAAAAACTATCTTAAATAGGTTAAAACGATTAAACGCCACACCACAAAAACCATGGGAAGCATTATACATTTTTTGGTTAGGATTTGGAATGAGAAACAAACAAGAAATATACACAAACAACAAACTAGTGAAACAAATAGATGCACCACATTTATATAGGGGGATTAACGAAATATATAGGTATAGGGACAATAAAGAATTATGGGTACTAAAAATGACAAAACATATGACTGGCTTTTAGAATTAAGATCAAATCAAATTATATCTAAGATACAATTACAATACCCTCATGTTAACTGGGACAGAGTTTGGAGGCATTGGTCCGGCATTAACTCTTTAAGGTACAAAGTATCATATACACGTACCTCCACAACGCCTGGCTAACAGGCAAAGTGGCAATTAAACGAAGATTAATAAGGACCCCGGTTAGCTGCCCTCTATGCAGAAATGCCCCATATACAAAACACCACACAATTACAGAATGCGACAAAACAAAGGAAGAAAGGATCAAACTAATACTAGAAATAATGAAGGTAGACAAATATGACAGACGTCAATTACTCTTCCTAGACGGAAACTTTAATAAACAATTGGTTAGACAAATAACGGACTTCATAACGAATACTCTTATAAGATCAGGTTCAATAATGAAGATTAGGGAAATTTTTTTTAAAATTAAATTAAATTAAATTAATGAAACCTAAAATATATATATATATATATATATATATATATATATATATATATATATATATATATATATATATATATTTACATATAACATAACTGTGATGGGGAAGTACATATGAGGACGCCACAGCCAAATAAATTTGTACAGCAGCTCGTGCTTCAAGGAAAACGGACCCATTTAAATAACAAAATAGGTAAATTGAGACACACATAACCATCTGTAAATAACGCACCTCAATTTATACAAAATTCTAAATTCAAAATTTTAATTAAAGCATTAAAAGTGATTAAATCACAATTGAAGATCTCAAATGTTGGATGCCCAATTCATGCGTTCACTTGTTGGAAAATTACAGATATTGGATTTGACCCTTTGTCACACTGGACAGATTTGGAAAGGCCAAAATTTAAAAAATATTCTTTATCAAAGGTTTTGCTATGGTTTTAGTATATATATATATATATATATATATATATATATATATATATATATATATATCACTCAGAGGAATTGCTTATCAAATGTTTTGTCGACACGCTCATTACAGACAACACATATGATTTGCCTTACTTGCCTCAGGTAATACATCGACATAGTGTACTATTGTTCTGCTAATTGGTTTGGGAAATGCAGGACTATGTTGCAGATGAACCTATTGATTTGGGTTCTCTACCTTATGGAAAGGATGACACAATCCACATTGTTTAGAAAGATCACTTTTAATTTTCCGTCATTAAACATGATTCAAGATCTTCGGAAAAGGTATTATTGTCTCTTAAATGATTAGTCAAGGTAGTTTCATGAGCTAGATTAAATAGTTCCTGACTATAAAACTTCAGAACAACAATATTACATGATCTCAGTTTTCTCAAAAGGACCACACGTTATCACAATTTCAGTGTCGCTAATATCCCGCTGAATCAACGATATCTCAAGATCTTGTTCCTGTTAGACAGCAAGATGTTGTCTTTTGACACCATGATTAGAATATATAGAATGAGTAGTAATAAGAGGATCACTGGAATTAATACCTCTTAATTGATCAACAAAAGGTCCAAAGTGACATCTTCAAAAGAGTGACAACTAAATGTTTCAGGTAAAGGAATACTTACCAGCATCATTCTTTAGAATGCTTTTTTTTATAGCTCTGGCAAGTGCACAAGCAGGATACAAATCTCAATGACTTGTTCGTTTTCAACCGGATCAATCCTTTAGTACAAACAATGCTTACTAGTTGCAAGTGGATCAACCACAACCACGGCTGTATCTTCAGCAAGATCACAACCGAGGTATGAACGAATACCCACAATGGGTCCGGACGACACTGCTTGGACCGAAGTGGGTCATTAGGCTATGTCTGATGACAGGTTGACACAGTCGAGAGGAACATTAACAAAGCTACATTTTACTCCAACCGCTCCGGTGGCCTAGTGGTTAAAGTGTCCACCGCGGGAGCGGGAGGTCATGGGTTTGATCCTCGGCCGAGTCATACCAAAGACTTTCAAAAATGGTACTAACAGCTTGCTCGCTTCGCGCTCAGCATTAAGAGATTAGTGTGAGGACTGTTCAGCCTGGTGTCAGGATAATGTGACTGGTTGGAACATCATGCTACATGTCTGCGGTATGATGCCCGACATCTAGACATAATTATAAACTGCCTCACTGCAGACATCGTAGCGATATGACTGAATAATTGTTAAAGCTACGTTAAAAATCCTAATCAAATTGTTAAAGCTACGTTAAAAATCCTAATCAAACAATCATCCCACCGCGGGAGCGGGAGGTCATGGGTTTGATCCTCGGCCGAGTCATACCAAAGACTTTCAAAAATGGTACTAACAGCTTGCTCGCTTCGCGCTCAGCATTAAGAGATTAGTGTGAGGACTGTTCAGCCTGGTGTCAGGATAATGTGACTGGTTGGAACATCATGCTACATGTCTGCGGTATGATGCCCGACATCTAGACATAATTATAAACTGCCTCACTGCAGACATCGTAGCGATATGACTGAATAATTGTTAAAGCTACGTTAAAAATCCTAATCAAACAAACAAACAAAGAAACATTCTATTCCACGAATAAGAACATATTTACTAGATGAAGCTTTCTCAGGATAGGCAAAGTACCTACTAATAAAAGACTCTCCAAACATCCAGTGTCCTTTCATATTTAAATAGGGATATGGTTGACGGAGTCACCTACAAATGTTATAGAACCTTTCTACTTGACTGGCTAATTGTTCTATTTAATAAAATCATATTAGATTTGTTTCACCCAACCAATGTATTGCTTGCATTATAAGACAGTGATCTGGACCTCTTTAAAAAAGATCATTTTGAATAGCTTACTATTGATTCTGTTGCTTTTTTACAACTTGTGTCATTCAGAAATAATACGCCTTTTATCTCAGTAAGTTTACGTAGGAAGAGATAAGGATTTCTTAGGAGTCTAATCATAAGTGTGATCCTTAAAAAGGATTTCCAAATTAAGATTTGGAAGCATACTCCTATAAGACTGAGTTGATTATTTACCACAAACGCGCCGATAAGAAAACTTACTGAGAAAAAGAAAACGTTTTGAGTCAATGAATAATCATCAGCTGCAAGAACAGCATTTTCCAGAAGTTTCCATATTTTGTAAATCATGGTAGGTCTTGAAATCAATATAAACAGCCCATTTCACCTATAAATTCTACAATGGATTGTCCAGTTTATTTCATACAATTCTTAGACTTGTGTTGATATGCGTCAGGTCCGAACTCAAAACCCTTCAAAATATATTCCTTAACTACATTTTAATCAGCATTATGTTGTACCGACAGGGACGTGTAGACTTTACAAGCCTTGCTTGCTTTCATGACCTTTTCAGATGTTCAGCAATTTCTTATGTATGTATGTATGTATGTATGTATGTATGTATGTATGTATGTATGTATGTATGTATGTATGTATGTATGTATGTATGTATGTATGTATGTATGTTTGTGTGTGTGTGTGTGTGTGTGATAATATCTTTAATAATAGCTTTATTTATTATTTGATTACATGTATATCTCTAATGTACTTTGAAGATGTGTTGAACTCTTCAACTGAATCACACACACACACACACACACACACACACACACACACACATATATATATGTCAACATAAATACCTGGATACCTGGAAAACCGGCATTTTACACGGAAGAAAATGTGGATAAAAACCCTTTTAACAGCCAAACTGTGTCGAGAGATTTATAGTCTCTGTTCGTTATTGTCGATCCAACCTTTGTTATTGTCTCTTGAGTGGGGTTCCGAAAAATAAATCCTTGCTTCATCAACTGTAACAATCGTTTTTAACTATTGCTAATCCATCTTGCTTAAAACCTTTTGATCTTGAATAGAGTCTAAAAAATAGTATAAACAGTCGAGGAATGAATATTCGTTATAATATACATTTATCTACTACTATGTGTCAAGCATCTTCAATCGAATACCATTAAAATGAATAAATTTCGACGAGATGTATTGTGTTTGCCTATCAGTTAATAAATTATTCAAATCTTACGTCCATTCAGAAAATAAACTAATAACAATTTTTGTAATATGCTTTCATTCTATTATACAGTTACTGAATGGTATCAATATCAACATATCAACAATTGTAATTTACAATAGTAGTTATGGTGTAATGACCATCTATAGAAGCAATAACGTCCACTAAGCTATAGATTTAACAGAGAACTGGTTCACCATACTTTATTAAACTCGTTATTGATGTCGGTAAAAGAGTATCTTAAGAGAACAATGCTTTTAAAGCATGGTCTTTTGTTTACTAGTCAAAGTGCTAGTCCTTCTGCAACATTTTACGTCACTGCATTTAGCTATATTACGTCACATTCATACATCTGCATGTACCTGGCGTACTGTACACGTGTATATGCAGATCTTTGTACTGAACGTCATTTTGTATATTGACCGGCATACCATTAAATGACAGATTCAAAGAAACAAAATCGTTTGGAGAAAATATTTAGAGCTTTTAAAGTAATCATCGTATAAACAATGTTTAGTAAACAATTATGTTTTCATTCTGTTACATAGGACGTAAATCATTCTTACCTTATATATTTCAGTCACGTTCAAAGGGAATCTGATCGGGGATTACTCACCTTTATCTGTGCCAAAAGAGCAGGCAGACACATTCAAAGAAGGTGAGATAGTATTTATTTGGATTATTGTATTACTCTGTACATAAACTGCACCTATATATGAACATAGTAGAGCAAGAATGCTCATCGCATAAGAGTGTACCAGTCATTGTTTGGTGACTAAAGGTGAACGGTTCACTTCTACCCATTTTACATCCTCAACCCCAACTCCCTAATCTACCAATCGCATGTTACATTACGGTATGGTATCCGGGACAAAAATAATTTTTAAATCATTGAGTAACACTCCTATGTTGATTCCCTATGAATACATATATAACTGGCTTTAGACAGTACAGGCGTTTTTAGGCAAAACAATGAATGATACAAATGACGCTGGTATTGCGTCATACATGATAATGATTGCATCATGTTATTCCTAGCAGTCATGGATGGTGCAAACATAATTAAGCTTGCATCACTTTGCTGAACAAATTACCGTATATCAGTTCGATAAATAATGCATTGGTATCTTCTCTTATTTGTCAGTGTTTTATTTTGCAAAGGTAGACATTTATGTTAGCCAAAGTGAACAGTGCGGCCATTTTCTTGTGTGAACAATGCAGATAACGTCTGCTATGTTTGTTGTGAAGTGAATTTTCGCATCACAAAAGCGTTATATAACCGCTATTGTTAAGACATCCTATCACCCATAAATTGGCTGCAAAATTGGAGATCAGGACAAGAGGTGGGCCACACAAATATGCTACAACACTTGTGCAACAATACTTCGCCAGTGATTGAACAGGAAAGGTAAATCTGTTGCTTTTGTAGTGTCGATGAATATTAGACAGTAAACAGATCATATCAGCAATTGTTACTTCTGTAAGATGCCTCCAACTGGAAAGGTTTGTCAAACAAGAAAACGTGGGCTGTGCATTATCCAAACATTCCGTCAACTATGCGCCCAGTACATCACAGAGAAGGACTGCCGGTTCATGATACACCAGAATCATTCTCACTTGCGTGATATGAGGAAGACGAAGAGGATGATCCATCAATGTCACATGACCCATTTGTTATCCATCCTCCTCCTCCTCTGAACCGCATCGCATAACACAATGTGAACTTAATGACCTTACTACGCATTTGGAACTATCCAATAGTAAGGCAGAGCTGTTGGGCTCCATCCTATAGCAGAGGAATATTCTGGAAGGCAAGGAAAGCGTTTCCATATTCCTCGACCGTCAAAATTATCTTGCCCCATTTTTCGTCATTGATGGTGATCTTGATGTCTGCGACAACATCGATGATATGATGGTATACCTCAGCATCCGAATGACTCATGTGAGTGAAAACTGTCCATTGATTCATCGAAGATGAGTCTTAAATCTGTTTTGCTTCATGATTTGCCATCAGTTCTAATTGGTCATGGAGTCCATATGAAGCAAATCTATGAAATCATGAAACCACCTTTTGATGTGTATAAACTATGACCAGCATCAGTGGCAGCTTGGTGGCTATTTGAAGGTTCTTATTACCATGCTTGGTTTTCTCTGCGAATGGGATTGTCGATAGAGATTCCCAATACATTAAGAGAGATTGGGCACTCTTACAGTCACTGGAACCTTGTAAGAAAAGTGTTCAGAATCCACCACTTGTTGAATTAATGAATATTTTTTAAACCACTTTTGCACATCAAGCTGGGTCTGATAATAACGGTTTTCTATGCTTTGGACAAAACACAAGAAAATTTCAAGTACCTCCGTGAAACATTTTCAAAGTTACGTGAAGCTAAGATAAAGTAAGGCGTCTTCGTTGATCCTTAGATTCGTGAATTTCTTCGAGATGATGCATTTGACCGTGCACTGCTTGGCAAGGCAAAGACGGCATGTTAAGCCTTCTTGTAAATGGCCGAATATTTTCACGGAAACAAGAAGACAGACAACTATAGCGAATAAGTGTAAAACCTTCTCAAGGCATTCAAAAGCCTTAGTTGCAATATGTCAGTAAAGATATTCTTATTGCACTTCCATCGGGATTATGTTTCCATAGAACTGCGGAGCAGTGAGCGACAATCGCGGTCTGCTATTTCAACACCATTATCGATGGAGCATCTGGCTATCTTTATCCAGATTTCCTCGTTATAACTGTTATACTCTCCTCGCTTTCTTTTCCGGGACACAAGACTGAAGCAGGGGGTCTACTGCGTCATTATCTGTCTGGTAGGCAAGCCCCTACACAGATTTTGCAGCTTCTGAAGGGTTACGAAGTTCAGGAAGCGAGGGTTATCTAAGTTGAATTTTACCACTCTTGAGCCACTGTGTTAACGCCACGATAGTCAGAATATACTGATTTTGCAACTTGATGGACAGTGCTTTAAGTAAGAAATCATTCATATGTACTTTAATAAATAATTGGTATTGTTTTGTTGGTTGCGTTGGCTTCCTTTGATGCTGAATACTCAAACTAAAATATGGCGAAATTGATTCATCTTGACTGGTGTTTTATTTGTGCTCATATAAATGGAAGTATTGTTTTAGTGTTGTTGGCTGCGTCGGCTTCGACTGATGTTATTCACTTTGTCAAAAGCACAGTGTAAGTATTGAACTTGTTAGGTATTTTATTTGTACTCATACAGGTGGTCGTATTGTTTTGAACATTATTGTGACCATCGTTTGTGTCGGCACAGTGTTATACATTTGTTTTCTTTTAGGGGGGTATTTGAAGAGGTTAAACCAAATATTTAAATACTTGCTAATATTCAAACTTTGTCAGGCAAAACCAAGGATGTATGTACCCACGCAAATGCCAGTTTTATATACAAAACCATGAAAATTTAGCCCAACGAAAGGTAAATGATACTGCAGTATATCATTTGCAAAAACATTTTTCTTCTCAAATATAGACCCTACATAATTTTCTTTGGAAAGGATAGCATTATATTCTTTCTTCTGGTATATTTATTAATAAAGTTATGTTGCTATCTAATATAAAAAAGTATGATAACAAGAACCCAAGCATTCCTACGAGAGAAATTTCATGGAATCAATATATTCCTGATACACTTGCTAAAATCATTTCGTTTAGCCCTTACAGTGAGAGCAGCATACAAAGTTACATGTTCGTTTCCTCCAATAGCCTCAAGAAAAGGAGGCTATGATTTGTTTGCTAGCTCAGATTGAAATTTAGTGAATATGACAGTATTGAAACTGTCAAATGCAAGTTTAAGCTGTTCTAAATAATTCTATCTCGACGTCGGGTTATTTTATGAATATGTGCAACGCTTTACTCGGAGTTGTATCTGCTAATTTTGCAATTTTATTCAACTAAGCACCTATTATGTCTAAAACTTTTCCTCCATATGTGATTATGCTTGCATTAGTTACGAAATAGAGCAAGACAAAGCAAAGTAAGTCATTTTTTTTTAACATTAACACATGCACACTGTGAAATATTGGATATGTTGTTAATATGAAGTTATTCCAGAGTATATTCCACATATTTTGATAAAGCGTTCAATTATGATTGTACGTATATCTTTGCATAAAATGTGATGTATTAAAACTTGTTTGTTTGTTTATTTGATTAGGATTTTTAACGTAGCTTTAAGAAGAAAAAAACCCATCTATTTTGTCCACAATTTACACCAAATAGATACAACAGAAGATTTGCGCAAGGAATGAATATTGGGCATCTCTGCTATTAATTAGTTTCTATAGGTAGATAGCGTATGCCTTTATGTGACAAGAAAGAAGAGTTGTGGGTGGGATGGACCGTGTGGTGTGAAAAGGGTACTTGTCGGTACTTACGGTACCCTTGCTTCCGTTCTCTCGGCCTCCGTGTTGTTACTTATGATTCTCTTATTTCCGTTCTCTCGGCTTCTTTGTCCATACGTCCGGTACCCTCGTTTCCATTCACTCGCTTTCCTCATCATAACCGCCTATCTCTACGTGCTTTCCACATCTCTCTCTCTCTCTCTCTTTCTCTCTCTCTCTCTCTCTCTCTCTCTCTCTCTCTCTCTCTCTCTCTCTCTCTTCTCTCTCTCTCTCTCTCTCTCTCTCTCTCTCTCTCTCTCTCTCTCTCTCTCTCTCTCTCTCTCTTTCTCGGATGGTGTTCGATCCGACCCAGAAAGCTTCCTGTGGATTAGAATGGACGTACAATGGTCCCTCCTTGTTCGGACACAAGATAATTAACTGATACATAGATCTTTAATCAACAATATGGTAATTAAATCATTATTTGAACTCATACACTAACAGCTAACTATTCCACACACGCTTGTTCTATAATAAAGGCTTTTAATAACAACAATGGTATCAGGACGTCTGATACATACATGTATATCCCTAATTCTCTACGCATTTCCGACCTTACAAATTATAAAAGACACATACAAATTTACGTGCCTAATTATACGTGCGCAAGACCAACAATGCCTAACTTCTCTACACAATCCACAACTATATACTCGAATCCAAACAAATACCAGATCCAACACTACTTCCTATTAAATTAGGTTCTGCACCACAATGCAATTGAATATTAAATTTCAACTAAATTGAATGCACATAATAACGTAGAAATATTACGACACCTAGGTGCGAGACAGATACTGCTGTAAGAACAATGACTATCACATCAAGCGTCCATTCTATTGCTTTGCATACACCAGATACGCGAGTGGCTGATGATCGGTCTTTAATACGAACTTACACCCAAACAAATATCGCTCGAACCGTTATATACCGAACACGATTCCAAACAAATTCCCTCACAAATACGGAGTAGTTCTTCTCGACTGTAGATAGTTTCTGACTGTCATATGCGACAGGAAATATTATCACATCGTGTTTCAGCAGTTCACAACACTCATGTGCACATGTTGCTCAGTTCGGTAGCGCAAATACATAACGACATCCCAATATAATGTGATGTGACAATCCAGACAAGCATGTGGCTTCGATTCTCACTGTCACTTGATTGGACCTCAATTAATTCCCCTTATAGTCCTTTGGCGTCCTGTACTTCTTGTCGACAAGAGCGGGGACACTACACCTGGAGTCGTATAAGATGGTAGCATCTTCCCCATTGACGGTGGCTGATGCGAGGTTGATTTATTGATCTCCCTGGTAACAACATTCACATGTGTCGACTTGCCCTTGGGGCAGTTCCTGGCGAATTATACGCAGTCCTACGAAGCCCTTTTCCGTCGTTGAAGCCCGTCCGGGTCGGTGAGTGGAATACTTACCAGTAGATCTTCTGACTTTCACATCCCCAGGAAGGTTATGTACGGCTGGCTATACCTGAACCGCTCGGCGCGAGTCAGTGGGGCGGCGTCTGTCCATACCACCAGTATCGTCTCACTTAATCCTTAATACGACCTGTAAAACTTCTGCAAGTTTCATCCACCTCTCAAATACTAACGACTAAAGATCTATCATCATCTGACATTATGGGCAGATTAATAAAAAAAATATAAATTAATAGATGTGTATAGAAGACTGAACCTATTAAGAACGGAATATACACATGATTATGTTAAATTAGGAATACATAAATCAAGTAGGATAGACAAATTCTATGTAACTGATTTCGACCATAAAAAATATAAAAATGCAAAAATTTTAGAATATAAAATTTCGGACCATAAATTAATAACTCTGGAAATAGTGATAAAAATAGCAGATGGGGTTCTGGAGAATGGAGGTTAAATAACTCAATACTGGATGATGAGCAATTAATAAATGAAATAAAATTGGAAATCCCTAAAATACTCACAAACGAAGAGGGAAAAAAGATATCTGATATTGCCACTGATTGGGATAATTTTAAAATAAAAAGTTAAACAAATAGCAATATATCACTCAACCAAACGTAATCGGATTCAAAAAATACAGAATGTAGCATTAAAAAGATTAATAAATAACGACACAACACCATTACGGGATAAAGAGAGCTACTCTATACAGTTAGGAAAGCTAAGAGAATATAAAACAAGGGGGATGGAAATTAGGGTGGGAAAATTCCACCATTTATACAAACAGGGCCGTGAACTTTATAAAAGGGAAGAAAAAAGGAAAGGAGGGGAAAGGGTAATTGATGCACTAATCACTAATGGTGTAGAAATTACAACTAAAGCTGAAATTATGGATGAAATTCACAAATATTACACAACACTATATACTTCTAAAAACATAGACAATGACACAATCATGCAATATCTAAATTCAATACAATGCGAGGTGATATCATCAGAGCACAAGAAACGGTGCGATGATCTCATTTCTGTGGAGGAAGTTAAAACCACAATAAAAGAACTTGCTAAAGGTAAATCACCAGGTAGAGATGGCCTCACTGCGGAATTCTATAAGAAATTCCAGAGTGAGGTGGCACCAGTCTTAGAAACACTATTTAATAATATTTTATTAAAAAACGACAAAATGACGAAATCAATGCGGGAGGGTTTGATTACTCTATTATACAAAGGGAAAGAGGACAGAACCGACTTAAAAAACTAGAGGCCCATCTCCCTCCTAAACACGGATTACAAAATACTGAGTAAAATTTTGGCTAATAGGATTAAGCACGGAGTAAACACCATAGTAAACACTAATCAAACATGCGGAGGTAAAAATAGAAGCATACATGACAATATGCTTAACATTAGGACCATAATAGACTATATAAATACAACTCACTCGAAATGTGCTATGGTACTTTTCGACCAGGAGAAAGCTTTCGACAGATTAGAACATAATTATACACAAAAAGTACTGGAAAAATTTGGTTTTGGAACAAATTTCCTAAATTGGACTAAAATAATGTACAATGAAATAACTGCGAATGTACAAGTAAATGGGGCGAAAACCCCAAAAATTAATATTCAACGATCAGTGAGGCAAGGATGCCCACTATCAATGTTATTATATGTAATAGCAATTGAAATTCTGAGTATAAAAATAAGAAACAATACCATTATCAAAGGATTAAAAATTCCTAACTTAAAAGAGGAATTTAAAATGCTACAACATGCCGATGATTGTACAAACTTTATTAATGATCCAAATTCTTTTAAACACTTACAAAAAGAATACGAGGCTTTTGGGAAAGCATCAGGATCGAAAATAAATCATGAGAAAACGGAAATATTGAAGATAGGAAACTGGAGGGGAAACCACCCTGGTTTGCCCCCACTCGTAAGCAAAAATAGAGTGAAAGCCCTGGGGATCTTCTTCGGGGCCAATGAAGAAAAGGAAAACTGTTTAAAAGTAAAAAGAAAATAAAAGAAGTAATAGATATCTGGGCACTAAAGCCGCTTAGTCTAATAGAACGTTCACAGGTTGCAAAAACATATATGTATTCTAATTTGACATACCTAATAAACTCTGTGGACATTAACAATAAAACACTAGATACAATTGATAATGAAATAGTTGACTACATATGGAATTACAAAGCACACTACATAAATAAGGAAACTTTATATAGAGCTAAACTAAAGGGGGCTTAGCCTTGCCTAATCCCCCCTTAATAAAATTAAAAACTATCTTGAATAGGTTAAAACGATTAAACGCCACACCACAAAAGCCATGGGAAGCATTATACATTTTTTGGTTAGGATTTGGAATGAGAAACAAACAAGAAATATACACAAACAACAAACTAGTGAAACAAATAGATGCACCACATTTATATAGGGGGATTAAAGAAATATATAGGTATAGGGACAATAAAGAATTATGGGTACTAAAAAATGACAAAACATATGACTGGCTTTTAGAATTAAGATCTAATCAAATTATATCTAAGATACAATTACAATACCCTCATGTTAACTGGGACAGAGTTTGGAGGCATTGGTCCGGCATTAACTCTTTAAGGTACAAAGTATCATATACACGTACCTCCACAACGCCTGGCTAACAGGCAAAGTGGCAATTAAACGAAGATTAATAAGGACCCCGGTTATCTGTCCTCTATGCAGAAATGCCCCTTATACAAAAGACCACACAATTACAGAATGCGACAAAACAAAGGAAGAAAGGATCAAACTAATACTAGAAATAATGAAGGTAGACAAATATGACAGACGTCAATTACTCTTCCTAGACGGAAACTTTAATAAACAATTGGTTAGACAAATAACGGACTTCATAACGAATACTCTTATAAGATCAGGTTCAATAATAAAGATTAGGGAAATTTTTTTAAAATTAAATTAAATTAAATTAATGAAACCTAATATATATATATATATATATATATATATATATATATATATATATATATATATATATATATATATATAACATAACTGTGAGGGGGAAGTACATATGAGGACGCCACAGCCAAATAAATTTGTACAGCTCGTGCTTCAAGGAAAACGGACCCATTCAAATAACAAAATAGGTAAATTGAGACACACATAACCATCTGTAAATAACGCACCTCAATTTATACAAAATTCTAAATTCAAAATTTTAATTAAAGCATTAAAAGTGATTAAATCACAATTGAAGATCTCAAATGTTGGATGCCCAATTCATGCGTTCACTTGTTGGAAAATTACAGATATTGGATTTGACCCTTTGTCACACTGGACAGATTTGGAAAGGCCAAAATTTAAAAAATATTCTTTATCAAAGGTTTTGCTATGGTTTTAGTATATATATATATATATATATATATATATATATATATATATATATATATATATATTACTCAGAGGAATTGCTTATCAAATGTTTTGTCGACACGCTCATTACAGACAACACATATGATTTGCCTTACTTGCCTCAGGTAATACATCGACATAGTGGACTATTGTTCTGCTAATTGGTTTGGGAAATGCAGGACTATGTTGCAGATGAACCTATTGATTTGGGTTCTCTACCTTATGGAAAGGATGACACAATCCACATTGTTTAGAAAGATCACTTTTAATTTTCCGTCATTAAACATGATTCAAGATCTTCGGAAAAGGTATTATTGTCTCTTAAATGATTAGTCAAGGTAGTTTCATGAGCTAGATTAAATAGTTCCTGACTATAAAACTTCAGAACAACAATATTACATGATCAATGTTTTCTCAAAAGGACCACACGTTATCACAATTTTAGTGTCGCTAATAGCCCGCTGAATCAACGATATCTCAAGATCTTGTTCCTGTTAGACAGCCAGATGTTGTCTTTTGACACCATAATTAGAATATATAGAATGAGTAGTAATAAGAGGATCACTGGAATTAATACCTCTTAATTGATCAACAAAAGGTCCAAAGTGACATCTTCAAAAGAGTGACAACTAAATGTTTCAGGTAAAGGAATACTTACCAGCATCATTCTTTAGAATGCTTTTTGTTATAGCTCTGGCAAGTGCACAAGCAGGATACAAATCTCAATGACTTGTTCGTTTTCAACCGGATCAATCCTTTAGTACAAACAATGCTTACTAGTTGCAAGTGGATCAACCACAACCACGGCTGTATCTTCAGCAAGATCACAACCGAGGTATGAACGAATACCCACAATGGGTCCGGACGACACTGCTTGGACCGAAGTGGGTCATTAGGCTATGTCTGATGACAGGTTGACACAGTCGAGAGGAACATTAACAAAGCTACATTTTACTCCAACCGCTCCGGTGGCCTAGTGGTTAAAGTGTCCACCGCGGGAGCGGGAGGTCATGGGTTTGATCCTCGGCCGAGTCATACCAAAGACTTTCAAAAATGGTACTAACAGCTTGCTCGCTTCGCGCTCAGCATTAAGAGATTAGTGTGAGGACTGTTCAGCCTGGTGTCAGGATAATGTGACTGGTTGGAACATCATGCTACATGTCTGCGGTATGATGCCCGACATCTAGACATAATTATAAACTGCCTCACTGCAGACATCGTAGCGATATGACTGAATAATTGTTAAAGCTACGTTAAAAATCCTAATCAAATTGTTAAAGCTACGTTAAAAATCCTAATCAAACAATCATCCCACCGCGGGAGCGGGAGGTCATGGGTTTGATCCTCGGCCGAGTCATACCAAAGACTTTCAAAAATGGTACTAACAGCTTGCTCGCTTCGCGCTCAGCATTAAGAGATTAGTGTGAGGACTGTTCAGCCTGGTGTCAGGATAATGTGACTGGTTGGAACATCATGCTACATGTCTGCGGTATGATGCCCGACATCTAGACATAATTATAAACTGCCTCACTGCAGACATCGTAGCGATATGACCTTATAATTGTTAAAGCTACGTTAAAAATCCTAATCAAACAAACAAACAAAGAAACATTCTATTCCACGAATAAGAACATATTTACTAGATGAAGCTTTCTCAGGATAGGCAAAGTACCTACTAATAAAAGACTCTCCAAACATCCAGTGTCCTTTCATATTTAAATAGGGATATGGTTGACGGAGTCACCTACAAATGTTATAGAACCTTTCTACTTGACTGGCTAATTGTTCTATTTAATAAAATCATATTAGATTTGTTTCACCCAACCAATGTATTGCTTGCATTATAAGACAGTGATCTGGACCTCTTTAAAAAAGATCATTTTGAATAGCTTACTATTGATTCTGTTGCTTTTTTACAACTTGTGTCATTCAGAAATAATACGCCTTTTATCTCAGTAAGTTTACGTAGGAAGAGATAAGGATTTCTTAGGAGTCTAATCATAAGTGTGATCCTTAAAAAGGATTTCCAAATTAAGATTTGGAAGCATACTCCTATAAGACTGAGTTGATTATTTACCACAAACGCGCCGATAAGAAAACTTACTGAGAAAAAGAAAACGTTTTGAGTCAATGAATAATCATCAGCTGCAAGAACAGCATTTTCCAGAAGTTTCCATATTTTGTAAATCATGGTAGGTCTTGAAATCAATATAAACAGCCCATTTCACCTATAAATTCTACAATGGATTGTCCAGTTTATTTCATACAATTCTTAGACTTGTGTTGATATGCGTCAGGTCCGAACTCAAAACCCTTCAAAATATATTCTTTAACTACATTTTAATCAGCATTATGTTGTACCGACAGGGACGTGTAGACTTTACAAGCCTTGCTTGCTTTCATGACCTTTTCAGATGTTCAGCAATTTCTTATGTATGTATGTATGTATGTATGTATGTATGTATGTATGTATGTATGTATGTATGTATGTATGTATGTATGTATGTATGTATGTATGTGTGTATGTATGTATGTATGTATGTATGTTTGTGTGTGTGTGTGTGTGTGTGATAATATCTTTAATAATAGCTTTATTTATTATTTGATTACATGTATATCTCTAATGTACTTTGAAGATGTGTTGAACTCTTCAACTGAATCACACACACACACACACACACACACACACACACACACACACACACACATATATATATGTCAACATAAACACCTGGATACCTGGAAAACCGGCATTTTACACGGAAGAAAATGTGGATAAAAACCCTTTTAACAGCCAAACTGTGTCGAGAGATTTATAGTCTCTGTTCGTTATTGTCGATCCAACCTTTGTTATTGTCTCTTGAGTGGGGTTCCGAAAAATAAATCCTTGCTTCATCAACTGTAACAATCGTTTTTAACTATTGCTAATCCATCTTGCTTAAAACCTTTTGATCTTGAATAGAGTCTAAAAAATAGTATAAACAGTCGAGGAATAAATATTCGTTATAATATACATTTATCTACTACTATGTGTCAAGCATCTTCAATCGAATACCATTAAAATGAATAAATTTCGACGAGATGTATTGTGTTTGCCTATCAGTTAATAAATTATTCAAATCTTACGTCCATTCAGAAAATAAACTAATAACAATTTTTGTAATATGCTTTCATTCTATTATACAGTTACTGAATGGTATCAATATCAACATATCAACAATTGTAATTTACAATAGTAGTTATGGTGTAATGACCATCTATAGAAGCAATAACGTCCACTAAGCTATAGATTTAACAGAGAACTGGTTCACCATACTTTATTAAACTCGTTATTGATGTCGGTAAAAGAGTATCTTAAGAGAACAATGCTTTTAAAGCATGGTCTTTTGTTTACTAGTCAAAGTGCTAGTCCTTCTGCAACATTTTACGTCACTGCATTTAGCTATATTACGTCACATTCATACATCTGCATGTACCTGGCGTACTGTACACGTGTATATGCAGATCTTTGTACTGAACGTCATTTTGTATATTGACCGGCATACCATTAAATGACAGATTCAAAGAAACAAAATCGTTTGGAGAAAATATTTAGAGCTTTTAAAGTAATCATCGTATAAACAATGTTTAGTAAACAATTATGTTTTCATTCTGTTACATAGGACGTAAATCATTCTTACCTTATATATTTCAGTCACGTTCAAAGGGAATCTGATCGGGGATTACTCACCTTTATCTGTGCCAAAAGAGCAGGCAGACACATTCAAAGAAGGTGAGATAGTATTTATTTGGATTATTGTATTACTCTGTACATAAACTGCACCTATATATGAACATAGTAGAGCAAGAATGCTCATCGCATAAGAGTGTACCAGTCATTGTTTGGTGACTAAAGGTGAACGGTTCACTTCTACCCATTTTACATCCTCAACCCCAACTCCCTAATCTACCAATCGCATGTTACATTACGGTATGGTATCCGGGACAAAAATAATTTTTAAATCATTGAGTAACACTCCTATGTTGATTCCCTATGAATACATATATAACTGGCTTTAGACAGTACAGGCGTTTTTAGGCAAAACAATGAATGATACAAATGACGCTGGTATTGCGTCATACATGATAATGATTGCATCATGTTATTCCTAGCAGTCATGGATGGTGCAAACATAATTAAGCTTGCATCACTTTGCTGAACAAATTACCGTATATCAGTTCGATAAATAATGCATTGGTATCTTCTCTTATTTGTCAGTGTTTTATTTTGCAAAGGTAGACATTTATGTTAGCCAAAGTGAACAGTGCGGCCATTTTCTTGTGTGAACAATGCAGATAACGTCTGCTATGTTTGTTGTGAAGTGAATTTTCGCATCACAAAAGCGTTATATAACCGCTATTGTTAAGACATCCTATCACCCATAAATTGGCTGCAAAATTGGAGATCAGGACAAGAGGTGGGCCACACAAATATGCTACAACACTTGTGCAACAATACTTCGCCAGTGATTGAACAGGAAAGGTAAATCTGTTGCTTTTGTAGTGTCGATGAATATTAGACAGTAAACAGATCATATCAGCAATTGTTACTTCTGTAAGATGCCTCCAACTGGAAAGGTTTGTCAAACAAGAAAACGTGGGCTGTGCATTATCCAAACATTCCGTCAACTATGCGCCCAGTACATCACAGAGAAGGACTGCCGGTTCATGATACACCAGAATCATTCTCACTTGCGTGATATGAGGAAGACGAAGAGGATGATCCATCAATGTCACATGACCCATTTGTTATCCATCCTCCTCCTCCTCTGAACCGCATCGCATAACACAATGTGAACTTAATGACCTTACTACGCATTTGGAACTATCCAATAGTAAGGCAGAGCTGTTGGGCTCCATCCTATAGCAGAGGAATATTCTGGAAAGCAAGGAAAGCGTTTCCATATTCCTCGACCGTCAAAATTATCTTGCCCCATTTTTCGTCATTGATGGTGATCTTGATGTCTGCGACAACATCGATGATATGATGGTATACCTCAGCATCCGAATGACTCATGTGAGTGAAAACTGTCCATTGATTCATCGAAGATGAGTCTTAAATCTGTTTTGCTTCATGATTTGCCATCAGTTCTAATTGGTCATGGAGTCCATATGAAGCAAATCTATGAAATCATGAAACCACCTTTTGATGTGTATAAACTATGACCAGCATCAGTGGCAGCTTGGTGGCTATTTGAAGGTTCTTATTACCATGCTTGGTTTTCTCTGCGAATGGGATTGTCGATAGAGATTCCCAATACATTAAGAGAGATTGGGCACTCTTACAGTCACTGGAACCTTGTAAGAAAAGTGTTCAGAATCCACCACTTGTTGAATTAATGAATATTTTTTAAACCACTTTTGCACATCAAGCTGGGTCTGATAATAACGGTTTTCTATGCTTTGGACAAAACACAAGAAAATTTCAAGTACCTCCGTGAAACATTTTCAAAGTTACGTGAAGCTAAGATAAAGTAAGGCGTCTTCGTTGATCCTTAGATTCGTGAATTTCTTCGAGATGATGCATTTGACCGTGCACTGCTTGGCAAGGCAAAGACGGCATGTTAAGCCTTCTTGTAAATGGCCGAATATTTTCACGGAAACAAGAAGACAGACAACTATAGCGAATAAGTGTAAAACCTTCTCAAGGCATTCAAAAGCCTTAGTTGCAATATGTCAGTAAAGATATTCTTATTGCACTTCCATCGGGATTATGTTTCCATAGAACTGCGGAGCAGTGAGCGACAATCGCGGTCTGCTATTTCAACACCATTATCGATGGAGCATCTGGCTATCTTTATCCAGATTTCCTCGTTATAACTGTTATACTCTCCTCGCTTTCTTTTCCGGGACACAAGACTGAAGCAGGGGGTCTACTGCGTCATTATCTGTCTGGTAGGCAAGCCCCTACACAGATTTTGCAGCTTCTGAAGGGTTACGAAGTTCAGGAAGCGAGGGTTATCTAAGTTGAATTTTACCACTCTTGAGCCACTGTGTTAACGCCACGATAGTCAGAATATACTGATTTTGCAACTTGATGGACAGTGCTTTAAGTAAGAAATCATTCATATGTACTTTAATAAATAATTGGTATTGTTTTGTTGGTTGCGTTGGCTTCCTTTGATGCTGAATACTCAAACTAAAATATGGCGAAATTGATTCATCTTGACTGGTGTTTTATTTGTGCTCATATAAATGGAAGTATTGTTTTAGTGTTGTTGGCTGCGTCGGCTTCGACTGATGTTATTCACTTTGTCAAAAGCACAGTGTAAGTATTGAACTTGTTAGGTATTTTATTTGTACTCATACAGGTGGTCGTATTGTTTTGAACATTATTGTGACCATCGTTTGTGTCGGCACAGTGTTATACATTTGTTTTCTTTTAGGGGGGTATTTGAAGAGGTTAAACCAAATATTTAAATACTTGCTAATATTCAAACTTTGTCAGGCAAAACCAAGGATGTATGTACCCACGCAAATGCCAGTTTTATATACAAAACCATGAAAATTTAGCCCAACGAAAGGTAAATGATACTGCAGTATATCATTTGCAAAAACATTTTTCTTCTCAAATATAGACCCTACATAATTTTCTTTGGAAAGGATAGCATTATATTCTTTCTTCTGGTATATTTATTAATAAAGTTATGTTGCTATCTAATATAAAAAAGTATGATAACAAGAACCCAAGCATTCCTACGAGAGAAATTTCATGGAATCAATATATTCCTGATACACTTGCTAAAATCATTTCGTTTAGCCCTTACAGTGAGAGCAGCATACAAAGTTACATGTTCGTTTCCTCCAATAGCCTCAAGAAAAGGAGGCTATGATTTGTTTGCTAGCTCAGATTGAAATTTAGTGAATATGACAGTATTGAAACTGTCAAATGCAAGTTTAAGCTGTTCTAAATAATTCTATCTCGACGTCGGGTTATTTTATGAATATGTGCAACGCTTTACTCGGAGTTGTAGCTGCTAATTTTGCAATTTTATTCAACTAAGCACCTATTATGTCTAAAACTTTTCCTCCATATGTGATTATGCTTGCATTAGTTACGAAATAGAGCAAGACAAAGCAAAGTAAGTCATTTTTTTTAACATTAACACATGCACACTGTGAAATATTGGATATGTTGTTAATATGAAGTTATTCCAGAGTATATTCCACATATTTTGATAAAGCGTTCAATTATGATTGTACGTATATCTTTGCATAAAATGTGATGTATTAAAACTTGTTTGTTTGTTTATTTGATTAGGATTTTTAACGTAGCTTTAAGAAGAAAAAAACCCATCTATTTTGTCCACAATTTACACCAAATAGATACAACAGAAGATTTGCGCAAGGAATGAATATTGGGCATCTCTGCTATTAATTAGTTTCTATAGGTAGATAGCGTATGCCTTTATGTGACAAGAAAGAAGAGTTGTGGGTGGGATGGACCGTGTGGTGTGAAAAGGGTACTTGTCGGTACTTACGGTACCCTTGCTTCCGTTCTCTCGGCCTCCGTGTTGTTACTTATGATTCTCTTATTTCCGTTCTCTCGGCTTCTTTGTCCATACGTCCGGTACCCTCGTTTCCATTCACTCGCTTTCCTCATCATAACCGCCTATCTCTACGTGCTTTCCACATCTCTCTCTCTCTCTCTTTCTCTCTCTCTCTCTCTCTCTCTCTCTCTCTCTCTCTCTTTCTCTCTCTCTCTCTCTCTCTCTCTCTCTCTCTCTCTCTCTCTCTCTCTCTCTCTTTCTCGGATGGTGTTCGATCCGACCCAGAAAGCTTCCTGTGGATTAGAATGGACGTACAATGGTCCCTCCTTGTTCGGACACAAGATAATTAACTGATACATAGATCTTTAATCAACAATATGGTAATTAAATCATTATTTGAACTCATACACTAACAGCTAACTATTCCACACACGCTTGTTCTATAATAAAGGCTTTTAATAACAACAATGGTATCAGGACGTCTGATACATACATGCATATCCCTAATTCTCTACGCATTTCCGACCTTACAAATTATAAAAGACACATACAAATTTACGTGCCTAATTATACGTGCGCAAGACCAACAATGCCTAACTTCTCTACACAATCCACAACTATATACTCGAATCCAAACAAATACCAGATCCAACACTACTTCCTATTAAATTAGGTTCTGCACCACAATGCAATTGAATATTAAATTTCAACTAAATTGAATGCACATAATAACGTAGAAATATTACGACACCTAGGTGCGAGACAGATACTGCTGTAAGAACAATGACTATCACATCAAGCGTCCATTCTATTGCTTTGCATACACCAGATACGCGAGTGGCTGATGATCGGTCTTTAATACGAACTTACACCCAAACAAATATCGCTCGAACCGTTATATACCGAACACGATTCCAAACAAATTCCCTCACAAATACGGAGTAGTTCTTCTCGACTGTAGATAGTTTCTGACTGTCATATGCGACAGGAAATATTATCACATCGTGTTTCAGCAGTTCACAACACTCATGTGCACATGTTGCTCAGTTCGGTAGCGCAAATACATAACGACATCCCAATATAATGTGATGTGACAATCCAGACAAGCATGTGGCTTCGATTCTCACTGTCACTTGATTGGACCTCAATTAATTCCCCTTATAGTCCTTTGGCGTCCTTTACTTCTTGTCGACAAGAGCGGGGACACTACACCTGGAGTCGTATAAGATGGTAGCATCTTCCCCATTGACGGTGGCTGATGCGAGGTTGATTTATTGATCTCCCTGGTAACAACATTCACATGTGTCGACTTGCCCTTGGGGCAGTTCCTGGCGAATTATACGCAGTCCTACGAAGCCCTTTTCCGTCGTTGAAGCCCGTCCGGGTCGGTGAGTGGAATACTTACCAGTAGATCTTCTGACTTTCACATCCCCAGGAAGGTTATGTACAGCTGGCTATACCTGAACCGCTCGGCGCGAGTCAGTGGGGCGGCGTCTGTCCATACCACCAGTATCGTCTCACTTAATCCTTAATACGACCTGTAAAACTTCTGCAAGTTTCATCCACCTCTCAAATACTAACGACTAAAGATCTATCATCATCTGACATTATGGGCAGATTAATAAAAAAATATAAATTAATAGATGTGTATAGAAGACTGAACCTATTAAGAACGGAATATACACATGATTATGTTAAATTAGGAATACATAAATCAAGTAGGATAGACAAATTCTATGTAACTGATTTCGACCATAAAAAATATAAAAATGCAAAAATTTTAGAATATAAAATTTCGGACCATAAATTAATAACTCTGGAAATAGTGATAAAAATAGCAGATGGGGTTCTGGAGAATGGAGGTTAAATAACTCAATACTGGATGATGAGCAATTAATAAATGAAATAAAATTGGAAATCCCTAAAATACTCACAAACGAAGAGGGAAAAAAGATATCTGATATTGCCACTGATTGGGATAATTTTAAAATAAAAAGTTAAACAAATAGCAATATATCACGCAACCAAACGTAATCGGATTCAAAAAATACAGAATGTAGCATTAAAAAGATTAATAAATAACGACACAACACCATTACGGGATAAAGAGAGCTACTCTATACAGTTAGGAAAGCTAAGAGAATATAAAACAAGGGGGATGGAAATTAGGGTGGGAAAATTCCACCATTTATACAAACAGGGCCGTGAACTTTATAAAAGGGAAGAAAAAAGGAAAGGAGGGGAAAGGGTAATTGATGCACTAATCACTAATGGTGTAGAAATTACAACTAAAGCTGAAATTATGGATGAAATTCACAAATATTACACAACACTATATACTTCTAAAAACATAGACAATGACACAATCATGCAATATCTAAATTCAATACAATGCGAGGTGATATCATCAGAGCACAAGAAACGGTGCGATGATCTCATTTCTGTGGAGGAAGTTAAAACCACAATAAAAGAACTTGCTAAAGGTAAATCACCAGGTAGAGATGGCCTCACTGCGGAATTCTATAAGAAATTCCAGAGTGAGGTGGCACCAGTCTTAGAAACACTATTTAATAATATTTTATTAAAAAACGACAAAATGACGAAATCAATGCGGGAGGGTTTGATTACTCTATTATACAAAGGGAAAGAGGACAGAACCGACTTAAAAAACTGGAGGTCCATCTCCCTCCTAAACACGGATTACAAAATACTGAGTAAAATTTTGGCTAATAGGATTAAGCACGGAGTAAACACCATAGTAAACACTAATCAAACATGCGGAGGTAAAAATAGAAGCATACATGACAATATGCTTAACATTAGGACCATAATAGACTATATAAATACAACTCACTCGAAATGTGCTATGGTACTTTTCGACCAGGAGAAAGCTTTCGACAGATTAGAACATAATTATACACAAAAAGTACTGGAAAAATTTGGTTTTGGAACAAATTTCCTAAATTGGACTAAAATAATGTACAATGAAATAACTGCGAATGTACAAGTAAATGGGGCGAAAACCCAAAAAATTAATATTCAACGATCAGTGAGGCAAGGATGCCCACTATCAATGTTATTATATGTAATAGCAATTGAAATTCTGAGTATAAAAATAAGAAACAATACCATTATCAAAGGATTAAAAATTCCTAACTTAAAAGAGGAATTTAAAATGCTACAACATGCCGATGATTGTACAAACTTTATTAATGATCCAAATTCTTTTAAACACTTACAAAAAGAATACGAGGCTTTTGGGAAAGCATCAGGATCGAAAATAAATCATGAGAAAACGGAAATATTGAAGATAGGAAACTGGAGGGGAAACCACCCTGGTTTGCCCCCACTCGTAAGCAAAAATAGAGTGAAAGCCCTGGGGATCTTCTTCGGGGCCAATGAAGAAAAGGAAAACTGTTTAAAAGTAAAAAGAAAATAAAAGAAGTAATAGATATCTGGGCACTAAAGCCGCTTAGTCTAATAGAACGTTCACAGGTTGCAAAAACATATATGTATTCTAATTTGACATACCTAATAAACTCTGTGGACATTAACAATAAAACACTAGATACAATTGATAATGAAATAGTTGACTACATATGGAATTACAAAGCACACTACATAAATAAGGAAACTTTATATAGAGCTAAACTAAAGGGGGCTTAGCCTTGCCTAATCCCCCCTTAATAAAATTAAAAACTATCTTGAATAGGTTAAAACGATTAAACGCCACACCACAAAAGCCATGGGAAGCATTATACATTTTTTGGTTAGGATTTGGAATGAGAAACAAACAAGAAATATACACAAACAACAAACTAGTGAAACAAATAGATGCACCACATTTATATAGGGGGATTAAAGAAATATATAGGTATAGGGACAATAAAGAATTATGGGTACTAAAAAATGACAAAACATATGACTGGCTTTTAGAATTAAGATCTAATCAAATTATATCTAAGATACAATTACAATACCCTCATGTTAACTGGGACAGAGTTTGGAGGCATTGGTCCGGCATTAACTCTTTAAGGTACAAAGTATCATATACACGTACCTCCACAACGCCTGGCTAACAGGCAAAGTGGCAATTAAACGAAGATTAATAAGGACCCCGGTTATCTGTCCTCTATGCAGAAATGCCCCTTATACAAAAGACCACACAATTACAGAATGCGACAAAACAAAGGAAGAAAGGATCAAACTAATACTAGAAATAATGAAGGTAGACAAATATGACAGACGTCAATTACTCTTCCTAGACGGAAACTTTAATAAACAATTGGTTAGACAAATAACGGACTTCATAACGAATACTCTTATAAGATCAGGTTCAATAATAAAGATTAGGGAAATTTTTTTAAAATTAAATTAAATTAAATTAATGAAACCTAATATATATATATATATATATATATATATATATATATATATATATATATATATATATATATATATATATATATATATATATATAACATAACTGTGAGGGGGAAGTACATATGAGGACGCCACAGCCAAATAAATTTGTACAGCTCGTGCTTCAAGGAAAACGGACCCATTCAAATAACAAAATAGGTAAATTGAGACACACATAACCATCTGTAAATAACGCACCTCAATTTATACAAAATTCTAAATTCAAAATTTTAATTAAAGCATTAAAAGTGATTAAATCACAATTGAAGATCTCAAATGTTGGATGCCCAATTCATGCGTTCACTTGTTGGAAAATTACAGATATTGGATTTGACCCTTTGTCACACTGGACAGATTTGGAAAGGCCAAAATTTAAAAAATATTCTTTATCAAAGGTTTTGCTATGGTTTTAGTATATATATATATATATATATATATATATATATATATATATATATATATATATATATATATTACTCAGAGGAATTGCTTATCAAATGTTTTGTCGACACGCTCATTACAGACAACACATATGATTTGCCTTACTTGCCTCAGGTAATACATCGACATAGTGGACTATTGTTCTGCTAATTGGTTTGGGAAATGCAGGACTATGTTGCAGATGAACCTATTGATTTGGGTTCTCTACCTTATGGAAAGGATGACACAATCCACATTGTTTAGAAAGATCACTTTTAATTTTCCGTCATTAAACATGATTCAAGATCTTCGGAAAAGGTATTATTGTCTCTTAAATGATTAGTCAAGGTAGTTTCATGAGCTAGATTAAATAGTTCCTGACTATAAAACTTCAGAACAACAATATTACATGATCAATGTTTTCTCAAAAGGACCACACGTTATCACAATTTTAGTGTCGCTAATAGCCCGCTGAATCAACGATATCTCAAGATCTTGTTCCTGTTAGACAGCCAGATGTTGTCTTTTGACACCATGATTAGAATATATAGAATGAGTAGTAATAAGAGGATCACTGGAATTAATACCTCTTAATTGATCAACAAAAGGTCCAAAGTGACATCTTCAAAAGAGTGACAACTAAATGTTTCAGGTAAAGGAATACTTACCAGCATCATTCTTTAGAATGCTTTTTGTTATAGCTCTGGCAAGTGCACAAGCAGGATACAAATCTCAATGACTTGTTCGTTTTCAACCGGATCAATCCTTTAGTACAAACAATGCTTACTAGTTGCAAGTGGATCAACCACAACCACGGCTGTATCTTCAGCAAGATCACAACCGAGGTATGAACGAATACCCACAATGGGTCCGGACGACACTGCTTGGACCGAAGTGGGTCATTAGGCTATGTCTGATGACAGGTTGACACAGTCGAGAGGAACATTAACAAAGCTACATTTTACTCCAACCGCTCCGGTGGCCTAGTGGTTAAAGTGTCCACCGCGGGAGCGGGAGGTCATGGGTTTGATCCTCGGCCGAGTCATACCAAAGACTTTCAAAAATGGTACTAACAGCTTGCTCGCTTCGTGCTCAGCATTAAGAGATTAGTGTGAGGACTGTTCAGCCTGGTGTCAGGATAATGTGACTGGTTGGAACATCATGCTACATGTCTGCGGTATGATGCCCGACATCTAGACATAATTATAAACTGCCTCACTGCAGACATCGTAGCGATATGACTGAATAATTGTTAAAGCTACGTTAAAAATCCTAATCAAACAAACAAACAAAGAAACATTCTATTCCACGAATAAGAACATATTTACTAGATGAAGCTTTCTCAGGATAGGCAAAGTACCTGCTAATAAAAGACTCTCCAAACATCCAGTGTCCTTTCATATTTAAATAGGGATATGGTTGACAGAGTCACCTACAAATGTTATAGAACCTTTCTACTTGACTGGCTAATTGTTCTATTTAATAAAATCATATTAGATTTGTTTCACCCAACCAATGTATTGCTTGCATTATAAGACAGTGATCTGGACCTCTTTAAAAAAGATCATTTTGAATAGCTTACTATTGATTCTGTTGCTTTTTTACAACTTGTGTCATTCAGAAATAATACGCCTTTTATCTCAGTACGTTTACGTAGGAAGAGATAAGGATTTCTTAGGAGTCTAATCATAAGTGTGATCCTTAAAAAGGATTTCCAAATTAAGATTTGGAAGCATACTCCTATAAGACTGAGTTGATTATTTACCACAAACGCGCCGATAAGAAAACTTACTGAGAAAAAGAAAACGTTTTGAGTCAATGAATAATCATCAGCTGCAAGAACAGCATTTTCCAGAAGTTTCCATATTTTGTAAATCATGGTAGGTCTTGAAATCAATATAAACAGCCCATTTCACCTATAAATTCTACAATGGATTGTCCAGTTTATTTCATACAATTCTTAGACTTGTGTTGATATGCGTCAGGTCCGAACTCTAAACCCTTCAAAATATATTCCTTAACTACATTTTAATCAGCATTATGTTGTACCGACAGGGACGTGTAGACTTTACAAGCCTTGCTTGCTTTCATGACCTTTTCAGATGTTCAGCAATTTCTTATGTATGTATGTATGTATGTATGTATGTATGTATGTATGTATGTATGTATGTATGTATGTATGTATGTATGTGTGTATGTTTGTGTGTGTGTTTGTGTGTGTGATAATATCTTTAATAATAGCTTTATTTATTATTTGATTACATGTATATCTCTAATGTACTTTGAAGATGTGTTGAACTCTTCAACTGAATCACACACACACACACACACACACACACACACACACACACATATATATGTCAACATAAATACCTGGATACCTGGAAAACCGGCATTTTACACGGAAGAAAATGTGGATAAAAACCCTTTTAACAGCCAAACTGTGTCGAGAGATTTATAGTCTCTGTTCGTTATTGTCGATCCAACCTTTGTTATTGTCTCTTGAGTGGGGTTCCGAAAAATAAATCCTTGCTTCATCAACTGTAACAATCGTTTTTAACTATTGCTAATCCATCTTGCTTAAAACCTTTTGATCTTGAATAGAGTCTAAAAAATAGTATAAACAGTCGAGGAATGAATATTCGTTATAATATACATTTATCTACTACTATGTGTCAAGCATCTTCAATCGAATACCATTAAAATGAATAAATTTCGACGAGATGTATTGCGTTTGCCTATCAGTTAATAAATTATTCAAATCTTACGTCCATTCAGAAAATAAACTAATAACAATTTTTGTAATATGCTTTCATTCTATTATACAGTTACTGAATGGTATCAATATCAACATATCAACAATTGTAATTTACAATAGTAGTTATGGTGTAATGACCATCTATAGAAGCAATAACGTCCACTAAGCTATAGATTTAACAGAGAACTGGTTCACCATACTTTATTAAACTCGTTATTGATGTCGGTAAAAGAGTATCTTAAGAGAACAATGCTTTTAAAGCATGGTCTTTTGTTTACTAGTCAAAGTGCTAGTCCTTCTGCAACATTTTACGTCACTGCATTTAGCTATATTACGTCACATTCATACATCTGCATGTACCTGGCGTACTGTACACGTGTATATGCAGATCTTTGTACTGAACGTCATTTTGTATATTGACCGGCATACCATTAAATGACAGATTCAAAGAAACAAAATCGTTTGGAGAAAATATTTAGAGCTTTTAAAGTAATCATCGTATAAACAATGTTTAGTAAACAATTATGTTTTCATTCTGTTACATAGGACGTAAATCATTCTTACCTTATATGTTTCAGTCACGTTCAAAGGGAATCTGATCGGGGATTACTCACCTTTATCTGTGCCAAAAGAGCAGGCAGACACATTCAAAGAAGGTGAGATAGTATTTATTTGGATTATTGTATTACTCTGTACATAAACTGCACCTATATATGAACATAGTAGAGCAAGAATGCTCATCGCATATGAGTGTACCAGTCATTGTTTGGTGACTAAAGGTGAACGGTTCACTTCTACCCATTTTACATCCTCAACCCCAACTCCCTAATCTACCAATCGCATGTTACATTACGGTATGGTATCCGGGACAAAAATAATTTTTAAATCATTGAGTAACACTCCTATGTTGATTCCCTATGAATACATATATAACTGGCTTTAGACAGTACAGGCGTTTTTAGGCAAAACAATGAATGATACAAATGACGCTGGTATTGCGTCATACATGATAATGATTGCATCATGTTATTCCTAGCAGTCATGGATGGTGCAAACATAATTAAGCTTGCATCACTTTGCTGAACAAATTACCGTATATCAGTTCGATAAATAATGCATTGGTATCTTCTCTTAATTGTCAGTGTTTTATTTTGCAAAGGTAGACATTTATGTTAGCCAAAGTGAACAGTGCGGCCATTTTCTTGTGTGAACAATGCAGATAACGTCTGCTATGTTTGTTGTGAAGTGAATTTTCGCATCACAAAAGCGTTATATAACCGCTATTGTTAAGACATCCTATCACCCATAAATTGGCTGCAAAATTGGAGATCAGGACAAGAGGTGGGCCACACAAATATGCTACAACACTTGTGCAACAATACTTCGCCAGTGATTGAACAGGAAAGGTAAATCTGTTGCTTTTGTAGTGTCGATGAATATTAGACAGTAAACAGATCATATCAGCAATTGTTACTGCTGTAAGATGCCTCCAACTGGAAAGGTTTGTCAAACAAGAAAACGTGGGCTGTGCATTATCCAAACATTCCGTCAACTATGCGCCCAGTACATCACAGAGAAGGACTGCCGGTTCATGATACACCAGAATCATTCTCACTTGCGTGATATGAGGAAGACGAAGAGGATGATCCATCAATGTCACATGACCCATTTGTTATCCATCCTCCTCCTCCTCTGAACCGCATCGCATAACACAATGTGAACTTAATGACCTTACTACGCATTTGGAACTATCCAATAGTAAGGCAGAGCTGTTGGGCTCCATCCTATAGCAGAGGAATATTCTGGAAGGCAAGGAAAGCGTTTCCATATTCCTCGACCGTCAAAATTATCTTGCCCCATTTTTCGTCATTGATGGTGATCTTGATGTCTGCGACAACATCGATGTTATGATGGTAAACCTCAACATCCGAATGACTCATGTGAGTGAAAACTGTCCATTGATTCATCGAAGATGAGTCTTAAATCTGTTTTGCTTCATGATTTGCCATCAGTTCTAATTGGTCATGGAGTCCATATGAAGCAAATCTATGAAATCATGAAACCACCTTTTGATGTGCATAAACTATGACCAGCATCAGTGGCAGCTTGGTGGCTATTTGAAGGTTCTTATTATCATGCTTGGTTTTCTCTGCGAATGGGATTGTCGATAGAGATTCCCAATACATTAAGAGAGATTGGGCACTCTTACAGTCACTGGAGCCTTGTAAGAAAAGTGTTCAGAATCCACCACTTGTTGAATCAATGAATATTTTTTTAACCACTTTTGCACATCAAGCTGTGTCTGATAATAACGGTTTTTTATGCTTTGGACAAAACACAAGAAAATTTCAAGTACCTCCGTGAAACATTTTCAAAGTTACGTGAAGCTAAGATAAAGTAAGGCGTCTTCATTGATCCTTAGATTCGTGAATTTCTTCGAGATGATGCATTTGACCGTGCACTGCTTGGCAAGGCAAAGACGGCATGTTAAGCCTTCTTGTAAATGGCCGAATATTTTCACGGAAACAAGAAGGCAAACAACTATAGCGAGTAAGTGTAAAACCTTCTCAAGGCATTCAAAAGCCTTAGTTGCAATATGTCAGTAAAGATATTCTTATTGCACTTCCATCGGGATTATGTTTCCATAGAACTGCGGAGCAGTGAGCGACAATCGCGGTCTGCTATTTCACCAGGAAATTGCACCAATAAAGAAACGCTATCAAGGCAAATGGAACTCATCAATGTTTGTAGACCTTAAATGAACAGTGACAAGAGATGCTCCATTTAACGAACATAATAAACAACCCAATAAGCTCCGAGTTGACACTGAATCAGGACAAAACTATATGTATATCAACATAATAGTTATTTTGCCATTTGTTCCATAATACAATTTATATAACCCATTTGGTGTTTTCTAAAAATAGTTCATAAACAGGACATGTGAAATATTATCATTAAACGCAACTATAAAAACATAATAATACCTATGTTTACAATTTATGTTTAAAAATCTACTATCTACACAAACAATATAGACGTAAAACGTAACAACGCCATATCTTGGAAACAGTAACCATCAATCAGTTTTTGTAATTGTCATATTTGAATTCAGCACAACAAAATCCTAATAAAAAGCACATTGTATCCCTAAATCAGACGTCTCCTAAAACGTTGTACACCAGCGTAATCAATACAAAGACATTAAGCAGTATCAGTTACTTCACAAATGTTTATTATTTCGAAATAGTTGACCCAGACCCAGTTCTAATATTGTTAAGTGCAGTTCATTAAAGAAAAATGCTTTGACCGTATAATGGACTCGATCATGTTTCTTAAACTTTGCAGAGACAAACTGGACTTGATCTGATTCTTTAAATTGTGACTGCGGATATATAAGTAAAGCTTAAGCACTAAATTTATATTGTGTTTTGTGAACTGAGCGCAGAATCTACTGGCACGCAAGGTTAGGAATTTCATGTTCCGTGACCATCAAAATGATCTTGTCCCATTCTTCGTCATTGAAGGTGATCCTGTAGCCTGCAGCAACATTGATGGTGTGATGGTAACCCGCAAGATCCTTCATGGGTCGATGAGTGGAGACTGTTCATTGATTCATCTAAGATGAATCTTATATCTATTACGTTTCTTGTTTTGCCATCAGTACTAATTGGTCATGCAGTCCATATGAAGGAAACAAATGAAATCATGAAACAACCTTTTGATGTTCATAAACTATGACCAATATGAATGGCAGGTTATTTGAAAGTTCCTGCTCACATGCTTGGTCTACACACTAGATGCACAACGTACTGCTGTTTTCGCTGCGAATGGGATAGATATTGAGATTCCCACTACCTCAGAAATTGGCCCAGTCAATGGAGTGTTGTAAGAAAAATGTTCAGCATACACCACTTGCTAAATCAAGGAAGATTGTGTTTCAACGTTTGCACATCAAATTGGGCCTGATAAATAAATATGTCAGTGTCATGGACAAAACACAAGCAACTTGCAAGTACCTCCGTGAAACATTTCCAATGTTGAGTGAAGCTAAGTTAAAGTAAGGTGTCTTCATCGGTCCTTAGATTCGTGAATTTCTTCGAAAAAAATGCATTTGACCGTGCATTACTTGGCAAGGAAAAGACGGCATGTAAAGCCTTACAGTTAGTGGCAAAATATTTTCTCGAAACCAAAAAGGCAGACAACTATAGGGAGTTGGTGAGAAACCTCAAGGCATACAAAAGCCTTGCTTGCAACATGTCAGTAATTTGCACTCTTATCGGGATTGTTTCCACAGAACTGCGGAGCAGTGAGCGACGAATACGGCGAGCGATTTCACCGGGACATTGTAACAAAAGAGATCAGCAATGCTACAGAATATTGCTCGAGGAACTATTTGAAGGTCTTCCGTGTAGATTTGCTGATTATTTATCACGCGGCGTTAAGACATGTTGATGTAGTGAACAATCTGTCCGATACGAGACTGTAAATAAATCAGTGGACCAAAGTGGACCAATAACGTGACGTTGCTGTCCTTTTAACTCTCCAGCTGCATATAAATACCAAGCTAAATAAATCATTTTATAAGCAATGGCGACAACCTTTTGTCAATATGCATGAATGGGTTATAATAAAATTCCTGGGTTTTCTCTCTCTCGTTTTTTAGTGCTTGTATGACTTATGACAGTCGTTTAGAACAATCGTAAGATCAATCGGGGGGGGGGGGTGGGGTGGGGGGGGGGGGTGGAGGGTGACCTCCGATTATTTGCATCACGATACCTCAGTAACAGTAAAAATCCACGTGTTACACTTGTATTGTTTGAAATAAACAAAGAATCACATTAGTGATATGTAACGACTGTCAATTTTACTACTCTGGACCAATTCATGCAGATAGTAAGTCGTTGAGGGGAGACCATTTAATTGTACATTTTAGTGGTTGACCATATATTTAAATATTATGGCAGTGGTACGCGGACGTGTGATACCAGTGTCTGTTGTTTCGGTGAGAAAATCCATTTACATGACAAATTATGGAAATATTCTTCTTGATGTTGCTTTTTTTTCTATTGCAACATATTTGATTGCGGTCTTGTCTCCTCGCCTACACTAATTACTAAACAAATTGCATCGCGGATCGTTGATAGAATTGAAAATAGTCTTGCTGTAGCTCCGTTGAAAAACACCTTGGTTATTCGGACTGTTCACTTGATTCGATATCAACTGTAACGATTAATTCGAGCATCACCAAAATCAATTACACTACAATGAACAAAAACAATGTTAGGCTTGGTTACTAAAATCATTAACAAAACTGCTCAACAACATTTAAAATATTAAAAATAAGGAAATGGGATGCAGCTACACAGATTTTGGGCGACACCAATAATGCATTGTTTCACCATGGCTCATTTCAGTGATAATCCTATTCTGCAATTGACACTGGCCGTTCTGTGTTAATAGAGCGAAGCCATTATATTATCAGTATTATACGTAACCTGCTATGGTTCATGATCAGCAAAAGAGAAGGATTATAGGTGCAGGATACGTCTCGAACATTTTCTTTTCTGGCCTTGAGTGGAAAACTTCGATCGATAAAAACACTAAAGATGATGATGCCCATGTTTGGTTTATCAACACTGGTGTCCTGGCGTTGTTCAACAGATATTGTTATTGAATAGACGGAAAATAAATCGAAGCAAGTTTCGACAATATTGACAGTGCCAAGGTGTAATGAACCCACTGAAAACGTTGTCTAACTTTCAAAACAATCAAGTTGCATGTGCTTATTATAACCGGTGGTGATACATTATCAGCGTCAGACGCAAATTTACCAGGATAAATTTATTACTTTTAACACTGATTTATTAATTTTCATTGGGACAGACAGTCCGTTCTCGACATGTTTTTTCTTGCAGGTATATGTCCAGTTCCTGCCCGTGGTAATATATGTGTTGCTATTGTCACGAAATTGTATACGACTATGTTCAATATGTATATGTGGTAAAAAATCTAGTCTCGATTTCGTTACTGCGTACAGCCTTACCGAGGGTAGTTTATTATTTTATGGGCTTTTTAGTTATTTCGGCATAATGAGCGAACGCTCAGCTCATGCTGCATGTGCGAAATTGCCTGCAGTTTAAAGTACCTAGCTGCGCATATCTGTCACAGCTAGGGGTATATAAGGACGAAATTATAAGACAGAAATCACATTACAATGTAGTCTTGTCGGAAACGCTTCCATCCTAAACGGAGCAATCTATCAGCTAAAAGAGTTGAGTGGGGTCTGTTGGTGCCCGGGTGCGGTGCCATGTTGTGGTGTCCGTGGAGTGACCGTAGGGTCATGGAGTGACCGTGGGGCTTCTCTATGCTGCCCGTGTGAAGTGTGGTGCTGAAGTGTTGTGCTGAAGTGTGGTGACGTGTTGTGCTGAAGTGGTGCAGTGTTGTGGTAACTGCGTGTGTGGTGCCATATTGTGGTGACTACGTGTGTGGGCTTGTCTATGCTGACCGTGTAATGCCCGTGTGTGGTGCCTGTGTATGGTGCTTACGTATGCTGCATATATCTCGTCATATGGACGACGTAATATTTATTTAATATCTTCTTTGCAGTCTCGTTATATGAACGACACCTGCATAATTTCATTCTACACAAATCTCGTTTCATGAACGAGAACTTCAGAATTTAGGGTTCACAATTGCATATATCTCGTCATATGGACGACGTATTATTTATCTAATATCTTCTTTGCAGTCTCGTTATATGAACGACACCTGCATAATTTCATTCTACACAAAACTCGTCCCATGAACGAGAACTTCAGAATTTAGGATTCACGATTGCATATGTCTCGTCATATGGACGACGTATTAATTATTTAATATCTTCATTCTAGTCTCGTCATATTGACGACGCATTATCTTTTCATATTTGCATCTATTTCGTTATACGAGCCTTTTATATATATTCATATTTGTACATTCATTCATATACTTCTTTTTTTTTGTCATTACGTTACTGAAATTCATAGTTCCATGTTAGGAACATTTATTTAAATAGATTTTTCTTATATTTTGTAAAATATTGGTGTCAGAGTTGATTTATAAAATTGCGTTTATAAAATAAACATCTTATTAACGCAGTTGCGTTCCGTGTCTTCATTAATCCAGTCCCGACTCGGTCTATCTTGTGACAGCTATGATCCTGTCTGACACGACTATGTTGCTGCAAGACACAGATGCTGTAGTTAGGGTCCTAAACACACCTATAGAAAACTATCAAGGTTTTATGAACGAATTGATAGATTAATTAAATCTGTTACACCATTCAAAATAAGTATGTCCTATAACGAAGTTAAGGTTGGCAGGAGCGAAATCTAATTGCTAAATTTGAAACACTATACAGAAATGATTGCCAGCTCTCACTGAATCTTTGTTTCCAAAATATGAACTATAATTGTCACTTTGTGGTTGACACACATTCAGATTAATTAACTTAATGCTGCATAATGAAATAACACCTTTTTGACATCACAATTATCCAAGTCTGAGGCTTTGCAAATGCACCATACATTCTTCATCCTCCCTACGCGAAACCGGATGTTATGGATGCACCCTCACTCTAAGCACTGGTACCTCATCGACTACGTCACTGTCAGGAAGAGGGACAGACAGGATGTGCGTTTTACCATGTCCTTATGCGGCGCTGACTGCTGACCAGGCCAACGTCTCACCATCACCAAGCTCAACATCCGCATTCAGCGCAAAATACGCCCAAATGGAAAAAAAGCTTCTAAACGACTGAACATTACCAAGCTGAAATGCACCAATAACAAAACAGTCTCTCCTGTATGCACTGGAAGAACGTGTGAAGAGACAACCCCTCGCGACTATCAGTATGTGCAGACTGACTGGGCGTCATTCAGAGAGCTGGTCAACAGCAAGGTTTTGGAAATCGCAGGACCCTCAATCAGAAAGGATAAATACTGTTCGATGAGAACTGCGACGAGATGAAGCAGTTGTTGAATGAGAAACACCGCTTCCTTCAAACCTACCTCAACAACGCCAAGTCCATCTATAGGAAATATTCGTACAAACAAAATACGCACAAATGTACAGCAGAAGCTCCGTCAGATGCAAAACACATGGCTGAGCAACAAAGCTGATGAGATCCAGTGCTATAAATACCAGCATGGCATTAAGAACTTCTACAATGCCCTGAAAGATGTGTATGGAACTATATTCTCTGGATCATCCCCCCCCCATTCTCAACGCAGACGGGAACACACTGACTACTGACAGAGAGAAGAATCTTCAGCGTTGGGCTGAACAATTTGACAGCGTTCTGAATGTCACCCTTCTTCCATCAAGATGAATGATGGAGACACAGAAACCAATACGTCTGATCTCCTGTGGCAAAGCACCTGATTAAGACTCCATAACAAGGAACAGGGAACATCCTTGATAGAACCCCCCCCCCCATGTTGTTATTGATGTGGCAGCAAGAAACGATCCCTAAGGAATCAAAAGACGCTTCCATAATCCATCTGCATAATCGCAAAGTGATCCTTGCAGGACAAATACTCGCCAAAATCCTACTGAAACACCTCACTACTACGCACCTTGACCAGGGACCACTACAAAAGAGTAATTGTGGATTCGTAAAAGAAGGTGGGACCATAAACATGGTATTTGCTGTTAGGTAGCTACAAGAGAAATGTCAAGAGCAATACACTGACCTTTTCTCCATCCACGACGACTGTCAAAGACCTTTGATACTGTTAGCAAAGAAGGCGTGTGAACATAATTGCCATGTACGGATGCCCAAGAAAATGTATATCCATGGTGGAGTAGTTCCACGATGGCATCCAGGCATGAGTCCAGGACAAAGCAGAGACATTTGAGACATTCCCAGTAACCAATGGCGTCAATCAGGGTTGTGTTATGGTACCGACAATGTTCAGTGTATTGCTCTCTTCCGTGCTGACTCATACACTCAGAGACATAAGGGTTGGAGTCGGCATCATGTACCGTACAGATGAAAAACTGTTCAGTCACAGGAGGTTTCAAGTGAACACCAAGGTTATGACATACACCATCAGTGATTTCATATTTGTTGATGAATGTGCCCTGAATGCTGGCTCAGAAGTCGAATCTGCAAAGTATAGTTGATCAGTTCTTCAGTTCCTGTACAAGCTTTACTCTTAACATCAGTACCAAGAAGACTGAAGTCCTGCATCAGCCGGCCTCTGAAAATTCCTCTGTTGAGCCCATCATCACCGTCAACGGCCAAAACCTCAACTTAGTGAATCGCTTAACCTACCTTCGCAACATACTGTTGCAGAGTATCACAACTGATGATTAGGTGTGCCTTCGGATTGCAGAAGCCAGCTCAACGTTCGGCAGATTGTATTCCAACGTCTGTAATAGAAGGAGCATCAGCATCCAGACCAAACTAAAGGTCTACATTACAGTTGTGCCGACACTACTTTATGCAATCGAAACGTGGACGGTGTATTAGGAAGCTGAACCACCTTTACTCTACAAGTTTCAGGAAAATCCTCAACATCAGTTTTGAAGGAATAACACTTATTTTTAACTCGAATGGCCGCGTTAATGTGTAGACTTCTTGTTGTACAAGCATCGCACCGACTTGCAGGAAGCCCAAAATCGCAAATGCTTATTGACCTTTCATGAAAGTACGCTGAACAGAATATAATCTTACTTAGGGTCGAAAATAAATCAGCAGTAGCGACCACCGTAATGTACCAATACAAACTCGAGGAAGCATGCTGCTGTAGTATTAGTACGTGCATGTACTCGATATTTGACCACGCCACCAGCTGTACATTTTTATGTTGAGTTTAGTTGAGTTTAGAGCACAATCAGGGCTAGATACAGAACATTTTACAAACAGGATACGTGAAAATGGTTTAACAGATTTACGATGTAAGAGAATAAATGAGTGGGCTAAGCATGTCAATGAACATTGAGCTAAGATCATTGATTTTGCATCGCTGAAAAGAAATTCAAATGTCCGATAAGATTGAAAACATTACCGGCGTGATTTTGTACGAATATCAGTATAAATCAAAAGGAGCTTTGATATTGATCATTGATCAGAACGCGCACGCATGGACGATCGACGTAAGAATATTTCCACAAGATAGAACTGTTATATTTGATGACGGTGATAGTTTTGTCCTTATAAATGAGGTTATCTAAAGCAATCTTGTATCTGAATTTTTGTTTTAAAGTACTGAATATGTTATGTTAATTATGATCAGGTTGTACGATCCGAGTTCCGCCACAATGATATGACAAATCTTTTGTCAAAATGTACCGATGATGTCGAACTTTTACTAAATTATTTTTTATTATTTCGTCAGTTGCTGCTCAATTTGTTTAGGAGAAACAGTCATGGTCGCCGACAAGATTGGATTGTCTTGTTGATGTGAAGCTAATATGGGCCGAATACGGACATGGAGTAGTTTGGAAGACTAAATACTTTTGTGATGTTATCTCAGTTGATATGGTTGAATATAATCCTGGATGTTTTCTTGGAATGGGAGAATCTTCCGAATATTTTAAGAGATTTGGATTTACATATATTGACTCGTTTTCGATCAGATAAAATCTGCAACCGATTGTTTTTGTTTGGTTTTTGATTGTCATTTTTCAGAAAAAAATCTGGGCACCTTTAGAGCTTTTACGGTATATGCCTGATGCAGAAATTTTAGCGACGTTGTTTGTACGTGAAGCAATAATAAACATGTCTGATTACCAAAACTACTATTCTTGATATAATCTTTGAGCGAAACCCCTATGGAAATAAAATATAAAAATAAACTTGTAAACTCAAGGAATTCAATTGTCACATAAATTAAATTGTGATAGGATCCTTTCCGATTTTCAAGATATTGAAGATGATATTCAAAGGAATAAATACATGTTGCATAAGGCATATAGTTTTATTAAACAAATCCAACACGCAATTTACGAGACTTTCAAATATGAAAATGACGTAAGTTTGTCCCGTTTTTTACTATCGTGGAAAAAATCAGGAAAGAATTAGGAAATGAATATGAAATCAAACGCACAATTAATTCAAAAAAAGAAAAAGAATATCAAAATGATTATCCGTCACATCGAAAATTCTCCTTTGGTTACCTCAACACAGTTAAAATTCTCACTATGAATCGACATGTATCAATACCCATACCTGTGTCTATTGTATACTTGCAAATAGGTATTCTGCACTCACTCAACCAGAACACAATTCTATGTTGGTTTTTAATCAATAGGTGCTTTACACGGAAGTAATAAAAAACACTGTAGTGAAATCGGGGTGGGGTGGGAATTTACGGATTTATATTCTTATTTGTTAATTGCTGAAAATATTTCAGCAATTTATTTTTTTTATTGATTTTTGGTCATTTTAGTCCTTTGTTGGTCCTTTTAATCATTTTTTGGTAATTTTAGTCCTTTTTTGTGTTTTTTATGATTTTTGATGCCTTTTTGATCTGAACAATAGGGTAAACTAGTCGACGTTCTCTAAATGAATCAATTAGAGGTTTTTCTCATTAAAAATCATTTTAAGATTTTCAAGTCAAAACTGCATCAAAAATCATCAAAAATGCATCAAAAATGACTAAAAATCTAGAAATATCCTGATTTTATCAGTCGGGTAAACTTGTCGACGTTCTATAAATGAATCAATTAGATATTTTCTCATTAAATATTATTTATGGACTAGTGACTTCTGTCACTGGTGACTTCGTCACTGCATTTAGATCGTACATTAATTAATAATGGTAAATGAATCGCTAACGACTAGATTAGCACGCGAAAGATTAGTCGAAATTAAGAAGTTCATCCCAATCCGCGATTCTGTCCGAGAAAAATTGCAAGCTAGACAGAGTCTTCAGACTGGTTTTACAACAACAACTGAAGATCTGTTTAAACCAATAACCACAGCAACCAAAGATGTAAAATCAGCCACTGAAAGAGCAATATACGGAGATAGACCCGAGGAAGGGAAAATGAAAGAAACGCCTCTTCTTTCTGTGCTTGAAAAAATAGCAAAAAGATCAAAACAAACAAAAGAATCTTTAAAAACTCTTCATGTTGATATAATAGCCGCAGCAAAACAACGAGAACAACAAGAACAACAAATTCAAGTAGAAATTGAACGATTTGGTGATATTGATATTAGCTCCCCACCGCCTGAACCACTTGAAGAACAAGAAGAAAAACTTCAAAAGAGAGAGGAGACTATTTACCTGAAAAAATATTTACGGCTGATGCGTTATTTAAAATTAAAAGCATCCCTAACGATTATGAATTATCTACATTTGCTAGAGAAAATTTTAAAGAAGGGATAAGGGAACAATATATAAATCATGGATTTGACGACGCTATAAAAGAAAAAGACACCTGGGCATCAAAAATATATTTAGCAAAACATGGTGTAACTAGAATGAAACAAAAGAAGCATCCTAATTTTGGTAGTTATATGGCTATGGTAAAAGGTGTCACAACAACCACCACCATCAAAGAGCAGAAGTTCACCCTGCACAAGGTGCAACTGGTACAACTAAAAAAACAATGGAAATGGATTTTCTCAGAGTGGAACTCCAAGGGGTGGTCTAGTTAGTTGTCCTGGTAATATTCTCAGCGATATAGAACGATTACAAGTACTCATAGGAGGGAAACGAGCTGGAAATAACTCACCGGAAATAATTAATCAAGCAGCTGATATCTGCAGGCAGTTATTTCAAGGCGGCATCATGGATATTGATGTATATCGAGATTTTGTTGACGAACTAGTCGATAATCCTACGGATTTTTATGGTTATCACAGTGACTAATCAACACTAATCGACGATATGATATAATCGATCATTTTATTGAATAAATATGACAACAGTTTATATCACTAACACTGAAAGGCATATACGAATATGGTGCATAATAATCTATACAATCAACCCAGTTTTATATTTTTGTTTTATACTCATCATATTCAAAATTTACACAGTTGATTACTAAACTCAATAAATTATCTGTTAACTTTTTTATCATTACGGGACATATAATAATATATATGTATATAATCTTTTTTTTTTATTTATATCTAATAAAAAAATATCATTCCATGCTAGTTCTGAAATCTTACCGCATCTTCTTACATAAAAACCAAATTTATCATAATATCTAGTATGTGGTTTTATACCTGATAACTCCCCATTCTACCATCATTTACAATATTAGATAAATATCATTTAAATAAGATGATCGTACACTACAACCACGATAAACCAACAAGTGTCTAAGTAGTAAATTCACGACTGCCTGTTTATAGAACATACTATGGTGATTGTCTCGGTGATACCATTGCAGGGTTATTTGCAAGAATGACTCCAAAAATAGTACCAATCGCAAAACAATTATCAATGAAAGCCATTGATGTTATTCGTGATAAGGGTATTAGTGCTGTTGGAGATGTTGCCGTGAAAGCATTTTCAGCGGCTAAAGAATACTAATGTCGTTAGTTCGTTGGCGAAGGAAACCACCAGAGACTTCGTCATCAGTGACGCAGTCACCAGGACCACTACCATCTAGGGAAGTAATGCCTGCAAGTGTTAGCAAAATAAAAAATAGCGCGGTGGATCAGGAATTAGCATCATTGGCGACCAGCAACCCAGATAATATCGCAAACATGATAGCGGGAAGTGGCTTAAGATCCCGACCGAAATCGCTATTTAGATCAAGGAATATATAATAAAATGTTCAAACGGACACTTGATCCAGCTTTTGATATGGACGTCCCAGTGCGCAAGGATGATTCTGTACGCGATTATCAATTCTATTCTTATCATGCAGTATAAGCAGATATTCGATCAAGAATTGAACTTCAAGTCCATGATACCAGTAAATACTTTCTACCCGCTGAAGCGTTTATCGAAGTAGAAGAGAACTCGTGCAATTAACTGATACTCCTGCTGTACCAGCACCGTATCCAGATGGTACCCAAGTCGGTTTTGGCAATAATGGTATCATGACGCTATTTGAAAGTGCTAGATATATGATTGATGGAAGAGAGATCGAGTGAATAGAACGTGATGTTGATGTAGCCACAACAATAGTAGGGCTAGCAAGATATTCCGATGATTATACAAGATCGGCGGGCCCTTCGATGATGTTTGCAACGGATAATAAAATACTGCTGGAAAAACTCAATTTATTGTAAGACGACCAACAAATAATGCTGGTAATGCTAATGCTGATGTTGAGAATATGATTATAAACAACGATCCTAATTACAACATAGAAGCCGCAACACGCATATCATTTTTGCAAGGGGGGAGTAAATCATTTTCATGCGCGATTCCACTACATCATATATTTGGATTCTGCAGAAATGAACGAAAAGTTTTCTATGGAGCAAAGCATACAGTAGTACTCATGCGAAAAAGTACTGATAGTGACGCAATTTGGAGGATTCCAGCGGATATTGCAAATACAGATGCTGATGCCGGTAAAGTCATTTTAAAAAAACTATCATTGTGGATGCCAGTAATGACTCCAGCACTTGCCGCAGAAGAACGATTACTATCATTTATGGATACAGGAGGAAATCATTGCTAAGATGGCTAACAACAACAAAAGATGTTGAACAAGCAGCTGTTAACGGTATATTTACATGGAACCTGGCATCACAACAAGGCGTTTCAGCTCCACGTCATATATTTATTGCGTTACAGGATATGACGAGGGTTGGTTCACAATTACACAGCCATATGATATTTGATCGATTAGGTGTTACTGACGTCTCACTGAGAATAAATGGTCAGCAAGAACCATCTGAGGATATACAACTTCATTACGGTCAAAACCATATTGCACGCGTGTATCATCGTCTGTTGTCATATATGGGACGCAATCAAAATGTTGATACTGATCGACAAATATCACAATATGATTTTAAAGAACTTTATCCGATTTATTAATTTTCGTTGGAACAGCTTGATTTAACAAGACAGTACGTCGTTGATATACACTTTAGAGCTACTGTACTTCGTGGTGCTATTGCTAATTACAGAGCAGTTGCTGTCATTATCAGTGACAAATCAATGCTACTTGAAGGTGTTGGTGGACGAATGAAAGAGTCGATGCACCAGTGGAAAATACGTAATTGAAAACCCTTCGGATTTTTCACACTAGTGTTTTTCCAATGTAGCAATTAGATCATTCTATTATTAATAAAATGTCATACAGTGTTGTTAGTGTTACGTTAACTCCTAGTCAAATTAAAAAATTGCAATCGGAATCAGCTAAAAAATGTGGAACCACGATAACTCTGAAACACAATCAGATGTCTGGTGGTCAGAATAAACTGTCATTGACTTCTCGTCAGATAAAACACTTAAATAATGCTTTCAAAGATAAAAAGGGTGTTCAGATCACACTCTCTGCAGCTGCTATCAAAAACATGATAAAATCAGGTGGTATATTTCCACTTCTCGCTGCGCTGCCAGTGCTATTTGCGGCAGCAGCCCCAGCGGTAGCTAAAGCGGCAGCGTTATGAGCCGTTGGTACCGCGGCAGGGATGGCACTAAAGAAAGCTACCGGGAAAGGATATAATGAAAGAAGGGAAAGGGTCTAAGACTACCAGGAACCCCGTATTGATGGTACAACGGAAACGGCCTGAGAATCCCAGGAACAATTTAATAGTTCCCATGTCAAATTTTGATTTACTCGATGTTGCTAAAAACTAGCGATACAAACTTCAAAGGTGTTTTTATGAAAGATCAGTTGCCTGCACAACCAAACAGCGTTGAAACCGGTATCATTAATCTCAATAACAGCAGCGGACCTGGAACTCACTGGGATGCATACGCGATTTGATCCGCGTGCATTTGTTTATTTTGATTCATATGGATTTGCGCCGCCTAAAGAATTTACGCGTTATATAAACCACTTAAACACCCCTCGTTGGTATTCTACGCTACCAACACAGGAAATGAATGACCCACCAATATGTGGCATAGAAGTATTAAATGTCATTGAAGCTATTTCATCTTTTAGTTAAAACCACCTCATCAGGTCGTAAATGAATATACAAGTAATCGCTTTTTAGAGAGAAATTATATAAAATAACATGATTGATATTTGGGGGACATCTTTATCAGAAGTATGATCTCAATAACATAAACCAATCCTGAATTGAGTGTGAATTTCCCTACTCCGATTCCCGTGAAGGAGATAGCGTTAGCAAAACTACGAGTGTATCACAGTTAGCCTAACATTAGGTCGGTATCATTTGGTGGGCAACAACCGAATAATTCCTTGGTGTTTGCGAATAAGAATAAACCCAACGGTGAACCAGACTGGAACGTTGTTTCGATACCATCTGCGCCATACCAAACTGAACAGATCAATGATGAATTTCAGCGTAGAATAAAATCAATTACTGGAACAGAATTGAAAATTGCTATACCGGTTCATGAACCAACACTATCATCCGCGATTGAGATAAACTCACCCAGTTATGTCGTAGCCGAACCTAAAAAATACCCGAACCTAAAAGATCCGATTATATCACAGATGTACAATCATACCACGAAATTACACCATCATATCATTTATCAATAACAATAACATGCAATGGGATTTTATTATTGAAAAAACTCCTGATTTATCCATTACCGTTGTATTCATTTTAAATAACATAATTAATTATTGAAAAAAACTCCTGATTTATCCATTACCGTTGTATTCATTTTAAATAACATAATTGATTATTTTAAAGAGATTAATCAATTACATAGAGCACAACTAGAACGACTACGACGGAGCTTCCAAGAACATCTCTCTGATATAACGAGTTCACGCATCGAGATTATAAAATGCGTTAGGATACTAAATCAACTTGTATCTGACATGGAATATATCAACAAACGAATAATTCAAGTAATAATTAATGATAAGAACGGAGGTAAACAAAAATTCCTAACTGGTTACAATATAACAGATGCCTATTTACCCGATTTCAAGTTTCCTGGGTATAATGTAAATGAACTAAACAAATCTGTCAATGATCTTATTCAAGAAAACTTTTCTCTGATATTCGCCAAATGGAAACCACTAACAGCAATCCTCAAACATAATAATGACCCAGACGGCGGTGGTAGACATATCGCTCCTCAAAACTTCCATATATCCTCGGTGATAGCATTGAATTTAGTATGTGATGTTATCGAAGGGAGTTACCAAATAAATCTCGAAAGATCAAATCAAGCCCAACAAGGATATATTTTATATTCATTTGCACCAACAGCTCCTCTAGGGTTTCTAATCATTGAGGATCCAACTAATCCAGGCTATATGCGATGTCATAATGATTCATTAACGAGAATTAATTTCAGACTCACTGACCAATCCAATAATCTAATAGATTTACGAGGTGAGGTTTTACAAATTAGTCTGTTTGTGAAATCTTAAATGATTTCATCGTAAAAATCGTTCACGATTTCAACAAGGATTTATACCCCATAGCAGCAGAGGGTGGCGCGACAACGACCATGGCGTCTTTTTTAAAATTCTGTTTTGTCAAATGGACGATTCTATAAAGCATTTACGAGGAACCCTTAGTTTGCCAAGCACGCTTATAAAAGTTGGTCACATTTAGACGGCAGAGTTATTATTGAAAACGTAAAGTATCCAACGATGTCCATTCCAATTATTTAATTGCATTTTTGCATACTCATTTCAATATATGGGAACATGAAACAAAACAAGAATTATTATTCTAAACAAAAGCCTCCAGATGTTGTAATTTCAAAGAATACTTTCAATTTTTTTTCTTCAGAAAAAATGCAAAAAGCAGCAACTTGTGTAAAGTTCGTTTCATTTAAAATTGAAACTATATTAACATTTAACATTTAGTCCGTATATAAAAAATGTAAAGAAATCGATGCACGTGTCCTTATTTTCAATTTGTTCTGACCCATTTTGAATTTTAGCTTCACTTTAGGCGGTTGCATCGAAAACAGCTTGCAAAGTGCAAAGGTGATGATTACGCTTAAAATATACCTAGTTGCAGCTGTTTTCTGTGAAATATACATTACTATTTTTAAATATACAATATTCATTCTTGAGTATCGTTCTGGATGTGTTCCTAGTGGCATCTCATTTGTCTGAGCTATTTGTCTATAAAGACTCCTGATATTGGTTTTAAAAAAACTAAAGACTAATGGAGGATAATTAAACCACAATTTCACTTGGGTTGACATCAAAGGAAATTGACCAAAATTGGTAACTGGTAAGACACATACTAATTTCTTCGCTCTATTAATACAAAATAAGATCAAAGAGATCAGTAATCCATTTTAGTAAACATTTCGTTAATGTATAAAATATAGAGAGTCCTTTCATTATCTTTTGAATATAGTTAAGTAATCTCAAATAGCCAATAACGTACTGTTTGACAGAAAAATATTAACATAAGAGGATAATATACCTCTTTAAAGTAACATCGTCATTTCGCAGATAAGTTATTGTTTTCTAATGTTTTCTCTATAGTGTAATAATAGCTTCTAATAGCTTATTATTATATAGCATAGTATAGCATAGCCTAGCATTGCATAGTATAGTACTGTACTGTCTATTTTATGTATATATATATATATATATATATATATATATATATATATATATATATATATATATATATATATATATATATATATATATATATATATATATCTATATCTATATCTATATTTATATATATATATATCTATATATATATATATATATATATATATATATATATATATATATATATATATATATATATATATATATATATGCACAGTACAGTACGGTACGGTATGGCACGGTACGGTAAATTACGGTACAGTATCGTACAGTAGATATAGAATAGCCGCCTTGGTTTGAATAGGTACATGTCAACTCCTTAAAAATTGGTATGTTATATTTTTCTGGTAGGTCGGCACATCCTATCGACCTCAATCCCGCCTCGTCTGTATCATTAATTTCGTGTCAGTATTTTGAGACTTTTTAAATTTCAGAAGAACGATCTACAGAAATAAACCTGTTCGAAGCATCTCTTCAGAGGCATTCCAAAAGAAAAGATATAAGACTCATATCCGAGTTGCCCGTAGCATGGACGTACCAAAGTTACAACGTCACCAGCACCTTAACTTGTTGGAATGAAAGTCAATTTGCACCCACTTTTGAGGGAAATAAGAAAATTGTTCAGCAGTATCCCAACGGAACATCGGTTCCATATCTGGCAGACTTTGGCCTTTTACAGCCGTATAGATCCATGGCAGTCCCGAAGCTTCCGGTTTTCGTCACTGCTGCATCTTCAGACCATTATCTCGAATCTCAAGCGATGTTACGTGACTTTCACAACAAATTCTTGGCAAAATATAACAATACAAAACTAATATACTACGACATTGGATTAACTGAAATAGAAAGAAATCAGGTATGCCATTTTTTATAAACAAATTCCATTACTATCTCATCTACTGCAATCAACACAGTCAACTGCATTACACATGTATAAATACTTCTACTAATAGGCTACAAGTAAAGCTTCTGATACGTTTGGTGCTTCGTCAGTGCCATTTTGTACGGTATCTGGTACTTCATTTGCTACTGCATGTACTTGAGAACAATAGTGAATCAGTGATTAGCGTGCCCCATTCACAGCAGAAATAGTCCGCGTGTGAATCCTTCCAATCGGATCAACCTGGATCAGCTACTGTGGTATATTTTTCAACAAGAAACTTTAACCAGGTTGCTTCAGCACTAAATATCTTGCTTTTGTTGCTGTGTTGTAATATACTAAACGAAAGCAAACTGCAGCTACTGTCACATAGGCTTCTGATACTTCTTAACCTTCATCTATTGTCAGAAAATTGGCACAAACAGAAGAACAAAACGCTTGCTTCTCCCTTTATACGTCTAATAACGATTTAATTTCTTACATGTTTTGCAAACAATTATTTGCTCATTCTAGAAGCTGTATTTAAAGGCACGAACCTTTCCCCACATACATGACTTGCAACTAGTGGGAAGGAAGACAATACAAATGTTTAACAGATATTTCCAATTTAATTTACTTAATTATGGCGACCAGTATTTTCTAATATTCACCATCATTATAATCATCAGTCTCTTGACCTAGTGTGGACGTTGAAGCACTGTGCTGCTGAACATCTGACCACTGACCAGTTCCATCAACTTGCCTTGATCATGTTCCAATGCATATGTCTCCGCAAAAACTTGTCCCGGTCCATTCTGTGATGTTGTCAGTCCACTGTTTTCTCTGTCCATCTCTTCTTCTGCTACCCGGGACGCTGCCCTGTAGTACTGTTGTGGATAGACTGTTGGCTCTAGTGACATGGACATACCATTTCATTTCAGGAGGTCATTATATCAGTCTACGTTGTACCTGATGATATTACGCACGTCTTCATTGGTGATGTGGTCCATGAATGCCGAGGATGGTTTCTTAGCATCTCATTTCAAGTGCCTGGATTATCCGTTATAATTCTGATATCAAATTCCAATCCTCACATGAATATAAAAAGATTGAGATGACTAGTGCTCTCAAGATTAGTGAGTGACAAAAGAAAACAATGTGAAATGATCTGAAGAGAATTCCGATTTCTTTGGAAATAAGAATATCTGTGTGGTTTATATCAAGACATGTGCATACATCTTTCCAATCTGAAAGAACGTTATTCTTATGCTTAGGATGTTTCCCTTTCGGTGTGACATGTTGGCACAATAAATAAACATTAGAATTTAAAGAATTCGCCTTTACATGATAGTAAAAAAAAAAATCTAAGTTTCAGGTGCAGACCTTTATAATGTGTATCATTCGGCTGTTCATGGAAATAAAAAAATCGTTTCTGAACATTATTTACGAACTGTTTCAGTGGAAGACAAAATTCATTGCCCTTGCCTTCTTCTCATTTGCAAAGATACAAAAACAACTCCTGTGAGTGATTGAATCCAGCTAGCAAGTAGAAAATATTTGATGCAAGCCGTTATGTCTTTGGTAAAGTATATAAAACGATAGCGCTGCTAGCAACTATGATGTAACTAACAATGAAGCACGGAAATTCAAATCTATTGGTTACAACTTTTTATGAGAAGCTGTGCCGAATATAAGGTATACAACGTAATTCCAACACTGGAGCTTCCTTGTGTCAATACCAACAACAGCATTGCTAATCGTCTTATCATTTGATTTTGATGTTTTGCATGTGACAAATATCATCAAGATTATTTATCAGTAACGGACATAGCATTGTGGAGGTGGGACACGGTTGATGGTAGTAAACAGACTAGATTAATGCGGCAGAGTAAACCATCGTTGTGCATCCCAACCTAATTTTTGACCCAATTAAAACGACCAGCAAAGAGATAATGTCCATATTTTACAATGACCCGCCACGGTTGTCAGCAGAAAACCCAAACCTATATATTTTCGAAAAAGGTTCTTATCTGTAGGGGGAATCTGCTGGAGCGAGGAGGTAGGGCCTATCCTCTTTCATCAGTGTTCTCGAGGCCCTTCAATCTTGCTTGTTCAAAGTATTGCTCTTTGCGATCTGCTCAAAACTGTGGTTTCTGAATGCAATCATGTCACTTACTTCAAATAAAGTGAAACTGAGGAACAGCTAAAATAGGTCACTTTATTATCAATTGTAAGCTTGCTTGTTTATAACATATTTAATTTCCGTATTCTGTGCCAGCTTATTGGCAAGACAAGGAAAATCCTTTTCACGAATCTTGCACAAATTGTCACAGCAGTGAATCGTCTAGCGGGCCCGAAGACTTGTTACAAAGTAGTAAATTTTACATTGTTTTCAAATATCATATATGCGGTTTATTGTCAAATAATTTAATTTAAATCAGTTCTTATAAATAAAGTACACATCAATCAATATTATTATGTATATTCAACATATATTGTGTATTTGATTTTGTTCATGATTGATGACATTAGTTTTGTGTCTACGTGACATTTTCATTTTTAAACATGTTTGAATGCATTTAAGTTCAATCTCTAAGTTTTCCTTGGACAGTTTGTTGTCTCCTTTTTATTTGTAATGTTGTTTAAAATAATTTCAATAAAAAGACTTGACCTTCATTACAGTTAGGATGTTCTAGAAGAGGCCTTTTGAAGCACATCTTGGTTATTTTATTGTGTGGTAGGTTTTTGTAGAAGGATGAAGCAGCCAAACGTTAATACTGCCTTTATCTTAACTGATTTTAAAGCCTGGTATACTGAACATAAACAGATATGAGGTGGAAATCCATTCATTCCTTTAGATCTACCATTGATTGATCTAAACGTAACTGCATGACATAATTATCTATTTAGTTGGATAGGCACCGTAAATGGTACTGGAAACTAGCACTTAATGTATTTTATGCACGAAATGCTTTCTCAATTACCTAATATTACCATAATCATACATTATGTAGCGTTGAATTAACATACGTGTTTCACAGCAGGTTTTGCTCGCATCAAACTCGTTTCCTATTCTATCTCTTCACATTATTCTTACGAATATGATGCAGATATCATGATTAAATAGCACTGCAATGTTTTTTTTTAAAACTTGTCAATGCATGAGGTACGTATTTTTCGGGGTAATAAACGGAAATGCTGCAATTAGAACGTTTTGCTGTCCAGCAATCAAAACTTGAGTTAAGATTCATTATTAAACAAATTGAAAATATGGTGTCAACGTTTAAGCAGAATACAAATGGATGAATCATCATTATATACTACTAATGTTGTTAGTGTACTTTTATTTGGGGACATTCCATAAGCAATACACTGAATAATCAATATAGCGTCAATTCGCTCGTTTCCGACAATCCATTGTTGTCAAAAATAGAAAAACAGAAAGGGCACCATTTGCTCAAAAATGTTTCATGCCTTACTAGGCCTAAAAACCTCCTAAAAAGGCATGCAGTATGCCACTGTTTTGAAATTCAGAATGCACTTATTGCCACTAATCTGTGGTCATAGACTAGGTTACAGAAAGAAGCAAAACCAGTAAGTTTTTGCAAATCTAAATAGATTATATAATTATCAAGTTATAAATGATAAAGTATTATGATGTGAATCAAAACTAGTCCTGCGAAATTTCTGCTAAAGTTCAAACCAAAAAAATATTCCGTGTAAATTTCAGACCAGGAAATGTATGGGTCCGCCAGAAGTCACAACGTTGTCAAAATGGTGTGGTATAGCGCTCCTTTGGATGTTTCACAACATTTCTAAAATAATATTATTATCAAATGAGCACAACCTGTTTCTACTGAATCATCCCAACAAATGTTTTCCTCTCAAAAAATATATAAGCACAGCATAATCGACGTCAGAAAACTTTACAAAAACACTCGAAATATGAACGACTCCAAGTATAAATGAAAATCTGATTGGTCAGGTCGATATACCACGCGTGACAGATCTTAGAACTAAATATAATATTTTAAAATACATATTCATGTGAACTAAAGCATCTTATATATCTGTCCAATGGGGAAAAGGTCGAATAGTGTAAACATATGTACCAAATATTGCATAATTAGTAACTGTCAACACATACATAATCATATAGGTATAGATCCTATTCAACTTTACGTTGTTGAATATTCTTAAAATACACCACATGCACGTGCGGAATCCGGATGTAGATAATCAGTTCAATTTAAAACCATACATAAAACATTTAAATAAACTAGAAAAGAATATTCATTTACTAGGAGATACAACATTTATAGAAAATCATAACAGTATATACAACAAAGTTTAAGATTACCCTGATGATATCTTTAGAATATTCTTTAGTATAATCGGTTACAGATCGTAAACGTTTTCTGATTTTAAGCTTGAACTTGAGTTTCGTGCACGAAATGGTTGACTCCATGGTGCCATATGTTAAATATCAGGCAGCAGAGGGACCATCCATAAATGTTACTAGTCAGCTAATGGAACCCTATCAGAATGCTAATGATGATGATGATGATGATGATGATGATGATGATGATGATGATGATAGGACGCAGAAGTAAAAGCAAGAATGGGAGAAAACAAAGGAAATAAATATTATGATAAATATTGTAAAGCAATCTTTAACAGTACATATCGTTTTTTTCTCAGGTTCAACGCTACTGCCGCTGTGAGGTTCGTATTTTTCCCTTTGATAAATACCCTGTTCATGTGCGGCTTTTGAAAGGTTACACGTGGAAGGTGTTGATAATCCAGGTAAATATAATTGCTGAAGTTATAAAGCGTACAAGACAGATAAATAAACGATCATGTTTTCTTGTTTCATAAATACGACTTTATTTTAATTTGCTCTTGTATTCCGATTGTTTTCCCCTTCAATATCTCTCTCTCTCTCTCTTTCCCCACTAATATGCTGAGATGTGAAGTTGGTAAAATATCCATCGAGAGGGCACAGCTAGGTAAAGATAAGATGGGGCACAGTTTACGTCAATTTTTATTTTATATTTCTTATAGTTGCGTTAAATATTTATTCTAAAGAATCTATGAATGGTTATATTCAACTTGGAACAACGTGAATACAAGTTATACTGATTCTTAGAACATATAATTATCCTAAGGCATATATTAGCAATGTTTCATAATTGCATTGAGTAACACAGATCAAGGAACCAGAAGAATATGTACTAAGTATGAAATATTCAACCTTGATGTCATCTGGAACTGATTAAAGGGAATAACAAGTTTAGATGATCGTACGTTTTGTACAGAAATGTGTCCATACATATAAATTTATATATAAAGGTCTTCATTATTTGTCGAGTAGTAATGAGTGAACATCGATTACATGTATTTTTGCCAAAATGGCTGCAGTGCGACATGAAATCGACATATATGACATTATATTTTCACTCAAGTCCGCCAAGTCAAAAGCAAAGTGCCATTATCCATGCCGAAAAATTTATCAGAATTGGTGCATATGAGATTCTAATGAAAGTAGGGAACTAAGGCTATGTTGTTAATCTGTGGTATTTTAAGTATCAGCTTGGTCAGTGCTTTCGAGTAATCATTGATATATTGGATACGACAGCAATTTATAGCACCAGAGTAAATGCTATTTTATTTTCGTTCAACCTACCATATATCTTTTGTTTCTATTTTCATCACAAATTTTATCCTAAATTCCCACAAGGACCCATTTCCGTGACGCATTAAATACATGTTTCGATGTGTGTTTAGCAGGTGATATTTGCTTGTCTCAACATTCTTCATGAATCTTGAACGTTACTAGTGTCAATAGATAATCGTTTGGTTTAAATGAGTATTTATCTGTGAACTAAAATTTTATTTTATGTTTTATTCCGAGACTGACGAAGAATTAGAAGACATAAATATGCTAAATGCTCTTTAAAAAAATTGGAAACAAATTTAGGAATAGTACAATTGCAGCTAAAAGGCATTTTGTAAAACAGTTTGGATTTTAAAAAAATTAAAAACAGATGGAAACAAAATTCTAAATTGAATAAAATAAAGAATGTGAAAAATACAATGGTAAAATATGCATACCCAAATATTTCAACCAAAACTAGAAACATAATGTTTAAAAACTTAAAAATAATAATTGTTAAATATTAGGGAAAATACATGTTTAAACATGTGAATGTAATCGTTGCTAAGTTATAAAACAACATATTGAAGAAGAAAGCTTTAAATGTTTTAAACGAAATAGTAAATTGACGAAGAAACCAGGAATATTAAATATTATTTAAGAAATTACTAAACATTTTTTCAAATTTAATAGGTCAAGAGAACTATAGGATAAATCCTTGTCGAAATGTAGAAATCACTGAAAAATGTAAAAATTGTAATAATACTGTATACAGTATGAGACACGGTTTGACAAATTCAAAATTTGTCAGTAAGTTAACTAAAACAATATTGTAAACAAAGGCAAATAAATGCGCTAAGAACTGTACAAACTGTAAATTTCAAAATGTAATTAAAAGGTCGCCACCTATTGAGAGATGGCATTCATTTGCACCGGGATGAGCACCCCCCCCCCCCCCCCACCCCCCACCCCCACCCCCGCAACTATGTAGAGCAGAGAGTAAACAAACGTGGCCTTGCAACCCATGAGACTTCTGTTTTTCCCATATTGAACGATTGCTTTTGGAGAACTCGACATGGCAGAAAAGAACAAAGAGAATGCAATCACCGGGTCGCAACAAATGCTATCACAAGACAGGCTGCTGCAAGTGTTTCAGACAGGGATCATAGGATGAAGAAGTGCAATAAGTCGAAAATATATTACCATAAGAATGACCGCACATATTAACTCATATTATTATAATAGAGAATGTATTTGTACAGCATGTATTCATTCAATTTTGATCAGCACTCGTGGAATTATATATATATATATATATATATATATATATATATATATATATATATATATATATATATATATATATATATGAGATAAAATACTGAATTAATAAAATCTTGATTACAAGTTAGCCGGTTGGAAATAAGATGCTAAATATATATCTCAATAATCAATTTAGATGTTTGCCTAGTTATTATTGGTACTAATATTTATGTTATTATAACTTTCAGATCCTTTTAAATGAATTTGGCTATGTATTTTGGTTGGATGCATCGATGAGATTCATAAATATGAGTTTATTTGATGAGCTAGAGATGAAAGTGGACAAATACGGCCTCTCTTCTTGGGATTTTGGTTACTCTCTAGCAGTAACGATTGACCCCGACACATATCAATTCCTTAAGGAAGACCCATGTCTGTTTGTGAACAAACCGTCATGTGGAACTGGTGGAATTTTGGTCAAGAGAACCAATTTTACACTAGAGTACATTATGCGTCCTTGGGTATCTTGCGCATTAACCTTCGGCTGTATGGTTAATAACAGATCACAACAGATGTTGCACTGTCCGGCGTCTCCTAACAACTGGGTGCTTGGAGTATGTCAACGCTATGAACAGGCAGTACTCAGCATAATACTCTGGCGATTATATGGAAGATATGATGTTGTTATGTTTCCCAAAGGTTTTGTTGATGCCTGGAGAGGTGATCAATTTCAATATTTCCATATGCTTGAAAAGCAAAAGGCCACAAATGGGACTAAAAGCTAATGACAGTTGCAAAATACATACAATATCTTCTTGATATGTTATCTTTCTCACCAATCTCTATCTTTGTCTTGGTGATATTTACACACACACACACAAACACACATACACACACACACACACACACACACACACACGGTGAGAATTTGTACGTGGATACGTACAATACATATTGTGTCAATTCGTAAAAGTAAGTAAATAACATGTGGAAACAAAGCCAGGTCAATCGAAGTTTCAGGCCTATGTAAAAGTGTCTCGGGATGTTGTCACTCTGACAGGCTATGTCTAGCTACAGAGACAAAGGTCAAAGTCAGACTGAGCAGTGTAACCTTTTCATCGCCATAAAACAATTCTCCAGTTTGAAATTTGAAAGAAGACAGCTTCAACCCGAAGGTTATTCTGGTAGAGAATGAGAAGGTATGGCTTAGACTCAAAGGGAAAAAAACATTTTCTGTCTCTACCTGTGTTGGGAAATATAGAATCTATGTTGGTGTTTGGACCGAGAAAATGAAATCCCAGCCTAGGGGTTATATTATTTGTCTCCACACGAGGCTTGTCCGAGTGGGGAGACATATAATGTAACCCCGCGGCTGGGATTTCATTGTCTCGGTCCAAACCCCAACGTAGATTAAAAAGAACTCTTTACAAGTGTGCACGTCGCTATGTTTACATGTGGCGCATGAATACAAATAAGCTAATGAGGACTGTGGTGTGACCGCTGCGTCCGAAGTAGACAGTTCAAACGCGTGAGCAAAGAAAAATAACATAAAACGTAGCATAGTAATGAGGTATTATCACATTTAATATATGGATCTTATATGAAATTAACAATAAATAGTTATAATTTATTAGAACGAAACTGTTTCCTTTCATCATTTCCAATTTTGAGTATCCTACTCTCCCGTATAAAAGACCCTCGTCACCCTCCAAATATGCGGACCCCAGAGGATAACAATGTGCTAAACTTTCAAGTTCACGGATTCTTTGAAAATTTATATTTCTGTCTTGGAAATATGGCAAGTGATGCAGTGAAATTTGCTTATGGATTAGTGTGTTGAGGGATAAATGATTCCTTCTGGCTGTAAGTGTATTATTTGTCAATAAATATTTGATTTATATTCAGCTGGAGTACAACGTAAAAATCACTATATATATATATATATATATATATATATATATATATATATATATATATATATATATATATATATATATATATATATATATATATATAAATGTATGTGTGTGTGTGTGTGTGTGTGTGTGTGTGTGAAGCAACAAGCTTTGTAAAGTTCAGAAAATAATATTGTTCTCTACAATACAAAGAGAAAATGTAAAGAAGACACGGTATTGCGATCAAATCTCAAATAACCCTATAACGATAGACGTTAGTGGAATTAGTCAAATTAAATCTAACGTTAAAAGTGTTAAAATGCCCGTGGTGTCGTGTAGATTTGCAAACACTCTTTTGTTGGGTCACAATCATACAATCCAATAATTAAATCCTTATTTTAAATATCACTATACATTCAAGTCTCTATTTCAAAGAATGCAAGAGCGCGTTGTATTTCCAGAGAAGATTGCCCTGAATGTATTAATTTAAATAGATAAATACCATCCCAAATGTATTACTGGACACAAAAATACAACATTATCTGCTATAATCTTTATGAGATGAATAATTACTTGCTAAAGAAACAAGATTGTATAGCTCTCTACGTTACCTCAGGTCACAATTAGCAATTTCAAAAATAAAAACAAAAACAAAATAAGAGACAACAGGTAAACCAAACCAAACAACACCAAACAACTACCTAATTGAACGTTTCCTTCTGGAAGGCACATCATGTTTACAAGATAAAATGTTAGTTATAATTAGAAGTCTATTACTAAAATTATACTTTTAAAATATAGTAAGCAACAAGTAGTCCCGATAATTCATGGGGAATTTCCAAAGTTCTTGACTCACATTTAAAACAAATAAACATGTTTGTTTACGAAACCAATATCAATGACTCAAGTCCGGTAGAAAAAAGAAAAGAAATACCGTTTATCCGTAATTCATCTGGTAGACTAAATGTATTTTTTTCCAGTACTGGAATATAGACTTATCGTTTTCTTGATAAGTTAAGAGATTGATTATATGAAGTAAAATGACAGTCATTTAGACATATGACAAGGACAATTGAGTCATGGAGTATTTAGTAATTTTAATAATAAGATATGACTGAAAACAAAGCTAATGCCAGTTTTGAATGCATGCTTCCTGCAGTATACAAATTATTTCAATAATCGAATTATGTATGACATATTGAGGCCTATTCAAGTATAGACGAAAGAAGCATCACAAAGCGCCAATTTCATTAAGCATATTCATATGTCTCTCACAAATAAGGTATTTTAATGATATTCGTATTGATTGTTACGTAATGTTATTGTTTGCAGATATATGGGTACAATAAAGTCGTACCATTTGTAATGATGTTTCATGATCTTGTCTTATCTCTGAGTATTTCCTCAATTTTTTTTACTCAATTCCTCAAATGTTTCAATGTGTTAAATATGTAAGGTAGAAAGTGACTTCACATTTTGTCCACTAGCCCTGCCTGTCACAAATACTGATGTAATCTTAAGTATGCAATATAATGTAATATATCAATTTAAAAGGACATATTTAGAATTTTATCGAAATCGGGGCCATAAAATCAAATCTATTAGAGTAATGTACAATTATCAACTTCATTGTCATGATCCTTATTCGCATCATCATTTCATTCATATTTGTCTAATAATATATATGTGATTATCCAGAATCTGATTGAGATAAAGACTTCACCTCCGATGAACTAATAATATAAAAATGTATGCAAGATAGCATATATTAAAGAAAGCAATTTACGCTGATTTAAAAAACGATATATTATTTCGAACGGGCTAGTCTTATTCGAATATATATTTGATTTTGTTATGACTCGTACATTTTCAAATCCATTTTTGCTATCTACATGTATTTGAAAGATTGAATAATATTCTAAAACATATATCTATGCGTTGTACATACTGTTTGTCATGTTGAAGTCGTTAAGAAAGTACACACACACACACACACACACACACACATATATATATATATATATATATATATATATATATATATATATATATATATATATATATATATATATATATATATATATATATATATATATATATATATATATATATATGTATTCTAGTATCGATGTTGAGTTCGTTTATCTAGGTCTTCCATAGTTAACCAGCTAAATGGATTTTTTTACCAGTTGTATGTCTGCAGCATTACAGGCAAGAAAATTAGAACAACTTACAAAAAGAGAGTTCAAGCATGTCACGGTACAGAAGATAAGATTATAGGAAAATGACATGTCTTCATTATTTGTTAGTGCATTAGTGAATTAACGTGTTATTTGTGCAGGTCATCTTAAATTTGAATTGTAAGAAGAAGACAATTCACACAAAATATATCATATTTGTTTTAAAATTCCAGTTCTACACTGGGTTAATTTTTAATTCCAGACCAATATATTTTTGTCGGGTGTTTACATAAAACGTATATTGCTCAGTTTAAGCAGACGACATAAGTAATAGAGTAACGTTGAATTGATTTTTTAAACACAACACTGCTCTCTCTCTCTTTCTCTCTCTCTATCTCTCTCTCTCTCTCTCTCTCTCTCTCTCTCTCTCTCTCTCTCTCTCTGTGTATCAAGAACACTGAGTTTCTCAAATATAAACATTATGTCAAATTGAAAACTTGTAACCACGTTTTAAAAATCTACCAATGCTGATATTGTCTTCTTCATCGATAGAATCGAGCAAACGACAACATATTGGTGAATTTTATTGTGGTAGTTCATACATTTATATATATATATATATATATATATATATATATATATATATATATATATATATATATATATAAACCCATCACTTACAGGACTATACCAGTCCATGATTTTCAATTCACAAAGAAAGCTATAGTCGCGTCCGTCATGTTTACTTTCTCTCAGAGAATAATAGTGACATCCGTAAGGTTAAGTTCTGTATGGTGTTATAACCTCGTTAACATAATGGTAAATTCCCATTAATCCAATACGACCTCATACCAGCCCAAATGTATTTTAAATTCCGATATACCCCATGCCGACCAAAAGGTTAATGTTAAATTTCAATAGACAGCATATCAGCCTAGACGTAGTGTTAAATTTACATAGATTCCATACCTACCCTTATGTAATGTTACATAAAACCAGATAATCGAAAACGTCCTATTAACGCCATAAAATCATAAACATAATGTCAAATATACATTAGACACTCTATAATCCAAAACTTAATATTAGGTTCTAAACAACCCATCCAAATTAATATAAATTCTCGTAGATGCCGGCTGAAAACGCTCATCTTATATTGGTATAGGCCCATTACCGGCTCTAAAGCTAATGCTAAATTTCTATAGACCAAGTACCTGTCAAGCACATATGCTTCATTCTGGCTGCCATAACTGCTGACCAAACATACAAATATGTATGACATAGAGGTACCTCATTCTCGACAAACTTCAAAAGTCCGTGTGTTTATCAAAATCGATCACTTCCATGAAGTATGGTATGGTAAACCACTTGCAATAATAGCATACCTACAAAACCGTAGAGTTGAATATCTTGCAAGAACATAATCAATCTTTCATTAGGTTGGATCCTATCAAAGTGCTCCTGCATTAATGAGTTAAGTCCACGTGCTGCCGAGGTTTAGATGAATCAGATTATTCACGGTCTTTTGGTCAAGTCGAGAAAAAATGTCGGATATAATTAGCCAACACTGTGAACTATATTCGGAGCTATTTTTATTTACATGGCACAATTATGAAGGTGACAGATTCACATTCGGACTATTTCCGGTCTTGCTGCTTAGTAAGTAATGCATTGCACCCAATGTGAATCTTGAAAGCCATGAAATGCATTTGTATTCCTTAAGCTACATGCTAAGTTATTTCTAGACTTTAAGAAAATGGCCAAGCTATGTTCCATTTGAGCTTTTAGATAATCCTGGAGTCAAAGCAGACTTACGTCAGAGATATATTCTGAACGAGTATGAACTGTGAGGCCCGTATTTTCAAGAACTACTCAAACTGCTAACCTCTGAAATTGAAGAATTTTGTTAATACGTTATCCAATGGGAATGGACAATCGTTAGTCGTAAAATAACAAACGCTAAGAAATGTATTTAGTTCCAATTACAATCATGAAATTTATCATTAATACTTTAATAATGACCTGACCATTTAATATACTGGATTCGAGTGGTGGTGGGGTCGAGGGGCTGTTATTTTCATTTCAGCCAGGATTTTTTAATTTATGTGATCAAAGATTAAGTAAAGTTAAATGTTTGATTCAATGCATATAATAGATAGAATTATTTCCTCCTTCCCGCCAACACCAGAGCAAACTTATTTTTGAAGCTTTTGGGTTGCGAAATTTATTTTCAAAGAAAATTTTCAGCTCTAACCCACTAAAAATGATATGGTCTGCCTTTATGTCATACCAACAAACAAAGAAAATACATAAAGTGTCTTCAACGGTTGTACTCTTTAGATACGTATGTGTCCGTTGAGTTGGTCATCTAAGTTTTAGTACACCAACCTCGTACAATTAACACACGAGCATACCTTATATTTGTTGTCAGAGATTGAAATCGAAAGAATGATAAGGCAAACAGAACCAGACTGTGTTTGGAGGCTCAAGAGTTCTTGATAGCGGTCTCCTCAGTATATTGTGATGTCTGTCGCCTATTACCTCGTAATATTAACAGCCTTGTGTTCCAAAACCGCAAATATGAGTTTGTGTGATTTTGGAGTTTTGACTTGGAAGTAAAACAAATTGTCATATCGCTACGATGTCTGCAGTGTGGATGTTTATCGCAATGTCTAACACTGGGACATCATGCCGCATACATGTAGCATGATGTCCCACCCAGTCATATTATCCTGACAGAGAAGTGAGCTTTGTTTTCATGGTTATACCTTAAATACAGTTTTAAATCTAGGATAATTTAACTTAGATTTTCTTAAGCTTCTGCAATCAGCAGAAACTGTATTTAGCTAAATGGTGCAAGATATGACTTAACTGAATGGAAGATGAAAAATGCGTAAAAAGACAATGATGATACAACCTGCCAATTTAACTATTGATGTCACACCAGCCTCTCGAACTGGTTGCTCACATTTGGAAATCCTTTTCGCACAAAATGTCAAAGATACAATAGAATTTATATTTTCCTGTTAAATATTGATGTTAGATCCAAGATATGTCATAGAATAATAGCCTGAAACTTTATTTCGAGAAGCAATATCAAGATGCCTGTTCTTGCAGCAGACTTGCAATAAAGCCTCCCTGACAGTGCTCAAGCATGGTCGATCAATGCTGCGTGATGTTATTCAGATTTTTACATAATTAAAGATCTCGGTATGAGTTGTAAAATACTGTCTTATATACGTTTTTTTTTAAACTGGTGTCCAACCATCAAAATGTCAAATATGATTTGTCAACATTCTAGGACACACAGAGTTGTAACATTTTCTGAAAATTGTTTAGCCGAGTGGTACAGGAACAAAACAGTCGAGAGTACATACATTTTCAAAGCAAGATTCTTATTCGAAATATATGGGGCATTCTTTATCCAAGTATTTAACATAATACATGCAAATATTTACAATACGGGATGCCAATATTATAATGCGCTAGAATGAGCGGAAACAAATTTGACTACACACAAACCATTCAGACGTGGAAATTTGTTTACGCAGATCTTTGATTTGTGAAAATTGATGAGAATACAAACTAGTGGCAACCCCTCAAAAGAATACATAAATAGAGTAATTGCTTTGACAGGTGAGGATACAAGCCGGTAAAAAAAACCTGCAAATATTAATGAAATGGTCATTTCTTTTTTATGTAGGTGGAGGTGGTGGTGGTGGGGGGGGGCACGGGGATTTAAAAATATTCATGCTCTCAGGTAGTTAACAAATATTCTTCATCAGCTTTATATTTTTAATAAAGTCTATTAAACCCATTATTTTACTTGAACAAACATACTAGCTTGAGGTAAAGACTTAAAGAAAAAACATAGTCCAACTATAAAGACGATCCCAGGAAACCCCCTTGAAAGAAAAGGATAATGTTACGATTATGAGGTCTTAAACTAAGTAACGAATAAAAGCGAAAAATCAACAAATTTGGTAAAAATCAACACGTAATTTATTTACCTAGAATACAAAGTGAAAGTTTAAAAGAAACTTAAACGATTGCTATTTAAATCCCAAATAGTACTAAGAGTTATATCACAAGTCCAAAAGTACCAAGTGTTCCGAATGAGTTTCAGTCTCGAATGTGCTGATATGCTAAGGTCTTGACTGTACAGATGTGCTAACAATCTTCAAATATCACAATGATATAATACAAATATCCTTGAACGAAGTCACAATAATTCCAAATTAGTGATTTAGTTCTGAAGTCAATTACTACTATGTAATTCCAATGAATAATTGAAATGAACAAATCCTCTCAAAATATACCTGAACACAAGTAAGAAAACTCATTTTACTAGACACATGTTAAAAAAAAATTCCTCCGTAAAAAAAAATATATTAGAAAACCTAAGACACAACTGAAAGAACAGGATGTGGGTCAAACGTTCATTTCCAAGACATTTTTACTAAAGATCAGATCTTCTACTTACATTTTAGTAAGAATATGAAAAACATACCGGGCATTTTCAAGGGGAAACTGATTTCCGGAACTCGGTTCCAATAAATATATTTACCTAAAAGTGATAATTATCTTAAAATATAGTCTGCAATCATAGTCAAAAATTATATTTGCAATATGTTGATTTCAAATTGATCCTTACAAGTATTATAGTAAAGATTATACAGGTTATGTAGGTGTTTAAAACCAATTAGTTCAGTATTGGTTGTCATATTTTTTTAGAATAGGAATATACATACCTTTAGACAAGAATTATTCACTTTATTTAGATCCTTGTGTATCCATATTCGCTAGGAGGTAATTATTCACACGCCCCGATGAGTAAGCACTGCAAAGTCAATGGTAATATAAGTGGACATTTTTGGACGAGATCAGTCTGAAAGAGTGATCCAGTACGATCATAACTGAATATCGCTCGCAGTGATGTCACAATGAAAGATACGCACGTTAATATAACGATTATTCTCGACGTGCACCTATTTTGACCTATTTTAATAATGGCTACCTTCGTAAATGTCCATGGATATTGATAATTTTCATTTGGAAGTTTCTTGATAACAATTAACGTGTAAATCGTTCAATAATCAGGCGTGAATATAATTTGTTTAACCAAAATTAATGTTATATCTTTTAAAAATTATATTTAATTAAAGCTTATTAAATAAATCGCATACAAAACCTATATGACTTTTACTATAATTATGGACAAGCATGAAGCACAGAATATATATATATATATATATATATATATATATATATATATATATATATATATATATATCAGTGCATAGATATGGGAAGGAATTGTTAAGGCAGAGTAGTGATTTTTCAAAACAGATGAGCATATCAACTGATGACCAACCGTTCAAATAGATTAGCCGGAGGTCTAATTTGTCAAACAACAACCTCCAGAAATATGAAATATGATGGAAATGTTTTAGCCAGAACTATCACTTTTATTCCATACACTTAAGGACCAACTTTTTGATGTTTCAAGGAAGAATTCCTAATTACATCAGGATTTTTAAATCAAAGGTTTCAAATTATGACATTTATTTTTGTCAACTAGTATACTGGATATAATTAGTATCTTTTGTTTTCTTAAAATCAGGGGGACGTTTTTTTCTAGCTGTTTGGAGATCAGATTTGTTTTTCGTTAAATCCAAGTCCCAGAAAATGAAATGTTCGGTTCTTTACCGGAGACAACCTTACCAATATGATTTAAGTGGTGAGTCGTTTAAAGTCAGTTATAATTTGATAAGGCACACATAGATTCACACCGGGAAAAATAAATTATTTGACAAAGTCTCTACTTGGATGAGAACGACTTGTGAGATCTTTTAGAATGTACGGTTCAAAATATAATAATAATAATAATAATAATAATAATAATAATAATAGTAATAATAGTAATAGTAATAACAATAATAAGGGTAATGATGATGACTTGGTATAGCGCCTATTCTTTAGAACCTCTAAGCGCTTTACAACATCTATTATGATATGACTGAAACAAACACACCATGTAATTAGAAAACATAACAAAATTATATTGAACTTTCTGTAACAATAGGGGAAAAAGTACTTGGGCCTTTTTGCAAATGAATAATCCAAATGTATTTACCCTTAAGAGGAAAGTGGTAAGATTTTAGGAAGCAATATTTACGGTAAACAATTATTAATAATATACCAAACGCATCAACGTTTGTAATGTGTTACTTTCTCATTCACAGGGCTTTCCAAAGTTTCATAACATTCACCTTGCCCGAGAGTTGAATGGGACATTTAACTTGGCCCTTAGCTGCAGGAGGGGGTCAACCTACAAGAGTGTGGCAAGACATGGCTGAAACAAATGACGCAAAAAATACATGGAACCGTTACAATGACCAAAGTAGTAATAGGGGACACTATAGGGACAATGGAAAACCCAGTCAAAAAGGGCGTGGGACACTATAGGGACAAGATTTATAGGGGCAATGGAAAACCCAGTCAAAAAGGGCGTGGGACACTATAGGGCAAAAGGCCTTGGGACAGTATAGGGACAAGAAAAAATTTAGAAAAAATTTAGAAAAAATAGAACAATGGTGGGACTGTATAGGGACATGGGAAATGGAACATGAGGAATATGATTTGTATATGTATAGGGAACTGTAAAAGCGACAAGGGAAAAAAATGGTGGCAATGAAAGCTAATATCTTTTCGAGACCTATGAGTGGCCCTGAAAAGGGCCGTTATGTGTAATGTTAACAGTATTTTGTTAACATAGAGGACATCTCACAGATCTTCTCTTCCTTAAACTTCTCCTCACTGTGGGTCCATAGAAGAGAACTCTCTTTAAGCATCCTTGCCTCTCCACATAGACCCTTCTCTTCCAAAAGGCTGTATCTGTCATATGAATGACACTCCACGATGATCTGACATACATGGGTATGTCAGTCCTAAACAGCATGGTAGACACAAGGGTAGAAGATTCAACGTTAGTCCACATCTTGTGATGAGAAACAGGTGAAGTGAATGCCGTGTACTGCGGTTATTTATAGGGGAAGAGCGGATCGAAACGGATTGAGTGTATCCACCAATCCAAACACGCGTTACAAAAGTCAGTCACAGCCATCCAATCGGAAGAGAGCGGTCTGTGACGTCACCTTTTCTATATAGAGGTACTAGCGCCTGTGCGCAGTCAATCGATGAGACAGAGTTGTCAATAATGGCGGACACTAAGAAGACGATGAATTGGGGTGAGTCAGTAGTAGAGACAGCAAGTCATGGGCCAACAGTGACTACTAAAGTCATGACAAATCTACATCCAGAAGAAGTTGATTTTAACTGGGATATTGTGGATTTTTTAGCATCACGAGAGTTTATTCCGGAACCTTCGTTGCCTTCTGCTTCTTCTTATGTACACGTCGATGATTTTAAGCAAAGACAAAAGTAAGAAAATGGAATTACAAAAAAGCAGATTGGCTCTCCTTCCAAACACAACTAGCCTCAATTGACATAACAAACATGGAGGGGGAAAACGTAGAGAAACATTACGACCAGCTAATTAACACAATCAGGGCAGCAGCAACCGACAACATACCCAAAACTAAACGTAACATAAATAAGCAGCCCATACCTTGGTGGAACGACCATTGCAAAGAGGCTCACAAGGCCAAAAAAACAGCACTCTGTAGATTTAGGAAAACTAAGAACTCAAGTGATTTCCAAACATATAAAAATAAAGAAAAGCACTTAAAAACAGTAATTAAACAAGCCAAAGAACAAACCTGGCGTGATTACTGCTCTTCTATCGATATTAAAACTAGTTCAAAACAAGTCTGGGACAAGATCAAACAAATTCGAGGGAAAACTCGCAGCACAATCCCTAAACTCTCAGGGGCCATCTCTAACGAACAGAAGGTAGCAAAACTAGCTCAGCATTTTTTCTGACATGAGTAGCAACACAAACCATACAATCGAATTTCAAAATCATCGGTACTTAGCCGAAAATAAAACAAAATTCTTTATAGACCAGGGCCCCACCGACACACCACTAAACAAGGAAATCACAGAATACGAATGGGATACAGCCCTAAACTCTAAAACTGAGACTTCACCAGGTGAAGACCAAATAGGCTACACTATCTACAAACATATCCCACCCAACATTAAAAAATCGGTATTAAACTTGCTAAACAAAATATGGACTACAGGACATCTCCCACATAAATGGAAAACCGCAATAGTGGTCCCGATTCTAAAGCAGGGCAAGGACCCCAATATTATTAACTCTTACAGGCCAATCTCCCTCACCAACAATATATGCAAACTTATGGAAACCATACTGGTAAACAGGCTAAAATACCACCTTGAAAGCAACCAGCGCCTATCGCAAAATCAATGTGGCTTCAGAAACAACAGATCCACCACGGATCAACTAATTCGGTTAGAAACCGCCATTAAAAATGCCTTTCACGCTAAGAAAAAGGCCGACAGAAACTTAATAGCGGTTTTTCTTGACCTTGAAAAAGCATTCGACCTCGTCTGGACAAAAGACCTCATAGCCAAACTAAACCACTATGGCATCACCGGACGTATGTTCAAATTCATCGAAAACTTCCTTACGGACAGGAAAATTATAACCAGAATAGGGGACACCCATTCAGAGCCACACACCCTGGAAAATGGCACTCCACAGGGCAGTGTACTCAGTCCCACCCTATTCAATATCATGATTAACGACCTTGACAAAAACCTAACCTCGAACCTAATGGAGATCTCACAATTTGCTGATGACAGTGGCCTATGGAGAGCAGGCAACCCCTCCCACCACAAAACTATTATGGATATACAAAAAAGCCTGGATAACATAGGGAATTGGGCTAATAAGTGGGGGTTTAAACTGTCCAGCGAGAAAACTGTTGCGGTTCTCTTCTCCCCAATTAGGAAAAAACACACAGAATACCCCAAGCTAACAATTCAGAGTAAGGAAATAAAATTCGTACCAGCGGTCAAATTCCTAGGTATGTTTTACGACAGACATCTAAATTGGAGCCATCATATAAATGAATTAGATAAAAGATGCCAAAAAGACCTTAACCTTCTTAAAAACCTAAAAGGCACAACCTGGGGATCCAACCAGGAAACACTCTTAACCCTGTACAGAGCCTTAATAAGATCCAAATTAGACTATGGGTGTCAGGTATACTACTCAGCCCCCAAAAAACACTTAAAAAATTAGACAAAATTCAAAGGCAAGCGCTAGCTCTATGCACTAACACTTTACCATCCACTTCCCTCGCCGAACTACAAATCTTAACGGGAGAACTCCCTCTACATCTTAGGCGACAGGAACTAATATTAAGGCACGCGGCGAGAATATCAATACATCCAACAACGCACCCCACCCGTGTTACCATCAATAACTGTAAAAGAAGCTATTCGTTAGGAAACCCGCAATATATCCCGGCGGGCCACATCACACATAAACTAACTGAACAACTCCCTATCGAAGAACTAATATCGGAACAAATCACCTACTACGACTCAGAACCTTGGGACTGTAGTAAAATAAACGTCAACACCACCATAGCACTACAGGGAAACAAGCAAGGGCAAGAACTCGCCCTTAAATCCCAAATTATTGAGGAAATTAATCACAAATACGCGCAATACACTAAAATATATACAGATGGCGCAAAAACAGCTAACCCCCCACGAACAGCCGCCGCATATGTCATCCCTGAGCTAAATATCCAATTCGGCAAAAGACTACCTAACCACTGTTCCATCTATACGGCAGAATTCTGGGCCATACTAGAAGCGCTAAAATGGGCCCAAACCAACCAAGTTGAAAAAACAGTCATAATTAGCGACTCTCTTAGCACTTTGACATCCATTGAAAATAACAACACAGCTTCCAGAGGGAACTTCCTAAGACAAGCAAATAAAATCATTAAAGATATTAATAAAAATAATAAACAAATAGAGTTTATGTGGGTCCCCTCCCATATAAACATCAGAGGTAATGACTTCGCAGATCAAACAGCGAAACAAACGTTGTCCGAAAACGAACAAATACACCTAGATTACAGTACTCAGGAACTATATGGCTTTATTTCAAGTCTAATCGACCAAAAATGGCAAGACGGGTGGAATGCCTCCACCCAGGGAAGAAGGCTTTTCAATATCATTAACAAAGTCTGGCGAAATCGCAAAAGTCCTCAACTCAAGTCTCAGGAGCAAATAATTATAAATCGGCTATTAACAGGGAAAACGAAATTGGCCAACAGTTTCGGCAAATACCTCGGCCCATTCCCAAATAACCCAAATTGTTATCACTGCAAAGTCCCTGAAGACTTATCACACATTATAAACGACTGCACGAAATTGAGAAAAGAAAGAAAGGAACTAATATCAAAACAGGCGGAAATCGGATCCCCTCATACATACCCGGAAATCTTCCAAAACGCAAACAATAATATCGAAACAACATACCGGAATATCATACAATATCTTAAAGACACAGGCCTTCTCAACAAAATATAACACCAGTAACTAATACAAGTAGGTTAACCTATACATACACACACACACACTTAAAATATATTAAACAAACCTATCCCCCACCCCTATAATATCATCTCTCATAACATATGGCCTCTGCATGACTAACAACATCTTCTCTCTTTTCCTTCCGTACTCCCACCTATTGGAACCAGGAAAAAAAAAAATATATATATATATGTATGTGTATGTATGTGTGTGTATGTGTGTATATGTGTATATGTGTGTGTATGTGTATGTATATGTATATATATATATATATGTATGTATATGTATGTATATATATATATGTATGTGTGTATATATATATGTATATGTATGTGTATGTGTGTGTGTATGTGTATGTGTGTATGTATATATATGTATATATTTATGTATATCACACACAACAATAACAACAGCAACCAAACGTAAACAAACAACAACAATAAAACAAACAACAACACACATCAACAAACAAAAACAACAAAACAACAACAACAACCAACAAAACAATCAACAACAACAAACAACAAACAACAACAGTTTAAAAAAAAAAAAAAAAAAAAAACCTGGTTCCATTCTCGACCTTCTAACTAAACAGCACTGATCATTCAAAATTAAAATATACGGCGATGTCTAGACCTAGCCTGGAGTCAAGCAGCACCGACCTATGACATCAGAAACGTCAGAAACATCCTTCATACAAGAACCAGCCCAGACGGCCAAGAACCAACCTAGACGGCCAGAATTTCAGTAGTGTTCCATGAACACATTAATGCCCTGGGACGTGGCACAATTCCGTCCCTGTGGATAATCTAAGAAGTGTGCGGTGCACACATTAACCGGTGGTACATGTACCAAGGTACGAACACCACCAAAAACCCAAGAGAACAGAACAGAACAGAACCTTGAAGACACGTCGCTACCGGACCGCCTCGTAGTGAAAAGATTTTTTCATTGCCATAGTCAATTTGCCTGAATAATAGGGGGCTCATTTGGTTACGAGTACCCCTCTTTGAACAACTTTCCGTGGCCCTAAAAAGCTGATATGATTTATTATTGGTACCTCCGTTCAAATTCACAACTAAAAATATCTACCATTGACTACACTAATATATGTCGCTAAGACATTTTTAATATTCAAAATTTGTTAGGGACTTATGTTATGTACGCTTATGTACTTGAAATTTTGGAAATATAGGATATTAAATATCAATTCTTCAACTCTTATATTTGATAAATTGCACAGGTGGCTAACACATTATTGGATATTAAGCTGTCCTTAGTATAACTGGACTGAATTTGAAATAAGTGCGACCCTTTTGTTTCAGGTGTGGACTGCGTCTGTGGCCTTGCTGTCTCTCTCTTGTGTGCTCTTGTGTGTGTTGCTGTGTCGCTGCGCTCCTGGACTTGGACCCTTTCCTCCTTTGCTGTTGCTGTCAGCTCTGGTCGGTTGATGTCGAATGGGGGTTGGTGTGTGTATGCTCTATTCCTACCCACCCCATAGGCCTCCATTTCCCTTGATAGTTACTTTTTAGTAATTCAGGGGAACGCCTAATGAATCGATAGTGCAATTAAGCACTTTAAGGGTACTAAATGGCTACCGACATGGTAGCTATAAAAGCTATACATATGTTCCTAGTGAACGGTTATAGCTATAAAAATTCCAGCTAAGTAAGTAACCTTGAAGACACTCAGGATATTCTATAGCAAGCATTCTTCCTGTCAAGACGTGTATACGTGTACAGCGACTATAAAGCCAATTGGATCACCGCTCGAAAGAATTGGGACCGGATAAAATATAGGAGTTGTACCAAAGAGATTTAACCGCCAACAATCTACAATCTACAATCTACTGTCTACTGTCTACACATCATACAAATTTACTTTCTTCATTAGCAGCCCGCTATCCACATAATTGTTTACACCTTGTTACTATTCGCATAGTAGTATATAAATATTGTGAACAATATTCACTTATTCGATAGCAAGCATTCTTCCTGTCAAGACGTGTATACGTGTACAGCGACTATAAAGCCAACTGGGTCACCGCTCGAAAGAATTGGACCTTGATAACAAATAGGAGTTGTACCAAAGAAATTTAACCGTCAACAATCTACAATACACCTTGTTACTATTCGCATAGTAGTATATAAATATTGTGAACAATATTTACTTAAGACGTATACGTGTACAGCGACTATAAAGCCAATTGGGTCACCGCTCGAAAGAATTGGGCCTTGATAACAAATAGGAGTTGTACCTAAGAGATTTAACCGCCAACAATCTACAATCTACAGTAGTATATAAATATTGTGAACAATATTCACTTACTTCACCATGTCTCGCGAAACAAGGTCGAAGGTCAAGATGAATAAGGTCAAGATGAATACTAACCGCTATATGACCAGAAAGGTTAATAACCTTTTCAAAATGGCCAAAGAAATAGACGGTACTCCCACCTCTACCCCAATTCCTACCAATACTACCACCAACAACAGCCCAAACACTACCACTACCCCTATTCTTCCCAACAATGGGAGTGGTAACATAATTGGTAACGTCTCCCCGGTTAACAAACCAATTACATATGCAAAAGCTGTGGGCTACTTTAGTCCTAGCATAACAACAAGAAATGTAATTGCAAGAGACTTAAAAGTGACATCTCACATCCCATCTCACATCCCAGAAGTTAGTCCAACGAACCAAAATCTTCAATCAGAAGTATTGGATCGCAACCAAACATCCCCAATTATCAAAACATTTACCACTCCTTCCACGGTCATGGCTCCTCCTGAATTAAACAAGAGAATAGTGACTGACAAACAATTACCAAACAGTGGTACTAGTGCACTGGTAGAATTAAACTTACCCCCAAATCACATCCTCCCATTGCATCCAACAGTAACATGGATACAGGAAACTCAGCCTGTACTCGTGGATGAGGACGACGAGTGTTACTCGCCAGGACTCTTAAACACCATGGTACGTTGCATGAATAAATGCAACAAACATGTAAACAACACAATTGGGAACCAAGAAACTGGTTCAAAATTAGTTGCAACTAATACTCCCAATCCTAACACTGACAGTGATGAAAATGATGAAAATCTAGTCAATACAATCCCCCCTCACTCAAAACTTATCGATTCACCCTGTAACCCTTCCTGTATCCCTTCTCGTAATCCCTCCCGCATCCCCCCTCAATAAATGTAACCCCACCCCATCCACTAAAACCCAGATGTACCCCTTGTCCCCCTTATCACCCTTGCTCTTTGACCCCCTAACCCAAATGCCCCCTCCAACTCCTCCCTCATTTTTTGACCCACTCACTTACCATATTATTTCTCCAAATACAACCCAAATTCAAACATCAACATCTCCTTTGAATACACTGGCCCCACTTACAGAAACAAAGGGGAAAAAACATTTTATCACAATAGCCAACCATCGGGACCATCGGGACCCTCAAAGGAAATCACCATTGAAGACTTAATATTAACAACGGATGAGGACCTAGATACTGAAGAACACATCAAAATGCTCTCAACAAATACTGACAAACAAAAACCATCCAAGCACAGAAGAAAAGCATCAACATCGCCCTCAAGTGTTAAGAGCAAAGGGAAAACCCCAAAGAATGGCATACCTAAAGCAAAAAACACTAAAAAAAACCACCACATACAAAACGTGACAATAAGAAAGGTCCAGAAACAAAAGTCACAAATCAAACAACGAAAGTTCCAGCCTATCAGAAAACAGCAGGTACCAAGTACCACAGCCCTGAACATACCGTATTCATTACAAGCGGTAACTCAAAAACCTTCAATCTCAGTGGAAAAAGTATAGCTGCAGCACTAACACAAAAACATAGCGGAACGTTCGAAATAATAAGGCCACGAACAAATTATATCATAGTGCGCTGCTGCACATTGTCACAAGTTGCCAAATATATGGAAATGGAAACAATTGGAACAATGAAAATTCAAGTATCCAGACATAAGACGGTAATCAGTAATATCAAAACTACAGCTTCCACTAACAAAACTACTCCTAAGAAACATACCTCCGTTGAATTACCACCACCTGGAGTGGAAAAAAATGGCAACAAAGGACCTCAAGTAATCATACAGAAGGAAAATAAAACCACTTTGGTTACTAATTCCATATTGGAACCAAACAACAAAATGTATTCCAAAGGATATCAAAAAGTGTTTGAGCTTCCAAAGAGGTATCTCCATTTGACAGATGAAGAAATTGGGCAGGAGCTTACACTACAGGGATCTGACCTCAAACAAGTTACCAGACTTCGATCTACAAAGGATCATATATCAAGGAAAATATTGCTGGAATTTTACACAATAGCTCCAATACTTGTTTATTTTTATGGAACCAATTATCTACTAGAAGACTACATCAATAAACCAAGATTTTGCAATAAATGCAAATCGTGGGGCCACTACACTTTTAGTTGTAGAAACAAGCCAAGATGTGGAAACTGTGGAGGTAATCACAGTGATCCTTGTAAACATGATGGACCCAAATGCCCCAATTGTAAAGGACCCCACGGACCAACGGCCGAAGATTGTCCTTATACCATTAAGGAAATGACAATAGTTTCCATAATGAATAGAGAAAAAATCCCGTATAAGTTGGCAAAATCCAGTTCTGAGGTAGCACAGAAACAAACTGCTGCAAACCCTCAGACAACAAACATTAAAGACCTCCAAAATGTTACAGCACCAAGCATCACTGCTTTATCCAAAACTAAAAAACTAACTCAAAAGGGTAATAATCCACTATTACCCCAGCCCTCATCTATGCCCTCAAAAAACCTAAAACAAATTAAACCGACTTCGTCGGAGATAAATAATTTTGTTCCAAATAATAGAAATAGAGAAACCAGTACTACAAATCCTAACGTGCAAAAAACTAAGGATTTATCAACTAGTACTGTTAATAACAAAGGGGGCGATATAAATAATATAAACAATATAAACTTTAACATTAATAGCGGGATTGATTCCTTTCCCCACATAAAAATTTTACAATACCTTAGTGATCTTTTGTTAGGGATTGTTCAAATCTCAAATTACCAGGGGGTACCTAGTGTACCGTACTTTAAACTACTAAATGATCTCCTTGAAAAACATTTGCATATTTAAATAGGAAATAGCTATAAGGTAATAATTATCATAATTTAAATGGACAAACAAGGGAAAAATAAATTAACTATCTGGCAATGGAATAGCAGGGGTTTAAACATAAATAAACCTGAATTATTAATTAAAATTCAAAATTCCACTAAAAAACCTGACATCATTTGTATTCAGGAAACCCACACCCACAGTTCATCAAAATCCCAACCAAAAATTAAGGGATATTCCAAATATAAATACCTGACAAGGGCTAGCGGATTAAAGGGAGGTGGGTTAGGAATATTTATTAGTGACCTACTACCCAATACTTATTTTTATACTAACACTAGCCAAAAACAAGATAATTCTATAGCAAACGCTGTAGAATATCAAGCAGTACATATACACGTTGGTTCTTTTTCATTTGAACTTCTTAACGTGTATGACCCTGGTGGAGCAGCTCCAGCGCTCTTACAAAACTATTTGCAGTTAAACAGCTGCATAAAAGAATACATGATTTGTGGAGATTTTAACGCCCACAATAAGTCATGGGGCGGTGATCATACTGACAAGCGAGGCTCATTGATTGAACAATGGGCACTCAAAAGAAACCTTGTCATACTAAACGACGGAACAAAAACCCGTCTATCACCAACAAATGGCTCCATGTCTGCATTAGATCTTACTATTTGTACGCCCAGATTGGCTGCAATCACCAACTGGGAAGTAGACAGAGAATCTACACTAGGTAGTGACCACTACCCAATAGTTATTGACATACACTTGTCAAAGCCAATCGATCCCATTAAAAAAACTTCCAAATGGATTTTAAACAAAGCAAACTGGACGAAATTCCGGACCCTACTGGAAAAAAAGACAATACATGATCTACAAGACGACAACATCGACCAGTTTAATAACAACACAATCCAGTATATCAAGGAAGCAGCCAATAATAGCATTCCTTCCACGGGAACAAAAATTACAAATAAACAGCCCATACCTTGGTGGAACGACATCTGCAAGAAGGCGATCAAGGATAAGAAGAAAGCCCTCAACAGATTTAGGCACACTGGCAAGTCAACGGACTTCGATGACTACAAAAAAAAGGAAAAATTAGCAAAGCAGATCATCAAAACATCTAAAGAGACGTCGTGGCAAAACTACTGCTCCACTTTAATAATCAAACAGTCCAATTCCAAACAAATTTGGAATAAAATTAAATCCATGAAAAAAGGAATTAGCACGACTATACCAAATATCAAAGGAGCAATAACAAACATGGAAAAAGCTTCAGCGATAGCATCTCACTTTGCAGGAATGAGCAGCAACAAAAACCACACTGCAAAATTCCAAGCATATAGAGCAAAAGTGGAGAAACAGCAGTCACATCTCTTTATGGATAGAGAACCCAGAAACCCGTCTCTCAACGAACCCTTTACTAGAGAGGAATGGATAAATGCAATCAAACCAAAAAAGTCAACCTCACCAGGAGAAGACAACATGGGATACGAAATATATAAAACTATCCCAACCAACATGGAAATAGCTCTAATTGCTTTAATTAACCAATCATGGACCACGGGACAAATCCCCGAGAAATGGAAATAAGCAATAGTAGTACCAATCCCAAAAGCAGACAAGGACCCAACCGAAGTTTCATCATACAGACCCATCTCCCTTACGGACACCATATGTAAAGTAATGGAAACTATGGTTAACAACAGATTGAAACATCATTTAGAGAGTAAAAACCTTTTATCAAACAACCAGAGCGGCTTCCGGAATAATAGATCAACAATAGATCAGCTAGTCCGACTTGAATCCCAAATAAAACTAGCATTTCACAATAAAAGGAAAAAAAATCGACACTTGACCGCAATTTTTCTAGACCTTGAAAGGCATTCGACTTGGTTTGGACAAATGGCCTTATAGCCAAACTTAACCACTACGGTATAAATGGTGAAATGCATGCCTGGATAAAACAATTTCTGTCTAATAGGCGCATCAGAGTTAGAATAGGAGATACACTCTCTGAGGAATTCCTATTGGAAAACGGCACACCTCAAGGTAGTGTCATTAGCTCTACGCTGTTCAACATTATGATTAATGATCTGGAAATCAACGTTGATCCCAAAGAAGTAGACCTCTCGCAATTTGCAGACGATAGCGGTCTATGGAAAGATGGTGATCCAACAAGTCAAAAAGTCATCGACACCCTCTAAATCAGCCTCAACAAAATTGGAACTTGGGCTGACAAATGGGGGTTCAAACTCTCAAAGGGCAAAACAAGGGGTATAATTTTTTCGCCAAATCAAAAGAAAACAGTAGAAGCACCAAAGCTATACATTCAAGGTGAGTTAATTAAATTTGAAACAACAATCAAATTCCTGGGTATGACATTTGATCAATACCTAACATGGAAGTACCACATCCAAGATCTGATCCGTAGATGCAAAAAAGACATTTCCCTCATGAAAAATGTCAAAGGATTAAAATGGGGATCTAACCAAAAAACTCTTCTGATGATCTACAGGGCCCTAATTAGATCCAAACTGGACTACGGATGTCAAGTATACGCATCTGCTAAACAAAGTCTTTTGGGGAAACTAGATCAAATACAAACTACAGCACTAAGGATTTGCACAGGTACCTTGAGAAGCACCTCAAAAGAAGAATTGCAAATCATCACTGGAGAAATGCCATTATCACTTAGAAGAGATGAGCTAACTCTTAGATATGCGGTCAGAATCTCAACTCATAACGCAAATCACCCCACCAGAACAACAATTAAAAATTGCAACAAAGCCTTTAGCAAGAGGTTAGTACCATCCCAACCTTCCGGGAAAAGGATTCACACCTTAAGCAAAGAACTAAGCATTAACAGCCTTCAAGCTGTTCAAATCGCCTATCCGGACAATACTCCCTGGATGAACATACCAATAAACATTAACTTTGAAGCCACAACATTTGGACCTAAAGAATCAATGGCGAACGAAATAAGAACAAAAATTCTCAATAACTTAGAAGTCAACTACAAGGATTATACCAAATTATACACTGATGGATCCAAATCAACAGATCCAGATAGAACAGCTCCGGCGACTCGAAAAGATATTAGCTTTCATTGCCACCATTTTTTTCCCTTGTCGCTTTTACAGTTCCCTATACATATACAAATCATATTCCTCATGTTCCATTTCCCATGTCCCTATACAGTCCCACCATTGTTCTATTTTTTCTATATTTTTTCTAAATTTTTTCTTGTCCCTATACTGTCCCAAGGCCTTTTGCCCTATAGTGTCCCACGCCCTTTTTGACTGGGTTTTCCATTGTCCCTATAAATCTTGTCCCTATAGTGTCCCACGCCCTTTTTGACTGGGTTTTCCATTGTCCCTATAGTGTCCCCTATTACTACTGACCAAAGTACAGCAACGTAAACGGTATGTGACACATCATGATCATAACATGTGAATAGTTTTATTTAATAAGAACAATATGGGGGTGTGGTGAGAAGGAAGAATAGGTCGGCCAGACCAAGTTATAAATATGATGTAATTTATTAGCATTTTTGCTTTTACGCCTTATTATCAATTTTTTTTTCTTGATTTAATGCCTTTAATGCTTTATTATCATTTTTTTGCTTTAATGCTTTATTATCATTTTTTTGCTTTAATGCTTTATTATCATTTTTTCGCTTTAATGCTTTATTATCATCTTTTAACTTTAATGCTTTATTATCATTTCATTTTTTTTGCTTTAATGCTTTATTATCGTTTTTTTTGCTTTTATGCTCTATTATAATTTTTTGCTTATATGTTTTATTATCATTTTTTTGCTTTAATGATTTATTATCCTTATTTGCTTTTATGTTTTATTATCATATTTTGCTTTTATGCTTTATTATCATTTTCTTTTTTGCTTGAATACTTTATTAACATTTTTTTTTGCTTTCATACTTTATTATTAGTTTTTACTTTTATGCTTTATTATCATTTTTTGCTTTAATGCTTTATTATCATTTTCTTTTTTGCTTGAATACTTTATTAACATTTTGTTTTATCTTTCATACTTTATTATTATTTTTTGCTTTATGTTTATTATCATTTTTTAGCTTTAATGCTTTATTATCATTTTTTTGGCTTTAATGCTTTATCATTTTTTGCTTTTATGCCTTAAATGCTAAAATTATTAGCATTTTTTTGCTCTGATGCTTTGATGTTTTATTACACTGGACAACAAATTTTTACAAAAGTCATGTTACTGAAATAAAAATAGTCAATTCTTATCAATTTTTATGTGCTGAACACGATTATGACAGTCAAATTGCAAAATTGGCTCTAGTTTTTTTGTAATCTGCAAGAAATTAATGTTTACATAACGAAATGCATTCCAATAGTAAAAGGTCAACTGTAATAGCCTACCTATAAAAAATCAAGTCATTGACTACATCTTAGGTTTCTTCGCCTGTCTCTTGTACAGCTGTTCGGGAGCATCTCTGAGGAGTGTCCAGCAGTAGTCAGCCAGCATTGTAGTGGACCATTTTCCCTGGTATCTTTGTTCCATTGTTGCGATATCTTGATGAAAACGTTCGCCGTGTTCATCACTAATAATACCACAGTTGCTAGGAAAGAAATCCAAATGGGAATGAAGGAAGTGAATCTTTAGAGACATATTGCAGCCAAGTTTCTTATACTTCATCAACATGTCTTCTACTAGTTCCTTATAGTTTTCTGCCCTAACATTTCCGAGGAAGTTTGTAGAAATTAGGCGAAAAGCATTCCATGCTTGTTTCGCGTCACCTTCCAGCAAGTTGTTGAACCGGTCATCTTTGAAAAGCTCTCGAATCTGAGGACCCACAAAAACTCCCTCTTTAATCTTTGCTTCGCTGAGTCGAGGGAATTTTTCATGCAGGTATCAGAATGCTGGCAAAGTCCGGTCAATGGCTTTCACGAAGTTCTTCATCAAACCTAGTTTGATGTGAAGGGGTGGTAGCAAGATTTTCTGAGCCTCAACCAGAGCTGGGTGTTGGATATTCTTCTCTCCAATGGCTACATTCTGCCTGTGAGTCCATTCCTTCCTCATGTAGTGCATTTCCCTTGCTCAGCTATCCCACTCGCATAAGAAACACATGTATTTTGTATATCCTTGCTGCAGTCCCATTAAAAGGGCAACTACCTTCAAATCACCACAGAGGTGCCAGCTGTACTTGTTATACTCAATGGAATTCAGTAGCTGCCTTAAGTTATCGTATGTCTCTTTCATGTGGACAGCATACGCTACTGGAATAGATGGAAGAATGTTTCCATTGTGCAAAAGCACAGCCTTGAGACTCAGTTTCGAAGAGTCCACAAATAATCTCCATTCTTGTGGGTCATGAGTGATTTTTAAAGCATTCATGAGGCCCTCAATATCGGAACAGAATATCAGATTACTTTCCTTTCTGAAGAAATGCTCCAATTGCTGGTGGCGCTTTCGATATGCAGTAATTGTGACATCTTCTTCTAGAAGATTCCATTGTTGGAGTCTTGATCCTAGCAATTCTGCCTTGTTCTTTGATAAGTCCAAATCACGAATCAGGTCATTTAGTTCTTCCTGTGTTATTCTGTGTGGGGTTGATGATGCACCACAGTGAAAATCTGGATCACTGCATGCTGATGGACTAGGATAAGAACAGGTCGACTCACCTTTGTCTTCGTCAGATGAATCAAGAGAATATTCTGCTGGAGGTTCTGGAATAGGAAGTCCCTCACCATGTGGAACTGGTCTCAATGCAGACGGAATGTTTGGGTAGACTATTCTCGACTTCTTTCGCTTCGTTATTCCGCCGGAAAGAGGAGGAACCAAGCAGAAGTAACAGTCATTTAGGTGGTTGCTTGGCTCTCTCCACACCATTGGGACTGCAAACGGCATTGATGACCTTTTGCAATTCAACCACTGTGAAAACTGTGTTGTACATGTAGCACAGCATATATGCGGAGCCCAAGGCTTGTCTTGGTCACCAACCTTGCATCCGAAGTAAAGATGATATGCCTTCTTCACTTGAGAATTGATACTTTTCTTCTGGTTGGCAAATGTCACTTCCCCACAAATATAGCAAAAATTGTCCGCGGTATTAACACACTTTCGAGGCATTACTGTTCTTTATTGTACGTAAATGGATAAAATAATAAGTTTTATGTAACAGTAGCTTGAACTGTCTCGCACAACGTCTAAAATATTTTAAATGCTGAACCTATCTGATTGGGCTTTATATAGTACACTGCTTACGTCAGCTTCAGCAGCCGCCTGGCATTAGTATAATAGGCCTACACATGTATAGTACACTGCTGACGTCAACTTACTTCAGCAGCCGCATGGCATTAGTATTATATTGCATCAGAAAATGATGCAATCAACTGTGGATGATGTGAGCATGATGGTATTATGCAATGTTACATCATTATTCCGGATGTTGCTGCAGTCCTACTGGAGAAATTTACACAGTGAAACATATAAAATGAGGTATATGAATATCTTCAAAACGAGAGTCAATAAAAAATTTTCACGGTTATATTCGTGTTCGGCACACCAAAATACTACAGATTAGGGCCTTTTCAAGTCAGTAATGATTTCACTGTTGACCAGTGTTAGCATTTTTCCTTTAATGTATTTATGCTTCAGTGATTTTGTTATCATTGTTTTTAATAATTTAATTAGTATAATTGCGTTAATACTTTAATGCTTTTTTCAAAGTAATCTAGTATTGTCAGTCACGCGCTCTGCAGTCTGAACATTCGCTAATTATTAATAATTTTTTTACCCCCACCCAAAGTACACACCGCTACGGAATCCCCAGAGTACAAAGCCACAAGTACTTTTTGGGTTGAGGAGAAATATCAAACTCTTAGTGGATTTCCGATTAACTTTCGAGGCAGAAACACCATTTTTATTGTGAGAGAACCAAACTCAGATGATAACGTGGCAACAGAAAATACGTTGACAACAACAACGTTACAATCAGAACGGTGTTGCTAAAGCCGGTGATGAAATAACTAACGATCTCAACACGAGTTCTCAGTATGAGCGGAAATAGCATTGAATTTGCCAATTTGAGAGAACCAACATCAAACGACGACGCCGTGACGAAGAAATACGTGGCCATCAGCAAATCCGATGATGACCTCGCTAATGGCAATCAATGATGGGCTGACCACGTTCATAGCTGAATATAAAATTCATAAAACCCTGTTTACGATTTTTCGAGGAGCACTAAACATAATCATCAAGGATTCTTTGGGGTTTCAAATTTTGTCGATATTAGTCTCACTGAAATTCGCACATGACTCGATGAAATTGCAAAAAATTAAAATAATAGCCGCTGGTTTTGTTCACACGAATCCACTGATCAACTAGGTATACACAGTAGCGTCTAGATTGGCAACGTGGTCACAAAAAAACAATTTCATCAAACATAAGACGGGGTTCACAGGGTTGTACATGCTCTTTGTGCTTAACAATGAGAACTTTAGAATATTCACCAAATTATCATGACGTTATTCCACTGATAGATTTCCCGTAATATTGGCAGTCGTGTTAATCAAAATACTAAGGAAATTTCATACTGAATCAGGAGATAAGGTCTTTACCGCAACGATGTATTGGTGGTGTCAGAATTCGTAGCGGAAATGCTCAGATTGCAGTTTACACATACTGAATCGCACAAAATTATTTCGGTAGAATCAAACACGTGTGCGGAAGACATCTCTGAAATAAATCGAAACAAAAATATTGTTGGAAACTAATCATTGTCATCCACATTGTTGTATACGCGGTTTCCTCCCTGGTTGCTGCAGCAACGACACTAATCGGTATATTATCAGCGACGCACGTGATACCGCTTATGGTCGGAATTGGCGTCGTTGTTGTCGGTATTGCTGTTACTCAGTATTATCGCGAACAATATATACATGTGCCAGTAAAAGAAATGCACGAACACACACGATTAACGTACACTGCAACTTATGCGTCTATTAATGTCATCGATACTGTCAGCGGGGTTAAACGATGGTGCAATATCAGACAATGAATTTGATGCAATTAGGGAACGCAAACAAACGTTGCCAGCGCCACAATAGAATCCGCGATATAGATAATATTAACCGCAGAAATAACCATTAGACTGGAACAAGTCATCGCTAACACCACCCCGACGCTGACCGCCATGACATCAGCAACGTCAACACAGCCGCAATTGTATATCGAGTTTCCAACTCCGATAAAAACGTCCAATGGTCGGTAACTTGAAATCGCGTCGGCAGAATTACGACTTTATTATAGTTGGCGAAATATCAGTAACAATAATTTGGTAGACTGGACGCTTATAATTCAGTAGTAGTTTTACATAAAACCACCACTGAAGGAATTGTCAAGTAGCCAGTACAAATCTGGGAGGTCAAAACCATAGCAGCAACAATATCAATTGGAACAACTCAATGACGAAATTCAGCGCAGAGCCAAATCAATAACAGGCAAAGAATCGAAGATCTATCTAGCTACACTATCCAACGTTCAGTGCTGACATAGAAATATAGACATCAGATTACGCCGTTTACATATATAAGTCGTTGAGTAGAACCGTGCTAGGATGTTTGGTGGCATTACCGAATTATACTGGACTACCATGTTCAGTGCTATCTGATTTTTTTCAACGAAAAGCCATCTTATAGATGGTTAGTTACAGAGTATGATTATCTAGTCAAAAAATGTCCAACGTCTGGATTATAAACTTTTTCAAGGCAAAAAAATAACCAGCGAGATCGCGAGGTTGTGTGAAATAGAGCAGCTAGAACTAAGAGAGAAGTTAGATACATATAGACTTTAATATTCCAATTATTTTATTAGTTTATGCATCGATGTTACAATGAGTCGTCAAGGAAGTCTGAGTAGCGATGTTTGACGTTAGCATTTGGCTAAAACACGGTATTGGTGCTGAGAGTAGTCTCACTCACTTAAAAAATTGAAATGTTTGATAGAACATTTCAATGAAGCTCATTATACACCCTAGGGTGTCCTCTAGTCAGGTCAAGTTGGATTTAGCTTGAACATGCATGCGATTTTGTTTAACCATTATTTCAATTCTGTGGTATAACAACAGTTACAGACACTACACTTGCTGTATAACATGCAAGAAAAACAGCATGAAAACTTTAAAACTTTATTTTTTTTCACAGTAACATCAGTAACAGGATATCAACATTTAAAGTAAACAACATAACTGGAAGTGGTAAACAACTTAGTAACAAAATCAAAACATCTATGACAAAGGTATCACTTAGAAAAAAACCTAACCATGAAACTTTTGCATAACAAACATAAAAGTCATAGAATAATCTTATTTAGGCATTTATCTAACACCAAGAAGAATATTTAAACAAACAAAATCATTAATACTGGCCAAAAGTATTGCAAACTTCCATAAGAGTCAGAAGTACATTGTCCATAAAATTGGTTACAGACACTACAAAACTATAGCATTTCAATACAGCTGCAGAACCATACATATCTCCATAAAATTCACTTCAAAAATAATTCAACATGAACACATTGACTAGAATTATTCATTAAATGAATGTTGATTAGTTAATAAAATGATAAAACCACATTGTAACAGGTATATGTCCAATACTTGTGTTAAAATTATGAACTGGTAAATAGCATTTGAAAGTTTAATACTAAATAGTGTTTGTAAAAGTAAAATATTGAAGTATAATGAATGTTCAATAAATCATAGTCACTAAAGTATTGTTCAACCCAAGGTGCTGACTCAAACACAGACCCATATGTGATTGATCTTGTTTCGTCTCCCACCATGTAGAACTAGGTTTTTGCCCTTTCACTGATACTTTGAAATACTTTTTTAGTCTGTGTCTTTTATATTTCTTCAGTAATGCGTCACAAATGATGTTGTATGCATGGCTTCATTTTTTAAAAAAAACAGGGATAAAGTCATCGACAGTATAAAAAGGGGATATTGGTTACAGACACTACAATTTAAGAGTGTGGTTTACCAATTCAATACAAACTTACCAGAGTTGTTCCCAGAGGTTTGCTTTTGTCGTCTTCCCATGTCTTAGGGATGTACCATGGTAAAGAACAGAAAAAGTAATTAGGCAGCTTCTTCTAGGATAAGAAATTCAGGTTACATTGTCTTGTAGTAAATTACTCAAACAGACAGTGCTGCAAGAATGATGCAATATTCAATCAAGAGAGTTATTGCATCACTTTTTTGCTCTTGGCTGCAGAGGTAAATAGATGATGCAACATTACATCACATAAGATGGAACTTTCTATTGAGAAAAACAATGTTTTAATGACAAGTAGAACAATACTTTTATCTTTCATTTTTATACCTGTTTGTGTAGTGTCTGTAACTTTTTTTATTGAGTTGCTGTTTTTTAATGGTACAATACAGCACCACCAATTTTGGCCAACTTGGACATCACATGGATACACATGAGCCTTTGTAGGATTTATACTTTTCCATAATGAAACAGCAAAATTATTGCCATATAAACTTGTAAAGGTTACAGACACTACAAAATATAGAACTGGAAAGTTTGACAAAGAACAAGCTCTAATTCGAATATCTTGGCTAGCCATGTGATTTAAATGGTTTTACTACTTATTATAATATAAAGTCGAGTTCTAGATGTCAATAAAAGTTATAATGAATGTTATTTTGTACAAAATGTTGGCATATAACAACAGATTAGTGTTTGAATTTCAGTGTTGAAACAAAACTTCTACTGACGGTATTTTGCTTATAAAATCCATAATATTTTACCGATTTCTTTAATTCAAGAAGCAAGTTTTGCAGGATAGAATTCCGCATAAAACCAGACCAATAAATGCATAATTTCAGTATGATATTTAGAGAATTCTCTATTTTATATTCAAGCTTTTTTCGAGTGAGACTACATAACGCTCAAAAATGGCCATTTTTAGAGCTTGTTTCCATGCATATCTCAACAATGGGTTACACTAACCTCTTGACATTTTCAGGAAAGTAAGAGAGGTATATGCCAGGCTTACCAATCTTTAAAATTGGTTCATATCTTGTTTAATTTTTCTATTTCATGCATATAACATGAAAATTCCTTTATCAGCACCAATACCGTGTTTTAGCCGATTACATATGTATGCGCCAGCCAGACGTGAGAAGGAACCATATCAAAAACATATTAAATGATTGTCTTAAGATCACGGAAAAAGACCAATTGGATACGTTGAAACTACCCTGGCTTGATTCTGATAAGATGAAGCAGACTATCGAAGATATAGCTGACGAATATGTTCCGAAGATGGTTGAGGTATGGGGGAAATTACAGGGCCCTCCAGATATTCTCCGACATAACGATGCCATGGGTGGTGGCCGTCATTTGTAGCCCGGTATTATCCATATCACGTCGACGATTTCTGTAAATCTAGTGCGTGACGCTGTCGACAGTAGCTATATCCCATCTGGGCAGGCATTAGGGCAGGCACAGTGGGGATATGTTGTTTACGGCTTTTCTCCAGATGTCCCGCCGGATAATTTGATTGTGTCGGTACCCGTTAATCCTGTTTACGATGTCACAATCCATCGCCGTCCCAAATGCGTTTTCGTCTAACCAACCATTTCATTTAGTGTTGGAGTAATTTGATATACATATATTCTGCCGCCATATCACCTCAAATTCATTTTTGATTTTTTTCAACATCAAGTTGAACCATGAGACCATCTTGCTGAAATTGTGCGAGCGTTGAAGTTTCCCTTGTTCATTATAAACAAATGTATTTGCTTAATAAATATTTTATCTGGACCAATACAAAAATTCCAGTTATCTCTGTCCTATGTTTCAATGACAGACTCCAGTCCAACATACCTATCCAGCTTCACCCATGTGTATACACCAGCTAGATCCTTACGTTCTGCTTCTGATAATCGTATACTCATCGTTCCCAAGGTGAAAACAAAGTCATATGGACAACGTTCGTTTGCACACCAGAGCCCGGCGACGTGGAACGAATTGTCCATTGAAATTAGACACATAGACACAGTGGTCCCTTTTAAGAGTGCTCTTAAGACTCACCTGTTTCGACTGCAGGGACAAACTTAGCGGCCTAATCATGTTTTGTATCTTATATGTGTAACAGAATTGTTACCGAGAGGATGGTGGATTAAATGAACAACACAAACACAATATGTGAAAGAATATAAATTTATGAAATAAATTATTATTGAAAAATAATGATGTATCAACACAATAACTCATGCGTTCAACCCACAATTACACTCACAACCATTCACAATACAAGAATAAATTAAATATTAATACAAAATAAAACACATACAAAGGAATCTCTTGGACTATACACAGATCCAAGGAACCTTTACAAAATTTATATTAACGCAAGTATAAATTACGATAATAAACACAAACATCAAACTATACTATCGCACGTATGGATTGCGACACCTAGCACGAACATATACATGTATTTAATCAAGTTGCTAGCTTTTATTGATTTTCATGTAATCCCTTGAAATACTATTGTGATTTGAAGTAACTATGTAAATATAACAATGTATTCAATTGTACTACAATTGCAACACACACATGTGTCTCGACCCTGTATAACCGTACGATTCACCAACAGTTGAATCGCCGCCCAGTTTCTCCGAAGACCTAGGGTTGACACAATACTTTTATCGGTCACTTGCCCTTCACGGATCCACCACAGTTATACGTACAGACAGCATACGACATCTACTAGAACCAACGGTTCCAAATACTTAAGATGCCACCCCGGATGTTTACAACTCTAGACAGCTCCGACACTCGGACTTCTAGATTTCCGGATATTTACACGTCACGACAGATGTAGACGGACAGACAATCTGACAGACAGACAGTCAGATACTTCAATTCGATTGCACAATTAAACAGCACAATCACGGCACAATCAATCACATTCAGCTACAATTCAGAGATGTTCCGCAACAAATCATCTACAATTTCAGCTACGATCTCAGAGACGTTATCAGAGATGTTCTCAGAGATGTTATCAGAGATGCTATCAGCTACGTTATCAGCTACAATAAAGAAACCAGACTAATAATAGTTGTCTCAAAAAATAATCTAAACCTGAGATTACGCTATTGCATTTAAAGTCTAATAGTGACTAGTAATTCCAAATATTCCACGTTTAAAATCTGCATTGCAATAAAGGCATCATTATATGAAATGATAAACTGAATAAAATTCACAATAAAACGAAATATAAATTTAACACTCACCCCTTTGGCTGGAGATTGAAAGACGAGCTATCTATCCTGTGATAAGATACTTTTGGTCCCGTAATATTAATCAGAAATATTCTGCCTTATATACCCTCAAATAGGTGAGCAGAAATCACGGCAAGATTACCGTGCACCCCGTTAATCTAATGTTCCGGACTTCATGTAATTCAAAGTCAGGCACATGCAAATCGTTACACGCCGCTTACCTTGGAGAAAACCACTTATTCACCCCAGGTAACGCATGTACGACGAAACAAAACAAAATGGTGAAATTAGTTTATAATTCAAGAAGAAAATAAATTCAATTTTCGCCTAATTCTGTGACAATATGCTTTCAGCATGTTTTTATGTTTTCCAATTTCATTGTTTTTGTCATTTATTGTTCTGTAGTGTAGCCATATCATTATTGATAGTGTAAAGCGCTTAGAGCTTCGAAAGATTAGTCGCTATACAAATTCCTCATTATTATTATTATTCTTATTATCCATTTGGAAATCTGAGTGAACCGCTGAGTAGCGTAAAAACATCTATGTTGTACATCTGCTCTGTGAAAATATTATGGTTGGATTCGCTTGTTTTTTTAATGGTTTTACGCCATTTTTCAACACAATATAGGCTATACACGGCGGCCAGTATTAATGGTGGAGGAAGAATCCGGAAACCCCCTGGAAAGAACCACCGACCCACGAGAAACTACTGGCAAGCTTTCTCATATAACTACATTAGCCGAATCTTAGACTCGAACCCACGCAGTCAGAGGTGAGATGGCAGTGACCCGTAACGGACAGCGCTTTAGACCTCTCGGCCACTCGGGGCCCCTCGCTTGATTGTCAAGTATGACATCACCGTAAACCATTACATTGTTGATATCCCCGTTAAGATCCTCGTCGGACGGCGCTTCATTTATGTCTGTCATAGTTTTAAGAACATCGTCATCGGCCGCTGAAGATTCGTCAAATTACTTGAGAACATTTTTGCACCGTGTGTCATCAACATATGGGACTATTACATAAATTTTGTCCCATCTGAGCCACCTCATTATCAGGATGAGCAAAAACTGAGCTTTATCTGACCCAGATGGACCAATTATAATAACTCGAATGGAATTTGTAACACTGGATGATGGTTGACCGATGCTTGCTCACCTGTCGCTAAAACATCAATCCATCAATCAATCCGTGTCATATTGTACCGATGTAATAGTATTTATTATCATGAGTTTATATTGTGTCATATGAAAAACATACCTGGTAGAAACTTTATGAGGGCGACCACGTTGAAAATAACATGGTCACTTACAGATAAAAGCGTAAAATGCGGCACACTAAATTATTAGTTTGTGCCGATGGCTCTGCCATCAGCAATGCGAGCATTGCAGGCGGTGATATCGGTAGTGCACTCGGAAAAATATCCGTAACATCATAGACTAAGTAGGAAGGACATCTTTCAGGATATAATTATTGTGGTCCAGGAACTCGACGCGATATTAGACTTGGCGACAACATTCAACCAAACCCGGGCGAATCGATCAAGCGTGCAATGTTCATGATGTCGGGTATAACAATCCAGATCTATAACCACATATCGCGGATGTCAAATTGATTCATACGCCGAATTTGATAAAAATGAAAACACATGTGCATCACTCGCGCATTGGTTAATAAGATCGTCAATAAAAGGTAAAATAGTGTTGAGAGCTGACAATTAAATGGCTAGCAATTACATAATGAAGTCGGTTTATAATAGTACAATCGGATATTGGAAAGGTACAACAACAATTAAACTGATGTACGGCAGTTTGCCGTGGACATAATTGATAGTAGTCTCGGTCACACACGCGAAAATGTCTCTCTTGAATGTATTAGACGTGGAGAAAGTTCGTTCCTCAACGCGTGTAACTTTGTTAGCGTCTTTTGTTATCGCGTGTGGGGAGTACCCCGCTAGCGTCTGCCATGTTGTATCCAATATGGTGATAACTTGGTGTTTTCAGGAATTACCTGTAATTTTTCACATGCAAATCCACGTTGAGGAGCTATTGAATCTAGTTTGTATGTTGATGAATGTGTAGTAAATCTTACCATGTTGTTACATTCCACACAGGATCAATTGCTCTAGCGTGGTAAGATCTACTACCACGTGTGTAGCCGAGACACCCATCGATTCCATCAACAGTAAATTATTGTACATTATTGGTAAGATTTTGCCACATTTTTGTGTTACGGTAGTCGTAATGATTATTTTTTCGCTGTTTCAGCATCATGACAAGTTCCGCATCGTAATCGAACTGGCGTGACTTTTATGTTTAAAGTATTTCTTCACCATGTTGATAATTTCTGGTGACGATGTTGTTGTTGGTGACACTATGGCAGTTCCAACATGTAGAAAGCCTTGTGTGACTCAGATATTTTTGTTACTCTACCAGATATATTAAATTTGACCATTCTATGCGATCAACGACAATCCAGAAATTGGTATCTGATATTTTTTATCATTGAGATGAATGAATTATTATTGCATATCCCAGAAACCAGCACAATGGGCTTGGCTAATGTCATGGAGTATTGTCGCTTGCGTCTCCGACGCCAACAACTCTTCTTGTACGGCCCCTACTGGAACCTCGACGGTATCATTAAGAACGAGTTTGTGTCTCATGCCGGTTCCAAGAATGTCAACGAATATAATTTGTCATCGTGTATCTGTTGGTCGATAACATAATGGAACTACATCTTTACGCAGTATTTCACATTGAATTTTGTTACATTGTAATCTGGTTAACAAATTCAGTTTTCGTAGTTGTTCGTCCCATGATCGATGGTCGTACGAAACTTCTTTATAATAGCTGACATAGTTATTCAACCATTTATTTGGGGATTCTCCAGTAAATGGTGGAGGCAGTCGATGATGGCCACACATGATGGTTAAGTAGATTTCATTGATACCCAATAAATAAATATATGTAATGTTCCTTTGGTACTGTACAAATCTCATTCCAGACAAGTTTTCTTGAGATAAATTTCTCACCCATTTGTTCGGGCATCCATGTATCACCTAGCCATCTAAACAAACTATGATACGTGCATGTGCTGACACCACGTTGTCTGATCTCTCTGACAAGTCGGTGAGTTGGCGTAGACATAATCCTGTCGAAGATTTTAAATAATGTCACTAAACTATATCTGTCCTAGTGAAATCGTCACAACAGGCACATTTTGTTCTAGGTAGAAACGCAGCTTGATTCTCAGTTTACTGTGGGCGACGCCGAATACTAGCTAGTAATGGCATTGGTCTTGCACCCTATCTAACTAAGTTCCTTGCTATATATGTCCATGAATTTATGCAAAGCTTTGCAGCCGCCTCCGTAAATATCATCCATATAAGAACGCGCATCCAGTATTCGCTCCATCTCACACTCGATGTTATGGATGAAAGAGATAACAGCATCCCTGTCGCGGCAAAACACTGACTCCTTTGAAATGCCCTCGCTGTGAAGAACAAATGTTGCTTTCTCTCGGGTTGCTAACAGGGCCTTTCACTTGACCGTTAGTGCCTCAAAATCTGCATAAAGAAATAACGGACACGCACCTGTCTATATTGGTTATGGACTGATAGAATGTTCATACCTAACTTCGGTGAGGCAAAGCTGAGACTTCTAGCCTATACCGAGTCTGCGGTAGTCGTGCTTCATTTCGTTAATTTCTTGTGATTCTGTACAAGACGGCTTAAGATTTTGTCCAGACATAGCAGTTCTTTCGGTTTGTGTTTCACGAAGCAGCAATAGACCTATATAATTTGGACTAGTGTCTTATGCGCGCTAATGCACAGTTATATTGGCCTTTCTTCCCAGACCACAGCACTAACAGCGATAGTTTTGTTGTTGTGCTCAAACTTGTCAATATCACTAACTTTCACAGGAAAACATATATGCCTGTTAAGTCAAGCTTGCACAAACGCCGGCAGTACTTTCCTGGCATATCAACATGTCGAATGACTGCTGGGTAAAGCGCCGAAGCAAATAGTTTTCATTGTTCCTCACATTGATAACTAACACTATTGGTATTCACTTTGATGTAGGAATGTATTGTGAGGCTGGTAGTTCAATAAAAAGGCCCTTCCTGACCTATCGAGTATGCAGTCTTCGTTGAAGCTTAGCATGGCAACATTAGCTACATCAGTATGCCACATAACGGGGTCAACGAAATCTGGGCATACTTCACGCAGCGCGTTTATAAAAGAAATTATGAATTTACGTATAAGTAGTAAGTACAGAACAAGTGAACTTTATTACCTAGTTATAAAATAGAAAGTATTAGTTGGCACTGATATGTAATCGAACCATAGCTTCGTAACTTTTGTTTTATACATTTATTTCATACTCATAGTGTGTATGAGAGAGAGAGAGAGAGAGAGAGAGAGAGAGAGAGAGAGAGAGAGATCATACAGTCGGTGGAAAGCAGATCTGTTAAAATTCTTGTATAATTTTAAAATTTTAAATTATAGTTAAGCTGGTAACTTTGATAGTTATATTTTTGTCTCCATTAAAGTTACAAATGTTGATGAAAAGTTACACTATTATTTTATCTTCTTCAGATCCTGTGAGTTGCATATAGAATGCAAAAGTAAAATTACATATATGGAGGAGAGACTGAGGAAAGCAGAAACAGAACTGGAAGAAAAGGAAAGGAAACCAAGATTTGAATAAAAAATAAACATGGAGAAGTTTGGATTGAACAGATTTACAGATGACGATGAAATGATATAATTTTACACTTGTTTTCCCATATGAGGTTTTTATAACCTTCTTCAATGGCATCAAACCTACTGCAATTAGAATGAAGAGCTTATATTACAGCACCAGGAATGACATCAACATCAGAGGACGGCAAAAAGCGATGGACCCAGTGGATGAACTTTTCATGTTTTTGTGTAGATGTGGATTTCTGATTGAAGATATGTCTGTTCAATTTAATATTCACATGTCTTCTTTAAGTCAGAAAATAATCATGTGGACAAATTATTTGTATTTCTTACTGGGAAGTATAAATATTTGGCCAAGTCATGAGCAGGTTCAAGCAAATATGCCTCTCGAGTTTCAACTGTCCTACCCAGGAACCAGAAGTATTATTGACTGTACATAACTATTTACAGAAAGACCCTCATCTCTAGTGCTTACATCAAAGACTTTGTCAAACTACAAAACTCACAAATCCTAGAAAGGTTTGGTAGGGATAGCCGCACATGGTGCAGTCACATTTGTGTCTTCCTTTTATTCTGGATGCATGACTCTGAGTGATGTGGAGATCACAAAGCTGTCAGGGATTAAAGATTTGTTAGAACCATGGGATTAAAATTATGGCAGATAAAGGTTTTGTTTTACACAAAGTTGTCGTTGTTTTAGGCATTGATTGGAATTATTTGACAAGTTCATTCATTGTTTTTTAAATGAGCATAAATGCAGATTTTATTTACTGCATTATTAAAAATACTCATTTTATAACTCCAAACTGCAGATGTGACATGAAATAATTATTGGATTCATTTGAAATCCATATTTTTTACGTCTTTCCATTGCATGACTTAATAATATCATTTGTGATGTCATGAAATCTAATTATGTGTTCCTTGTATGATAAATTTAAATTCAGTGTGCTAACATGATGCTAATTATATGGCACTCACAAACAGCCAGCACGAGGGCCATGAGTGGACCAGTGGTCTAAAGCGCTCTCTGTTACAGATCACTGCCATCTCACCTCTGTGTGTGTTCGAGTCTCGTATTTGGCAAATGTGGGTAGGTGAGAAAGTTTGCCAGTAGCTTCTCATGGGTTGGTGGTTCTTTCTAGGGGTTTTCCCAGGTTCTTCCTCAACCATGTATCATGTACTGAGAAATGGCTTTAAACCCTACAGCAACAACAACAACAACAACAACAAGCATCAATATAAATAGGCTAACATGAATTACATAATACTGATAACAGAGCAATAGTTCCAGTTAACAGTGATACATTGTTATTTGTGTTATTTGCTGACTGCAGTGTAGTTATGTAACATCTACCAGTGATCAGTGTTAGTTGCAGAGCTAACCTGCACATAATTATATAACAATTGCAACACATAGCCAGCAATACTAGCAAGTGAGTGAGGGGCCGTCCATAAATGACGTCACGCACCTACGGGTGTGTGTGTGTGTGTGTGTGTGTGTGTGTGTGTGTGTCGGGGTGTCACACATTTGTGACGAGGGGGACGGGGGTGTTTAAGAAATATGACGTCACATCAAATTTATTGAATGACGTTTTAAGTAGCTTCACGCGTGTCGGGCATAAGCTCAAATTTCGATGGACTCTTCTTCGAACTACCAACACCCCTACTAGCCCCAATAGTAGCTTTTTCCAAATAACATTTTTCCGTTTCCAGTCCGCTGATGTCGACAAAGCAAGGTTGAAATTATCTTTATCTCGCCAAACTTTTTTAATTTTAAACTTTTTGTGCTATAAAATTAAACATAAAACGTTTGATAGAAAATAATTTATTGGCTTGATAGAAAAATATTTTTTTTTATAAAGGTTGATATTTTTCAGATTCCTATTATAAAAGATCTTACATTTAAGAAATACAATAATTAAAGTTTGTATATATATATATATATATATATATATATATATATATATATATATATATATATATATATATATATATACTATCGCCCCTACGTGGATTACGCTAAAGACAAGTCTTCATTAACATTTCGTGTGTGTGACCAAACCATATAATAATAATAATAATAATAACAATGAGGACATTGAATAGCGCCTAATCTTTCGAAGCTCTAAGCGCTTTACACCATCTATAATGATATAACTGCACTGCAGAAAAACAAATGACAAAAAAAATGAAATTGGAAATCATAAAAACATGCTGAAAACATATAAGATACAAAACATGATTAGGTCTCTAAGTTTGTCCCTGCAGTGAGTTTTAAGAAAGGGACCACTGTGTCTTTGTGTCTAATTCGTTCCATGCCACCGGGCCCTGATATGCAAAAGAACGTTGTCCATATGACTTTGTTTTCACCGTGGGAACAATGAGTATACTATTGCCAGAAGAAGAGCGTAAGTATCTAGCTGGTGTATACACATGGGTGAGGCTGGATAGGTATGTTCGACTGGAGTCTGTCAGTGAAATATAGCACAGATAACAAATATTGTGTTTGATTCTGTATCGAATTGATAGCCAGTGTAGGGTACTTGTCTCGTCGTGCTCTTAGCGCTCCATGGCACATTGTTGGGAATCGCCTGTCTGCCCGTTGAGCAGTTGGTGGCTCCTCCGCGCAGGCTGCCGAATCCAGTCTTCACATGCTAGGTAGACAAAGCCTAACGCACCGAGGGTTTAAGACCCGCCGGCTACCCTCAGCCTGGTTTAGCCGGCCAGTCGATGCAGTTTTCCGGGATGTGACCTCTTTGTATGTCGCATCTTTTTGGAGCCACATGTGAGAGCTGAGCGTCAAGTGGGGACAAAGGTCGGCGAGTTGCCTACGATGGTGTACCACTGCTTAATCAGCCAGAGATATTACCCCCTCCCAGGACACCCCAGCCTAAGTCCTAACCTCTATGGTAGCACCTCAGTGCCAAGACATAGCTATCGGTACGACTATTATGTATCGTAGCACAGTGTTTTGGTACCATACATTTTTCGGACGTTGTCACAACTAAATTACTCTGAGCGTTTTCGTTCTCATGGTTACAAAAATGAATTTGTAATGCGTCGTCACTGCCTTTATTCGTCCATCTCCACTGTGTATCAATTTGAACAACTCTGATCGTTAAGAGTTTGTTACGTTATCTTATCTTAGATTGGATTCTTTCACAATCTGTACAGCTAAACAGTATTTAAGGTACGATCATGACCGACGTGGGAAGGGGGCGGGGTAGCCGTAACGAAAAAACTAGGTGAGACCCAAGTGTTTATTACTCGAGGGCTCGAGGTCGCTCACTACTATTATGTGTACAATTAGAATCATTGGACTTAACGATGTAGGTAACTTAGTATTAGTATGATAGTGAAGGCATTTCTACATATGCATGCATGCTTTCATTAGTGTACTCTACCCCTCCCCCTCCCGGTTGCTAGGGGCATGATATATGACATAAATATCACAGTGGGAAAGTTTTCAATAATTCATAATGCACTCTGACAACATTTCTTCATGAATAACTTAAGAAAATTCTAAACCTTTTTATGTCTGACTGTGACATTAGTCACTAGTGTATCCCTTTCATGGTAGTTACAAGCATATACAATAAGGCGGATAAATCCGGTTTCAAGGTTATTTATAACTGCAGATCACATCTGCACATTGGCCGAGTCTGATAATGCAGACTTAGCTTCAGTAATGTATTATTGATCTTGCTGACTCAAACCTACTCCACCCTGGTTTCGGTATCGACTTCCTTAGTTGATAAATAAGTCCAAAATAAATGCATTGCTAGTCTACAAAAATCCCCGTTAAATCCACTCAGTTTCAGTGTCTGATATTTGCTTACAATACGTGAGAAATATATTTAACATCAATACATATGGCGCCCGCAAAATTATTTGTGCTGGTGGGGGTGGGGGTGAGTCGTTTAGCAAATACGTAGTGGTCAACTAATAAATTGTAAGGACGTAGGCCAAAAATTGTTTAGAGGTGAATTCCAGGGTAGGGGTAAGTTCTCCTCCCTTTGCCACTATGTGCTAGCGTCCATATCAATGCCATGTGAATCAATAATTGCTAATTCGATATCACAATTTTACACAATTATTGATTTTTAAGCGGCAACTACGTCTGAAACCGTTATTTTTCTTATTACTGTTGCGTCTACGACAGCTGTAGCTTTGGGTTTAACGTGAAGTCTGCGCACAAGACCGGCCATACATGGTGGTTAGTATAATTGGCTGAGGAAGAACCCGTGAAAATCCGTGAACCACCGACCCAGGGGACAGAAGTGTAATGGCAGGGATCGGTAAAGGCGAGTGCTTTAGCCACACTCTGCCCAGCAATGAAGACGAACACTACTAATAAAGAGGTTACGTTATTGCCCAGTTATGTTGTGTATGTATGTATGCATTAATGCGTGCCATTTTTAGATGGGACCAACAATTTAATTTTCAAGGATGATTGATGCTTGGAATTAAAAAATAAATAATTTCAGCTTTCCGATAGCTTAAAAAATATACTTCATCCTATTTATGACAAATATTACCCTAGTATATCCTTTATATTAGCTGAAAGAAGGGGGAAAAAATACCGTGTGTGTGTATGTGCGTGCCTGTAACAAAATTATGCATTTATTTACCTGAAGAAAAAAACAGGCAAATGCACGATTTGTTCACCTGAAATTATTATTGTTAGCTACGACATGCACAATCGTTTGTAATTCTGCGGTTTCAGGTAACTCATTTACTTGCTATAATATCTCACACAGCAAAATGGAATCGATACAGCTTGGGCAGATCGACACGACAATGGCGGCTTCCTTTCAATATAACCGACAAAAATCCAAAGTCATTAATTGGCATAAACACGCCATATTATATAACATGCATGCGCCTAGAATTGCGTATATAGACTGGGAGGTTTCACACCATAGCAACTGAAAACAATGTCATTTGCATTTGAACATAACATGGCATAGTATACACCTAAGTCACCAACGATCGGATCATGGAATTCAAATTTCGCTAAAATGATAACTATTCTATCATTATATTATTAATTATCAAACTTGTTGTTTGAATGTTACTATATATAAGTACGTACAAATATGTTCATATATTTAAGTACCGGTCAACGTCAAAGCATTTTAACATGGTGTTTGTTCTTTTCCCGAAGAAGTCAGTCCGTAATTAACATAAATATTTGTTACAGTTGTATGTCACCGGAAAAAGTATAAATATATCTCACATATGTCCTCAGGCTGGTTTAAATTTTCAGTCTGTATTACACTGAAGATAACCAAGATAAAAACAAATTTTGATATTAATTACAGAAAAAGGTTCTTAAAAATGGATTCATACACGATAGACATGAACTTAAATATTTAAGGAGCATTCATGGTAACAATAACAGCGGCTTGTTGCTTGCCTTTTCGTTTCTTTTTAATAAATGTACGGTTCACACGATTACTTCGGTGGACAAGAAAATTGTAGAAAACGGCGGAAGCATAATCCAGACTCGTAATGAAAGAACTGTTGGTAATATACCTACCCAGCCTAGCTTGAGTCGGCTCCCTCCAATCCGTTTAACTTGATTCCTAAGCCTGTTCGCTGTTCTTAATGTTACCCCTACTTTAATTTCGTCTCCAGCATCATATTACCTCCATTTTATTTAAAATACGTGTCGCTTGCTCGTGACAAATTGTTTCTTCATCACACCCCTAGTTCGGTGTCTTGTATGATGAGGAGTTTATTTGATTTTAATTATGTGCTCCATGTTTTTAGATTTTCCTCTTCTATTATTCCTCTATAGAATGCTTTATTGTAAGATGGCTATCCTTCATTAACACCATCTTTAGGTAATATTTTCATTTTAAATTACGAATTATAAAGGGAAGACAAGCTTTGTGGTAGCTGACATGTTCTTCGCATACACCTTACATTATTCAGACTTTAATTTGAGAGAGAGAGAGAGAGAGAGAGAGAGAGAGAGAGAGAGAGAGAGAGAGAGAGACAGACAGACAGACAGACAGAGACTCTATAACCTGGTTAAAAGTGTACTCAAAGTTTATAAATGCCTGTAAATATACGACTATTGCGTGTTTACTATCGTGTCATTTTATTTTAAAAAGTTATGGTTGTATTAAAAATGGACGCGTTTACTCCTTTTAAAGTAACGTATGCTGGTGTGCAATGCTGTCCAACAAATAAGAAATTACCGCTCATATCAAATACAAATATAATTGTTAGGATTAATTATGAATGGTCACCATATTAGGGGATTGATATCATTGAACTCACTGGAACATAACATTCTTGAAGTGTACCATCCTATTGAAACTTGTCTTTGATTTTTTTAAATTGTGTTCTGTTTAATATTCTATATGTTTTGTACCATAAATGTGAATTGACTTGAATTTATATTGCTTCACCACCACGTGGGAAACCACACATCAATATCTGTCCCATACGTTTGAAATGATCCTGCTACACCACCGCGTGGAAAACCTGATACAGGAACTTGTATGCTACAATAAATTTGAATTTAAACACTGATTTTGAATTAACTTTACTTAAATTCGTTTTGCTCCACTTCCGCGTGGGAATTCTTCCATTAGTTACGTGTGTGAAATCTTCCATAGGAATATGTTTTGCACTATCTATTTAAATTGACGCAATATGTATTAATCGTGCTCCAACACAGTGTGTGAAATCTTCCACGGAAACATTTATTGTACCACAAATTGGAATTGACTTAACTTTAGTTCATCCTACTTCATCGCCCCTTGGGAAATGTCACACATATTTTGGACTATACATTTGAATTGGCTTGAATTGATCCTCCTCTATTACCGCGTGGGGAATCTTGCATAGTAACATGTTTTCTATCATTCAATGGAACTGACTTGAATTCTTCCTTACACAGGCATTTTTTGTACCCTGTAAGAATTTGTAGCATTTTATTATAAAATTGTATTTCTATAAACAAACTAAAAAAATTAGCATATTTGGATCTGTCTGTCTGTCAGTCTCCTGTTGCACAATTTAAATTGTAGCATTTAGACGTTCAGATAACTGGCAGTTTAAAGGGTTTGATGCAAAGTGGAGAATAAATGTCAAACCACTCTCAAGTGTCGTAACATGAAACATTTATGTCTTTACGATACTTTTCAATAATTCAAGTGATAGGTGCATGACTATCATATGCTCAACCTGACAGCTTTCAATATTTTACCTGGCAACCTTGACATGAAGCACATCTGTCAAATTCCAGCTCATGAAAAGAAACAAAGAACAGGCATATTTCTATTTCATAGTGCTGGGTGGTGGGTAAACTGTAATGTATAACACGGTAATAGATTTATTGTTTGAATTAATCTTTATTATCAATATTCATTTGAAAACCTTGATATCTCATAAACTATATATAAAAACCTCTTTTAAAAATTGGATATATCTCATAAACTTTACAAGATCTCTTTCAAGTGTTATGAGATGACATAAAAATCAAATACGGTATATTAAAACGCAGTTAACTGAGATATTCTACAAAGAATAAGAGAGTATGATTTACTTTATAACATGGTTGTCCAGCATACGGCACGTGGATCAGAATCCGACACTTTAAAGACTTATATATGGTATGCCATCCTTTCATCACTTACAGCAACTGCTATGTAAGAAAACATTATAATTAGAAAACTTTACAATTTGAAAACATTACAATTAGAAAACATTACAATTATAAAACTTTACAATTTGAAAACTTTACAATTTGAAAACTTTACAATTTGAAAACTTTACAATTTGGCTCTTAAGCGAAAAGTTTGCACACCACTGCTTTACACGATATTTTTTTCAGCCGACTCGGTACCAGACATTTCCTTTGAATGGTGCGTGACAGTCATAAAACTCACTCTCTTGTACAAATTGCTGTATGGTTTAAAAAAAATTATGATAGTAAGTAACATTGAAAACAGAAACTCGTTGTTTGCTTTTAGTCTCGCGCGAGAATATTATTTGAAGAATGTAGCCAGCTAACGCGGCCTGAATTAAAATATTTGACTCAAAATTAAAGCTAACAGGTTGGTGTTGGAGGCAAGACCGTGCTATGGAGGCAAGACCGTGCTATAATCATGTCATATAGAAACGTAGTTTGCTTGCACTTAAAATTTGTTATAAGCATTATAATTACTTGTATCGAGTTTCTCTATTGATGCTGGAACAATTTATCTGGCGACGGCAATCAAAACATCTGCACCATGTTGTAAACGTGTTACCGGGGATTGGCTATAAACAGAGACCGTTATTAATCTGAATCGATTTCTTACCGTTCTTGGTTCCGTATAACACGCATCTAACAGAACAATATTGATACATCTATCCGTTAGATAATGATCATGTATTACATGCATCCAACAGAGAACAATATATATAGTTATATATATATATATATATATATATATATATATATATATATATATATATATATATATATATATATATATATATATATATATATATATATACATATAACCATGTTGCATAATGCTCGTGTATAACACGCATCCAACAAAGAACAAAATAAGATACGTCTATGACATAACATAATGTATATGGGAGATAAGGGTATAGGCTATTTATGTTACTTTAGGCAAGTGAGCAGCATTAGTTCTGATCTGCCGGCACTTTATGCAATGGGATTATCGTGTCCAGGTTATTAAATGGTGCGTGTTATGAAAAAATAAAGATGGCTCATTTATAAATCAATTGCAGTCGTTTGTTTCTCTTTTACCATAAAGTGTTAATTTGTATATGCTGTATTCTTCTGTTTTTCCATTTTTAATTGATAAAAAAGAGTAAACATTTGATGTTGATTCAAAGCATAGTTTGAACGGGTTGCTGGAACAACGTCAGTCATCATATTGGTATTATTTTCCAATGTAAACGCTTGCTTGCATGGTCGTCAACCATCACTGTTCGCTGTGATCTATCAAAGTGTGTGTGTGTGTGTGTGTGTGTGTGTGTGTGTGTGTGTGTGTGCGCGCGCATTGTACAAGAAACACAAATCGGTTGGTATGTAATTAGGTACCATCTGAAACATGACCACACCCAGCTGGAGATATTTATATATTCAGTCATGATATCATGTACATACTGTATTTGGACCTGTATTGAGAGTAAACAATGCTGATTCTTATAAGGTGTATACGTGATTATGTAAACGTGAATTTGTTCTAAAGCTTCTAGAATACAATGTGACACCTTCCCTGTTTACGTAAAAACAAGTATATAAGTTGTGTTTCAGAGCGAGCTGTTCAGTAGAAGATTGGGCTTTTAGAATACAAAGATGTGTGTTATAGTTTTAGTTATTTTAAATTACCTTATACTGGAAATTATTTCAATTCGTTTGGATCAAGAGGATTTTATTGTGTTATTTATCTGGAAGACATTTGTGCTCATTTAATTTTCATAAGATCAGAACTGACTTCATTACGTGGCATCGTCTTCCATCTTGGATTGCTTCACTAAGATTCGAACCGGGAATTATTTAGGATATTTTTTTGCCAGGACTTTTGCAATTCCACTAGTGGATTATATTGTGAATTCTATTTGGATTAATTTTGGAATTGATTCTTAAAACCATAATTTTTGTTTTCTTTTCTGAAAAATATTTGTACTCAATAAATTGTTTGTTAAGTTTTTACAAGCTTGTTTTTTTCACTCTTTCTGTGTTACTGTTTATTCGAACCTAAACACGTGACAGTCGATTTAACACGAACATGCTTGTCTTCAGTTACTTTTTCCTCTACAAAGCCCTATTGTTATCTACTTGTTTAGGTTTGTTCCTTACTAAGGAAAGTGGCCGGTATGTTCATTTTTTGTGTATACGTGTAAATCTTTCTCTTACTAAGCCTCTTGTTCACAATACCTTTAAAGAGTTTCCTATTAAACTTTACGTCCTTTTTATCTTGACTTATTTTTCTTACTAAGCATGTTGTTCAATTTACCTTTACTTATACAGTGTTCAATTTACCTTTACTTATACAGTGTTCAATTTACCTTTACTTATACAGTGTTCAATTTACCTTTACTTATACAGTGTGCAATTTATCTTTACGTATGTTCCTTACCAAGCATTGCTGTCCAATGTACCTCTACGTATGTTCCTTACCAAGCCTTGCTGTCCAATATACCTCTACGTATGTTCCTTACCAAGCCTTGCTGTCCAATGTACATCTGCTTATGTTCCTTACCAACCATTGCTGTCCAATGTACCTCTGTTTATGTTCTTTACTAAGCATAGTGTCCAATTTATTTTCATCTTCAGTCTCTGACCTAGTGTGATCGTTGCGGCTCTGTGCTGCTGAATATCTAACCAGTTACCTCCAATTGTCTCGATCAATGCCTGTGACTCCGCAAAAATTTTCCTCGTCCATTCTGTGATGTTGTCACTTCACTTTTGCCTCTGTCTACCTCTCCTTCTACCGCCTTGGACACTACCGTGCAGTACTGTTATGGATAAACTGTTGCCTCTAGTGACATGGCCATACCATTTCAGCTTTCTCTTTTTGACAGTGGTGAGGAGGTTTTCATAATGGCCTACTTTGTGCCTGGTGGTGTTACGCACGTCTTCATTTGTGATGTGGTCCATGTAAGAGATGCCAAGGATGATTCTGTAGCATCTCATTTCAAGTGCCTGGATTCTTCATTGTAATTCTGCTGTCAGGGTCCAGGCCTCACATGAATACAGAAAGATTGAGATGACATGCGCTTTCAGTTGTCTGATTTTAGTTTTCAGAAAGATATTCTTTTCTCTCCAGATGGTCTTAACTTTGGCATAGCTGCATTGTTTGTGCTGCTCGTGTCAAAATGTCTGCTTTTATTTAATCCCTCTTCTGTGATTATGGAACCAATATAGTTTCCAGTTCCTGTCCTCTGATTTTAATCTTGGTTGAGATTTGTTGCCACTATTTGTCATCAGCTTTGTCTTCTCGGCAATTATCTGCATGTCAAATCTGGAAGATGTTTCATCCAGGTTCTTCACTAAGGTGGCAAGTTCATCTTCACTGCCTGCCAGCCCATCAATGTCGTCTGCAAAGCAGAGGTTGGTGATGTTACGCCTTAAAAAGCTGACTGTCCCACAGTGATTTTCCAGGGCTTCGCTTATGATGCACTCTAAGTAGATGTTGAAAAGCGTGGGCGACAGGAGACAGCCTTGCCGTACTCCAAATGTTGTCTTGAACCAGTCCCCCACCGAACCTTAATCAGTTACTGCACTGTTAGCCTTGGCGTACAGCTGCTCGATGGTGTTGGTCAACGTTTGACCCATGTTATACTTCTTCATTGTGGCCCACAACGCCTCATGCCACATTCTGTGAAGACATGATATATATCTTGTTGATGTTCTGAGTACTTTTCACATAGAACCTTAAGATTTAATATTTGTTCTGTTGTGCTTCTTCCACTCCAGAACCCTGCCTGTTCTTCAGCGAATATTTCTTCTGCTTGCGGGTTCAGTCTGCATCACTTTACTAGCATGGCTGATAAAATTGATAGTTTTGTAATTTTGGCACATCTGGAAATTGCCTTTTTTGGGGGAGTGTTATTATCAGTGACTGGGTCCACTATGTTGGCCACTCGTCCTTCTGCCAGATCTTGTTGCAGATGTTTGATAGTAGCTTTATCACTGATTCCTCACCATTCTTGATAAGTTCAACTGAGATCTTGTCTACTCCAGCTGCCTTCCCATTCTCAAAGAAGAGCTGGAGTCAGCTATAGTGCTCTTATTGCTGACTCCACCTCGTCTTTGAGAATGGGAAAATCATCATCATTTGTGGAGTTTGGAACTTCAAGCACCTCTGGGTCTCCTGTTGACGGACGGTTGTAGAGTTTTGTTTACAATACTCAGTCCATCTTTCTGCAATGTCACTTGCTTCCGTAAGGCATTTTCCATTTTCGTCTTGAATGGTACTGACCCTTGGCTGGTTCTGTCTGATGAGGTCGTTCACAATTTGGAATGCTTTTTTGCTGTTATTTGTTATCAGACTGCTCTCTATTTCTGTGCACCTTTGTCCAATCCAATGTTCTTTTGCTTTCTTTATGTTTTTTCTTCTGATAATTGTGTGCATTTCTCGAAACTCCACGGCCACTGTTGTGTGTCTGGTGCTTTGGAGATCTCTTCGGGCATTACACAGATTCAAAATCTCTTCTGTAACCCAGTGTTTTTTCTTTCGTCGATGGAGGCCAATGATGTCCTTGGCAGCTTCACCACTGTATTGAAAGTGTCTGTCAGCACTTTAACATCAACATCCATCACAAGAAGTGGAGCAAATTTTCATCCAATTGTAGCTTGGAATGACTTGCAGATGTTAGGGCCATTCAGTTGTTCAAGGTTGAATTTGAGCCTGATTTTCTTTGGCTTGTTAATTTTCTTCAACCTCACTCGGACGTTCGTAATGACGAGGTTGTGATCACTCCCAACATCAGTACCTGGGAATGTTCCTGTTTTTTCTCTATTGATGCCAGATCGATACCGATTTTGAACCAGTATGCAGTCTATTTGGTTATGATTGGTTCCATTTGGTGCGTGCCATGTCCAGCATCGTGACGCTTTATGTTGGGCCAGGGTGATGGCTAGTACCAAGATGTTGTAGCTTGCAAACTCGAGCAGTCGTCTCCCTCTTTAATTGCTCATTGCAAGAAGCTCCACAATGATCATCTCAGTCTTTTAGAGCATCTTTGCCAACTTTGGCATTCCAATCTCCTTGGATAATGAGGATGTCTTTTTTACTTAGCATGTTTATTATACCCTGGAGTTTGTTGTAAAACTCCTCTGTTTCTTCATCATCGTGATTAGTAGTTCGAGCATAGACTTGGATAATTCTGATCTTAAAGGGAGATGCTTTCAGACGAATGGAGATGATTCTGCTAGAAATAGGGCGACATTCAAGCACAGATCCTTTGATGTTTTTTTTACAAGGAGGCCTACTCCATTTATGGACTTGTCTAACTCTCCAATATAGTATAATATATGCCCATCTTCAGTTCCAATTTACCTTTACTTACGTTCCTTAGTAAGCATAGTGTTCTGAAGAATCTGATCTTAACTAAGTCTGGCCATCCAGATATTTAGTTCTCTTCCTTACTAAGTATTGTGTTCAATGCATGTTCTTTATGTTCAACATGTCTGTAGAAATGTTTGATACTCAGCTGGTGTTCATAACGTCTTGATGTATGTTTATTGCTGAACTTAGTGTAGAATATGTATTTAGTCACATCTCTTGCTTAGGGTTTAGCTTCTCGCTTACCAAGGGTTTTAAAGGTATTATTTAGCTTGTCCTTTACTAAGCCTAGCTAAGGGTAGTGGTTAGCTTGCCCTTTACTAAGCTATGCCTTGCTAAGGGTAGTGTTTAGGTTGTCTGTTACTACGCCTTGCTAAGTGTAGTGTTTAGCCTTCCCTAAGCCTTGCTAAGGGTAGTGGTTAGCATTTCCTAAGCCTTGCTAAGGGTAGTGTTTAGCTTAGCTTGTCCTTTACGAATCCTTGCTAAGTGTAGTGTTTAGCTCGCATGTTACTAAGCCTTGATAAGGGTAGTGTTTAGCTTGTCCTGTCCAAATCCTTGTTAAGAGTAGTGTTAACTTGTCTGTTACTAAGCCTTGCTAAGGGCAATGTTTAGGTTGTCTTTACTAAGCCTTGATAACGGTAGTGTTAACTTGTCTATTACTGAGCCTTGCTAAAGGTAGTGTTAACGTGTCTGTTACTAAGCCTTGCTAAGTGTGGTGTTTAGCTTGTGTTTCCTTAGCCTTGCTAAGGGTGATGTTAACTTGTCTGTTACTAAGCCTTGCTAGGTGTAGTGTTTAGCTTGTCTTTACTAAGCATTGCAAAGAGAAGTGTTAACTTTTGTTACTGAACTATGTTAAGCTTGTCTTTACTAACTCTTGCTAAGGGTAGTGTTTAGCTTGTCCTGTACTAAGCCTTGCTAAGGGTATTGTTAACTTGTCTGTTACTGAACCTTGTTAAGGGTAGTGATAACATATCTGTTACTAAGTCTTTCTAAAGTAAGTGTCTACTTTGTTTTTACTAAGCCTTGCTAAGGGTAGTGTTCAGCTTGTCTTCATTAAATCCTTGTTAAGAGTAGTGTTAACTTGTCCGTTACTGAGCCTTGCTAAGGGTAGTGTTTACTTGTCTGTTACTAAGCCTTGCTAAGGGAAGTGTTAACTTCTCCTTTACTAAGCCTTGCTAAGGGCAGTGTTTAGCTTGTCTTGCACTAAGCCTTGCTAAGGGTAGTATTTACTTGTCTGTTATTAAGCCTTGCTAAGGGTAGTGTTCAGCTTGTCCTGTACTAAGTCTTGCTAAGGGTAGTGTTTAGCTTGTCCTGTACTAAGCCTTGCTAAGGGTAGTGTTTAGCTTGTCCTGTACTAAGCCTTGCTAAGGGTAGTGTTTAGCTTGTCCTGTACTAAGCCTTGCTAATGGTAGTGTTAACTTGTCTGTTACAGAACCTTGTTAAGGGTAGTGATAACTTATCTGTTACTAAGTCTTTATAATGTAAGTGTCTAGCTTGTCTTTACTAAGCCTTGCTAAGGGTAGTGTTCATCTTGTCTTGTCCAAATTCTTGTTAAGAGTAGTGTTAACTTGTCTGTTACTGAGCCTTGCTAAGGGTAGTGTTTACCTATTCTTTATTAGGCCTTGCTAAGGGTAGTGTTTACTTGTCTGTTACTAAGCCTTGCTAAGGAAATTGTTAACTTCTCCTATACTAAACCTTGCTAAGGGCAGTGTTTAGTTTGTCCTTTACTTAGTCTTGCTAAGGGTAGTGTTCGATTGTCCTGTACTAAACCATGCTATGGGTTGTGTTTTTAAATTGTCCTGTACTAAGTCTTGCTAAGGGTAGTGTTTAGCTTGTCCTGTACTTAGCCTTGCTAAGGGTAGTGTTTATATTGTCTTTTAGTAAGCCTTGCTAAGGGTAGTGTTTAACTTGTCCTTTACTAAGCCTTGCTATGGGTAGTGTTTAACTTGTCCTTTACTAAGCCTTGCTAAGGGTAGTGTTTAACTTGTCCTTTACTAAACCTTGCTAAGGGTAGTGTTTAGCTTGTCCTTTACTAAACCTTGCTAAGGGTAGTGTTTAAGTTGTCCTTTATTAAGCCTTGTGTTCAACTGGTCACTGTTCCTATTCCTTAATAAGCCCAATGTGAAGGTCGTCGGCTCCATTTTTTTAATTGCATCTGTTCTTGGTTGCATTAACCTTCTTTTTTTGTTTAAAAAAAAATAACCATGCCATACAGATACACGATGACTTTATCTCGAAAATGTTGGTCTGTCTTTGTTTTACAAAGACATACAAAATCTTTCATTTTCTATTGCAACGTAGTATGTTCTTTTATTTATTTCTGTTCAAAATGGTTTTGTCTGTTTTGACCAAATAAAATATTAATTTGCCACGAATCATCCATCCATTTAGTTCTTGCTCTATGCCGACCAACCTGTATTATTATGACCCTTGGTTAGCGAAGATGGAGCAATTAGTGTCCACATTAAACAAAAAAAGTATGGTTACATTTTACAACTATACCGACGTCGACTTAAGTTCCATTTGAAAACCTCTTTTATTTTGACCACGATGCGCAGGATGATGATAGCCGACAACATTTGTGACGATAGCTTATCTTTCCTACAACTTGATAATTTGTATAGCAGCAGAGAAGGTGAATCCGACAACTTTTAGAGGCGTCGATTCAGTAATCCAAGGCTTCCGAAAATGCTTAATAAAATCGTCCATTCCGTAAAACAGAACTAAAAATAAGTCGACGCCAGGTTATTGTCACCATGTGTTGCTGCATACGTGAATCCGACAACTCTTTATAGGCGTCAATTGGCAATCCAAGGCTTGTTCGTAAATGCTTAATAGAAGTTTCCACGATGATAAAATCATCGGCAAAAACAAAATAGAAAAAAAGACGCCAAAGTCGTTGTCCCCCCCCCCCCCGGGTTAACTGAATATTTTTTAGGATTTCAAGCGAATATTTGTTCAAGTCCGACACGATATCTCGATCTCGGGTCGTGTAAATTTATCGTTACAAATCCATGTGGGGTTGACTGAGCGAGACTAAAGAAATTTCTAAAGAGATTATAATCCATATCACCGCCGCACCAAGTCTGGTGAATATTTCTAAGAGTATGTGTATCAACTCCATTGAATATAGCAAGAATATTGCAGTTATATCTGATCACTTTTGGTATTTGAGTGTATCGTTGAGTGACATATATCACATCAGTGTTTTTATGCCTGCCTCTGGAAAATATCCTAGCAGGATTTTTTTGATTGTCTAACATCACATCATCATATACGACTAAATTGTTAATACTTCCATCGATATCATCAATGCTCGGTGGTTCTTCGATATCAGTTATAAATTCAATAATATCATTATCGATTTCCGATTTCGATTTCTCATTCATATCCTTTAACACGTCGTAACATCTATGATCGTCTACACTCGGGGCTACTAAATACAACTTGTCCCATTTCATCCACCTCGTTATCAAATTAAGTAGTAGTTGTGTTTTGCCGCTTCCAGATGGTCCGATTATAATCATACGAATAGAATTCGGCAACATCGCATGGTGTTTAATAGGTTCTCGTCGTCGGGTAGCTGAATAATCAATTACATTCATGTTAATATATATATAAATTATGGATCTATATTGTGTGAAGTGTAAGGCGCGTACTGGCACAAACGACTTGACGACGATTACAATTAGCAATAACAGATCAGCACTTTCTGGTAAATGCGTACAATGTAGTACAAAGAAATTTAGATTTGTTTCTATGAAATCTGCAGATAGTTTAAAAAAAAACGAGGAGGTGATATTGCAGCCAAGTTAGTAAAACTCCCAGGGACACGATGGGCGAAGTATTCAGGAGAAAAACATCTTCCGGGGTATAGTTATTGTGGACCCGGGACTAGAATCGATATCAGACTCGATGATCAAAACCAACCCAAACCCGGTGAAGAACCAATAAACGTTATTGATAAGGCGTGTCGGGTACATGATATAGCTTACCGGAGTGGTGATTTACAACAACGTCATCTCGCAGATGTGAAATTAATTCATGCGCTGAATTTTATCACTGATAAATCCTTCAAGGAAAAATTGGCTTCATGGTTAATAAAATCAGCGATGAAAGGTAAATTGATGTTAGGTGCTGGTAATTAATAACAACATGGAATCTATTTATTATTCTCCAAAAGGATACTGGAGGGTTAAAGCAGCAATCGGTAAACTCGCTAGCGCAGCGAAGGTGAAATATACCACTGCAGCAGATTGGTTATCTAAACAGGCGATATGGCAGATTTATCTACCGCCGCCTAAATAAATTAACTACTCGCATTTTGATGTGACCGTTCCTAATGAAGTTCATCAAGCTGATATACTATTTCTGCCGCATGATGGTGGTTACAAATACGAGCTAACTGCAGTTGATATTGCGAGTCGATACAAACAAGCAGAACCGCTGAAAACAAAATCATCAACTGAAGATGCTTCTGCATTTGAAAGGATTTCTCGGCGAGGTCCTCTGCGCTGGCAAAATCTATTACAAGTTGATCCTGGCAAGGAATTTCAGGGTGCAGTTTTATCAACAATGAAAAATCACAATACCGCGTTACGACGAGGGCATACTGCATTACATCGCGATCAGGCAATTGTTGAACGGTTTAATCGAACGCTTGCTGAGCGGTTATTTGGATATCAATACGCGAAAGAATTCATCCAGGATAAACGATCTCGTGAATGGGTCAAGAGATTACCAGCTGTGATTACCGCTTTGAATAATGAGATTACTCGAACAATTAACATGAAACCTAACAGCGCAATTAAAAAAAAATATACATAAAATCTCACAAAAAGATTTTTCAAAAGAACAAATTCTTGGTAATGTCACTGTTAGGTATTTATACGAACCAGGAGAGCTCGAAGGTGGTAAAAAAAGAGCTACTGATCCTATTTGGAGTGTCACTACACATAAAATATCTAGTATAACACGATCTAAGTGTAGACCAGCAATCTATAGATTGGATTCAACTACTCCTCAGCGAGGATTTACTCGACAACAATTGCAAGTGATACCCGAGGATACTCAATTACCACCGCGTGGTCTTAACTATCACCTCTTCGTCTGTTGCACTCAAAACAGGTCAGCATCACATTATCTCTGGTATGACCAATACTGATATTCTTTCTATCTACGGTAAATTGTCGAGAGTCTTTATTCGACCAACTCCAACTCATTATACAATTGCAACTCGCGCAGAGATTATTTTGTTGTTGTTTCAACGTAATTATGAATTCAGTATCAATATCAAATTCTCTATTATCTTTTTTTATCCTGTTGTCTATAACCAGAGAGTTTTTTTCTTATTATATCCTTGACGTTGTCAGCGCTGATAATATCACTTATTGTGGTGTCATTATCATCTAAAACGATTCTTCGAAGTTGATATATTCTCCTCACTCTGGACACTGCAAGATAAACTAAATTTGACCACTCGATGCGATTATCTACTATCCAAACAATTGTATCTGATATAGTTAATCCCTGTGAAGAATGTATCGTCGCTGCGTAATCTAGCTTCCATGGGGATTTATCTGCACGCAATGCATCTTCGACGACGCTGATATCAACCAGCACAATATCATTTAACACAAGAACTTGCTTTTCACGCTGCCCAGGAATATCAACATCGATATTCTGCTTTCGTGAATCCGAAGGTCTATAACAGAGCGGCACTTGAAGTGTTGTAAAACTTTTTTTATGTAATTCAAATAACTTTAGCTGAAGTGTGTCTATTTTTCTACTTGCTACTATCAAATCGTTTGGTCTCCACGCCTTCCAAAAATCATTTATGGGAGTTTCTGAAATTATTTCACGCGCTATTTCGCATTGGATTTTATCTGGTTGTAATCTGATTAGTTGTTTGAACTCGCGTAATTGTTCAAGTGCTCTATGATCAGTATTGATCTCTTCATAATAGTGTACATGATTCTTCAGCCAATCATGTGGACATACACCGACAAATGGTGGTGGCTGACCATGATCGCCGCACATAATAATTTTTGTTGTTTTCATTGATAACCATTCAAGGAATATTTGTAATATTTTCAACGATACCGTGATTATTTCATCCCATATAATGACATCAGGGATAAATTTCTCACCCATTCGATCAGGAGTCCATGAGTCACCTTTCCATCGAAAAAAGCTGTGATAAGTAAATGCATTTACCCCTCGTTGTATCATCTCTCTTGCAAGTCTATGAGTTGGTGTTAACACAATCATGTTTGATTTTCCTCGAAATAATTCAATCACATGAGTTGTCTTTCCTGACCCACCACAACCGTTTAAGCAAATAGTTTTATATCTACATACAGGATCAGATATCGGTGGTGCATTAGAAAATTCTGATATTTGGTCTTTTTTCAAGTAATCATCTTTAATCGTAACATCAGCAGATTTACAATACTCGTGTAGCGTCTCCTTTTTAAATCTCCAACATCCCCATTTTTCCTCCGGATCTGTAAATGCAGCCACTCTTGATCTGTATTTCTTGTGTATATACATCGAATCAGTGGCTACTCTAACCGCGGTATTAGGAAATCTATTTATCATTGAAAATAGATTAATAGCAGAATAACTAATCATAGATGATCTTAAATGTGTATATTGGGAACTATATCCATCACAGTAGGTAACAATTGTACCTAATCGTTTTCCATTGGATAGGAAAGCGTCTTTACGATTTACAATTTTTCCATTCTTCGTTAAATCTGCTACAATAAAATCATATTCAGCGTTGTCTATGATCAACCGCGAAGAATATTTTGCATTGTCATATCTTCCACCTTGAGTAAATTTACCAATTATTCTTCGTCCAAAATCTTTTGCTTGTCTATTTTCAATTTCAAATAACTGTTTAGACCAATCCATGATTTGTTGTTCATTAAAATCGGGAAAATGTTTTCGTTGTTCGCTAATTATACTATCTAGATCGGGTTGTGGTAACCAAACTTCGGTCTGAGCTCGATAACATATAATTGCTTCGGAAACAATCAGCGATATCAGCATACCACAATTAATCATGTATCTCAATAACACAATTGGCATCCAATGCTTTTCAGACATATGTCTACCAAGCCAAACATAGCTACATGGATGTAACCCTGTAGCGAGTTCAAATGATACAATATGAGCAAATCCAGTTAAATCAAAATCAGGCAATGGACCATTAATTGCAACACTAGTCATTTCATGTGTGGGATGTCCAAATCGTTTAAAGTACTCAGCGGCTTCTCCATATCCAAGAAAACTCCCTGGATAACACGCAGATATATCAATTGAAATCATACCCTCGCGGGAATATTTTGTATTCCATAGTCCTCTATGGCCGTATTTAACACAGCTTGATTTAATATCTAATAAAAAATCACTTCGTGTTGGACGCCATGAGTTTTTTTCTTTTGAGAAGTGAGCTACCACTGATGGAATTGTAAAACTATCTGTTAATAGTGTTTCATTTTCCTGAGTAGATGAAAATTTATTAGCGATTTTTCTCATTCGTGAGTGTAGCGCTTCAGTGCGATATAATTCTCCATTTGATCTTACAAATTGATCAAATCCTAATTCTGAATCTTCAGTGTTGTGAATTAACCACACTGACACAGGATCATCTTTACAGAACGCGTAAATAGCATCGAATAATTTCTCCTCATATAAATCCTCCGCAAACTCCTCGGGGATATATCTTACGGTTCGCTCCCGTGGGAATATCGTTACTGCGGATGTCCACGCGTGTTCGTTATGATCAATAATTTTGATTGGAGCTCCTTCTGATTTATATTTAGATTCGTGTAATACTTCTCCGGTTATCGTCGCTACCGATATTGGAAATCTTAATGATGTTTCTAATTTAGTTATATCCTGAATTGTTGCCCCGTGCTCCTTTACTGTCAGTCCCCATTCGGTTATTTTTTTACGTCGTCGTTCAGTTAATTTGTTTCCATGGCATGCATTCGTGAAGTGTTCTATTATTCGTTCTGCTACACAATTCATTCTCGTTGACAAAGTCAGCGGCGATAATTTCATAGGTGCTAGTTTTTCAATACTTGGTTTATCATTTAACGGATATATCCCATAAACAACTGCTGTTACAGGATAAGCTCTCTCGTAGTATGGTTTTTCAATTCCAGTTAGAATTCCTAGTTTGGAATCTCGACTCACAATAACAGATTTTTTTATCTTTCAAGATTGGTTCAAATTTATATCTAATAATCCATTCCCCTTCCTCTTGGATAATGAATTTCATTGTAACAAAATACCTTTTTCCCCCAAGATGTGAAATTATCTTACCTGCTCTTTCGTCGTTCATGGTAGCATCGATTGTGGATACACTGGCATCATCGTCAATAATTCGAAATGTTGACCACGTATGAGATGCTCCATCGCGTTTGAATTCATTAAAACAATCACGAATTTTACTCAACATGGTTCTATCGTCTATTAGACGTTTTGGTATATTAGAGACTCTATCGAGATGAAATCTAACATTTTTCCAAGGCTTAATTTTCGATAATCTCTCGAACTCCTTCAAGCTATAATTAAAACAAGTATTTAAATAGAGATTTTATTATATAATGAATCATTGTAAATGGCTCATGATTGGATCAGTAACCCCGTGTAACAAATCATGCAGAAATGAGTCCTGTGGGTATCATATGCAAAGCTTTCGACGTGGAAGTAATGGGCCCTAACCATGCCTCCGATGTGGGGTAGGGGTTAGAGGAATATTACAGTTGTGTCTCGGTTGAGGTGGCAAACGATACAGAGAGTTGAAGCGTTATTATGATAAACGAGCTAAGAACTCCATCAATGAATCTGACTGTACCCCTGACAGCGTCAACGACAAGATCATAAGAACTCCACAGGACTACATTCATAGATTCTCAAGTAATACCATATTTCAACCATATAATGAATTAGACAAACAAAGTATTATGTGTATAAATGAACCAAGAATTTTAACTCCACCCAGTGATCACCAACTACGAAGCGTCTCGTGATGGTATTGTCAGAAACCGTAGACTGAAGAAGTCAGTTGGTGTTGTGAGTAATCAAGGGTATATGATATTTGGTCCTGAGAAGATGAAATATTATGGTCATCGTTTCGTGTATGAAGTATATAATGGATTGATCAAAGATGGTTTTGTTATTGATCATATAAATAGTATTAAGACTGATAATTCTTTATCGAATCTACAATCTATCTCTCAGAGTGAAAACACCAAACGAGGAAAAACTGGTACTTGTAAAAAAAGTTGGGAAGAGACCTGTAAAATCATTTAATACAGCAACTAAAGAAGAAAAAATATTCAAGTCTATGAATGAGGCCGGTAGGTATTTTGATATTTGTATGCCCTCGGTACGAAGAGTAGCATAACGAGTACAAAATTCGGCTTTTTTTTTAAAGCGTTTTAAAACAGCATTAAGTTTACTTATGTCTAACTGTAGCAACAATGGGGAATAACTCGTTTAGGTGTGTTACAACCTAACGGAGTTACGGATCTTAATAGTTTTTTTTTAAAACCCCGTCACCTAATTTCGATGGTAGTTTTTGATTGGTTGAATTCCTTGCCATAATGCCCAGCTAATATAATCAATTATTCGCTTGTGTAAGAAAACGAATCAGATATGTAGTGTTTACAAACAGTTGTATTCGCTTTTTTGTATTTTATTCAGGTATTCATTGTTGCTTCAGCGTTGTCAATGATCATTATTAAACACAGCAAAGAATAAAATCGCACACATCTGTGTTTTGTTTTTCATGTATAAACAGCTTATATACCATATCCATATCATCTCTTATATTATTGGGGGTTTTAAGTGTCGAAAATTATACGTCAATCTTTACAACCTATACACTATCCGGTGTATATATGGGTACTTCTTTTGTATTCATACAACCTAGAATTTTATCTAGGTTGTAATGATTGACGTATGAATGTAGACCCGCCCCCGTTATTATCATTCATTATCATTCAATCATTCATTGTATTATAATACCACGCCATTAACGTCATTCATTGTATTTATAATCCATTCAATTCTGTCTAATGTAAATATGTGTATATATGTATTATATGATATATGTATTGTGACATCATTCCCTAAGCATAACTTCTTAGATTTCTAATCCGTTGTTTGATGAATCAGATATCTTCGTAGGAGATTATGTTTAGTGGTACCTGCATTGGCGCATATAACCTCTATGCGTCTCCGATGTGGAGGCACCTGAGGCGTACAATGGGGTTCATCGTATATAATCGCATAATATCCCTATACGTGAGTAAGATGACAAAACAACTTACCACGACGGGGTTCACAAATATATCATCATATATAATCGCATAATATCTCTGGACGTGCTTAGATGACAAAAAATATTTTTTTTTGTTTTTTTTGTAATTAAAAATATATAATTATATAGAATATGAATAATAAAAATATTAATCAGATTATAAATGAAATATCAAATCTGAAAAATCAAAAAATACAATTATCAGATGATTTAAACCCTGATCAAATTATGTCAGAATATCAAGATATCGAGTTCGCAATTATTAACAATAAGTACGCCCTTTCAAAAAAGTATTCACTGATAAAGCGAATTCAGACTTCTATCTGTGTTTGTCCCGTTATGTACTATCGTGGAGCGAGTAAGAAGAGCTTTGGGGCAGGAGTATGAAACTAAAAGGATGATAAATTCAAAGGTTAGGTATATAAAGAATCTAATTGAACAGAATGAAAACACCCTTCCTGGTGCCCCTGTTGTATAAGTTACGACAAATCCAAACAGGTATGTGAATCGCGACACATGTATAAGTACTTGTTTGATGAATGAACAGGTTAAATTCTTATTCGACAAATGTGCGCTCAACCAACAGGGTGGTTTTAGTCAACAAACAATAGCGGTGAAATTCTATACTGGTGTCTAACGAAAACACGCATTTTCAATAAGGAAGTAGTGAAGTTTTCATAGTAAATATTTTTTTTATCACTGAAATATTTTATTACTGTTTTTCACTTGATTTCGGTGCGTTTTTCACTGATTTTCAGTCATTTTTCACTGATTTTCAGTCAAGTTTGTTACATTTTATGCTATTTTTGATGTCAAAAAGCCCGGGAAATCATTTAGAGAAAATCGACTTCGAAAATCATTTTTATGATTTTCCGATAAAAGTTTCATTAATGATGTCACAAAAATGACCAAAGAAGGACCAGCAATGACTAAAATCGAACAAAATCACACTTTTTTCAGTTGGGTAAAAATACCCGGAATTCATTTAGAGAAAATCAACTTTGAAAATCATTTTTATGATATTCCGATGAAATTTTCATCAGTGATGACCAAAAATCATTTGATTGTTTATGGTTACTGAAAATCCTTTGGATTTTTCGTCACCGCATTTAGATCGAAATTACTTTGTAATCTAAATTGGAAATTACTTTACTGTTTCAATAATGGTAAACGAATCATTAACGACCAGACTGGCTCATGAGAGACTGGCAGCTATTAAGAAGTTCCTCCTTGTACGTAATTCTGTACGGATGAAACTACAAGATAGACAGAATCATCAGACTGACATTTTTACTGATACAGAACAACTGTTTAAGCCTGTAACTAGCGTTACCAAAGGGGTAATATCAGCAATCTCCGAGGAAGGAAAAAGAAAAGAAGAGTCCTTTCTTCCTGAACTCGAAAAAATAGCAGAAAGATCTCAACAAACAAAAAAGTTTTTAAAAACACTCCCTGGTGATATAATAACCGCTGCAAGAAAACAAGAACAACAAGAACAACAAGAACAACAAGAACGACAACTTCAAGAAGAAGTTGAACGATTGGGTGATATTGATATTTCCTCACTGCCGCCTGAACCACTTGAACAACAAGGCGCTGTTGCAAGAGAAGAAGAGAAAGAAAAACAAAAAGGTAAAACAACACCATGAGATCTTAACCCGGAAAAGATATTTAAAAGTGATGTGATAAGTGCTATTAAGAAAGAATATATGAATGATAGAGAATTTGCTCGATTTATCATCGATTCATTTCCATAGGGTCAACGAGAACAATATATAAATAGCGGTTATGAAGACACTATAACTGCTAGGGATGAATGGAGAAAAAAAATTATATTTGGCAAGAATCAAAAAGTCTACACTACCACACAATGATACAGGATTAAAGAACCTTGAAAAGTTGATATCTCAAATAAAAAAAACACCGATACCAATTGTATCTCAAAGTGTCCAGGAAATACCAGAAGTTGACTCTGAAAAAAGCGCAACTGGTGGAACTCCAAGGGAAATTTCAGGTAGTGGTTTAATTAGTTGCCCTGGTAATATTCTCAGTGATATATCACGATTAGAAGTTCTCATAGGAGGGAAACGAGCTGGAAATAACTCACCGGGAATAATTAATGAAGCAGCTGATATCTGTAGGCGGATATTTCAAGGTGGCATCACGGATATCAAAACATATCGAGATTTCATTGACGAGTTAGCCGAAAATCCTAAGGATTTTTATCATGGTTATCACAGCGATTAGTTAAATATCATTTAAATAAGAATGATCATACACTACAACCATGATAAACCAACCAACGTCTACGTAGTGAACTCACGATTGCCTGATTATAGAGCGTACTATGGTGATGGTCTCGGTGATACCATTGCAGGGTTATTTGCAAGAATGGCTCTAAAGGTAGCACCGCTAGCAAAACAATTATCAATGAAAGCCATTGATGTTATTCGTGATAAGGGTATTAGTGCTGTTGGAGATCTTGCATTTATCCTCCGCGAAGGATAAACTAACAGCGCTAGTTCGACGGCGAAAATCCAAAGGATTTTCAAAACCACCAGCGACAAAGTCATTGTGACCACTACCATCTACACAAGACATGCCTGCAAATATCAGTAAAATAATAAATAACGCAGCAGATCAGAAATTAGCGTCGCTGGCGACTTCATTGACATCTCCATCATTGACCGCAAGTGACCAAGATAATATTACCGCAAATATGATAGCGGGAAGTGGCTTATAACCACGACGGGGTCGACGACGATATTTTTAGATCAACGAATATATAATAATAAAATGTTCAAATGGTCACCTGATACAGCGTTTGATATGGACGCCCCAGTGCCCAAGGATGATTCCGTACGTGATTATCAATTTTATTCTTATCACGCAGTACAACCTGATCTTCAAGAATTGAACTTCAAGTTCATGATACCAGTAAATACGTTCTACCGTGTGAAGCGTTCATCGAAGTAGAATCAGAACTTATAACAAATGTTGCAGCTAATACTCCATATGACAATAAACCAACTATCCGAGTTGGTTTTGTTAATAATGGTATCATGGCGTTATTTGAAAGTGCTAGATATATGATTGATGGAAGATAAATTGAAGCTATTGAGCGTGAGGTTTATATTGCAACAACAATAATTGGGTTAGCGAGATATTCTGATGATTATACAAGATCGGCAGGTCCATCTATAATGTTTTCTAAGGATATTACTGACCATGCTGAACACGTCCAGTATTCCAGAGTAAAGGCAACACGAGATACTGCAGTTAATCCAGCACTAGCCGGATATGTAAGACAGGCTGCTGATTTTGATGTCATAAATAATATTACTAATTACAGCCTAGGATTTGCAACACGCGTAGCAACGTTGCAGGGATAGCATCGACGATTTTCATGCGCGATTCCACTGCATCATATTTTCGGATTCTGTAGAAATGTCCGAAAAGTTATTTATGGAGCGAAGCATACAGTAGCAATTGTGAGAAAGGGTAATGATAATGATGCAATCTGGGGTGATGCTAGTATTCCCGAGGGTAAAGTCATTTTAACAAAAATATCACTGTGGATGCCAGTGTTGACTCCATCAATCACAACAGAAGAACGATTACTATCATTTATGAATCGTGGAGGAAAATCATTACTGAGTTGGCTAACAAAAACAACAACGAATACCATGGATTCTAATATCGATGGTACACTAACATGGCACCTGGCATCGCAACAAGGTGTTTCAGCTGCACGTCATATATTTATTGCGCTGCAGAATACTACGCTATTAAACAATCAAGAACGCAGCCATATGATATTTGATCAGATAGGTGTTAATGAAGTCTCGCTGAGAATAAACGGCCAGCAGGAACCATCTGAGGATATACAACTTGATTACATCACTAACCATATTGCACACATGTATCATCGTATATTGTCATATATGGGACGCGATCAGAATGTGGATACTGGTCTACAAATATCACAGTTGGATTTTAAAAGTCAATATCCGATTTATTACTTTTCGCTGGAACATCTTGATTTAACAAGACAATCTGTCGTTGATATACACTTTAGAGATCGTGTAACCCGTCCTAGTGGTATTGCTGTCGCTGTCATTCTCAGCGATAAATCAATGCTACTCGAAGGTGTTGGTGGAAGAATGAGATTGATAGATGCGCTGGTAGAAAACATATAACTGAAAATCCTTTCTGATTTTTCCATTAGAATCAATCTGTTATTGTATAATGTCATAAAGTCATATTAGTGTTACATTGACCCCAGGTCAACTCAAGAAATTGCAATCGGAATCAGCTAAAAGATGTGGAAACACGATCAAACTGAAACAAAAATCAGATGTCTGGCGGGGCGAATAAATTGTCGCTGACAAATCGTCAGATAAAACACTTCAATGATGCTTTTAAAGATAAAAAAGGCGTTTAGATCACTCTCTCTGCACCGCGATCAAAATCATGATAAAATCAAGTGGTATATTCAAGTTGTTAGCTGCAATGCCAGCGTTGATTGCGACAGCGGCCCCAGCGGTAGCTAAAGCGTCGGCGTTAGGAGCCGTTGGTACCGCGGCAGGGATGGCACTAAAGAAAGCAACTGGTGGATCCGTTCACGGATCTGAATACAAAAAAAAGGAAAGGGTCTAAGACTACCGGGAACTCCGTATTCATGGTGCAGCGGAAAAGGCCTGAGAATCCCAGGAACGTTTTACTAGTTTGAGAACCTATAGTTCCAATGTCCAATTTTGATTTACTTGATCCTGCTAAAAAACTCGCGATTAAAAACTTCAGAAGTGTATTTATGAAAGATCAATTACCGGCACAACCAAACAGTGTTGAAACAGGTATCATTAATCTCGAAAACAGCACCGGACCAGGAACCCACTGGGTTGCATACGCGATTGATCCACGTGTAATCGTTTATTTAGATTCATATGGATTAGCACCACCGAGGGAATTGATAAGTGATATAAACCACTTAAAAACTCTTTGCTGGTATTCCACGCTACCAACACAACAAATGAATGACCCATCAATATGCGGTAATGAAGTATTAAATGTCCTTGACGCTATTTCATCATCTGGAAAACCACCTCATCAGGTCGTAAATGATTACACTAGTAATCGCTGGCAAAGACGAAGTCGTCAATGAAGATTTGAAAATCGAAGATTTGAAAATCGACGATGTTAGAGAGAAATTATATAGAATAACATGATTGATATTTGGAGGAGATCTTTATCATCGCTGAAGAAACCAGGTGCCGATGGCACTTCGGGAATATCTGCAATCGGTGATATAAAAAAAACTCATCGAATATGAAATAGCTGAGATGTTAAACCTTGCAAGTGTTGATCCCAATGAAAGAGTTGTATTTCAAGATCGTCAGGGTAAATTGAAAACGAGTAATATTTCCCTGGATGATATTTTAGTTATCGCGTCGTTTTCTGATCAGGGTAAACTCAAACCGGATGTACTTATTTCAACTATTGTGGAACAAATTAACGATTTAAAACCATTAAAAACACTACGCGATGAATACAACAACCATGTAACTAGATTCAATCAGTTTTATGAATTACAAAAAAATATAATTGACAATATTGACAAACCTCTATTAAATTTCTTTTGAAATCCACCAGTGACTACACCGAAGCTCATAGAGATAAAAACAACTATGCTGGAATTTACAAAACTTCAATCCAAATATGAAGAACATGTAAAACAGTTTTCAACTTTTCGTAAAAACATCGTAGATAAATTTCTTGGAACCACATTCGATAAACTCGACATAAAACTCCCGGATATTAAAAAATCAATCGATGGTTTTAAAGCAACCAGTAATGAAATACCCGCAATTAATCAGCGAATAGAAGCTATCAACGCTAATATTAAACCAACCAACGATATCATCAAGGATGATCTACCAAGGATGGTAAAAATACTTGAAAAATCAAAAATTCCCCATGAGAGAACCAACAATGTAGTATACACGATTCAACATGGATCATTTGCGTGGACACCTACAAACGACAAATTAGATATCATCGCGAACGTCAAAGGTATTTATCGATTAACTCTAGTGACACCGACTCAATTTAATATATCATCGTCGAGTTCATCTGGGGTCAACAATACGATATCAACGATCATCGACAAGGATACAACTGAACGATTCACAATAACATCCACTGATAATAATCTGGCTAGGGTTTCAGTAACATGGTATGTAGAATTCGTAGCGGATTTAAGTAAACAACTAAATTGAAATCTATTGTAATTAAAAATTGAGTAGCAATTTCAATAAAATGTCATCACAGCAGTATCGCTATGATCAAGTCAGAGAATTTCAAACTAAACTCAAAGCACTCACTGAGGAGTACCAGATGAAAATAAAAAAAAATATCGACGAAGAATCACCGCAGTTGATGTTGCCGTGTACTCGGTGTCAGGTGTTCTCACTGGCGCCGGAATAATACTCGCATCAGTTACAATGATTGCTCCGGTCGTAGTTCCGATTGGCATTTCTGCGGTGGCTACAATTGATTGTATATCAACCGGGATAACAACAAAAATATCATCATGGAGCCAACGCAAACTGCAATATTACGCGGTTAAATTTCATATTGTATCAACCGCGTACTCGCAATTATCCTCGATGATATCGTCGTCACTCGATGATACATTAATATCAGATAGTGAGTTTTCAGCGATGGTACGTGTTTATGATTCCGTGATGTCATAATTAAAGCGACAACATGAGTATAATAACAATGGCAACATCACAAGAACTACTTCAACGAATAGCAGCAAATACCAACCCGGTGAAAACCAACATGATCTCAATAACCTCAACCAATCCTGAATTCATTGTGAATTTCCCTTCTCCGATTCCCGTGAAGGAGATAGCGCTGGCAAAACTACGAGTATACCATAGTTGGCCCAACATTAGATCGGTAACATTTGGTGGTCAACAACCAAATAATTCCTTGGTGTTTGCGAGTAATAATAAACCCGACGGGACTCCAGACTGCAACGTTGTTTCGATACCATCTGCATCATACCAAATCGAACAAATCAATACTGAATTACAACGTAGAATTAAATCTATTACTGGAAAAGAATCTAAAATCGCTATAACGGTTCATGAGCCGACGCTATCATCTGCCATCGAGATAAACTCACCCGGGAATGTCGTAGATATTTATCAGAGTTCTATAAGAACAATATTAGGATGGCCTGAAAATCCACCTCAGGGATCTTATCAAATACCCGAACCTAAAAAATCTGATTATGTCACAGACGAAAAATCATACCAAGAAATTACTCCATCATATCGAAATGATTTCTCTGATATAAAAAATACACGATTAACTGATAGATTTATATTTATCGATAACAATAACATGCAATGGGATTTTGTTATTGAAAAAAATTCCGATTTATCCATTATCGTTGTATTCATTTTAAATAACATAATTGATTATTTTATCGAGATTAACCAATTACATAGAACACAACTAGAACGACTACGACGGAGCTTCCAAGAGCATCTCTCTGATATAACAAAACCACGTGATGAGATCATGAAATGTGTTAGGATATTAAATCAACTTGTATCTGACATGGAATATATCAACAAAGGAATAATTCAAGTAATAATTAATGATAAGAACGGAGATAAACAAAAATTCCTAACTGGTTACAATATAACAGAGGCCGATTTACCCGACTTCAAGTTTCCTGGGTATAACGCAAATGAACAAAAAAAATCTGTCAATGATCTTATTCAAAAAAACTTTTCTCTGATACTCGCCAAATGGAAACAACAAACAACAATCCTCAAGTATAATAATGACCCCGACGGCGGTGGTAGACATATCGCTCCTCAAAATGTGAATATATCCTCGGTGATAGCATTGGATTTAGTATGTGATGTTATCGAAGGAAGCTATCAAATAAATCTCGAGCGATCAAATCAAGCCCGGCAAGGATATATTTTATATTAATTTGCACCAACAGCTCCACCAGGGTTTCTAATCATTGAGGATCCAACTAATCCAGTCTATATGCGATGCCATAATAATTCGTTAACTAGAATTAATTCCAAACTCACTGACCAGTACAATAATCTAATTGATTTACGAGGTGAGGTTTTACAAATTAGTCTGTTTGTTAAGTCTTAAATTTCAAGTGTTAACCCGTTAGCAGCAGAGGGTGGGGGGGGGGGGACAACGACTTTGGCGTCTTTTTTTCTATTTTGTTTTTGCCGATGATTTTATCATCGTGGACACTAATATTAAGCATTTACGAACAAGCCTTGGATTGCCAATTGACGCCTATAAAGAGTTGTCGGATTCACGTCTGTGGTTATAACAACAACGTTGTTGAAAATCTTCGATTTTTCGTGATGCAGCAACACATGGTGACAATAACCTGGCGTCGACTTTTTTTTTAGTTCTGTTTTACCGAATGGACGATTTTATTAAGCATTTTCGGAAGCCTTGGATTACTGAATCGACGCCTCTAAAAGTTGTCGGATTCACCCTCTCTGCTGCTTGTATACAAGTGAAGTCGTGAACACGAGCCTGCGTATTGAACGATTTAAGATAAACTATGGACTTTAAACTTACATGCGATGTACTGATAATTCCAGTGATAAGACAATATCCTGTCCGAACAAAACAAATTCATGAAGGAGGGTGGTCATGGGTTCATTTTTGTCACTGGGAAAGAGTAAAGAAGGCAAAACTATGAATGCCACTTTTGTGATCAATCTTAATTACATGAATACGTTTTTATTTTAATTGAAGATATCTTGTTATTTTTAATGTATTTTGCTATTATGCTGAGAGAGAGAGAGAGAGAGAGAGAGAGAGAGAGAGAGAGAGAGAGAGAGAGAGAGAGAGACTGTAGTAACTATAGCTATTATTTACTTTGGATCTTAACGTACATGTCATATTTTGATGCAACATCATTGGTCATTATGAATATATTATATTTATATTTAGTGATAGAGATGGCATAAGTAAAGAACATATAAATGTTTAGGAAAGGAAGAAAATGTGATACGAATATCGGGTTATACCCATGCACATGTTGGAAATATACAATGGATATATGACAAGTGCACCGTAATCACCGTAATATGCACCGTAATCATATACTGTGGAGGCAGTCATGCTGGAGCTAGTAGGGTGTATGATAATGAAGAACTTTTTCTATGAACTGAGATGTCAACTCCACGTGAATTTTATATTGAGTTTACTCATCCAGTGTTTATTTATGACCTAATTACACACAAAACCGCCGTAATCAATTACTAAGAGAGAGAGAGAGAGAGAGAGAGAGAGAGAGAGAGAGAGAGAGAGATTATATGTCTCTAGTTTAAAGCCGAGAGTTAAAAGTTCTGACGACAATGTTGGAATCTAATTGTTTTGTGTTAAGTATTTACAACTTCAAATGATTTCTTCCGCGCATCGATGTGTCAAACAAGATGCCGTTCATTTTATACAAACTGTAACGCAGTCTAGGAAATAGCGATGCAATAACTGTATCAGAAATGTAACTTCTAAATAATTTTATATCTTTTTAATGACAGCAATATGTCTGATTTGTTTCTACACGATCTTGGTAACTTTTACCAACAATCCTTGATGGATGAACACCTGGATGATTAATTTGATCATACCAGATTATATTACATCTTTACCTAACTTGCTTCTACACGATCTGGAGTTTCTCATACAGCAGTGTTTGATAGCCATGTGATCTTTGTTGACTCTTTTAACAATCTTTGATAGAGTACACGATTTGGGTTATCTTTTCCATTAGTCCTTGATAGACGAGCACTAGGGTTACATTACATCAAGGAAAACATGGCATGCAATATCATGTTAACCTAATTACAACATTATATTGCGTGTAATAATAGTATTAAAACTCCCGTGAACCTTGCCCAGCTTACTGTACTCCTGCGTGTCTTCCTAAACTTTTTGTTTTTCAGAGGCTTAAATAAGTTTTGTCAGATTATATTTATCATTTCAAGACTTGAATTTTGGTCATGAAGATTTTATTGAAAACCTTAAAATAAGTTTGTATATTATTTCTATCGAGTTTGGACCATACCTTGAAATTCTAAGCCATGCCATTGTAAATATAAAAGTTATGCAAATAGCGGTGAAGGAAACGGGTAAAGTTTCTATTATTAATGTAACTTAAGCAATGTTATTTTTCTTTCATTAGACCATGGTTACTATTGTTGGTCACACTTCTAGGGGAGTCGATTATCGGATGACAACTATACTGAGATATGTATTATCACGGCAAATCGTTTCTTTTTTCTATCCAAACACTTTATTTGAACAGAATGGCTGCCATGTCTTTTCTTGTATATGATATGTTTCCCTCTATGTATTAATTATTTGAACGTCATGTTTTATGTTGCTTAACCTGTAACGTGGTTATGCTTTTCGGTTTCAAGTATTTTTATAATGTCCAGCGACAGTATACACCTCATACAGCTTGGTCTTTTGTTATCGCAAAACTACATGATCCTGGTTTATCGTGGTTTTGTGTGTGCTTCATATATAGCTTTAATCTGTAGAGAGGCATCCCCCCCCCCGGAGAAAAACGTAAACGAGGATCTAGCATGTATTATTTATGTAAACCAATATTTTTGGAAGAGCACGTGTCTTTCCGTGACTGTGAGGAAAATAAAACAATCAAATATCTTTCTGCGACCATGCGAAGAATAAGACGAACAGTTGTCTATCTGTGAATGATTGAAGTACAAGAGGAACAAGTTTTTACTTGACTGTGTGAAGAAGACGAACAAGTTTCGTTCTTTGACTGAATAATACGACGAAGCGTCTTTCTGAGACCGTGTGAAGAATAAAACGAAGCGTCTTTACTTGACTGTGTGAAGAATAAGACGAAGCGTCTTTACTTGACTGTGTGAAGAATAAGACGAAGCGTCTTTACTTGACTGTGTGAAGAATAAGACGAAGCGTCTTTACTTGACTGTGTGAAGAATAAGACGAAGCGTCTTTACTTGACTGTGTGAAGAATAAGACGAAGAATATGTCTGCGAGTGTGTGAAGAATAAGAAGAACAAGTGTCTTTCCTTGACTGTATGAAGAATAAGACGAAGTGTCTCTCTGTGACTGTGAGGAATAAGACGAACAAATTATCTTTCTGAGACTGTGTGAAGAATAAGACGAGTGTCTTTCATTGTCTGTATGAAGAATAAGACAAACAAGTGACTTTCCTTGACTGTGCAAAATAAGTCGAACATGCGTCTTTCTGAGAATGTGTGAAGAATTAGTCGAACAAGTTTATCTTGCTGTGACTATGAAGAATAAGTATAACAAGTGTCCTTTTGTGAAAGTGTGAAGGAATAAAACGATTCCGTATTTTCAAGAGATTTTTTAAATTACAAATAAAGATAATTACAAACATATAAGTCAGGGCAAACATATATATTCAAGTGACTACAGATATCACCTTAAGACAATAAATATTTGTGTTCGATAAGCCAAAGGACACAATCAATTTACTACACACAATAATCCATGAAAATAACTAATTAGGTCTAATGATCCTATATTGGACATTTATACACTATTTTTTTTTAAATGCCATGTATTAAGTAGAGAATACATTTAATTGTATTTAGTTATAACTGCTAAAAGTACTTTTAATTATTAGATCAAATTTTGGAAACTAGTAAAAATTGAAATACTTGCGCTAATATGAATCAAGTTACACCTATTTTACATTGCATTAATGTAACCAAGATATTCCTAACAGTAGTAATTAATTACAATAAACAGTTTTTGGTAAGCTCTTTTTAAGTTGAATGTTTAAAAATATATGGAGGAAATACCCATATGGGAAAATAAAACTGTAAGTTGCCAAGATGGCCAAATCACCTCTTTTCCAGGCACACATATTTTAAATTTTGTTCCTGTTAAATTCCCTTTTCCTGTAAACTACGTGTGTCAAATCTATTTTATATGTGGGACGAAAATAAACTGACTCATTAATAATATTCAGAGTTAGACTTGTGTTTAAAAATTATGTATAACAAAATTCTTGATTTAATAAAATTTGAAGTCAAAATTTTCAATAACTAATTTACAATGGTAAATGGTACTCTCTTGACATGAAATTTGATTATGTAATCTAATAATAAGTAAATTGAATTGTATTTTAATACATTTTATTTATCTGCGACAATTATATTTCAAACGGTGTTTACAAGGTTGAAAAAATGTCTCAAGTCCAAATTTTCAAAAAGATATATGTACAAATGGCTAAAATCGTTTGTAATACGAGTTCTTCAGATTAAAGGTAAATACATACTCCTCCAAGACAAGCCCTTCTTTAAAAAGTATATAAATATATGAAACTAAGTAAAATAAATACTTAAAAATAGGCATTTAAAAAAAATCATGTAAACCTAATTTTTATAATAAAAGTCCATGCTTTCCTTTCGTGATACATACAAAATGTTGCTGCTTGACAAAAAGGAACCAAGTTTTGTGGATGAAAGCAGTAGCTCTTGACAGGAAGGAGTTCCACTATCAGTGGTCATGGACTTTGGTCGAGTTTCACCCTAGAAGACGTATGCACCACTCAGATACTTGTGTCGTATATGAGAGTTTCACCATTGAAAGAGTGTGCACTAGTCAAATAGGTATGCTGTAAATACGAATTCATCCCTTAAAAAGGTATGCACGAGTCATGTACGTGTGTCGTGTATGCGAATTCCACCCTTCAAAGGGTATGAGCGAGTCATTTTCGTGTGTCGTATATATGAATTCCATCCTAGAAGAGGTATGCACGCGTCAAATACACGTGTTATAATTGCTAGATGTACAACACTGCCTCATCTAAACTAATTTTCTGGTATGAAAGATGTCAATCTCTGATAACAAATTCGGCTCAACGAAGCACGCTTGTCAATACATAAAGGGAGCGAGAAAAAAAGCTATATAATACGACAATCGAATATGGTCACCTATATATGTATATAAATATGCCTAACAAATTTCATGTTTACGTTTACCGTTTTTTGCACAATTGTAATGAAGACTTTCTGGAAACGGACGGGCATACGAATCGATTAATTGTCAGATGGATAAGAACAATCACCCTTTTCCACAACATCTGATCTCCAAAACAAAATATTTTTCATATAATAGATATTTCCTTGAGACTAATTCGTCGCATTGCCCCACTTTTATAATAATCAGGTGACATGGATCTATAAATGTTCTTAGTTCATTTGAATCATGGCATATCGTCATTATAAGCTGGAAACAAGAAGCATGTGTCAATTTCGGACTAACGTAACATATACAGCGACTAGAAAATGTGAAGTATCAATTTATTTGATATTCTATATTTAACTTTGCTTTTCACTTGCACACACTTTGAACCACCAGCAGCGTATTTAATGTCTGCTTCTTAGAACTTACGTATAATTGGTATTTTGATTTTATGGCGTTAGGCATGTGAACTCGATTGTGTGCCAAGCTGGACAAGAAACGATTCGGTGTCCACATTCATTCGATTCAACGTCTCCCCTTTTACTTAATTGTCAGAACGGTTTCTTCAAGCATGTATCTAATGTACAGGATTATAGAACATACTTTCAAAGTATACTTGTTGTTCATTGGTCTCCACAACCTGTGTGGTATATTATTTGAAGTTTGTTTGGACAGATGCTCGTTGGGCCTGCAGTTTATTATTCTAAGAAAACTTTCATATTGTTACAAGCACAGTGATATTCACTTGACCGAGCGGTGTCAAAACCCTGGCGCGAGTCACGCTGGAAGTCATATGTTTTCCCCAAATTTCCAAAGACTTCCATACAACTTGAGTTGTAAAATGGAAAGAAAGACGTGTCTGCTATAATTATTAATCTTTGCTGTAATCAATGGGCGACCCAGAGGAGACAACTTGCCCAAACGTCCATTAACTGCACCTTTACATGGTTTTTCTTCATTATCATCCGTTTTCCGTACCGATAGCTTGTCATGCCATAGAAATTACACCAGTATTCCCTTACTAACTGGGAAATATTTAACTGCGCGACCCTAGACCAGTCCATCCACAGAATTTCCGGCGTATCACTCTCATATACATACGCCAATTTTCCACTATGGCCACATAAACGGTACCTACCAAGTTCCAACTTATTGATTCCATTCTATAATTTACTGATTTCCAACCATAAATGCTGCCTTTTCAATCACACTACTTGTATACACCACTGAATTTTAATATGGACTATGTTACAAAAGGGACAGGCATTCGGCTTGTATCCAAATTCACTACTAACGACCCAAGCATGGTTCAAATTCACTAACACTTACTCCAAATTTATTACAATATTTAACACAAACAGTTTGTCAGCTTAAGGTCCTATTTTGTTTAAAATGTTGGCCCAGTTCCTGACGTGATGCTGAGAACTATGCACATGTAACACTATCAAGTGCCCCACCTGCCCCATGCATTAGTATAAAACCAGCTGATGCTCTACGCCAGGAACGTCATTTGGAATGGTGTTAGTGGGGGTAGGGGGTGGGTTCCATTTCAAAACTTGTGAAATACCGAGTGATCTGTGTCAAACAGCTGACCGGTCATGCTTAGCAATGATTTAGGATCTAGACTGCGTGATGATGGTGTTAGTGACTGGATGAGATTAACAGTTATCTGGGATCTCGACTGGATGACAATGGTGTTACAAAAGCAGACCAATGGCTTGCAAACACAGTGATCTGGGATCTAGATTGGGTAATGGAGGTGTCAGTGACTGGATGAGATTAACAATGATCTGAGATCTAGACTGGATGATGACAGTGTTAGTGACTGGATGCGATTAACATTGATATCAGAACTAGATTGGATGATGAAGGTGTTAGTGACTGGATGAGATTAACATTGATCTGAGTTTTAGACTGGGTGGTAATGGTGTTAGTGACTGGGTAAGGGTAACAGTGATCTAAAATCTAAACTGGGTGATAATGTTAGTAATCTAGGATCTAGACTGGGTGATAATGGTGTTAGTGATTAAATGAGATTATCTCAACAGTGATTTGGGATCTGGACTGGATGATAATGGTTTTATTGAAATGATGAGATTAACATTAATCTGGGATCTACATTGGGTGATGGTATTAAGTGATGAGACTGGGTAGTGATGGTGCTAGTGATAAGATGAGACCAGGTTCTATTTTTTCAGTCTGATGATTTCGATATCTAACAAGACTGAAACCCTATACTTCACATATATTTACACTGTATGAATTAGTTTTGTCTAGTGGAGTTTGAAGGCATATCAAAACAGGAAGGCTATATACTACTGATGCAATGGGAGTAATGTCTTTTGTCGAGCTGATTCATGCTAATTGCGTGACCCATGGCTAGCAAGTCTTGAACAGTCACAACTCAACCACATCGACAGTCATAATTCGTTCTGTATCCCAATTTGGAGACACATGACCCAGAAACATTATGAACAATAACAAAAACGTTAAAAATGACCCCTCCTCCATCTTAATGGCACATACAAAAATAATATGACCACTGTAAATTGAGGAAACAAATTATTGTTGTATGGCGTCTTAAACCAAAGGGGAACTCTACTCCAATAAAATCAAGAAAATTACAAAATTAATCACAGTAATTTTTAGATCAAAGTAACTATGGTGGACGTGATATCAACAAGGAAAGGGAAGGTAATTACAATACTATGTAACTCAAAAAGTACTTATGGTCTGACGGTAATTTGACAAGAAAGGGTAAAGCATTTAGAATACTTACACAAATATACAATAAAGGCAAGGTAATATAAGACAATAAAATCATACATGATACAAAGTAACAACTTCAAGATAATACATAATAATTTAAAGAGAAAAAAACACGCTACATTAAAGGCAAGACTATACAAAATATACAGAAAGTTCTGTAATTCAATAAATTCATTAAGTATAATAAATAAAATAAAATACTGCTTCAGAAGATAAAACAAAATTAAATACAACATTTCATATCATGCGATGTTTCGACTGCCTGCTCTATGCAAAATCTAAGACCCAAATGAGGTCAATTTGACTAGTTGTGTCACTGTAACCTACATCTGGTAGAGATTAGTAGCAAAATAAATAAAGTACAAAGCTTATTTTTATGTAAATTCTATCAAATCAGAGATACCTGGGTCAATACAAAATTCCAACATAAAGAATAAATTGTAACAAAGTTAGGCACCGGTAACCCTTTGTAAAATGGCAGGAAATTACATTCTAAAAAACTAAACATACGAGAAACATTATGAAAAAAACCCTACCTAATAAATCTACCTAATAAATGTAAATATTTGGTCATTGAAGAAAATATTAAGGTTAACAAGTGAAGGTCTTCAAATGATAAACCATTCCAAATAAAAGTATTAATCTTGGCTGCCATTTTTAGAAGAATAAGATGAAATTAGTCTTGTCTTTCAAGGTCAAGGTTCATTTTTCACAAAGTATAGATGTGTTAAATTTGTATCCTATTAGCATGATTTTCGTTCTATTCAAATTATAGCATTTGCCAATGAAACGTGCTCGAGGAGTTTTTATTGCACATATTTTTTAGCTATGTATACAGAGCATATTAATTAAGATACTATTACTCTATTTATTTATATGTAATCTTCGATTTAAAAATGGGTGCCATTTTTTCTGTTAAGGGTAATATTGATGTGAGAGGGCATTCAACCCTACATAATTCTTTTTTTACTTGTATAAGCATGTTTCTCTAAGACTTGATGTACCAAGGGATTTTGAAATTTAACGTTTTGTGAAGTTTTTTGTCTTGAACGTGAACCGAATTATGCATTTATATGATTTGTGTTGAGAATTCTATATTGTTCGGGCTATGTGGTCATCACAACTATTGGGCTATTTCTGGGAAATGTGAAAATTCCATTATGTTGCAAGTTGAAAAAAACAGTAAGTAGATAAAAGGTAGTTATAGTCCAGCATGATTCAAACCAGCAGTTCATTAAGTTCAAGAGGAACGGTGAATGCTGTATTTGTAAATAGAAAAGAAGAATCACAAATAAGTATGCATTACATAAACCCTATATGACAACGCCAAACATTCATATTTACAATATATAGATAAAGCGAAATACAAATGGTATCATACATCGCTATATAAATGCATTCATCATCTGATTTTTTCTTTATCCAATCACACTAAAATAAAACATGCATTATAAAATTCACTTTTCACCGGTTTTGAATACTTATTTCAACACTATTGTAAGGTTCTTAAAGCTTTAGTGCACCTGTGTTATGATACAATATCGAGTTATTCAAAACTTTTTCTGAAGATGAGGTGGTTCGTGTGTGCTGCTTCCTTGATTGCTTAAACAAGTTACTTATCAGTCCAATATTCGACAAAACTCTTACTGTTAATAGACGAGTCGTTCATATACAGTTTATAATGTCATATTTGATACGACTCCGTACACTTTGATCAGCTTAAATATCTAATATGATTACACATAATCAGTTTCTATGGCATGGAGAAAAATATGACTTTTGTGACATACATATTACACATGCATGTTGACATTTTACACACATGCTTACATATATGTAGACACAATTTACATACATTTACATTTATACACACACATGCTTACATATATGTAGACACAATTTACATACATTTACATTTATACACACATGTTTACATATATGTAGACACAATTTACATACATTTACATTTATACACACATGCTTACATATATGTAGACACAATTTACATACATACTGAGAACATACATACATATCTTCATTTGCACTCATTTGAATATGGAGTAAAGTTTGCATATTTGTACAACAATTATTTAATCTTTACCTTTCTTTGATGTTTACTCCATAATTAATGAATGCTGAGTTTACCTGCCATCGGATTTTTCTAGGTACATGTGTGTACTCTTCTTAAGAAACATATGACATAAATTTTGTACATAAATTACACTATTACTTCAAAGAGAATGCTTCAGTGCCCCAGATGCGGGCAAACCGGTCAGGGCCTATGGGATTGCAAAGAGGGAACACCCAAACCGAACGACAGCCCCAAGACTTATGCAGGTGCCGTTGCGGCACAATTAATAAATTCTCCACAAAACAATCCACAAAGCCCACTAAATAACAGCTTAGGAAATAAGACAGGAGGAAATAACACAGAACCAATCAAGTGCTGATAAGTGGAGGGATATTCTAAGCCCTAGCAAAACAATGTCTAAGACCCCAGGAAAAGAGCCCATTACTACAACAAAAAAGACCCACAACATATTTGATGTACTGAGTGAAAAGGGAAAGGAGATAGAAGAAGAGAAAGACATGGGGGATCTACTAGGAATGATACCCCTCACAACACTCACACCAATGGCACCAATGAAAATGAATCTTAAAAAAAAAGGTTAGTAATATATCAACCTCATCAACAGAAAATATTAAGGACACTAAAGAAAACGACGCGATAAATATGGTAGAAGAAGAAGAAATTAGACATCATATCAACGCTTTAAAGAGATATGGATTTTTCGCTTCGCCTTTAAGCTCAGTGCACCGATAGGTATTTTAAATGCAAACTTAAAATCATGAGTTTGAATGTATTGTAAATTAATGAGCTTTCTGTATAACATTGAACCCATGTTGATGTATGAAAAAAGGAGCACTTACTGGCACAAAACCCATGTTGTATTAAAAAGGTCCACTTCCTGGATCAAAACCCATGTTGTATTAAAAAAAAGCACTTGGCCCAAACCCATGTTGTTGTATTAAAAACGGCCACTTACTGTCCCAAATCCTCTTTTGTATTAGAGAAGTAAGGACAAATCCATTTGCCTATGACCCCAGTTGAATCAAGTCATATGGTCTATGCAACATTTTTGAAACATTCAAAGCTAAAGAGAAAATTACCGTCTAAGTAATGCAGACAGCCTGATGAGACAACAACTGCACAGTATATACTTAGGCCAAGCCCGGGTTACGTACAAGAGGATTTTGTCAGAGGATTGTACAATATGTTTCATAAAACAACTGACTAATTCATCTTTGTATATATATATTACACAAATCTAAAAGAAATGATGACAGGCTGTCACAGAATAGAAACCGAGTGGGTTTGGGATTAAATGAATAACTCAAGCACAATGTGTGAAAGATGTAATTTTATGAACTTAATTAGTAAAGAAATAGATATGATGTATAAATATAATAATTCTCACATTGATATAATCACTCTGTACAAATATTCACACATTGAAAATAAACCAAAACTATGAATTCAGTCTGAAATAAAGATTCAAGAAACCTCATATATTTTATATACGCTTCAAATAATGTTCTGCACTGTAAAGATATTCACATAATTTCATGTATGGACTACGATTAAGATTCAAACTATCTCAAGGTATTCAAATATGTTTCAAATGTTCTGTAAGTTAGATTCACATAAATCACTCCTGGAATACAACAAAGATTCAACATAATCTCATGTAAATAAAAATGTACTCAGTTGAAACAATAATTGGAACAAACATGTTTCTTGACCCTTGTACTGTAGAACCATTCATACACTGATAACCACATAGTTTAACAATGTCTTTGGGTTGGCCCTAATTAGTATCGGCCTCTCGCACCTTTCATTTATACACCAAATGTACAGTCATACGTATACACATGTACAGATAACATACAGCACCCTTGAAATATCTACGTCTATAGTCGTAGCTCCACCACGTATACAGACATACGTACATAAATATAGACAGCTCTAGATAGCTCTACTTATCAGTTAGACTCGTTAGCTACAATAAATCCAAACTGGTAATAATAATGAGTTCTGGAAAATGCTAATACATTAAACTCTAACTGCAACTTGTAATTCACAGTTCACAACGTATCAAATCTACGTTGTAATAAATAAATCATTATACGATATGACAATGCAAACTCAATAAACTTCGCACATCAAATGAAATATAAATTTAACACTCACCTCTATGGCTTAAGAATACAATTTAGAACGTGTACTTCTCGACGAGATCCAAAGCGACCAGTGTGTCGGTTATAAATTAATCTTGCTTAAATTCCTATACATAATCACCAATTATAGCTAGTATTGTTGTTTATTACTGAATGCAATGTTACCCTACACCTTAAGCTCCACCCACCTGGACTTGCGCAATTGGTACCGTCATACCTATAGCAAGCCTTAATTTTTCCAATAATCTGTGAAATAGCTCGGGACTGGATGTGTAACACATGTACTTAGTCTCGGTTGTCAAAAACACTTTTATGACATACTTAGCTATGTCGTATATGAATGTGTATAGAGATGTAATTGAGCTGTTTGAACTCTTGTTTTCATACGTTTGCTTCACTAGCAAACTCATCTTGTGAAATAAAATGAATTCTTTTAACTATGAGTTGTGTCTTAGTCATGTTAGCACTTATCTATCTTCACTTTGGTGATATGGGATAAATCACATTATGTCATATGGTGTAATAGTAAGGTCAAAAGTCAATGCACTAGTTCTCATGTACCAGTTCTACTCTTAAAGAGACATTTGGATCTAAAAAAAAGACATATATTTGTTTCATAAACACAGAAAGTAACACCAGAGACAGGTGGACATGACCATATCTTAAAATAAAGTTTAGGTTATCAACTACTTTCACTGCATCTAAATGAATGTGGTCACTAACCCTAGTCCTTTCACACAGTTCAGTCTCCCAAATCCCTTCTGTAACATAAACAACAAATATTCTTGCCTTAAATAGCAACTAATATTCATGTAATGAGCCACTCTGTAATCAAACCTTGTTCAATACAACTTATAAGCACTTTGATGTAGAATTTTGAATAATTTGGGGAATAAAGAACAGAAAATGCCAAGAAAAAATAATAAGCCTTGCACATATAAGGGAGTTAAAAACGGGAGGAGAGATTGTTTCCAAACGGGACATGTACCTCACAATAAAGGAATCATATTTAAAAACAACAATGCACAGACAACAGAGATTAAAAAGTTTATTAGACTCACATGGGATCAGTAAGTGGAGGCTGTACCAAAGAATACAAATGAAAATCCATTGGTACCAATACGGCTGCGACCCCTACCTGCATCAAAACTTCAGGTGGAACAGTGTGCATATCCATCTGAAATAAAAGGGTAATAATTTGAACCATACAGACACATGCAATTTGTATTGGTTCTACCCATTAAGTTATTATTAATTGGCTTCAATTAAACCAGTGAAAGAAAAATTGTAGAAAAACAACAAACAAACATTAAACATGGCTCTGACAAATTATGAAAGCAATTGTACTGTAATTTGCATAATTATTCAGTGATGTAGTAATATTGTATTATTAATCTTCTCATTATTGACTGAAAAAGTACTGAAAATGTCACTTTTTTATTGAAAAGATTTATTCCATTAAGGGAGATAACTTAGTGAGATACCTACACATGTGTACTAATTTTCTTTCCATGTCTTAAATTTCAATATAATAAAAGTCAGTTCAGTTAAATGTGATTTAAATGCATGAAATCAAAGAAAAACACTATAAGAAAGTGAGTGCTTACATAATCAGAGATCTATACATGTAACTTTATATAAGTATTGCAGAGAGCCTGAGGGTAGTTATTTTGTATTTTGTCAGAGATGAGGAGTCATCTAAGAATTGCATAATAAATGTCCACCAGAATGAAATAATGTGGAATGCCTTCTTCAGGGAACATGTGCAAATATCCCCAAAGTGTTTGGGTTTATGCAATGGGACCAACGCTATGAGGAACAATGGGGCCTTGTAACACATGTAGTTATTAATCAGAAATGTTCAATTTCTTTGAAGAAATTGATTATAAAATTCTTGGGCGCAAAGCAGCCAATATAAACAGAGGGCTACAAGTTGGGTTGACACAAGGGTCAATAGTAAATGCTGGATAAATGAAATTGCTCTTGTCTTCCAGTATCCTTGCCGCTTCCACAAAGGGCTTGCAAAAGGTTTCAAACAAAATTTGTAAAGAGATCATAAAAGAAAATATTTTGGATATGATATGTCGGAGACAAAAGCTAAGATAAATTAATATTGTAAAGGGAAATCCACCTAATATCAATGATGTACAAGGAGATGGTTCATATAATAATGTTTTGTATTCTGGTGTTGGTAAAACTCCATTTCAGCCAGCAACACAAGTCTTCTACATACAGGCTGAAAATGTAACATCAAATAATGACATTGCCATAACAACTAAAAATAAGGGGCCCCGAATGGCTTTGTGGTATAAAGCGATGTCCGTTACGGATCACTGCCATCTCACCTCTGTCTGCATGGGTTCGAGTCTAGAATTCGACCAATGTGGGTATGCGAGAAAGCTTGCCAGTAGCTTCTCGTGGGTTGGTTGTTCTTTTAGGGGTTTTCCGGGTTCTTCCTCCACCATTAATACTGGCCGCCATGTATAGCCTATCTTGTGCTGAAAGCATAAAAACAATAATAAACAAAACTATTAAAACTAAATTGTGCTCTCATCACATACAACACAATCAGAGGAACTTAATATGACAAACAAAAGCTGTGATTGCTCTGCAAATATCAGAATGGAAACTAATATTGGTGATGAGGAAACTTGGGCCTCCGAATGTCTTCTTAACCTGAAGAAAGAAACTTTTGAAGTGAGAAACATAAGAACTGATTCAGATACAAACAGCTATACATAGAAGGGATCACTGAGACTATCCCTAAAAGATTTATCGACACCAGACATGTCTCTACAAACAATAGGAAATATATAAAAAGGTGCCCAATTTTGGTTCACATGATGCCAAGACTGACCAAAGCTGCTAGACAGAAAATGAGTGACAGGTTTGCCATTGATCTGAGTCAGAGGTGTCAGGTGGAGTTTAAAAATGCATTTAGTAAACTTAAAGGGGATACTGACAAAGTCAAGGGTTGCCTATCATACAGTGTTGATGCTATTGTACAGTGTTACCAGGGAGATCATAGTCTGTGTACTGATAATTCATATGCATGTAAATGTAACTGGTTGGAAAAAATCCATAGCTACCATTTAATTTGAAAATGCATGTCACAAAACAGTATTGCAGGATTATATTAATTATCATTTGGAACCATTTAATTTTAAGAGACAAAAACAACAAAATTTAACACAAATTCATAAGAGGTTGAGGCAGCAAACATGGTTTTAAGGCATTCTTTGCCAAGATCTACCATGGACCTGTGGAATCCATATTAAAACTATGCAATGCAGTTGGCTGTAGAATTTCATTTATAACTAGGGTTACTAAAAATCTAGCTCAGGAGCAGAACATTTTTACATGATATAAGTCTTACAAAGCGTCACCGGCATTTAAAAGAAGGAGATGTGAGAAAAGAACCTATCTTTATAAATTGTATCAAGAATTTCAAGGGAGAAAAAACTACAAGAAAGGGCTATTGTTGTCAAATGTTAAAAAGAAAAGGGGAAAAGAAGACCACATATATTACAAAATACCAAAGATCACTTAATCCAGCATTTCTTATAAGACACAAACTGGTCTATGACAACCAGAACACCTTCCTTGAGCCTTGCAACGGTCTCTATCCAGCTTTATGGCAAGCAGTACTAGGAACTAGATATTTACTATTTATACATCATTTATTATGACATATATGAGAAATGTCTAATAGGTAACAACAGTCATCCTTACGTGGTATATTGTGTTTAAATAAATTATTTTGTTGCATGTACGACATCCTATGAGCAGACTCCACTTATAATGAGCCATCGGGCCATACAACTCTCTGTCTGCTATATATATTTTTTTATGTAAAAGTCTGTCAATATTAGATCAAAACTTGTCAATATCCATAGTTTTACCAAATGACAATATTACAGTATATACATGGTGGCCATGTATACTCGTTACTATGGATACACCGTGAAGCTGGCATTACCTATAGGTATCACAGTACCAATTGTTTCTCCATAGACCTCAATGCTAATATTTGGGAGATAAATATATTTTCTATCGTAATTTAGCATGCATGTCACACACTGTCACAGAGAACAATGTTAGGTTGTCAGTTTGACGATGACATAATAAGATTGCATAAAAGAGAGATAAATTCCTTGAAGTAGACATGGGCATGACTCACAACTTATTTTCAGTCATGTGTATCACATTTTCAAAATAATCATAAAAAATAAACAAAATGATCAAGATGGTAATGATCATAAATTCACATGTTACCAAGAGGATAAACATTTATATAATCCACTAATCATAGCTAGTGTTGTTGTTTATTTCTGATTGCAATGGTACCCTACACCTTATGCTCCACCCACCTGAATTCGCGCAGTTGGTACCGTTATACCTTGTATTGTGTATCAGTTGTCTGAAAAAGGGCAAACATGGGTGGGTTCACGCTGCTTCCAACCTCCAAACTCGTTTAAGATATAGACGTATCACAGGTTATTACATTCCGTCAATATTTTCAGGTAGCTACGTCATCGAGCACAGTCTGAACACAGTCGTACACCAAAATAAAGGGAGTTCTACTATATTTTAACAATTCCAAAAATCATGATAATATCTAACTTTTCAGGAATATCAGTGCTGAGCAAAACCTCGGAATTTCTTTATCGTTAGAAATCAAACTAGGTAGAAATTAAAGACTGGAACTAATAAACAGCCTTACGGCCATTTTAATTTTGCGGTTTATAAACATTGTATCATTAGATATTGATTGTATGAACGATTGCTGCACTAAATCCCCATTCTCCTCTCCACCAAAGCGTCATATGAAGTTAGAAATATGGACGCTTTTGACACTAAATCCCCATTCTCCTCTCCACCAAAGCGTCATATGAAGTTAGAAATATGGACGCTTTTGACACTAAATCCCCATTCTCCTCTCCACCAAAGCGTCATATGCATTTAGAAATATGGACGCTTTTGACACTAAATCCCCATTCTCCTCTCCACCGAAACGTCATATGAAGTTAGAAATATGGACGCTTTTGACACTAAATTCCTCCTTTCCTAATCAGAATACTATCTTTCATGGTGTCAGAATAAATGTAAATTCAAATTATCCATACAAATATAACCTCCAGTCATACGCTAAGCTGTTCATGTATGCAAGCTTTTTACGTGTTCTAAAGGTACATATCATTTTTCAAAATGCTAATTAAGACGCCGTTTATATTTCTACATAAATATCCTAAATACTTGTCGAAACATATATCGACGAATAACATTTTTAAAAAAACGGTTCACTAATTCGAGCTGACAATGTGGAGATAAAAAAAGAATCTTGTCTCTTACATAACTATGCACGCGTTCTTAAGGATCTTCAATCATTTATTGTGAAAGATTAATAGGAATGTATTTTCGCAAACATTGCGTGCTTGTGTTTGGAACTGTGGATCATAGCTTTATGAATTAGTAGTTACAAATTTTAAATAAATTAAACACTATTTCCGATATCGACATTACTTACTAATATAATGCAAAAATCATAATGATAAACGTAATGGACACGGTTGACTTAAATTGACCTGTCTTCAGATAACAACTTTCATGTGTTTGGTGGCAATACTTCAGAATTCAACTACCTTGAAACGGTATACATGGTAATATGCCAAATTAAGTTAACGTACTAAATGTATTAGGTTCATTAATCATAAAGTCCAATTAAAACTGTAAGACTCACGATGATGCGAATTCATTTAAAAGTTTCGCGTTAAATGTAAGCAATGTTTTATATTTCATTGATGATTGCAGTTTCTTTATCATATTTTTTCTCTCATTGTTTTTATACATTTCTTTTTTTCCCATTTATTATATAAATTTCTTCCTACGAGATTTAATGGTAACATGACTTTATCATAGAACGTTGGGTGGAGTACTTCTGCTTAGCACTCTACTGTATGCCAGTGAAACCGAAACTCTGTGCATCTAATAAATGAAACGACTGTGCGTGTTTCTTATGCTATATCTCCGACGCATACTCTTGATCACTTGTAATAACCGAGTAACAAACAACGAGGTGCTTCATCATGTCAAAATTCTCAGCATGGTCACACCCCTCCGCCAAAGTCGCATCAGATGGCTGGGCCATGTACATGGTATAGATGACTGAAGAATCCCCAAACACCTTTTTTATGATCGAAACTTACCTTTGGCAAAAAGTCGATAGGACTGCCAGTACTCCGCGTCCAGAATGTGCGACATGAAACCCCTTGACATCGATGTCAACACCGGTGAAGAGCTTGCTCTAGAAAAGACCAGCTGGCGACAAGCTGTGATCATCGGTTTGAAAGTCGACGAGGACAAGTTACGCTTGTAAGCTAATGAAAAGCGATCGTAGACGAAGAAGAAGCAGCTCCAACACACACAAGACTCAGCAGTCATATAGATTGAAATATATATATATATATATATATATATATATATATATATATATATATATATATATATATATATATATATATATGTTTGTGTGTGTGTGAGTGCCTGTGTGTGTGAATGTGTGTGTGTGTGTGTGTGTGTGTGTGTGTGTGTGTGTGTGTGTGTAGATGAGTGATAAAGAGTGAAACTTTGAATAGGTGTTGTCTTTTAGGAAGTGAGTTAGTGTATGGACTCCAATGCCATATTTATATTTTCAACATTTAAACATAATTTACGATGCATTTTGCAAACTGGGCATTTGCTAGCTGTCCAGATTTTTTCTTGCGATGTTTCTATTTCTATAATATGTTAGTACACTAAATATAGTGATATATTGTATAAAGCTGAACGCAGGAATGTTATAATAGGATTCCTAAGCCAGACTGTGTCTTTAAAGTACATTAACGCAGTAATGTTATAATAGGATTCCAAAGCAAAACTGTGTCTTTAAAGTACATTAACGCAGTAATGTTATAATATGGATTCCTACGCCAGACTGTGTCTTTAAAGTACATTAACGCAGTAATGTTATAATAGGATTCCTAAGCCAGACTGTGTCTTTAAAGAACATTAACGCAGTAATGTTATAATAGGATTCCTAAGCCAGACTGTGTCTCTAAAGTACATTAACGCAGTAATGTTATAATAGGATTCCTAAGCCAGACTGTGTCTTTAAAGTACATTAACGCTGTAATGTTATAATAGGATTCCTAAGCCAGACTGTGTCTTTAAAGTACATTAACGCAGTAAAGTTATAATAGGATTCCTAAGCCAGACTGTGTCTTTAAAGTACATTAACGCAGTAATGTTATAATAGGATTCCTAAGCCAGACTGTGTCTTTGAAGTACATTAACGCAGTAATGTTATCATAGGAATCCTAAGCACGACTGTGTCTTTGACGTACATTAACGCAGTAATGTTATAATAGAATTATTAAGCCAGACTGTGTCATTGACGTACATTAACGCGGTAATGTTATAATAGGATTCCTGAGACAGACTTTGTCTTTAAAGTACATTAACGCAGTAATGTTATAATAGGATTCCTAAGCCAGACTGTGTCTTTAAAGAACATTAACGCAGTAATGTTATAATAGCATTCCTAAGCCAGACTGTGTCTTTAAAGTACATTAACGCAGTAATGTTTTAATAGGATTCCTAAGCCAGACTGTGTCTTTAAAGTACACTAACGCAGTAATGTTATAATAGGATTCCTAAGAAAGACTGTCTTTAAAGTGCATTAACGCATTAATGTTACAATAGGATTCCTAAGCAGGACTGTGTCTTTAAAGTACATTAACGCAGTAATGTTATAATAGGATTCCTAAGCACGACTGTGTCTTTAAAGTACATTAACGCAGTAATGTTATAATAGGATTTCTAAGCCAGACTGTGTCTTTAAAGTACATTAACGCAGTAATGTTATAATATGGATTCCTAAGCCAGACTGTGTCTTTAAAGTACATTAACGCAGTAATGTTATAATAGGATTCCTAAGCCAGACAGTGTCTTTAAAGTACATTAACGCAGTAATGTTATAATAGGATTCCTAAGCACTACTGTGTCTTTAAAGGTACATTAACGCAGCAATGTTATAATAGGATTCCTAAGCCCGCCTGTGTATTTAAAGTACATCAACGCAGTAATGTTATAATAGGATTCCTAAGCACGAATGTGTATTTAAAGTACATTAACGCAGTAATGTTATAATAGGATTCCTAAGCACGACTGTGTCTTTAAAGTACATTAACGCAGTAATGTTATAATAGGATTCCTAAGCACGACTGTGTCTTTAAAGTACATTAACGCAGTAATGTTATAATAGGATTCCTAAGCACGACTGTGTCTTTAAAGAACATTAACGTTGTAATGTTATAATAGGATTCCTAAGCACGATTGTGTCTTTAAAATACATTAACGCAGTAATGTTATAATAGGATTCCTAAGCACGACTGTGTCTTTAAAGTACATTAACGCAGTAATGTTATAATATGGATTCCTAAGACATACTGTGTCTTTAAAGTACATTAACGCAGTAATGTTATAATAGGATTCCTAAGCCAGACTGTGTCTTTAAAGTACATTAACGCAGTAATGTTATAATAGGATTCCTAAGCACGACTGTGTCTTTAAAATACATTAACGCAGTAATGTTATAATAGGATTCCTAAGCCAGACTGTGTCTTTAAAATACATTAACGCAGTAATGTTATAATAGGATTCCTAAGCCAGACTGTGTCTTTAAAGTACATTAACGCAGTAATGTTATAATAGGATTCCTAGAGCCAGACTGTGTCTTTAAAGTACATTAACGCATTAATGTTATAATAGGATTCCTAAGCCAGACTGTGTCTTTAAAGTACATTAACGCAGTAATGTTATAATAGGATTACTAAGCACGACTGTGTCTTTAAAGTACATTAACGCAGTAATGTTATAATAGGATTCCTAAGCAAGACTGTGTCTTTAAAGTACATTAACGCATTAATGTTATAATAGGATTCCTAAGCCAGACTGTGTCTTTAAAGTACATTAACGCAGTAATGTTATAATAGGATTACTAAGCACGATTGTGTCTTTAAAGTACATTAACGCAGTAATGTTATAATAGGATTCCTAAGCAAGACTGTGTCTTTAAAGTACATTAACGCAGTAATGTTATAATAGGATTCCTAAGCCAGACTGTGTCTTTAAAGTACATTAACGCAGTAATGTTATAATAGGATTCCTAAGCCAGACTGTGCCTTTGAAGTACATTAACGCAGTAATGTTATAATAGGATTCCTAAGCACGACTGTGTCTTTAAAGTACATTAACGATGTAATGTTATAATATGGATTCCTAAGCCATACTGTGTCTTTAAAGTACATTAACGCAGTAATGTTATAATAGGATTACTAAGCCAGACAGTGTCTTTAAAGTACATTAACGCAGTAATGTTATAATATGATTCCTAAGCCTGACTGTGTCTTTAAAGTACATTAACGCAGTAATGTTATAATAGGATTCCTAAGCCTGACTGTGCCTTTAAAGTACATTAACGCAGTAATGTTATAATATTATTCCTAAGCCAGACAATGTCTTTAAAGTACATTAACGCAGTAATGTTATAATATTATTCCTAAGCCGGACAATGTCTTTAAAGTACATTAACGCAGTAATGTTATAATAGGATTACTAAGCCAGACAGTGTCTTTAAAGTACATTAACGCAGTAATGTTATAATAGGATTCCTAAGCCTTACTGTGTCTTTAAAGTACATTAACGCAGTAATGTTATAATAGGATTCCTAAGCCTGACTGTGTCTTTAAAGTACATTAACGCAGTAATGTTATAATAGGATTCCTAAGCCTGACTGTGCCTTTAAAGTACATTAACGCAGTCATGTTATAATATTATTCCTAAGCCAGACAATGTCTTTAAAGTACATTAACGCAGTAATGTTATAATAGGATTCCTAGAGCCAGACTGTGTCTTTAAAGTACATTAACGCAGTAATGTTATAATAGGATTCCTAAGCCTTACTGTGTCTTTATAGTTCATTAATGCAGGAATGTTATAATAGGATTCCTAAGCAGGACTGTGTCTTTAAAGTGCTTTAACGAAGGATTGTTATAATATCATTCCTAAGCACGACTGTGTCTTTAAAGTACATTAACGCAGTAATGTTATAATAGGATTCCTAAGCCAGACTGTGTCTTTAAAGTACATTAACGTAAGAATGTTATAATAGGATTCCTAAGCACGACTGTGTCTTTAAAGTACTTTAACGAAGGAATGTTATAATATCATTCCTAAGCCAGACTGTGTCTTTAAAGTACATTAACGCAGTAATGTTATAATAGGATTCCTAAGCCAGACAGTGTCTTTAAAGTACATTAACGCGGGAGTGTTATAATAGGATTCATAAGCACGACAGTGTCTTTAAAGTACATTAATGCAGGAATGTTATTATATGATTCCTACGCAGGACTGTGTCTTTAAAGTACTTTAACGAAGGAATGTTATAATATCATTCCTAAGCACGACTGTGTCTTTAAAGTACATTAACGCAGTAATGTTATAATAGGATTCCTAAGCCAGACAGTGTCTTTAAAGTACATTAACGCTTTACTATATATATATGTGCACTTTTCACTTAGCACATTAATATATTAGTAATGTAATCATTTAGGACACGCACTAAATTACATAAAAAGGGTATAATGCTAAGGACAATAACATCCATCCCACTGGAATTTCTTTTATTGATTTTTTTGCCGTCGCCCCGTTGATAGACAAACTGCCTTCATTTGTCCAAGGTACCACATATTATCTCCACAAAGCACCAAAACTAAAATCCCAAATAACAATATCCTCGTCACCATGGGTGTATGATCCTTAAACGTCAACATCTAACACAAGGAAGGTATTACTGCCTTCCAGGTAGCATGGAATTGACAACCTGATTCTTCCCTTTGAAGGTCTTTTTTGGTAAAACGTTTAATCCACGTTCTCAAGGTTTAACTACTTTAAATTTGACCACGAAGTATCGATATTGCAGTAGGCACGTTCATATGTTAATATTTCCATGGGTGACTAGAAAATAAGCTTCTCAACTAAACACCATATTGACCCCTTGACTGGTGTAGAGTCATTGACGATATTGTTTCAACATTAGGTTATGTTTCAACAGTATGACATCGTTTCTATATTATTCAAATCTGTTAATAATGTCCACTGATTCATATCTGTCTGTCTGTCTGTCTGTCTGTCTGTCTGTCTGTCTCTCTCTCTCTCTCTCTCTCCTTCTGGATCAGCATAGATATATACAAGCAAAAGTCAGAAATACATTGAGTGTGGCCAGTGACGATATGTCTGGAATAATGAATCATCGAAAAATATTGTCACGCAGAGCAGTGAATGTGGAACATTAGAAAAAGAGGATCAAATTAATTGGGTTTCTGGACGCCTCCCCTCTTCCTTCCCCGGTACAAAAATAAAATAGAATAATGAACAGACTCACAAACGCAATTCACTGTTAATTGAAATGAGACCGTTCTTGTTTTCATGTGAATGTGTATCGGGTATTATACACAGATTGAGTAAATATACACATTAAGGTCTGCTTTGGTGCTCTTCGAGTTCTCTTTTAATATTAGGAATCCCCCCCCCCTTCCATACTTGACATGATTCAGTTCTGTATATGGCCTGTATCTATGTTATTTATTATAGGATTAAATGATCATGGTTGGGTATTTATTGATGTGTAAATTTTACCTAATCACTCACAAAGTAAATAAAGTCCGAAGGACTCTATGTTAACTTTGTGAGTGATTAGGTAAAATTTACACATCAATAAATACCCAACCATGATCATTTAATCCTTATAATTCCAATTTCATCATCTCCATCGTCAAATTATCTGATTCCATCAATAATGCATTCGAATTTACGTAGCGCGTAGTTACCTTTCATTCGGCGTTTCACCCCGCCCAGTAGAATCACACGAAGAAATTGACTACAGCCACAGTTACGTTTATTCATAAACTTCATCTTTTACATCATAGGCAATGGTTACCGTGGTTTTTAACACATTTTGTTTACTGACAACATTCTTGTTCAATTTTAGTCAGTCCCATCTGTTACGTCAGATTATATTTCAAAAACCGAAAGTAGTCCCAGAATTTATCGAAGTGTAAACAATTCCTCATCAACATCACGTGACCGTTTACATCCAATCATATTACAGGAAATTCGTTTAATTCATAAAATTTGGAATTATATTACAATAATGACTTAGAAGATCAACTGTAAATACATTTAAATGTTTGAATGACCTCTTTCTATTTTTCATCGATATGAAAATACTTTAAGATATACAATAAACAATTCATTATTTTGCAAGATTTCACTTATCTCTTAAATATAAAAAATTGCATTTTGTTGCGGACACATTAGACTGGGCTGTGAAGATCTCATTCATTTCGTCAATACACATTTGCTTGCAGCCTATTTTAATTGCTTTGGAAATGCAATGAGGTATATTGGTATGTGATATAAATAAAATATATGTATTGTAATCAATTTGCAGTTTGCGCTCCCCGTTTTTAGGAATTCTTAGATTTGTGTGATTGCTTGTGTGATTATTGGAAATCATTGCTATATAAATAATCTAATCCCGAAATGTTTAGTCAGCTACTAGGATTAAACGTCACGGACTGAAGTGTTAGTGAGTTTTCATGATGTCATGGTTCACTAGTATAGAATTCAGGTCCAAACCAAATGACGTAACATAGTTCTTATTAAAAGCTTGTGGTGTACATTGGTGGTGTGACTACAGTGGCAACATTTACTTAGAAAACCGGTAAATTAGATAAAGGAATTAATTCGGATGGACTCGGCATATACCGTTTATGTCGCCGTGTTGGCAAATGTGGTGCAATTATATTGGTAAAATGTGTCTGGAAACCATCATTGACTGGACCAAACTGGCGGAGTAACAATAGTCATCACTGTCAGGGGATACTCCTATAGTTTCTACGGCGTGAACTGCCGTTCGGTACGGAAACCTGACGAAGAAAAATCAAAGGCCCCGGATGACCGAGCTGTATAAGGCGCTTCCCTTTACCGATCACTGCTATCTCACCTCTGACACATGTAAATTCGAGCCTCGGGTTCGGCCACTGCGGATATGTAATAAAGCTTGCCAAGTAACTCCCCATTGATTTCCGAGACTCTTCCCTAGCTGAATTTAAAGTGTCACGTGTAGTCAGTTAGTGCTAAAATGGTGTTAAACCTACAATACCACAAACATCGCCGCGATGTTGTAATGTGTTGAAGAAGATATTTGGCCTGCATAAGAAGCACTATATTGACAACATCGCCAGGGAAAAGAGAGGTAACCGATGTAGTTCAATCTTTTCTAGGTAAAGGGATACGCTCCCCTACATAACACAGATGTATGTTTTTTAGCAGGTGTTTGATTCAATATATCCCTCAAATCATATTTCGTGAATAAGGATATAAGAAGTGTTTGCTTAATACCTATTATGCTAACGGGCATAGCTGATCAGCAGTATACAAAGTTCAGATAAATGTTGAATATTACGTTAAAATATTACAAAATAAAATGCTAAATAAAATTATCTCTAACAAATGCCTTACAAATTAAAATGAATATCATTCAGAAATTTCATTCGCATATAATATCAAAACTGCTCTCATCATTCGATACATTTTATCCAACAGAAGATAGGTAGGTTCTATCATTTGTGTCGAAAGGAACAATAAATTCATTATCAATCAATCATCATCATCATCATTATCATCATCATCATCATCATCATCATCATCATCATCATCATCATCATTATTATTATTATTATTATTATTATTATTATTATTATTATTATTATTATTATTATTATTATTATTTTGTTGGGTGACACATGCGATGCCTCACAAACTAATAGTGGTAAACAAAATCTCACCCATGATTAAAGTCAGAGATCAGGAACTGAAAGAGTGAGCCAGTTCAAATATCAAAGTTACTTAATCACCAAAGAGGGATCGAGAGCAGCATTTGCTTTTCTCGAGCAGCACAATCAATGGCAGCTATGTCAAAACAAAGACCTATCTGGACAGACAAGATTATCTGTCTGAAAACTAAAATCAGACTATTGAGAGCATCACAATCCTTCTGAATTGGTTTCTAAAGTAATTTACAAGCAGATGCACACATTGGTGGAGTTCAGAAGATGGAGGGTAGTGCGTTATAGTATGCAACGTTTCTATAGAGAATGGAACAAAGACATTCAAGTTCATGTTTCCATCGTTTTTTCGACTGCATGAACAATCTTTGAGACCTAATAATGTTCTGTATCTTATATGTTTTCAGCATGTTTTTATGTTTTCCAATTGCATGGTTTTTATTTGTTTTTCTGTAATGTAGTCATATCATTATATATGTTGTAAAACGCTTAGAGCTTCGAAAGATTAGGCGCTATAGAAAGTCCTCATTATTATTATTATTATTATTATTATTATTATTATTATTATTATTATTAAAGAAATAGACTGTGGCATGAGGCATTGTGGGCCACAATGAAGAATTACAACATAGGTCAACAATTGACCAATACCATCACGCAGCTGTATGCCAAGGCTACCAGTGCAGCAATTGTACAAGGTTATGTGGATGACTGGTTCCAGATTCGAGTCGAAGCACGTCAAGCCTGTCTCCTGTCACTCACGCTTTTCAACATCTACTTAGAGCGCATCACGAGGGAAACCCTGGAAAACCACTGTGGGACAGTCAGAATTGGAGGGCATAACATCACCAACCTCCACTTTGCAGACGACATTGATAGGTAGGAAGGCAGTGAAGACAAGCTTGCCATCCTGGTGAAGACCCGGGACGAAACATCTTACAGATTTGACATGGAGTTAAACGCTGAGAATACAAAGCTGATGACAAATAGTTGCAAAGAAATCTCAGTCAAGATTAAAGTCAGATGAACTGGAAACAGTTAGCCAGTCAAATATATTGGTTTCATAATCACCGAAGAGGGATCAAAAGCAGATCTTTTGTCACGAGCAGCATAACCAACGGTAGCTATGTCAAAGCTAAGACCCATCTGGTGAGAAAAGAATATCTGTCTGAAAACTAAAATCAGACTATTGGGATCATTAGTTATCACAATTCTTTTGTATTCATTTGAGGCCTTGACCTTAACAGCAGAATTGCAACGAAGAATCCAGGCATTTGAAATGAGATGCTCCAGAACCATCCTCGGCATCTCTTACATGGATCACATCACAAATGAAGAAATGCGTAGCACCATCAGGCATAAAGTAGGCCAATATGAAGACCTCCTTACTATCTTCAAAGAGAGAAAGCTGAAACGGTATGGCCATGTCACAAAAGCCAACAGTCTATCCACAACAGTGCTAAAGAGCAGCGTCCATTTTGGCAGAAGGAGAGCTAGACAGAAAAAATAAGTGGACTGACAACATCAAATAATAGACCAGGACAGGTTTTGTGGAGACTCAGGCATTTGCACATAGTCGAGGAAAGCGGAGTGAACTGGTCATTTATCCATGTTCATGTTCACAGCGAATCGACGACCACACTAGGTCAAGAGACTGATGATGATGATGATGATGATAATTTGATGTACCAACATTAACAGGTCTTTAAAATATTGCTATGAAAAGATCATGGGTTGCGCAAATATTAGAGTTGAATTGCATATTTGAAGGAGACAAATAGTTTACTATAGTCCATTATCGAGTGTGTGTGTAATTTAATTTTTACGCAGCTTTAACATGCTAAGTCGAATAACTAACATGTCAGTAGTGTGGTAGCATATAGTGATGTCTAGTACTGGTGCATCATGTCCCATACATTTTGAACCACCTCCCAACCAGTCACATTATTCTTTCAAGATGCGAACCAGTCCTAATATAAACAGGTATTCAAACCCGCAAAATCCCGCATCCTAGATGGACCTTCAAATCACTTAGGTCATCGGAGGGTTTCAGTTATCTGGAGATATTTGGCTGACCAATGATTCAACATGTTTGTGAATTATTCAATGTGTGTGTGTGTGTGTGTGTGTGTGTGTGTGTGTGTGTGTGTGTTGTATTGTCTGCGTAGGTTCGAGTCTAAGATTCGGCTAATACAGTTATGTGAGAAAGCTTGCCAGTAGCTTCTCGTGGGTCGGCGGTTCTTTCCGGGTGTTTTCCCGGGTTCTACCTTAAAAAATAATACTAGCCGCCATGTATTGCCTATCGTGTGCTGAATAATGACGTTAAACCCAACAGGAACAACAAGTCCTCTTGTTTGTTTGAAAGAACAGCAACTTTTGTTTTAAGTATTGACTTCTACGCTCAGAAGTTGGTTATTGTGGGGTGGGGTGGGTAGTTGTCTTTTTGTGCACGAAAATAACAATCTCATCAGCAAAAAGAAAGCAGAGAAACTACAAGTAAAAAAAGCCCGAGTGTTATCTGTCGGAGATATCTAACGCCCACCATTTGTCCCTTTTCGTACCTTAATAAAAACAAAGGAGTACTGTTTGTAAAATCTAACGCCCACCATGCAACCCTTTACTTACCTTAATACAACCAATGGAATACTGTTCAGTGTCTGTCCGATATGAGTAGTTATTGGTATTTTTAAGTATAATTGGCGTCGAAAGATATCAAAGGTTAATTTGCTAATTGCTAATAATTGATATCTTAATGTGCAGAATACACTTTACTTTATGACAGTATGAATTAATTAATAAAAAGGAACTCAAGAATGTTTTACGTATAATTTGTCAGTAACTTGAGCTACGTGTAATTCAGTGTGCCATGTGTTACATGATAATCCGATATCCGGTTAAATAAAAGGGTACTGATAAATCAATGCGAATATCGATCAAGAAGAAGCATGCAAGGGTGAAATTAGACTATCTCAGAATGTGTGGTTGCTAGTAATTTATGGAAAATTATATTTGTAATAATAGCTAAGTTAAGATATTTTCAGTTGACGAAGGCCTTTTTTCTGAAAACTAGGGAAAACATTGATGCAAGTCCAGTCTCGCGCGGATGTTCTATATTTTTTCTCGTTTCGTCATGTTGCAGCACTCCTGGCATGCGACACTCTTAATACAAGGTGTCATGATGTGGTGTGAATGTCTGTGATATTAAATTACATCAAACCTTGTTTGTTTAAGTATATATCGTTACCAAAGCTGACAGGTGAATGTATTTATACCGATTCGCTAGTATCAGCTTAAGTCGACTCTAATACCGATTCGCTAGTATCAGCTTAAGTCGACTCTAATACCGATTCGCTAGTATCAGCTTAAGTCGACTCTAATACCGATTCGCTAGTATTAGCTTAAGTAGACTTTTATACCAATTCGCTAGTATCAGCTTAAATCGACTCTAATACCGATTCGCTAGTATTAGCTTAAGTAGACTCTAATACTGATTCGCTAGTATCAGCTTAAGTCGACTCTAATACCGATTCGCTAGTATCAGCTTAAATCGACTCTAATACCGATTCGCTAGTATTAGCTTAAATCGACTCTAATACCGATTCGCTAGTACTAGCTTAAATCGACTCTAATACCGATTCGCTAGTATTAGCTTAAGTCGACTCTAATACCGATTCGCTAGTATCAGCTTAAATCGACTCTAATACCGATTCGCTAGTATCAGCTTAAGTCGACTCTAATACCGATTCGCTAGTATCAGCTTAAGTAGACTTTTATACCGATTCGCTTGTATCAGCTTAAGTCGACTCTAATACCTATTCGCTAGTGTTAGCTTAAGTAGACTCGCATAGGTTATCAAAAGTGTGTATGGAGCCTGGTGGCTCACATGGAAAAAGATCATAATTAATGGTTCCGAAAGTAGTCCCAGTCTATTTTTAAAGCATTGTTTCCTGTCTCCTTTTGAGTGGTGATAAAAGAGTTAGATTTAGGCATTTTTGGTATGGATTTAGAGGCAGTTGTTTTTTCTTCAGAATATTAGCGTATGGAGTGGTTGTCTGTGTGTGCTTCGGAAACAGTGTACAGTGAGTAATAAGGCCTTGATGGTGATCTGGAAGTGAAATATGTATTCCATTACACGCTCGTTTGTTTACAGTAAACCCTTTCCAAAAATGCCGGTGAACTTTATTTTCATGTTAAAGCTGTCACAATTAAAATCTCGCAGAACATCTGTAACTATCAAGCTACCAAGTGAGGCTGACGTCGATTTTTGGCGCCTGTGAGAAAGGTGGCAGAATGATTTGACTGATTGGTTTTTCTTATTACGGTGTGTGTTCCCACACACAATTTCCTAGGTTTTAAAATCGCCATAATGTACATTTTAATCAGTCTAAGCTTTTCTGAGAAACTAAAGTAGGCTCCGGGGGATTTGCAAGAAATTCCCTCGTAAAAACTGTTATCGAAGGAAACCGATGAACTAATTTGGAGAACGCTGAAAACAAACGTAGAAAATAGTTCCTGAGACGTACATTCATGTGACATAACCATATAACGTACGTATTCTGAGAGTATCCTCAGACCGATTGTGAAGAGTAACATCCTGAGATCCAGGAGTCTGGACAGCTACAGTGGAAGTAGAGCGAACCAAAGAAACAGGTTATGCAAACGTACCGGACGTTGACTTCGATTGTTCACTCGATGATATGATGAACTAAATCTATCAGCAAACAGATCAGCTATTTTATTTAAATCCATTTGTGTTTTCCTTTGTAATTCGATAAAGTTTTGATTTCTAAAAGCAGATTATATTCATGATGTAATGACTTCTCATTGTTTTTATAAAAAATGTAATTGATTCAATTGTTTGTTCACCTGTACGTGATTCGTGTTTGTTTGTTTGATTGATATAACTGCTCAGATCTCTATCAATTTCACATATTAGTTTAAACAATTATATTTGCATTTACTCAAACCGGGCAAAAACATTGCGGGACGTCAACCTCTAGATAACGAAAACCAAACTAAGTCCGACAACTAATCAGTAAAACCCCGTCTCCGACACTCGGTAACAAAATTAAGAAAAAAGGTGAGAAAATTTATATGTCATTTAAATGTCTCTTTTCAAACTGATTGTAGTTTCGAATGGCAGTTAAGAACATTAAATAATGCAATATGTTCATTAGAGGTATGGTAGCAGTACAGCAGTACTAGTTGAATACATTTATACAACATGGATGATATATTATATATTGTCGATAAGTATATATGTACGCATGTATGGATGAAAAAAGCAACATAAAAACTGATGTCTCTAATAACGACATAAACACTTAAAATGATATATATTTTGCACACAAAATGAAACTGAAAAGGAATAAAGTAGATATAAATCAATATTACTGGTTTCACCACATACATTTGGGACACACACAAACATACACGCACCGTATATTCCTTTTATATGTACATACAACAGCTTTACTCAACGTATAAATTTAAAACAATACAAAAGGATGACAACGACATTAAATGTACAACATTATTTTGCTATACACACTCATATTTTATTGTAGAACATATCAAAACAGTACATAGTGAGGGTGTAACGTGATAGCCGGATGGGATTTCCAGATTCACAATAGAAAACCTTTGACTGTGATATAAATACAATGTTTATAATGAATTAATGGAATGAGCAATTAATTATTAATACGTGTGTGTGTATTTAATATAATTATTCGATTAATTAACATAAGAACATACAAATGAAAAAAATCCAAACAAATTACTATACAAAATACAAACACAAGAGTTGAATGATTCACAGTGGCTACACAATGGGAAGAATGATATAGTTCACTCAGGTAGCAAACAAAGTAGAATTTTACTCATGTAGTAAAATTAATTCACTCATTGCGAAATTATGCAAACGGTAAGAATTCCAATGTACTAAACATTTCTCAAAAATGTAGCCTTACATAAAACCTAACATAAATCATTTGCTAAGTTGAAAACAAGAATATAAATGAGTGCAATATACTACGTACGCTAAATCCTACGCTAAGTCTCTTGTAAGAATATAAATCCCTGCATCGAATGTGTAAACTAAAGCTAGAAAACATACAAAAATTGACGTGGTGATATCGTATATACAAAACAATTAACAAACTTTCATACCTCTACAGCTGGAGACGTGCAAGTCCTTATAGTAGACATATGACTGGCAAGAGTATCCGCAATGTAAAGAGCTTTACATAAGGTGATTTATTTATACGCATATTTTGTCGCATACTTACGGCATTCGGTTCTTCCCATCGAACGCACTCCGCAAGCGCAGCGTACGATAGACCTAACTCAATATTTCGAAATACGATACAATATACATTAATCACCCTCTGGTATCGTTTTTCGCCGAAAACGAAACTCTAGTACATGTGTTTAATAAATAAAAGGTTTATACAATTACGCAACAGAGAGAAGAGAAACTAAAACCAACTTTATTTTTACCTATATGTCGTGAACTGCGACATGTTTCTGTGCATCTCTCGGTGCTTTGTCTGAAACAGTATTGCTGCGGCCTGGCACAGTGATGTACACACCAGAAAGATGCCCGCTGTCGCTTAACCGGCTTGACGCAGGTCTTCCATTTCTGTGTTGTTTTTCATGATATATGTGCTGGTTGTCAATCTTCGTCTACATTATTCTGTTTCATCATGCATTGGCTGTTCAGTTCACTTGTGTTTCTTCAACTCCTTGGTTTGGAAACGAGAACAATTAGAATTTTTCTCAGCTGTATAGCTCCAATGTTACGACGTCCTTTGTTCTTGAATAAACAGCCATCACGTGATCGCCAGTCAACCCGTGTATGCTATGATGGACCCTCATTAATTGCTTTCAATGACCACTCCTTGGCTCTTCATACTACATTGTGCTCAAGACTGAACGAACCGGGACTACATTCGTCATTAGCGTAATGTAAACGGAAGTGATAAAATGAAACTACAGAATCACATGTAATCTTGCAAGGTGGCTTTCAAACGGTCTGATTCTTATGCTCATTTACAATTCTATGTGCCAACGTATTTAATTGGAGTGAACAGATTACCTCACATTGACTATCTTAAATTTAAAATAGTAAATGTATTTTCAATTTTTAAAAGAATTACATTTAGAGTCTGTGTAAAAGCAGTTTCTCCGAAAAAAAATGCTTTGTTGCAATATAGTGTCAGCTGCTTATTTTATGATGTTACACAAATATTCATCGTTTGTGTTTTGTTAGTGCTGTTGTATTTGTTGTTGCTTCAAGGGAAGCTAGTATCATCTGATAGTATGGTTTGATCTTTCTTCGGAGTCCCCTACATTGATACATTTCTATACTGAAATGTTATGCAAGACAATCTAATCTAATCTAATCTAATCTAATCTAATCTAATCTAATCTAATCTAATCTAATCTAATCTAATCTAATCTAATCTAATCTAATCTAATCTAATCTAATCTACTTCGGCAGTCCCCTACATTGATACATTTCTAGACTGAAACGTTATGCAGAGCAAACTATACATCTAATCTATTTCGGCGGTCCTCTACATTGATCAATTTCTCAGGTGAGAAGTTATGCAAGGCAAACTATACATCTAATCTATTTCGGCGGTCCTCTACATTGATAAATTTCTCAGGTGAGAAGATATACAAGACAAACTAATCTAATCTAATCTAATCTACTTCGGCAGTCCCCTACATTGATAAATTTCTCAGGTGAGAAGATATACAGAGCAAACTATACATCTAATCTATTTCGGCGGTCCTCTACATTGATAAATTTCTCAGGTGAGAAGTTATGCAGAGCAAACTATACCTCTTGTTGAAATACGCACCATTTTGTATGTCATTAAAAACTCTGATTATGAACATTTTAGGAATCCATAACATCATCTTGCGTACCCATTTTTGATGACAAAAAGGGTTTCTGTAATGTTATACTTCTTATTAATAACTCAAAAATTGGTGCATTTTTATGCATGTATATACGTATGGCAAGCACGAAAAGAATTTGAAAAGCATGACGCCCCATTACCAAGTTCCTGCATTTATTTAGTTATCAACGCTTATAATGGATGGACATGTAAACATTTATTGCGCAACGCATCATTCGTTCCTATCATCTGTAGGCATTATGTTAAGTTTCAGTTATAATCGTATTCGTGTCTACGTTGGTCAATTTACAAAAACGGTACAAATGTATGCTTGGTACAAATTATCGGACAACTAAATTATTTTCCAGCCAGAAGACCATTGTACCGGTGGAGGAAAGAATATAACATCTGTAATTCTAATAATGAGAGCATGTGTTGTGTCAATGTCAAACAAATGAAGACATTTATTTTAAATATTATATATTAATATTAAGTTCATTGGAAAGTAAATAATTCGTCAGATTCCTTTCTTCGTGCTTTTGCCCTGCTTGAATGTTATCAAGCTTATGTTCCTCATTCAGATATAATATATATCCTTGTCGTTGAATTATAACAGGTCTATCGAAAGTTGCCTCTTGTTTTGCAACTCGCTAATACGAAAAAGCACACGTCATTTTGTAGTCTAGGACATTAACTGCGATTTTCTTGTTGTCCCTTTCAAACTTTCGAGGATCACTAACTTAAATAGTACAAGAATGTGGATAGCAGACAAATGACCCTACTAAAGAAAAAAGTCGTTGTTCTTCACATTGACAACTAATCGGGTTCAACGTAGCTCAGATATCAAGTACTATCCAGATATCTCAACCATGGTGTCTTCAGAGTATCTTCGAATGGTGGCATTAGTGTGGATAACTAGATGCTAGATGTTACAGACGGCGTCGATGACACTGTTCCTCAAAAGGGCCATATGTGTAACTCTGTCTGCTACCTCATCATTTCGTTGTAAGCATTTATCTATCAATAATTTGCTAAACTTCCAACCATTTTCGCTAATGTTCCTTGCTGGATATATTGCTTACTGGGTGCCATAACCTCAATAAATGCCATGCATTAAAGCCTATATTGTTTCTTTGTTCTTGATTTTTCTTGTTTTGTTTTGTTTTCATATTTATTCTGTAATTTATGTTTTGGGGTGGGGGGGGGAGGTGCACTAAAACGTGACGGTTTTTAACAAAATCATTTTATTTTTAAATTTCGGGTTTTATAAAGAAAAGCTGGTAATTTCTTTCGTATCATTGTATTGTGCTATTGCTGTCTCTCGCGCGAGAACTGGCTGCAGAGATCGATGTCCATCAATTTATTGCAAAAGTATGCAGCACCCGATCGGAGTCCATTCAGATATATATATATATATATATATATATATATATATATATATATATATATATATATATATATATATGACTTGATGCGTATGCTGAAAGATGCTGTATAACATAGTCATGCAATGATTTGCAGACACAACGGTTTTTCTATATATATCTAGAGAGAGAGAGAGAGAGAGAGAGAGAGAGAGAGAGAGAGAGAGAGAGAGAGAGAGAGAGACAGATGATAGATGGATAAAGAGAGGGAGTCAGTCAGACAGAGACACAGAGAGACCGACAGACTAAGATTGGCACAAGAGAGAGAGAGAGAGAGAGAGAGAGAGAGAGAGAGAGGGCTTTCGGTGTGGTCTATACTTTATACAAAACAAAAAAAAAAAACTTATCAAAAAATACATTTTTTATATCCTGAATGGCAGACTATTGCGAAGTAATACATAAATAAATAATATAAATATTGTTCAATGGCTTGTAAGAAAATCCCAATACACAGGCTAACTCACACGACGCCTTTCATTCTGCTTACTACATTTACTATAGTGGTTGTTATTATCTAATATGCTACATCAAATAAGTTATCATACTCCTTGTTCTTTTTTTATTCTTTATCACATTCAATTCAAATCTTCTATTGGCATAATATAAAATACATCGATGTAATTAAAGCATCTAATAATATTTACAAATAAAATATACGTCTACACATGTCATAAAATAAATCTGGGAAAATGACTAAGATCAAAATAAAATCGACAAAAATAATATTTCGTAGTGAGAGTATCGCTTTTGACCCATCTTATTCAGCTGCGAGAAAACCCTTGCTGTGTTTTGCTTTTCTTGAGATCTTATGACCTGTCTGTTTGTGACGCGTTTGGATTACAAATTGTAGGGACTAACTATTTTATTGTCAAGATTGGGGAGAGGGTGAGGAGAACAATCCGCGGCTTGATCGGCAAAATAACAATTATATCTATTATATATTAGTTTTCCTGAAAAAATGTGCTTGCTCGATTAATAGACGTGTCAATCTACGACTGAAAAGCAGATGCCAGATTCCTAAAACCAGTGATTTGCTTATATCCTTTATTGTGTCAATATCTTCATCCAAATTATTCAAATATTATTGCTCCTTTTTCTTTTGTATCTCACATTTTTCTGTTAATTTTTATTAGTAAACGGAAAAACAATAGATCATAACAGAATAGTGTGAATTAGAAATCGAGAAAAGAACTAAAGTGCGTTTATTCAAATCATCAATTGTGTACCATTTCTGACTACCAGTTATTCGAAATGGTGGGGGATTCTAATTTGTTTGATATATGAAAACTGCTTTACATTACAGCTAGCTATATTCCAATATTGATAACATGTCATATATGTATGTATGTATGTATGTATGTATGTATGTATGTATGTATGTATGTATGTATGTATGTATGTATGTATGTATGTATGTATGTATGTATTAAAACTGATACATGTCTGTCTTAAAATTACCTAAACAATCTCAATATAATGTTCTCCAGGAAGCGAATGAATCTGAAAAGTGTGAAACAATTTTTAAAAGGACAGATGGGTCCACATACTCCATACGTATAATGTTAGCCATGGTAGGAAAGGCTAGAAATCAAAACTTGATGCAAATTTAGTCGATTGTAGCAATTCATCTATGTACGAAGATTACAAGCATTTACAGTAATATAATCTACATACGAAGAGCACAAACGTTTATCGGATTCTAAAGATGTCGCACAAATCCTGAATAAGAAAGTTTCCTAATCGTTGCACCCTCTACTTTCCACCGAAGATCTTGAGGTAGTCTAGGCTACCAAGAACACCGATTATGAACCCCAGGATAAACGATATAATGGTCAAAGCGAACGAGGCGCTGTACTCTTTACGAACTCCACTCGACTTCCCGGCGTAAACAGCAAATGCTATCAAGGCGCAGAAAGCTTTGGAAGAAAAAGTTGAAAAAGATTGATATAATTAGAAAAAAAAAGATTAACAACAATCGAGATGATATTCGTAACCATTTTAACCATTATATAACCTCAAAACGGTAATGTTTGATATTTCTTGTCAATAAGGAAATCACATTCTAGATCAATATTTTTTAAAATAACTTCTGTTAAAATTTGATACCTAATACATAAACGAATCAGCTATCAGCAATAATCAATAATTTGAAACTCAGATTAGCAGTACAAGAAGATTAGAAATAAGCAAATATTGAAGATTTTGCTTAAAAGAGACAGCTTATCGACAGGAAAACTCGTAACGGGTCTTGTGACACCCTTTAATTCTAAACTGAATCTTTGAACGTCGTTTAAACAAAAAACTTAATTATTTCAATGAACTGTTCATGTCAGATAGTTTCGATTAACAAATGATTTCTTTCTTTTCAAGCTTTAGTTAGACTGGAATAATGGTGGATATATGGACGACGGCAATATTGGGGCTATTACTCATTATAAAACAATGCAAATTTACATGGAAAACGACATGCATGGTTTAAAAGGCCCAAAAGGTAACATATATGATAAGGATTTTAAAAAGAGGTCTTATGATATAAAAAATAGTAACGAAAAACCGCAGTCATGCAATATATATGCTACACAATATTTTTCACTGTGAGCCCAGCTATTCCTTAAGGTAAGGGAATGAACTGGTGATGACAGGATCAAATCCGGCGCTAATGTGTCTTTGATTTCATTAGCAATAGTAATTTGTTTCCCCATCCTACGATATACCTTGTCTCCCACTCGATTATATCCAGTTTTGTCTAGCTAATACAACTGTGTTAGGTTACAACAATATCCACCACTTGAGGCTTCTGAGGGAATTTTACATTATGCTTTCTTGTTTGAAACGATATACGAATAAATTACTATTCAAAACTCAAAAAGGATAGTACACAAAAGATGGAGGATCAAATTACACACACTCACACATAAGCTTGGGCAGGGGTGTTTATAGACACAGTATGTCCACAAATATAATAGCACACACAAGACGTTTTAGAAATCGTTCTGAAATTGTATGTAGTTATGCATACAGTCACATAATCGCACATCAACATTCTTAAAGTTAAAATCATTAACACGTTTAGCGGGAAAGAATATAAGTAGTATCTCTCTTTTCGAAGATGATCTGGTGACCTTGCAAAGCGTTATATGTTGTATCCAGCATCATAGATATTTTTCAATATCTTCGACAACTGCATCCCCCGCACCCACATCTACAAGAAGTTTAAATCTTAACCAGTTACTCAGTTCGTCCAATGAAGCAGGTTCTGACGCTAAAATGAGACTTTATAATCCTCATGCTTTTCTTGAGTAATAATTCTCCTTTCTGCCTCATTTGCTCTTTAACCTTCGTCCAGTTTAATTCAGCTGTAATAATTCACTTCTATTCGTTTTCTTTTTAATAGAGGTACTTAAGTTTTCCCTTTATAGTCCTAGCTTGCCAGTCTTCTTCTACATAGGATATACGGTAAATTACAAAACTGGCGAACGCAATGCTTTACACTCTTTAATCTCGGATTTGAAGGAACACATTGGTTAGTGCTTTACACAGAAGCATCACGTAGACACATTAGAACCTATCTATAATTTTTAAACAAATTTATTTGGTAGACGAACGCTACACATACACAGGCAAACAAACATACATTCCTCTGTCTCTCTGTTTCTCCATCACTCCCTCCCTGTCTGTCTCTGTCTCTGTCTCTGTATCTGTGTCTCTGTCTCTGTCTCTCTCTGTCTCTCTCTCTCTCTCTCTCTTTTAGTAGTCTCTTGTGCCGAGTGTCTTTGTACCGCTTGTGAGGGCGGCCTTCGTTCTTCATCATCAAGTTACTCCTTCTGAGTCAAGTATGGGAATAGATCCTAACCAATATACACATACCTTCAATAACCGAATGTGTATGAATCCTCCTATACGGGGTGACGGTTAATTTAGGAGAGGGTCTCCATCTTCTATTGAAAGTGGGAAACAGTTGTCTTAAACTGGGTTGTCAGGCATCATCATTAGCAGAGAAGTAGAAGCAGTTGTGGAAAAATAAAACATGGGGGAGGCTTCTTGTTGATAGAGTGAGAACTGGAGGATGAGATTTAAAAGAAGCAAACATTTTATCAAATTAAACAATCGTAATGCTTCTTTTTGATTATCTTCTAACAAATGACAACGTACTTGTGAATCTTGTTGGCGAATTATGGCATATAGTCCACGTATCAATTTGCCAGGAATATGAGATTTAAAAGAAGTCAAGTTGAACACAGTAAGAAGAAAAATACATGACGTAACATACTGGAGCTCCTTTCTGATACCGATCGTGAAGTAAATTCGTACAACATTTAAAAAGTAAAGTCAAGTAGAAGGTTTCATCTCGATGAGTAAATTAGTAATGTGGCGAAAAAGGGACATCGTTATACGTATAATATAGCTAAATTCTTACATATATTTTGATTAACATTTTATTTTTGGGATTTCTTTCTTGGACGCTTATACAAGATAACATAATCTGCCTTGCTATTGATGGTGGGACGCGCTCTTTGGCAAGTTGAAACAAAGTTATAGTAATGTTCATTAAACTTGTAATAGGATGATGTTACATTATGCTTTTAAAAACATGCCATCGAAGAAAATTTGTTTTTGTACTAAAATAGTATGTATGTATGTATGTATGTATGTATGTATGTATGTATATATATATATATATATATATATATATATATATATATATATATATATATATATATATATATATATATATATATATATATATGTATATATATATATATATATATATATATATATATATATATATATATATATATGTGTGTATGTGTGTGTGTTTGTGTGTGTGCTTGTGTGTGTGTGTGTGTGTAATTATAATATGTACTACACATTTAGACTTAATTTGATGATTTTCATAGCATTTCGTTTATGTAGCATTTCCGCTCATGACTGTTCGACTGTGGTTTAAATGACGAAATGAACCTACCTCCCGCGAAGCTCAGGCAGACGGCAACAAGGTACAGTTTTTTCTTGCCAGACTTGAAGAACAACCAGCGCCGCTAAGAAAAACAGCCATGACAGGATTGAGAACGCCTGTACAGCTCGAAACCAGTCTAAACAAACAAAACAAAAACGGTATATAATGACTTAGTAAGAATTAAAATCAACACAATTATGATTTGCTTATTTTAGTTGCTGTTATTTATTTGGTAAGTGCAACATTTCACAAAGTCATCTTTTGACAAATATATGTATTTAACAATTATATCTATATTGGAAGTTAAAACTTCTTTTTATTACGTGATACATAGAAACTAAGATAATGTTAACCTTTTGGGGTTGCTACGGATGAGCATAACGCTGATTACGATTTATACAGGAAACATTTGTTTCAAAAAGCCATTAATTAAGTAACATTATTGTAATATGAACTGATGTTGGCGACCACAAATTTTTAAGATTTAGCCTCTGCTGATATCGACTATCTCAAATACATGAGATTTAGCATTAACTGAAGTTGGCTACCTCAAATGCTTGAAATTAAACATGAGCTGATATTGACCACCCGAATGCTTGAAATTAAACATGAGCTGATATTGATCACCCGAATACTTGAAATTTAGCATGAGCTGATATTGACCACTCGAATGCTTGAAATTTAGCATGAGCTGATATTGACCACCCGAATGCTTGAAATTAAACATGAGCTGATATTGACCACCCGAATACTTGAAATTTAGCATGAGCTGATATTGACCACTCGAATGCTTGAAATTAAACATGAGCTGATATTGACCACCCGAATGCTTGAAATTAAACATGAGCTGATATTGACCACCCTAATTCTTGAAATTAAACATGAGATGATATTGACCACCCGAATACTTGAAATTAAACATGAGATGATATTGACCACCCGAATGCTTGTAATTAAACATGAGCTGATATTGACCACTCGAATGCTTGAAATTAAACATGAGCTGATATTGACCACCCGAATGCTTGAAATTAAACATGAGCTGATATTGACCACCCGAATGCTTGAAATTAAACATGAGTTGATATTGACCACCTCACATTCTTGAAATTTAACATGAGCTGATATTGACCACCCGAATGCTTGAAATTAAACATGAGTTGATATTGACCACCTCACATTCTTGAAATTTAACATGAGCTGTTATCGACTTCCTCAAATACTTGAAATGTGGCATGAACTGATGTTGGTTACTTCAGATACTTGAATATTTAACATGAACTGATATCGTCCACCACATATACTTGAAAGTTATCATGAGCTGACATCATCTATCTCATACTTGAAGGCTGAGCATGAGATGTCATCGATTATCACAAATACGTGAAGTATTCTTATGAGTTGCTGTCGACTACCTCAAGTATATGAAGTACATTGAATATTGAATACTTTGAATGCATCATGAGCTCATAAGGACATCTTCAGATGCATGCGATAATATAGACCATCTCATTAAGTAAAGTAACTGATATAGTTTGTACACTGACTATCGCATATGTGTGAAAAGTGAAAAGTGAATGAGCTAATATCGGTTACCACTGGCAAGTTAATTAATTGAATGTGGTCGTATTACGTGCATCTTCAAAGCAATTAATTAGAGCTTAAATCACAAATTGAGGCAAAAGGAGATAGATGTCTCGAAATTAAATGCTTGTAACCATATCATAATATTCCACCAGAGTCTGATTAATATGGATTACTGACACTTTTTCAAAATAACTATTTATTGTTGAGATGAGGTGAGGGTGGTTATATATTAAGATATGTAAGTAGGCAGATCGATGATATGTTCAGACATTTAATAAACACAATTGTCAGGGATTGTCTATGTATGAATCAGAGAACTTTTAACAAGGGAGGATACATGGCTTATCCACATTGTTCGATGCTTCGATGTAACACTAGTTATTGACACATTCTGATGCTTATGTTGTTAACAGGACAGATATACCAAGCGCAAAATTCAGTAATTGATGCATCGCAACTTTGGTAACCAAAACCGTTATTAAACACACTATTAGAGGATTAGGGTTTTTAATTTTGTTTTACTTTTTTTTATCTTTTTAAAACTTTATAAAATCCCCAATTACGGATGAACAAAGGGGAAATTATCCCTTTTTATTTGTCATATCTGATATCGTGCATAAATTGTTACGACTCCATGTCATTCAATAAGTTACAGAAAGAAGAAGCAATGGCAACACATTTTTGTAAAACATAACAGCTAATTTAATTGTCAACGTTATAAAAAGAAAATTAACGAGGACCGTGCAGTATTATAAACTGAATCTTAGAAAATAAGTTGTTGCTGTTGTAGGGTTTAACGCCATTTTTCAGCATAGGATACATGGCGGCCAGTATTGATGGTGAAGGAAAAAAAACAGGAAAGAACCACCGACTCACGATCAGCTACTGGCAAGCTTTCTCACATACCCACACTGGCCGAATCTGATTCTTATTGTTAGGATTAAACACTTCATCCATAGTCCCATTCTTATTGTAAAGATTATCCACTTCATCCCTAGTTCCTTTTGTATTGCAAGGATTCCCCACTTCATCCTTAGTCCCATTCTATTGTAAAGATTCCCCACTTCACCCCTAGCCCTGCTTTTATTGTCAGGATTCCCGTCTTCATCCTTAGCACCATTCTTATTGTAAAGATTCTCCACTTAATCTTAGTCCCTAGTTCCTTTTTATTGCAAGGATTCCCCACTTCATCCCTAGTTCCTTTTTTATTGCAAGGATTCTTCACTTCGTCCTTAGTCCCATTCTTATTGTGAAGATTCCCCAATTCATCCGTAGTCTCATTCTTATTGTAAAGATTCCCCACTTCACCCCTAGCCCTGTTTTTATTGTTAGGATTCCCGTCTTCATCCCTAGCCCCATTCTTATTGTAAGGATACACTTCTTCATTCAAGTCCCATTGTTATTGTAGGGATTTTTCACTTCATTTTGTCCCATTCGTATTGTAAAGGAATGAAGAGGGGAATCCTTACAATACGAATGACACTAGGGATCACTTAATTGCTAATCCAATTCCTATTGTATGGATTCACCACTTCATCCCTAGTCTCATTCTTATTGTTAGGATTCTCCACTTCATCCGTAGTCCTATTCATATTGTAAGGGTTCCCCGCTTCATCCCTAGCCCCGTTTTAAATTGTTAGGATTCCCCACTTCATCTCTAGTCTCATTCATATTGTATGGATTCCCCACTACATCTCTAGTCCCATTCTTATTGTAAGGATTCCCCACTTCATCTCTAGTCCCATTCGTATTGTAAGGATTCCCCCACTTCATCCCTAGCCCCGTTTTTATTGTTAGGATTCCCCACTTCATCCCTAGTCCCATTCTTATTGTACGGATTTCCCACTTCATTCCTAGTCCCATTCATATTGTACGGATTCACCCAATTCATCCTTAGTCGCATTGTTATTGTTAGGATTCCCCTATTCATTCCTAGTCCCATTCATATTGTATGGATTCCTCACTTCATCACTAGTCCCATTGATACTGTACGGATTCCCCACTTCAACACTAGTCCCAATCCTATTGTAAGAATTCTCCACTTCATCCCTAGCCCCGTTCTTATTGTAAGGATTCCCCCATTGCATTCCTTGTCACATTGTTAAAGCAACAATTGCTCACTTCATCAGCGAAACATAATCACATGGAGTCATTGAATGGTCACAAAGCCTAGTGAGTCATTGAATGGTCACCAAGCCTAGTGAGTCATTGAATGGTCACCAAGCCTAGTGAGTCATTGAATGGTCGCCAAGCCTAATGTGTCATTGAATGGTCACCAAGCTTGGTGAGTCATTGAATGGTCGGCAAGCCTAGTGAGTCATTTAATAGTTACCAAGTCTGGTGTGTCATTGAATGGTCACCAATCATATTGTGTCATTGAATGGTCACCTATCCTAATGTGTCATTGAATGGTCACCAAGCCTTGTGTGTCATTGAATTGTCACCAATTCTAGTGTGTCATTGAATGGTCACCAAGCCTAGTTAGTCATTGAATGGTCACCAAACTTAGTCATTTAATGGTCACCAAGCCTAGTGTGTCATTGAATGGTCACCAATCCTAGTGTGTCATTGAATGGTCACCAAGCCTGGTGTGTCATTGAATAGTCACCAAGCTAGGTAGGAAATTATCTAATATGTTCGTGATCAGTCACTATTTGTGTTGTTTAATTAAATATTCCGTATTGGTTGTAATACATATATTAGTTATACGTGACGGATACGAAATTTTAAGTTTTTATCCCGAAATGTTGATTTGGTCCCGATACCGTAAGTTGTTGTAAAGTCACCGTAGTAGCCATAATATCCAACCCTAGCAAAACAAAACTAGAACAATATATGTTATGTAGTTACGTTTTTCAAACAATATGTTGAAATATCATTATGTGTAAAAAAAAATTGTGATATAGCCCGCACCCTTATATAACCCGCACCCCCCCCCCCCCCCCTTGCGGGGTTTGTAAAATCTGGTATAATCCGCGGGATATATGCGCGAAAATACGGTACTTTAGAAATGACTCGAGGTAACGGTGAGATAAAATAACAGTGACATACTTTAGAAATGACTCGAGGTATGCTGAGATAAAATAACAGTGATATACTTTAGAAATGACTCGAGGTAATGCTGAGATAAAATAACAGTGATATACTTTAGAAATGACTCGACGCTTTTTAATGATATTATTGCTAAATGTGTCTTTTTTTAATGATATTATTGCTAAATGTGTCTCTTTTTAATGATATTATTGCTAAATGTGTCTCTTTTTGATGATATTATTGCTAAATGTGTCTCTTTTTGATGATATTATTGCTAAATGTGTCTCTTTTTAATGATATTATTGCTAAATGTGTCTCTTTCTATGATTTAAAAACCTCATACTCAGACTTGGAATTACACATATCAATAAGAATCTTAATGAAATTAATTTAAACTTTCAAATTATACATAATTTATATCTCAGAGTTGTTCGTGTTTTGACACCAAAAAGTCTATAGAAACATATGGGTTACACTTGTTTTGGAAAGCTAACATTTGAAAACAGGAAAACTGTATATAATTACATCATCCAGATATGAAATTCCACTATTGATTCATAATTGTAAAGTTGCCCGAAGAAGACTTAGTGAATAACAATAACTATAGTATTATTTACTATATTTATTTGACTGTGAAATTTAACTTTATTCTACGAAAGAATTTTAATTAATTTAATTTATATCCATAAGCAATGTAAAGAACAAAATCCGAGGAATCTATTTTGTCTACAACAAGTTTCAAGAATTACCGTTGTTGCCATAATAGGTCTTTGTGACAAAGATGAAGGAACGAGTTTAATCAAAATAGGGTTTTAAAACAGAACGACGAGAACGAATTTAACACACCAAACGTTCACATGATAAAATCTAATTCATCTTTTGCTTTTGTATTCTCCCTTCACAACACTTATCTGCCGTAACATTAACGACATTGCTTGCTGCCTGTGAGTTTTCAATACTCATATAGGTTAGTATAATTTATATTAGAGAAATGTGGTTTTGGTGGCTGCTTGATACTCTCCATTCCGTAGTCATTGTCATTATTAACAATAAAAACAATTGTGAAACCATTTCTCATTATCGTCATATACATCCTAAATAAGTATATGCCATACCTGGTAGATCGTTGTCTTTTACGCGTAGGCAAGTCTTGAGGACGCCGCTTTCACTGCATGTTTCCCACAAACCACCGTAAATCTTGTAATTTGCTAATAAGGTAGTGTCTTCCCATGAGTACCAGAAGGGAATGGCAAATCCGATCAGGTCAATGATGAAACAAAGAATCAACAAAATGAACACGACCTTGCACAGCACTGACGTGTCGCCGAATCCCATTTTGAATCTTTGTAATGTCTTCCTCTAATATTAAGAGAGTGGACTATTTTACGTATGAGATTATGTAACTTTGTATAACTTAACAGTTTCTTGTTTGATGACTCCGGTTGAATACAATATCTATAGCAATGATTTTCGTTGTTGGTAATCAAGGATTAAAGCTCGAGTTTGAGTCGCTAGAACACTTGAGTGCCTTTCTTCTTTTTCTTGGAAATAGAGGACGTTTACTTAATTTGCAATTAAATATACGTAATTCCTCGTGGCAATCTATTAAAATTGTAATTTCATAATATCAAATGCAGATGAAGGAATGTATGAATGCTACATATAGGTCTATAAAGATATAATCTCCCCACAAATCTAGTTAAACTAGTCAAGACTATGCTCCGAGTGATTGAATTTAGACCTATTTATCTTCTTGTGCTTGGTCTCCATGGTAGCGAGCCATGTGCTATTTGCTGTTCGTGTCACCCGGGGAACTTTCTAGTTTTCTCCAGTAGCGACGAAAATCAAAAGACCACCATATAAAATGTAGCGCGCTTAATGCATTGATAACGAAATATCATCAGCATGTATTTAGCTTTTAACTCAGTAGGCTTGCCTTTCATGTCAGTGCAGGTGTCGGGAATACATACTAAACCTAATATTGTATTATTTATTATTCGCTTCAAAAAGCCTTTAAAAAGGTCCTTCCTTTCACAAATGCCGCCTGAGGAGAGAAGATGAGATAGAGAGAAAAACGCATGCCCCTCTCAGATGATATATATATATATATATATATATATATATATATATATATATATAATATGAAATGGTTGGCGTATACAAAAATATCTTGTATAAATTGTATGACTTCAGCGATAATTACGTATTTCCATATCACCTGAGATATATTGAAAATATATTTCTAATGTGTAAATCGAACAAAATACCCGTGATTCTTTATATCCAGTTTGAATTCAACTCTGAGAGAGGAGGTTACCCATTTTGTCTCAACATTCAGTGACATTTATGAACAGAATGACACGATTGTTTTTCCTGATCTTGTTCGAGCACATACGTTCGGCATAGTTGTAATATTGTATTAAAATGTCGGCTGAATTCCACAACTGATGTAGAAGATATGTAACATTACAATTATTTACCATAGTACTGTAACATTGTCGACAATGGGTCCACACACTTCTTACTTTTCGTACAGGTCAGAGGGCATAAATCGTATACACATAATAAGAACCCAACGTTCCAGTTGAATGCAGAAGATATTTGATTTTGGAAAGCATTTTGAAAAAAGAATAATATAAATGGCGATCTTAGCGAAACTCCTTGTTTGTCTACGCAACGCTCACCTGTCAGATCATGAGAACAAATTTAATGTATCGAAGCAACAGGTAAACATTTTAAGCTATGTATAAGCAAGGATATTACACAAATGAGTTCTCGATTTAGGTTTTTGCAAGGATAATACACAAATGAGTTCTCGATTTAATATTTTGTAAGGATAATACACAAATGAGTTCTCAGTTTAGTTTTTTGCAAGGATAATACTCAAATGAGTTCCCGTCTTTGAATTCGTGGCCTCAAAACAAAAGAGGACCACGTACTTCTTGAGGGTGTACTTTTAAGGTGTAATGTGGAGCCAAGGCACATTGCAATTTTTGCATTTCTGGAATACTGCAAAGGGTGTCTTTGAATATCCCCGCATGCTGTAACAAGAGTTCTGCTTCACTTCGTTGTTTGGCTCGGTCCGATCGTTGACTACTTTTCCAGGCTCTTTTCCATTCTGCCATGTCGTTCTTGTTGGCATACGTTCGTCCCACGACGACAGCACGGGCTAAACACATCTGGTCTTGAGAATTGTTAATTTGGACGAGGCTTAGTTTGGTGTTGCGAAGGTTGTCGACCAATAATACTTTTTTGCGTCCTGTCCCCTGGGGAAGAGACACGTGGGTCATGAACAGTGTTTCTTTTCCGTCGGTGATGTGAAACTTGTCGTTGGATTGTTGCACATGTTGAATTTTGTCGATGACTTTGGAAGAATAGGAAAGAAAGAGTTTCACTGCCATTGGACTCGAACAGTAAAGATGGAGTTTTCGAAGGACAGATACCCGAACGTTTACATATCGGTATCAACAACAATTCAGCTCTCAAGGGAGTCATTTGTGAAACATTGTTTTCCAAATTTCAACACTCCAATTTGTCAATTCATAAGTCACTTGATATGGTAACACCGTATACCCTTCGAAACTAACTTTACCCAGAAGAAACTACATTACTTCTTGCTTAAAGCTACGGGGAAGTTAGTCAAAAACAGCAGACACAACCTTTCGTTATGGCCAGAATAAGACAAATTACAGTCCTCCGTTTTGCTTTTGATCTGGGTGAAATAATTACATGTTCGACTTAAGAACGTTGCTTGGGATTTCCAATCGATCAACGTCAGCTAATCAAATATATTTGCATGAGGTTTGGACTCTCATATCCAAATATATTTCAGACAGTGGAATAAATACTTGTGTCACTATGTCTTACTGCCATTGATTTCTCTAGACATCCAACATATTGAAAATCTATTGCATCATGGTACATAAACGAACCATAGTTCATCGACTAACTACACAGATTTTTGTAAGTAAACAGACAGCTGTAAATTGATGATTAATTGTAATTGATATTATTGGCTGTGAAGAAAGATACCAGGGAACTTAATTTACTTCTGACGCGCATTACGAACACCGCATTTTGGAATCCTGTTTTTTATGTCCACGATTAAATGTCCCATCGCAACTGTAAAGACCTTCAAGCCCATGTCATTACACAGACGCTACACATACACCAGGACCCCATTGGGTAGATGTCTGCTTTCTCAACGATCATTGTGTAAACTACTTTGATTGCTGCAGAGAAACGTCATTTGGAATACGATATCATTAACAATTTTATAAGATAAACCTCCTTTGAAAGACGACATCAACTCTTTGAGAAGAATTGCCGTGTATGATGTCGGATTACAAGGAACTGGCTTTTATAGGGGTAGGGGGACAATAATTTATATGTATTAACACATTCATGGATATCATGTGTAGCACTCGTTTTGATCGTGAGAACTCAAGAAACCATGATAAATTAAACATAATGTTAAAGCTCGTGGCTTTAGCTAAGAAACATAGTGTACATCAAGGACAATATGATAATGTCTTAAATCAGTGGAAGGCATGTTTGACACAAACATGTGTAACCTTATTTATAGCTGTTGTTTCAAATAGTGCTTTTTGAATTCCCAAGATAAGATTTTAATTTGTATTAAGTATTTTGAGTTTTAAAAATATAATGCTACTGGCATTGAGTTTTATTGAAACTGTATTAATATTTTTTTTCGCATTTTTCTCTATCGATCTTGGTCATGTTTTCCTTCACGTCCTCATGCTTATTCAGAGAGATGTTTTCTATGACGTAAGTGCTTGAGACATAGATTGGTGCTTCTGCTACTCTGGTCACCCATCGTTGCTATATACAGAACGTGTCTTCAATTACTAATAATACAATTATATTATATGTTGACACATTTCGGGTAGTTTCTCGTTGAAATGGATGATCAAGGGTGTTATTAGATGGATTAAGTTTTGTTCACAAGGTGGGTACTATCGTTTGAGTTGTTTTACGATGTTGGTAATTTTCAATCTCACGCAACAAGTAGTTCCTGAGTCAGGTGTTGGAAGAGGTACCGGTAAATAGATTACTATCTATTAGACACCGGCCGACAACCCTGTACCACCTGCATTGCAATGGTTTGGTTGATCGTTTCAATGGACATTGAAACATGCTCTGAGGAAGCTATGTGAAGATCGACCTAGGGATTGGGATCAATACCTTCCAGCGATACTGTTTGCGTAACGAGAAGTACCAAAGGCAAGTTTGGGTTTTTCACTTTTTCAATTGGTGTATGGGAGGACAGTCAGGGGACCCATGGCTGTGTTAAAACGTTTATGGACGGTTGAGAAAGTATCAGAGGAAGTGCGAACAACATACCAATATGTTGTTGATCGTTGATCTCCACATCATGCTGAAAGAGGTTTGTAAATTGGCTCAAGAGAATCTTTGTGACTCAAGGGGGCAACAAAAGAACGACGAAAAGTCACTTCGAGGTACCGCTTTCCACTTGGTGTCTGAAGACCATCATGAAAGAAGCCTGACTGTACGTGCGCCATATGTAAGTGTTATCTAAAGTGGGACTCAACAGTCGCACTTTGAGCAGAACGACCGCCAAATATCCGATACGGTTAGTTGAAGTGAAAACATTCACCATTCCCGCTGAACAGCAATGCATGATCGAAGATTATCTATTTCAAGGAGAGTTATCCAAACGTTTAATCATTTGCATCGTAGAGTATTCAGCCTTCAGCGGGACCTACAAGGAAAATATTTCGAGTTTCAGCACTTTATCGCAAACAAAATCGAAGTCAGTCGCGATGGAAATATCCTGTGTACCAGGCCCTTCGAACCTAACTTTGACCAGGAGAATTACTATTGATCGTAAGAAAGAAGTAAACAAGAAAAAAAGGAAGAGAATTGAAAACTCCAAGGAGAGAAAACGGACGTTGAAATTGAATCGGCTACTATACATTTTGGTATAGTTAATTGTGTCAGACTTCTTTAACCCGACCCAAGGAGAAAACGACCTTCCCTCTATGAAGCTACCGGTCAATTAGAAACCAACACGAGTCACGGCATTTCGTACAATGATTATACAGGATGTTACGCGTTGTTGCTTGTCTTTGCACTCCAGACCAAGACAGTTCAATGGAGTGATGCAGGAGACAGTGAACGTTATCCAATATGTCTAATTTGCTAATGCGATACAAATCGAATGCTTGAGAGAAGCCATTCTAGACTATTATAATCTAAGACTGTTATCCCTATTTTAATAGTGAATAATCTATGGAAATGGAATTGGATCCATAACCCAGAGACAAAGACGAAGAAGCCATAGTGATGAGGTCCATGGCCAGAACAAGAACAACATTTAGTCTCCTGTTTGCCAAACACCTGGCAGAACAAGTACGGAATTGATCATCACAAACTGTTATGGATGTCAAAAGCGATCATCCTAGTCTAAATGCAACATGACGATGAATCGAAAAGACAAATTGGACGAATATATGGAGGACGCTTGGGGTCTCATCTGAGAAGAAGTAGTTTTGCTTCAGTGGAATAAAGACATGTGTGATCATTTCGCTACTACATAGATTAATCTAGAAATAAACAAAGCAAAGACAACGGTTAATTGTCAGAGATTTTCTAGCAAAAAGGCCGATTTTAATGTATGACTTATCATTGTAAAACCAGAAGAAAACAATAGATACCTAGGAACTTAGATACCTTTTGAACAACAGTTCGTTCATTGCTTCGGGGAATAATGCTGTGTGTGCTAAAGATGAACTGCTTAATGGAATCCTGGTGTGTGTGCTAAAGATGAATTGCATAAAGATGAATCACAAACCGCAAGACTAGCAAAATTATGTCATCATCATGGACTAACAGTCATCGTCCATGCACCCACTGGATAGAAGTTTCCTTCACATAAAGCGGTACAGTCATAGTCCATGAACCCACTGGAAAGCCGTTTCCTTCAAATAAAGCTGTACAGTTATCGTCCATGCAGCAACTGGATAGCCGTTTCCTTCACATAAAGCGGTACAGTCATCGTCCATCAACACAGTGGATAGCCGTTTCCATCACATAAAGCGGTTCAGATATCTTCCATGAACCAACTAGATAGCCGTTTCCTTCACATAAAGCGTTACAGTCATCGTCCATGCACCCTCTGGATAGCCGTTTCCTTCACATAAAGCGGTACAGTTATCGTCCATGAACCCACTGGATTGCCGTTTCCTTCACATAAAGCGGTACGATCACCGTCCATGCACCCACTGGATAGTCGTTTCCTTCACATAAAGCGATACAGTCATCGCCCATGAACCCACTGTATTGCCGTTTCCTTCACATAAAGCGGTACAGTCATCGTCCATGAACCCACTGGATAGCCGTTTGCTTCACATAAAGCGGTACTGTCATCGTCCATGAACTCACTGGATAGCCGTTTCCTTCACATAAAGCGGAACAGTCATAGTCCATGCACCAACTGGATAGCCGTTTCTTTCACATAAAGCGTTACAGTCATCATCTATGAACCCACTGGATAGCCGTTTACTTCACATAAAGCGGTACAGTCATCGACCATGAACCCAATGAATAGCCGGTTCCTTCACATAAAGCGGTACAGTCATCGTCCATGCACCCACTGGATTGCCGTTTCTTTTACATAAAGCGGTACAGTCATCCTCCAGGAACACAATGGATAGCCGTTTATTTCACATAAAGCGGTACAGTCATGGTCCATGAACCCACTGGATTGCCGTTTACTTCACATAAAGCGGTATAGTCATCGTCCATGCACCCACTGGATAGCCGTTTCCTTCACATAAAGCGGTACAGTCATCGTCCATGAACCCACTGGATTAGCGTTTACTTCACATAAAGCGGTACAGTCATCGTCCTTGCACCCACAGGATTACCGTTTCTTTGAAATAAAGCGTTACAGTCATAGTCAATGAACACACTAGATAGCCGTTTACTTCACATAAAGCGGTACAGTCATCGTCCATAAACCCATTGAAAAGCCAATTCCTACACATAAAGCGGTACAGTCATTGTCCATGAACCGACTGGAAAGCCGTTTACTTCACATAAAGCGGTTGAGTCATCGTCCATGAACCCACTGGATTGCCGTTTCATTCACATAAAGCGGTATAGTCATCGTCCATGAACCCACTGGATTGCCGTTTACTTCACATAAAGCGGTACACTCATCGTCTATGAACCCACTGGATAGCCGTTTCCTTCACATAAAGCGGTACAGTCATCGTCCATGCACCCACTGGATAGCCGTTTGCTTCACATAAAGCGGTACAGTCATCGTCCATGCACCCACAGGATAGCCGTTTTCTTCACATAAAGCGGTACAGTCATCGTCCATGAACCCACTGAATAGCCGTCTCCTTCACATAAAGCGGTACAGTCATCGTCCATGAATCCGCTGGATTGCCGTTTACTTCACATCGAGCGGTACAGTCATCGTCCATGAACCCACTGGATACCCGTTTCCTTCACAAAAAGCGGTACAGTCATCGTCCATGCACCTACTGGATTTAAGTTTTCTTCACATAAAGCGACACAGTTATCGTCCATGAACCCATTGGATAAACGTTTGATTCACATAAAGTGGTACAGTCATCCTATATGAACCCACTGGATAGCCGTTTGCTTCACATTAAGCGGTACAGTCATCGTCGATGAATCCACTGGACTGCCGTTTCCTTCACAAAAAGCGGTACAGTCATCGTCCATGAACCCACTGGATTGCCGTTTGCTTCATTTAAAGCGGTACAGTCATCATCCATGAACCCACTGGATACCCGTTTCCTTCAAATAAATCGGTAAAGTCATCGTCCATGACCCAATGGATAGCCGTTTCTTTCACATAAAGCGGTACAGTCATCGCCCATGGACCTACTGGATTGAAGTTTGCTCACATAAAGCGGTACAGTCATCGTCCATGCACCAACTGGATAGCCGTTCACTTCATATAAAGCGGTACAGTCATCGTCTATGAACCCACTGGATAGCCGTTTACTTCATATGAAGCTGTATAGTTATCGTCCAAGGACGCACTGAATAGCCGTTTCCTTCACATAAGCGGTACAATCATCGTCCATGAACCCACTGGATTGACGTTTACTTCACATAAAGCGGTACAGTCATCGTCCATGAACCTACTGTATAGCCGTTTCTTTCACATAAAGCGGTACAGTCGTCGTCTTTAAACCCACTGGATAGCCGTTTCCTTCACATAAAGCGGAACAATCATTGTCCATGCACCAACTGGATAACCGTTTCTTTCACATAAAGCGTTAAAGTCATCGTCTATGAACCCACTGGATTGCATTTTCCTTTAACGAAAAGCGTTACAGTTATCTTCCATGAACCCAATGGATAGCCGTTTACTTCACATAAAGAGGTACAGTCATCGTCCGTGAACCCACTGAATAGACGTTTGCTTCACTTAAAGCGGTACAGTCATCGTCCATGCACCAACTGGATAGCCGTTCACTTCACATAAAGCGGTACAGTCATCGTCCATCAACACAGTGGATAGCCGTTTCCATCACATAAAGCGGTTCAGATATCTTCCATGAACCAACTAGATAGCCGTTTCCTTCACATAAAGCGTTACAGTCATCGTCCATGCACCCTCTGGATAGCCGTTTCCTTCACATAAAGCGGTACAGTTATCGTCCATGAACACACTGGATTGCCGTTTCCTTCACATAAAGCGGTACGATCACCGTCCATGCACCCACTGGATAGTCGTTTCCTTCACATAAAGCGATACAGTCATCGCCCATGAACCCACTGTATTGCCGTTTCCTTCACATAAAGCGGTACAGTCATCGTCCATGAACCCACTGGATAGCCGTTTGCTTCACATAAAGCGGTACTGTCATCGTCCATGAACTCATTGGATAGCCGTTTCCTTCACATAAAGCGGAACAGTCATAGTCCATGCACCAACTGGATAGCCGTTTCTTTCACATAAAGCGTTACAGTCATCATCTATGAACCCACTGGATAGCCGTTTACTTCACATAAAGCGGTACAGTCATCGACCATGAACCCAATGAATAGCCGGTTCCTTCACATAAAGCGGTACAGTCATCGTCCATGCACCCACTGGATTGCCGTTTCTTTTACATAAAGCGGTACAGTCATCCTCCAGGAACACAATGGATAGCCGTTTATTTCACATAAAGCGGTACAGTCATGGTCCATGAACCCACTGGATTGCCGTTTACTTCACATAAAGCGGTATAGTCATCGTCCATGCACCCACTGGATAGCCGTTTCCTTCACATAAAGCGGTACAGTCATCGTCCATGAACCCACTGGATTAGCGTTTACTTCACATAAAGCGGTACAGTCATCGTCCTTGCACCCACAGGATTACCGTTTCTTTGAAATAAAGCGTTACAGTCATAGTCAATGAACACACTAGATAGCCGTTTACTTCACATAAAGCGGTACAGTCATCGTCCATAAACCCATTGAAAAGCCAATTCCTACACATAAAGCGGTACAGTCATTGTCCATGAACCGACTGGAAAGCCGTTTACTTCACATAAAGCGGTTGAGTCATCGTCCATGAACCCACTGGATTGCCGTTTCATTCACATAAAGCGGTATAGTCATCGTCCATGAACCCACTGGATTGCCGTTTACTTCACATAAAGCGGTACACTCATCGTCTATGAACCCACTGGATAGCCGTTTCCTTCACATAAAGCGGTACAGTCATCGTCCATGCACCCACTGGATAGCCGTTTGCTTCACATAAAGCGGTACAGTCATCGTCCATGCACCCACAGGATAGCCGTTTTCTTCACATAAAGCGGTACAGTCATCGTCCATGAACCCACTGAATAGCCGTCTCCTTCACATAAAGCGGTACAGTCATCGTCCATGAATCCGCTGGATTGCCGTTTACTTCACATCGAGCGGTACAGTCATCGTCCATGAACCCACTGGATAACCGTTTCCTTCACATAAAGCGGTACAGTCATCGTCCATGCACCTACTGGATTTAAGTTTTCTTCACATAAAGCGACACAGTTATCGTCCATGAACCCATTGGATAAACGTTTGATTCACATAAAGTGGTACAGTCATCCTATATGAACCCACTGGATAGCCGTTTGCTTCACATTAAGCGGTACAGTCATCGTCGATGAATCCACTGGACTGCCGTTTCCTTCACAAAAAGCGGTACAGTCATCGTCCATGAACCCACTGGATTGCCGTTTGCATCATTTAAAGCGGTACAGTCATCGTCCATGAACCCACTGGATACCCGTTTCCTTCAAATAAATCGGTAAAGTCATCGTCCATGCACCCAATGGATAGCCGTTTCTTTCACATAAAGCGGTACAGTCATCGCCCATGGACCTACTGGATTGAAGTTTGCTCACATAAAGCGGTACAGTCATCGTCCATGCACCAACTGGATAGCCGTTCACTTCATATAAAGCGGTACAGTCATCGTCTATGAACCCACTGGATAGCCGTTTACTTCATATGAAGCTGTATAGTTATCGTCCAAGGACGCACTGAATAGCCGTTTCCTTCACATAAGCGGTACAATCATCGTCCATGAACCCACTGGATTGACGTTTACTTCACATAAAGCGGTACAGTCATCGTCCATGAACCTACTGTATAGCCGTTTCTTTCACATAAAGCGGTACAGTCGTCGTCTTTAAACCCACTGGATAGCCGTTTCCTTCACATAAAGCGGAACAATCATTGTCCATGCACCAACTGGATAACCGTTTCTTTCACATAAAGCTTTAAAGTCATCGTCTATGAACCCACTGGATTGCATTTTCCTTTAACGAAAAGCGTTACAGTTATCTTCCATGAACCCAATGGATAGCCGTTTACTTCACATAAAGAGGTACAGTCATCGTCCGTGAACCCACTGAATAGACGTTTGCTTCACTTAAAGCGGTACAGTCATCGTCCATGCACCAACTGGATAGCCGTTCACTTCACATAAAGCGGTACAGTCATCGTCCATCAACACAGTGGATAGCCGTTTCCATCACATAAAGCGGTTCAGATATCTTCCATGAACCAACTAGATAGCCGTTTCCTTCACATAAAGCGTTACAGTCATCGTCCATGCACCCTCTGGATAGCCGTTTCCTTCACATAAAGCGGTACAGTTATCGTCCATGAACCCACTGGATTGCCGTTTCCTTCACATAAAGCGGTACGATCACCGTCCATGCACCCACTGGATAGTCGTTTCCTTCACATAAAGCGATACAGTCATCGCCCATGAACCCACTGTATTGCCGTTTCCTTCACATAAAGCGGTACAGTCATCGTCCATGAACCCACTGGATAGCCGTTTGCTTCACATAAAGCGGTACTGTCATCGTCCATGAACTCACTGGATAGCCGTTTCCTTCACATAAAGCGGAACAGTCATAGTCCATGCACCAACTGGATAGCCGTTTCTTTCACATAAAGCGTTACAGTCATCATCTATGAACCCACTGGATAGCCGTTTACTTCACATAAAGCGGTACAGTCATCGACCATGAACCCAATGAATAGCCGGTTCCTTCACATAAAGCGGTACAGTCATCGTCCATGCACCCACTGGATTGCCGTTTCTTTTACATAAAGCGGTACAGTCATCCTCCAGGAACACAATGGATAGCCGTTTATTTCACATAAAGCGGTACAGTCATGGTCCATGAACCCACTGGATTGCCGTTTACTTCACATAAAGCGGTATAGTCATCGTCCATGCACCCACTGGATAGCCGTTTCCTTCACATAAAGCGGTACAGTCATCGTCCATGAACCCACTGGATTAGCGTTTACTTCACATAAAGCGGTACAGTCATCGTCCTTGCACCCACAGGATTACCGTTTCTTTGAAATAAAGCGTTACAGTCATAGTCAATGAACACACTAGATAGCCGTTTACTTCACATAAAGCGGTACAGTCATCGTCCATAAACCCATTGAAAAGCCAATTCCTACACATAAAGCGGTACAGTCATTGTCCATGAACCGACTGGAAAGCCGTTTACTTCACATAAAGCGGTTGAGTCATCGTCCATGAACCAACTGGATTGCCGTTTCATTCACATAAAGCGGTATAGTCATCGTCCATGAACCCACTGGATTGCCGTTTACTTCACATAAAGCGGTACACTCATCGTCTATGAACCCACTGGATAGCCGTTTCCTTCACATAAAGCGGTACAGTCATCGTCCATGCACCCACTGGATAGCCGTTTGCTTCACATAAAGCGGTACAGTCATCGTCCATGCACCCACAGGATAGCCGTTTTCTTCACATAAAGCGGTACAGTCATCGTCCATGAACCCACTGAATAGCCGTCTCCTTCACATAAAGCGGTACAGTCATCGTCCATGAATCCGCTGGATTGCCGTTTACTTCACATCGAGCGGTACAGTCATCGTCCATGAACCCACTGGATACCCGTTTCCTTCACATAAAGCGGTACAGTCATCGTCCATGCACCTACTGGATTTAAGTTTTCTTCACATAAAGCGACACAGTTATCGTCCATGAACCCATTGGATAAACGTTTGATTCACATAAAGTGGTACAGTCATCCTATATGAACCCACTGGATAGCCGTTTGCTTCACATTAAGCGGTACAGTCATCGTCGATGAATCCACTGGACTGCCGTTTCCTTCACAAAAAGCGGTACAGTCATCGTCCATGAACCCACTGGATTGCCGTTTGCTTCATTTAAAGCGGTACAGTCATCGTCCATGAACCCACTGGATACCCGTTTCCTTCAAATAAATCGGTAAAGTCATCGTCCATGCACCCAATGGATAGCCGTTTCTTTCACATAAAGCGGTACAGTCATCGCCCATGGACCTACTGGATTGAAGTTTGCTCACATAAAGCGGTACAGTCATCGTCCATGCACCAACTGGATAGCCGTTCACTTCATATAAAGCGGTACAGTCATCGTCTATGAACCCACTGGATAGCCGTTTACTTCATATGAAGCTGTATAGTTATCGTCCAAGGACGCACTGAATAGCCGTTTCCTTCACATAAGCGGTACAATCATCGTCCATGAACCCACTGGATTGCCGTTTACTTCACATAAAGCGGTACAGTCATCGTCCATGAACCTACTGTATAGCCGTTTCTTTCACATAAAGCGGTACAGTCGTCGTCTTTAAACCCACTGGATAGCCGTTTCCTTCACATAAAGCGGAACAATCATCGTCCATGCACCAACTGGATAACCGTTTCTTTCATATAAAGCGTTAAAGTCATCGTCTATGAACCCACTGGATTGCATTTTCCTTTAACGAAAAGCGTTACAGTTATCTTCCATGAACCCAATGGATAGCCGTTTACTTCACATAAAGAGGTACAGTCATCGTCCGTGAACCCACTGAATAGACGTTTGCTTCACTTAAAGCGGTACAGTCATCGTCCATGCACCAACTGGATAGCCGTTCACTTCACATAAAGCGGTACAGTCATCGTCTATGAACCCACTGTATAGCCGTTTACTTCATATGAAGCTGTATAGTTATCGTCCAAGGACGCACTGAATAGCCGTTTCCCTCACATAAAGCGGTACAATTATTGTCCATTCACCCACTGGATAGCCGTTTCCTTCACATAAGCGGTACAATCATCGTCCATGAACCCAATGGATTGCCGTTTACTTCACATAAAGCGGAACAGTCATTGTCCATGAACCTACTGTATAGCCGTTTCTTTCAAATAAAGCGGTACAGTCGTCGTCTTTGAACCCAGTGGATAGCCGTTTCCATCACATAAAGCGGAGCAGTCATCGTCCATGCACCAACTGGATAGCCGTTTCTTTCACATAAAGCGTTAAAGTCATCGTCTATGAACCCACTGGATTGCGTTTTCCTTTCACAAAAAGCGGTACAGTTATCTTCCATGAACCCAATGGATAGCCGCTTACTTCACATAAAGAGGTACAGTCATCGTCCATGAACCCACTGAATAGACGTTTGCTTCACTTAAAGCGGTACAGCCATCGTCCATGAACCCACTGGGTACCCGTTTCCTTCACATACAGCGGTACAGTCATCGTCCATGCACCTACTGGATAGCCGTTTCTTTCACATAAATAGGTACAGTCATCGTCTATGAACCCACTGTATAGCCATTTGCTTCACATAAAGCGGCACAGTCATCGTCCATGAACCAACTGGATTGCCGTTTCCTTCACATGAAGCGGTACAGTCATCTTCCCTGCACCCACTGTATAGCCGTCTCCTTCATATAAAGCGGTACAGTCATTGTCCATGAACCCACTGGATTGCCGTTTACTTCACATTAATCGGTACAGTCATCGTCCATGAACCAACTGGATAGTCGTTTCCTTGACATAAAGCGGTACAGTCATCGTCCATGCACCTACTTGATTGAAATTTACTTCACATAAAGCGGTACAGTCGTCGTACATGAACCCACTGGATAGCGGTTTGATTCACATAAAGCGGTACAGTCATCCTGCATGAACCCACTTGATAGCCGCTTACTTCACATTAAGCGGTACAGTCATCGTCGATGAAACCACTGGACTGTAGTTTAATTCTCATAAAACGGTTGTCATCCTCCATGAATCCACTGGATAGCCGTTTACTTCACATAAAGCGGTACAGTCATCGTCCATGAACCCACTGGATTGCCGTTCCCTTCACATATAGCGGTATAGTCATCGTCCATTCACCCACTGGATAGCCGTTTCCTTTACATAAAGCAATACAGTCATCGTCCATGAAACCACTGGATAGCCGTTTACTTCACATAAAGCGGTACAGTCATCGCCCATGAACCAACTGGATAGCCGTTAGCTTCACATAAAGTGGTACAGTCATCGTCCATGCACGCATTGGATAGCCGTTTCCTTGACATAAAGTGGTACAGTCATCGTCCATTAACCCACTGGATAGCCGTTTGCTTCACATAAAGTGGTACAGTCATCGTTCATGCACCAACTGATTGCCGTTTCTTTCACATAAAGCGTTACAATCATCGTCTATGAACCCACTGGATAGCCGTTTACTTCACATAAAGCCGTACAGTCATCGTCCATGAACCCAATGTATAGCCGTTTGCTTCACATAAAGCGGGACAGTCATCGTCCATGCACCCAATGGATTGCCGTTTCTTTTACATAAAGCGGTACAATCATCCTCCAGGAACACACTGGAGAGCCGTTTATTTCACATAAAGCGGTACAGTTATGGTCCATGAACCCACTGTATTGCGGTTTCCTTGACATAAAGCGGTACAGTCATCGTCCATGCACACACTGGATAGCCGTTTCCTTCACATAAAGCGGTACAATCATCGTCCATGCACCCACTGGATAGCCGTTTCCTTCACAGAAAGCGGTACTGTCATCGTACATGAAGTAACTGGATAGCCGTTTACTTAACATAAAGCGGTACAGTCATCGTCCATTAACCCACTAAATAGCCGTTTCCTTCACGTAAAGCGGTACAGTCATCGTCCATGCACTCACTGGATAGCCGTTTCCTTCACATATAGCGGTACAGTCATCGTCCATGAACCCACTGGATTGCCGTTTCTTTTAAATAAATCCGGTATAGTCATCCTCCATGAAAGCACTGGACGGCCGTTTACTTCACATAAATCGGTACATTCATCGACCATGAACCCACTGGATAGCCGTTTCCTTCACGTAAAGCGGTACAGTCATCGTCCATGAACCCACTGGTTTGCCGTTTACTTCACATAAAGCGGTACAGTCATCGTCCATGAACCCACTGGATAGCCGTTTACTTCACATAAAGCGGTACAGTCATCGTCCATGAACCCACTGGATTGCCGTTTCCTTCACATAAAGCGGTGCAGCCATCGTCCATGCACCCACTGGATAGCGGTTTACTTCACAGAATGCGGTACAGTCATCGTCCATGAACCCACTGGATTGCCGTTTCTTTCACATAAAGCGGTGCAGTCATCGTCCATGCTCCAACTGGATAGCCGTGTCTTTCACATAAAGCGGTACAGTCATCGTCCATGAAGCAACTGGATAGCCGTTTACTTGATATAAAGCGGTACAGTCATCGTCCATGAACCCACTGAATAGCCGTTTCCTTCACATAAACAGTACAGTCATTGTCTATGCACCCACTGGATAGCTGTTTCCTTCACATAAAGCGGTACAGTCATCGTCCATGAACCCACTGGATAGCCGTTTCCTTCGCATATTGCAGTTTAGTCATCGTCCATGAATCCACTGGATTGCCGTTTACTTCACATAAAGCGGTACAGTCATCGTCCATGCACCTACTGGATAGCCGTTTCCTTCACATAAAGCGATACAGTCATCGTCCATGCACCCACTGGATTGCCGTTTTCTTCACATAAAGCGAGTTGCGTGGAGTATTTTGATTAGGATTGATTGCAACCTTTGGAATACGACATCGTCGACTTTATGAGAGTTAAACGAAACCTTTGTGCATTTGCATCGTGTCAGGCAAAGCCTAACAAGCAAGTCTGAAGAGATAGAGAATGCTGATTGTGTCCGAATACCTAATTGAAGTCGTCTTCAGAGTGAAAATAGAGAGAAATAAGAATGGACTTCAGAAACAAAGAGATCACAGATAGCAGCAGCAACATCAACAACATCAGGAACCATAAAGAGGCTTTGTTGTATGTCGTATCATCAAAAACAAAAAAGCAGAATTGTGTCTATAAGCACTTCGTTTCTGAAGCTTATCAAGTAGTCTAGTTGATTTTGCTTGTTGTTAGTGATTGTAGTCAAAATAGTAAGCGTGTGTTTATTTAAGGTCCGTGCGTTCCATGTAATCGAAATTAATGTGGTACTTGTGATTATTTTTGTCAGGGGATGTTTATCTACACGTCCGCACTTCAAATGTATAAAAGGGAATCTATCGTTAGTCTGACGAATGACTGTTACGAGGATAAATAGCGCAGTAATCTAATCCGCTGCATTAAAACGTTTCTTTTTAGGGATCTATCAAGTGCCTATTATCACAGTTTGTTCGTTTAGTCACCGTTAAACACAAACTGATCTAACATGCCTGCATAAAAAGCAATTGGTCTCTTGGACCTATTTATTTATCAATTCATTATCAATCTGTCAAGTGCCAAATATTTCGTCAGTGAAATCCATTAATTAATTCTTAGTCTAGCCGACAATTAACTGTTATCTTGTGGGAGAGTTTGGATGAAGGAATGTTTTCTTACCTCAGGTCACGCTGATCCTATGTTTATAGTAAAAACGAATTGGTAGTATGACGGGATAGGAAGGGAAAATTCTCACGCAAAGCTGTCAAAAATGATTGAGACAAATGAAAGGTGTTATTTTGACACATTTTTAAACAGTTTTCCATCTGTCTGTAGGAATAGCATTTATTCCGATTGGTCAAATATGAAATCAGGGGGTTGGGTCGATCCCTGATGTTGAAGGGAATATATACTACGAGTCAAATGATTTTAACCAGTCTAGGAAAACCTCTGCAAGAGACGGTCAGCATTATTAATTCCAACATAGGAGAAGACTCCGTACGTTCTTTGAAAGAAAGACGTCCGTAAAAAATTGTGGTTCGAGAGGAAATTGAACTTGGAACGATTGTAAGACGCCAAAAACGCAAGGAAAATAGTTTGATTGAAGAAAGAGTTAGAAATAGCGAGGAAGTCGAAATTCAAAAGGAAGGAAAAGAAGTTAGAAGTCAGAGTTGTGGAATCCCACGATCAACCAAAGGGCAAGCTAAAGTCATGACTCACGCAGAAGGAAAAACCAGTCGTCGAACAAGGTCATTGTGAATTTCCCAAGCAGTCCGATGTTAATGAACACTCGATTTCGTGATGAAATTTACTATCAGCTGTTACGGCTAAATTCATCTATTTTATTAATGTTTGAATTTTAATTAATGTATCCATTATTTTAAAGCTTCGGTTAAAGTGCTTGTGAACTAAGAATATTCAGAAGGAAAAAAAATGCAATTTACTGTGTCATTTTTCTCTTGATTGTATTTTAATTAAATTCTTAATTTATCTTTACGGGGGCTCGTGTGTTGTTTTGTTTAAGATACTGTATCAGATTGCCATATCTATTCTAATTGGGCAAATCACACCTTAGAGGGCATTCCTTAGATAAACCAGTATTAGCGGGAGGCGGTTTCGAGTGTTGTTTTCCAAGTTGCGCAATACCTCTGACCAGGGACTTGTGCAATATTGTACTAATAGCGTCTGATACCGATATCCCCGTTACACAATCAATTAGACTTATTTATTTATCAATTAATTATCAATGAATTACAGAATTGCCGAATGATCGGAACTCCAAAAGCACCCGGTGAATGTCAGGCGCATGCTAGATGAGTTGGACATGGAGTGCAGAAAGTGCAAGAATAGAATAGGATAGCTGTAGATAGCTAAATGACACGTTTAATTTTCTCCCACTGCCCACAATACATACATTGCATGAAATAGTACCTCACCTGATTAATACCTGTTATTTCATATCACCATATTAACCCATTATAAATATTACATCAAACCAAAAAAGTATGTATTTATAAATGTCAAATTTCTTAACAAGTTTAGAATCCTTGCGATGCCTAATACAAATATTAACCTTTCAGAATGTGGCTAATATAGATAGCATCTTTTTAATATCAGTAGTCAGTTTAATTTCCGAAACGCTTGAACAGAAACCAAGCCTTTCTCAGTCTTTGGCTATATTTTATATCTGGGTTTTGTTTAGTAAACCCTTCGACCATGCTTATAAACAAACTTGATGGTCAAGACATGATGGTCAAGACGTGGTGGTCAATATTTGATGGTCAAGAGTTTGAACTTCGATGACTGATCTGTAGCAGACGAAAAAATATAATTTTGTGTTATAACAAACATTTAAATCTAAGATGTACTTCTCTATTGACATCCAGTTAACGATGTTTATATGCGTTGTTAAGATGTTCTTCTATCAGTCCAACTTTTAATAATGTTTCCTCTCTAAAATGAAAACTCATGTACAATTTGCTTGCGATTGCTTTTAAAAAGTCCATGCTTGATCATTTTGTTTTATATGTCATTCCTTTTATGCGCCCTTCAATAGCAGTGTTTTCCGAGGATGTGTATAAGAGGCAAATATGGCTGAATAATAATAATAATAATAATAATAATAATAATAATAATAATGATAATAATAATAATAATAAGAAGAAGAAGAAGAAGAAGAAGAAGAAGAAGAGGAAGAAGTAGAGGAGGAGAAGGAATAGTGTAAATATTTGTGACTTTTATGAGATTATCATCGCCAAACAGGAAAATAGGTTATTATTAATAATATCGCTTATGTACGAATAAAGTGATGTTAAACTGGAAAATGAATGCACCATGAAATTTTCACTCTTATGTACCAGTGTCATTAACAATTTAAAATGTTATGCTAGTAAGACTATCTGATACGAAAATTCTTTAGATGCACTATTGTAGGCCTGAACACAAACACGTCATTGTTACGTCAGGTTTTCAACCACTGTGCATCTTATAGGCCTAACCTTTTTGGACATTGTACATTGATCATAAATACAAATAGTACTATTAATAGTACCCCTACTCCATGGACGTGGCACGAACACGTGTCTACGCATATCAACGAAGCATATGGGCATGATTTACTGAACGAGATTAAACAGTCCTCTCATTTGATGTATAATAGATGCTTATCACTATAGAAACGCACGTGAAAATATCGTTGACTTTCTGTATCCGATATTTTTCTTTTGGATCAACCACCATATTAGTTCAGCTGCTAACTACTTATGCTTCTGTTTTCAACCTCGCGTTTTGAGTGCCATATAAGTCCATTATTTGGAATCATTAACAGATCCCAGTATTTATTGTATGCATTGAGGAATGAAGAAACTGTTGGTGTTTTCGTGTATGATATACATTTAATACGATATGCTGTAAGTTTGGTCTTTATTAACGGTTCAGTACTGTAAAGCTACAAACTTCAACTTCAAACACATAATTGCATTTCTCAGTTCATCTCAAGCTTTAATTGCAATGGTGGACATTCTGCATATGATTTCATGATCATATCACCGTCTGTTTTCCGCCGCCTCCAACAAAGTAGTCCAGTATACCAATAATTCCAGTTACGAGTCCCAGGAAAAAGGATACAACGGTTAGAGCGAAGGCGATGTGATAATGCTTATAAGATGAGAATGACTCCCCGGCATACACTGCAAATGCTATCAAGGCACAAAAAGCTGAAACAAAAATTAAAGTCAACTAAATTTATATCGACACGGGAGTTTTGTAGTATTGATGTTTTAATGAATTTAAAACATGATCCAAATTGGTTTCCGTTCTTGAACGTAATAATACCTGTTATGTAATAGTAAATGTTTCGTAGTAATTATAGGTTACTGCATTTGTAAATATGAACGAGACTTATATTCAGATGAAAATACTACCCGATCATGGAAGCAAGTTCATATTTGCTCCTTCAAATGCAGTAACCTTTCGATAATAGTCTGATTTTCTTATTCTACATAAGGCTTTATTATAAAACAAAAATTCTCTGCAAGAAACAAAGTAACTGAATGTATGCCGTATGTCAAACTAAATATACAAGCGCAAATTCATCATTACACAACAAGAACATTATTAATGTGTACATAACTCCGCTATATAAATGTAACCTTAGTCGCGAGCTAGACATGATTTTAGAAACAAAATGGCTTTTTGGCCTATTTAAAATTGAAATTTGGAGTCATATTGTGAAGGAATGCGCATAGCAGCAACTTTTAATTTGATCTGGAATGATTAGATTTTGGTATCTGCGTCGGGTGTATGAAATTTTGTGATGATGGACTGGATTTATTTGTGCCAATATAACATTAAGCACATCGGATTGCAGCGGCTACGGAGCAGAGTGCTGACATCTGCAAGTATGTTTATGTTCTGTCACTGAATGTTTGAAATCATAACGTGGGGAAACTATGAAGTTTTTGAATTGTAATTTTAAAAACGAAGAAACTGAATATATATGTGCTTATTTCATTTTGAGTGCAGTAAGGAGGATGTAATTGTACTTGAAATATTTTCAAAATTACAGTACAATTTCGAAATGTGTAATCAACCTTGAGAACCCATGACATGTTCTATGCAATTCGGATTTGCAGAACTGAAATGAATATTTTAAGGAAATCCAGGATTTTAACTTTAAGTATATTTCTACCATTTTTGTTACCAGGTAACCTGCATGTTATGTGTAATGATCTAGCACTTTTATGAAATATGACGTCTATCACCCACCTGAATCCAAAACAATGTATCAAAATAATTAATACGGAACGTGGCAAAGTAGCTGCTATGCGGCAGTCCACGAAACTTGGATACAATGACTACTGCTTCAGAAATGAACTTGAGGTTGCATCAAGCAGGCAACATGGTTCGTTGAACTATCGTTCAAGCAATCAAATGTATTATTTGCCTACTATATTTTGCAATTGATTCTATCAATAAATGACATTTATTTCAGAAAAACAATTAATTATTGCATTTTTTATTTAAGTATTTAGATTGCTTTGTGACACGATAATATAATAAGAGACTGAGAAAACAAACAAAATTAAACAATTAACTTGGACCTTGGAAGCTACATACATAAATGTCTGTGTTCCGACTCTTGTACGTTAAGGTATAGTCCATACAGATGTGTTATATCTAAACAAGAAGAAAGCATGTAGTACGTTACTTCCGCTAAAATTAAAAAAATATGCGAGAACACACTCTTTCAGAAAGGCATTCACCAATAGTGCAGGATCCTTATGTATTAATTATATCTTTATTTCATCAAGCATTTAGCCCCCAAAGAACTTACCTCCAGCAAAACTAAGACAGACGGCCACGAGATACATCCATTTCTTTTCTGACATAAAAAACACAAAAACGATGACGAAAACTAGCGCCACAAGGAAGAACAGCCATGACAGAATCGAGAAGATCCTTACAGCACTAAACCAGCGCAAAAATGATTCTGAAAGGAAGCGGATCGAAAACAATAATATCGATACGACAGTAGAACTTAAAATAAAAACAGTTTATTTTTATCTTTAGAAAATGTGTCCCCCATTATGGTATTCTACTTTATGAAATATTGTTATGAAACGGAAAAGTGACAATACAAATGAAAATGGTGTTGTATATAGTTGCTAAAGCGATTGATTTAATTAATTTATTTGACTTTTAATCAATATTTATGTTGCTTCAAAAACATTTCGGTGCAATTTGACAGTTCCTCTCACACTTTATAACGGAAAGATTTCCTACAAATGGTGGACAGTGTTATCATAGACAAAAATAATGATTTCAAGCTTAAACGTCAAATAAAATATATTTCGCGATTAATCTATCCATCTAGATCTTACAAACGGATACATGTGATAAAATTGATCTAATTAATAAGTTTAATGTTATTTTCATTATCGTCATAATACCGTCATGAACATCATAACAGTTGTCAGCTTTTGACGTTTTTATTTCTGTTTATTTGACATTGTCACTGTTATCATCATAGTCGACACCAACAAGATCGACGATATTTTGCACGTCATTTTCTTTGTTGTAAACTTTAATTTGCCTTACCTGGAAGAACGTTGTCTTTAATGTTCTCGCATTTTTTAACGCCGTCCTGGTACAAGCAATCATCCCAGAGACCACCGAAGTTCTTTAAACCGAAGACAGAATCTGTTGAATGCCAGTAGGGAATAGCAAATCCAATCAGGTCGATGACGGAACAAATGATCAGTAAACCGAACACGATCTTACATGTGCGGGTCGTGTCAACAAAACCCATTCTAGCACCTTGCAGTCTTCTTGTTATATTTGGCAAGCCAAATACTTTGTACAAATTTGACACAGCTTGAGGATATTTAAATGGCAGAATAGATTTGATTGTAAACCTAAAGGTTCACTTATTATATTATAAATGTTTGCTCAGTAACTATCATCTGGAACTAAATATAATTAAAATTGTAAATGACACATTTCAAGACTAGGGTCAATCTTAGAACAGTATAGATTGATCTATATAAATAAAATATAACTTCTTCCTTCCAACACCAAATCTAAAATGAGTTACGACTTACTTAATTAAATATGCGTTTCCTTTAGTCACCATGTGTTTATATCTGTGATGTGTATTGTGGTTTTGTTCTCCATTGAGACGTTCTGGATTTCGTTATTGAGTAGGTTTCGTCTATGATTCACATCAGTTAAAAGGCAATATAACTACTTGCCGTAATGGCGAATATCCAACGATAAAAAAGTGAATTAAATACACAGTCGGGGATTAAAATGAATCAAAGTTTTAATGAGATATGTATGTAGCTGCAAGCAAGCAAGTTTGTACGTTCCTACTTAAACTGTTTGAAAAACATATAGTGTCATTCATGTGCAATGATATTTTCACTCATTACATGTTTTCTATATTATGTAATGTTATTACCAACTCGAACATTTTCACTATTTCTCAATTGATAAGTAGCTGTAGATGTCAAAAGTAAAACCTTTCGTAGAAACCCAATGTCTGGAGGTGCGTGATTGTAATATAAATGTTATCATAGTTTGTTGATTGTAATATAAATGTTATTGTAGTTTGTTGATTGTAATATAAATGTTATCGTAGTTTGTTAATTGTAATATAAATGTTATCGTTGTTTGTTTATTGTAATATAAATGTTATAAATGTTATCGTAGTTTGTTGATTGTAATATAAATGTTATCGTAGTTTGTTGATTGTAATATAAATGTTATCGGAGTTTGTTAATTGTAATATAAATGTTATCGTAGTTTGTTAATTGTAATATAAATGTTATCGGAGTTTGTTAATTGTAATATAAATGTTATCGTAGTTTGTTAATTACATCGAAGTCAGTACGTGAATAATGTGTAGCATTAAATTGGTAAAACAATCAATGTCAAGTAGAGGCAGGTTGTCTACAACGCTGATCTTTCATATAATCGGACAGGCAACGACACAAGACGAGTTCTCATAAACTTTGTAATTTCCATGTTTATCTATTTGTAGTATTATGTTGAAACAGTGTATTTCGATTTAAAGAGTTTGCGTAAGCAGCCGTGTGATCTGAATGATTTCATTAACTTTCGGTTGTCTAAAATCTGTAATTTAATTTGTGAAATACATGTCAACAGGAAAACAGCTCGTATAGGTAACTCTGCAACTATTTATACACAGGTAAATGTGGATTTAATCGGAAGGTGTACAATGCATACTTTCGTTGTTGCTCTTCATTTGACACAAATATTTTATTATTATAATTCACGTTATTCGTTCATTACTGAACGGGTTGCATATTCATAAATTACAGTATTATTATTCTAGCATAGCAATTAAAACTGCAAACAAAGAGAATTCGACCAAACAAAGTCATGTTTTTTTGCAATTAATGTCCTACTTGCTGAGGAAGAAAACCGTGGAAGGATGAGAAATACTTCGAATCATACTTGACTGAAAAAGGAAATAACAATGAAAACTAAATAAATTATAATAGATAAAAAATGGCATACATAATGCGAGAAAATCTATAGCTAAACTCGTACTAAGTAGACCTAATGCTGCGTCGACGTGTACCATTGAGAGTAATTACATACAGTACCAATACAAGTAATTACATACAGTACTATTACGACTAATTACATACAGTACCATTACGAGTAATTATATACATTACCATTACGAGTAATTACATACAATACCATTATGAGTAATTACATATAGTACCATTACGAGTAATTACATACAGTACCATTATGAGCAATTACATGCAGTACCATTACGAGTAATTACATACAATAAAATTACGAGTAATTACATACAGTACTATTACGAGTAATTACATACAATATTATTACGAGTAATTACATACAGTACCATAACGAGTAATTACATACAGTACTATTACGAGTAATTACATACAATACCATTACGAGTAATTACATACAGTATCATTACGAATAATTCCATACAGAACCATAACCAGAAATTACATGCAGTACCACAACAAGTATTAACAAACAGTACTATTACGAGGAATTACTTAAAATACTATTACGAGGAATTACATACAGTACCATTACGAATAATTATATACAATACCATTACGCGCAATTACATACAGTACTATTACGAGTAATTACATACAATACCATTACGAGTAATTACATACAGTAACATTACGAGTAATTACATACAGTACCATTATGAGTAATTACATACAGTACCATTACGAGTAATTACATACAGTACTATTACGAGTAATTACATACAGTACCATTAGGAATAATTACTTACAGTACTATTATTAGTAATTACATACAGTACTATTACGAGTGATTACATACAGTACCATTACGAGTAGTTACATACAATACCATAACGAGTAATTACATACAGTACCATTACGAGTAATTACATACAGTACCATTATGAATAATTACTTACAGTACTATTATTAGTAATTACATACAGTACTATTACGAGTTATTACATACATTACCATTAAGAGTAATTACATACAGTAACATAACGAGCAATTACATACAGTACTATTGCGAGTAATTACATACAATACCATTACGGGTAATTACATACAGTAATATTACGAGTAATTACATACAATACCATTGCGAGTAATTACATACAGTACCATGACGAGTAATTACATACAGTACCATTACGAGTAATTACATACAGTACTATTACGAGTAATTACATACAGTACCATGACAAGTTGTTCCATACAGTACCATAACTAAAGTACTGTTTCAGAGAATTAAAGATATTTGATACTAAATTTCATTTAACGTTGGGCAAATTCTGCGAATACAGAGCAAACTAAGAAACAAATATTTTGTTTTTATACGAAGTCAAGAAGTGCGCGATACAATCTATATTTCAGTATATTTAAAGAAGAGAATATATATATATATATATATATATATATATATATAGATAGATATATATATATATATATATAGATAGATAGATAGATAGATAGATAGATAGATAGATAGATAGATAATATATATATATATATATATATATATATATATATATATATATATATATATATATATAATGTAATAATCAACTGTTGAAAAGATATTTTACGCGCGAAGAGACGGTATTTTCTGTTTTATTGTAAAAAATATTATTGTACCGTCGCAACAATAAAAATATATTTTTAAACGATTAAAGATTCCATTGCAACAACAAAACCTACTGTCATGTTGATATTTTAATTTGGTTACAAAAGATTGTTTGTATATATCCAAAGCGTTGCACATAGATCATAATCCTCTAATACCAGGCTTCACCAGTTTCATCCTGTAGTCCGCTGTCTTTCATGTCCTTCTCATGCCTTCAAATGATCTATGCGTGTATGTATGTGTACATCTTCCAATAAAATAACATCTGTTGTACATGAATCAGTTCTAGCATTGATTTTGCCCCAATTTCAATTTGATTATTGGACAGTAAAGTATAATTTGTGTATAGCTAATATTGTCACAATACAATTTTGATGTATGCCTATATTAAATAAAATATATACTCTAATGTAAATGTAACATTTGCTGTGTTGTGTAAATTTTTGCTTTAATTGTGATATGAATAATGTTTATTGCTGAGATCACGACATGATAGTCTGGATAGGTGTCCCATCTATTTGCTGAGATCAAGACATGATAGTCTGGATGGGTGTCCCGTCTATACAGAGACCCCAGCGTGCGATCCTATTGTATGCTTACTTCAGTATAAGTTGTCTGCTAACTTGTAAATTTGATTTTTAATGGCGATACAAAAACATTTGTGTTTTCGATTTAGTTTAAAAACTGAGATTAAATGGCGATAGAAAAAGTATGAATTAACGAATATTTTTGTAATATCAATTTTGGTATGTTAGAGTTCTCTAGGATGTATGTACATAAATATACCAGTTGTTATTTGAACTCAAATCTATTAACTACTGACGGTATTACCCCACCAAAGTATTTACAAAAGCAGGCAATGTACCAGATTGTTTGTGTTTGAGTTTTGTAAGTGATATCAGCTACTCCTATAACAGACTATTTGACACTCAATTTAATAAACACAGGCACGAGACACCCTTCAACTCTCAGTTTTGCATTCACTGGCCTAAAACAGGCCATTCAACACCCAGTTTTGTATATACGGGCCTGAAACAGACCATTCAACGCTCGGTTTTGTGTACATAGATCAGAAACCAATCAGCCAACACTAAATCAACACTTAGTTTTGCATTCACAGGCCTAAAACAGACCATCCAATGATTAGTTAGGTATACACAGCCTGCAACAAACCACTGAATGCTCAATTTAGTATACTCAAGCTTGCAACAAACCATTGAATGCTCAATTTAGGCCTACCAAAAAAACATTTAATGCTCAGTTTAGTATACTCAAGCTTGCAACAAGCCACTGAATCCTCAATTTAGTATACACAGGCCTACAACAAACCATTCAATGCTCAGTTTAGTATACTCAAGCTTGCAACAAACCATCGAATGCTCAATTTAGTATACACAGGCCTACAAGAAACCATTCAATGCTCAATTTAGTATACTCAAGCTTGCAACAAGCCACTGAATCCTCAATTTAGTATACACAGGCCTACAACAAACCATTCAATGCTCAGTTTATTATACTCAAGCTTGAAACAAGCCAATGAATCCTCAATTTAGTATACACAGGCCTACAACAAACCATTCATTGCTCAGTTTATTATACTCAAGCTTGCAACAAGCCAATGAATCCTCAATTTAGTATACACAGGCCTACAACAAACCATTCAATGCTCAGTTTAGTATACTCAAGTTTGCAACAAGCCATTGAATCCTCAATTTAGTATACACAGGCCTGCAACAAACCATTCAATGCTCAGTTTAGTATACTCAAGCTTGCAACAAATCATCGAATGCTCAATTTAGTATACACAGGCCTACAAGAAACCATTCAATGCTGAATTTAGTATACTCAAGCTTGCAACAAGCCACTGAATCCTCAATTTAGTATACACAGGCCTACAACAAACCATTCAATGCTCAGTTTATTATACTCAAGCTTGCAACAAACCATTGAATCCTCAATTTAGTATACACAGGCCTGCAACAAACCATTCAATGCTCAGTTTAGTATACTCAAGCTTGCAACAAACCATTGAATCCTCAATTTAGTATACACAGGCCTACAACAAACCATTCAATGCTCAGTTTAGTATACTCAAGTTTGCAACAAGCCATTGAATCCTCAATTTAGTATACACAGGCCTGCAACAAACCATTCAATGCTCAGTTTAGTATACACAGGCCTGCAACAAACCATTCAATGCTCAGTTTAGTATACACAGGCCTACAACAAACCATTCAATGCTCAGTTTAGTATACTCAAGCTTGCAACAAACCATTGAATTCTCAATTTAGTATACACAGGCCTACAACAGATCATTTAATGTTTGGTTTTGTATACACATGAAGAGGATAAATTGCACTTGCAAAGTGAAAACAGATTTTAAAACAAAATTTATTTGAATAAAAGTTGTAAGTTACAATATGGTAATAAAGTAGAAAATAAATGAAAACTTAGGAAGACAAAACACAATGACAAAATCTACATGAGGTAAAATATATCTCGTTGTATGTGTATATGCGTGCGTGTTTGTATGTGTTTGTGTGTGTTTGGATTTTAACATATATTTAACAGCTTTTCAGTCACAGTTTAGCAGTTTATAGTGATGTCTAGCACTGGGGCATCATGACGTGGACATTTAGCATCATGTCCTACCCAGTCACATTATCCTGACACCAGGCCGACCAGTCCTAACACTAATCGCCTAGGGCTGAGCGCCAAGCGAGGCTGCTGCTAGTACCATTTTTATAAGTATTTGGTATGACTCGACAGGGGCTCGAACACGGGACCTATCGCATCCGACATATGCACAAGACAAGTCAGATAAAATTAAATGAAATAAGATAGGACAAGATGAGATAAGCTATATTTAAATTTGGTCTTTAGTAATGCTTAAAAAGTGTAGATCTATTAAAAATGACAATTAATATAGATAAAATGTATGTAGTTCGTTCGTAAGATGATTAGAGGTTTTTCTATATTATTGGTTGCGATACATTAGTTGCTTCCTGGTTAATTTTCACGACGAAATTAGACTGAATGAACCATCTTTAATTTGCCGCCGACAACCCCGATGTAGTCAATAACACCGATGATTCCAATAACAAGCCCCATTACAAAGACTGCAAATGTCATGGCAAAGGCTGCGCTGTATTCCTTCATTATTCATGTTGACTCCACTGTGTACACTGAAAAGGCTATCAAGGCACATACAGCTGAAAATGCATAGAATAAGAAACTAAGTTCATTTGACACAGGAAAAGAGACATGAACGAAATGTAAGTTGATACGAAGGATTTCATAATTGAGAATAAATAATTTTATGTGTAAATCGCCTACATGATATTGCACAATAATTTTCTATTACAATAAAATAATCGATCCTTTTCAATAAAGATTTATGTACAAATTCAAAATCTATTCCATCTCATAGGACATTTGAAATAAAAATGATACGAAGCAGGGCTGTAAGATTGTCTTACCAACAATCGCAGTCAAATACGTGTATAGACTTTGGAGAAAATATAAATACAATCAATTGTATTACTATCCTAATCCTGGGATATGTGTTATCTGTGCTGATGATGATAGCTTCGTTATAGTTTGGTAATTATATGTTAATTACAGGGGTTAATTACAAAGGTTAATTACAGGGGTTAATTACAGGCGTTAATTACAAGGGTTAATTACAGGGGTTAATTAATCGGGTTAATTATAGGGGTTAATTACAGGGGTTAATTAAAAGGGTTAATTACAGGGGTTAATTACTCGGGTTAATTACAGGGGTTTATTACAAGGGTTAATTACACGGAGTCGGTGCTGGGAAGATATATCTCATACCGAGTAAAGATCTAATTTCTCGAAGTAGAAGTCATGGTGTACGCAATTTAAGAGAAAGTATGGTAGCACGGAATGGACCCTACGTAATATCATAAAGTTATCGAGATATTCCAATATATGAGATAAAGTATGGTAGCACGGAATGGACTCTACATAATATCATAAGGTTATCGGGATATTCCAATGTATGAGAGAAGTTTTGGTAGCACGGAATGGACCCTATCGGGATATTCCCATTTATTAACTTAAGGTGGAAATTATGTCTTGCATTAGGTGCTTGGGTCAGTTTCGTGGTAGATGGAGTAAGGTACTAATCGTCGGCTTGGAGATGCTTACTTGTGTGTCATACAAATGTTATATTGTCTTTATTACAAGGGTTAATTACATGGAATCGGTGCTGGGAAGATATATCTCATACCGAGTAAAGATCTAATATATGTGTGTGTGTGTATGTGTGTGTGTGAGAGAGAGAGAGAGAGAGAGAGAGAGAGAGAGAGAGAGAGAGAGAGAGAGAGAGAGAGAGATAGAGAGAGAGAGAGAGAAAGAGAGAAAGAGAATTAAGACTAATATTTAGAGATTATTAGGTCCAAAAACATAATCAATCTATAGTTGTAGAGCTACTATATAGTCATTAGATGCACTTGGCAGTGACCTACCTCCGGCAAAGATCAGGCAGACGGCTACCATATACAGTGCTATCTTGTCATACTTCCAGAACATGAAGACTATGATGAAAACCAGCGCCACCAAGAAAAAAATCCATGACAGGACTGAGAACGTTCGAACAGTCTTTAACCAGTATAGAAAGGAGTCTAGAAAAGAAATAAATGGAATCGGAAGACAAATTTCGGATACACAATAAAACCTCAAATAAAAACATATACATTGCCAGCCATTTTAAATATTGTGCAATGATTACAGACAGGAAGCGGAAGCGAAAGCATCAATCAAATTTCATAATACATGCACTAAATCGTGAGTGTAGTGCTTTTAAAAATCTCTCGCAATGGGCCGTTCCCCATTTGGTGAGATAAATGAGACAATTTTTTAACCAGGCGGATTATATGAAAGAAAGAAAAACAACACAAGAAGCTTATTTGTTAAAATAATTATTAGCCAACTCCATTTCGCTCTATGTGTAATAAATGTTCTCTGATGATCGTCTGTTGTCAGTCAAGTGATAAATCCGTTACTACTACATGGATAAATGTTATCATAATTTGGTAAACTAGTGTTTTAAAAAATCATGTAAATGAAAAATAAACAATAAATTAGCATGAAACATGCTCGATACACACATATTATGAGACTTACCTCTCATTCAGAGCTCGTATTTGCAGTTAGGCCATGGAGCAATTTGAGTTTCAGTTCATTGGCCAGTTGAGGACACGAGATATCTACAAACAAACTCAAGTTGACTTTATTTTCAGTGTAAGTTGTAGTTGATGAATGGTTTAACAAAACACCTAACAGGTAAGATGCTTGATAAATAGGTGCATAACTGATAATAAGGAGATTTGATCTTCCAGTCCAGAGTAAAACAGATTGTTAGGGCATAGCTAATAGCCTACAAAACAAAACACGAGACAAAAATGGTTTAGACGCTATTTTGAATCAGAACTTTGCTAGCAACATAAATATTATTAGTATGTTTCCGATGACTGATATTACTGTAATATTAGTATTGGTTGCCAGTTGACTGATATTACTGTAATATTAGTATTGGTTGCCAGTTGACTGATATTACTGTAATATTAGTATTGGTTGCCAGTTGACTGATATTACTGTAATATTAGTATTGGTTGCCAGTTGACTGATATTACTGTAATATTAGTATTGGTTGCCAGTTGACTGATATTACTGTAATATAGTTTCCCGATGACGGATACTAATGTAATAGCAGTATTAGTTCCCAGATTACTAATATTACTGTAATAGAAGTATTAGTTGCCCGATGACTGATATTACTGTAATAGCAGTATTAGTTGCTCGATGACTCTTTTTTCTATAGTAGCCGTAGTAGCTGGCTGATACTACTGTTCTTTCAGTGGCAGTAGTAAGTACCTTATGCCTATTATTACAATGGTAGCAATAGTAGATGTTATAGTACCCAATGATTGTTATTACTGTTGTAGCATCAGTAGCTACCCAATGACGTGTATTACTATAGTAGTAGTAGTTGTTGTTCGATGACTGCTATTAATCTAGCAGTAATAGTTACCTAATGACTGATATTACTGTAACATTACCAGAAGTAGTAGTAATAGTAGATGCCCAATAACTACAATTTGGATTTCAGTAGATACAAATGCAAGTAACGAATAAGGGCAAACTTAGAAATGTTTAATACCTACCCATATAGTTTCTTTGAGAAAGCTCACACTCATAGATATTGGAATGCATAATACTAATTTTGAAATATTGTTTTAGTTAATTAAGGGAATCTGCTAAAAAATGCTATACGCATTAATATGTGAGTGGCATAAGAAAATGATCAGACGTAGGTCTTCTTTATAACCAATCAAATAATCTTCCACAAATATAGTATTAAAAGTTCAACATTAAACAATAATCAAAATATTGTATTGAAAACTTAAAGGCATATATATATATATATATATATATATATATATATATATATATATATATATATATATATATATATATATATATATATATATATATATATATATATATGTGTGTGTGTGTGTGTGTGTGTGTTTTTGAATGAACATGAATTACATCAGAAAACAGCACAGAGCTTAACAACATTGTTTCGAATTCCACAACATAGTATTGTCCCATATTTCTGACTACATTATTAAATATTTAGGCTAAATCTTCTAACACAAAATGTTTAGACTTTGTTTTTATTAAATTATATACTTTGCTAAATTTATTTGCCTAATTTTTTAAGAATATAATGTAATGAAGTTGTTTATCACAGGTGCAGCGATGTCTGCCATTACAGGTTCATGTACAGTTTCAAACTGATTTATAAAGAAAATAATGCAGTTAACTTCTGTTTTTTTTTTATATAAAAAAGAAATAAATTAGAAATGATTTTCACCGATTATATTTGTTAACAAATTACTATTTACATACTGGTGTTGACTGTTCCAGTGGCCTAGTGGTAAGAGCATCCACCTCAGATGCAAAAGGTTGTGAAGGCCTTGATCCCTGGCAAGGTCATACCAAGGACATAAAAATGGTATTAACAACTGCCTCATTTGGTGCTCAGAATTAAGAGGTTAGTGTATGGATTTGTCGTCCTACTGTCAGGATAATGTAACTCGGTGGGATGTCAAGCTACATGTCTGCAGCATGATGCATTAGTGCTAGACATCACTATAAAATGCCACACTGCAAACATCATAGCAATATGACTGAAAAATTGTTCAAGGTATGCTAAAAGTCAAAATCACACACACTGTTACAATTTTGAAGCGAAATTTGGTATATTTTCATCACTGTACAGTAGGCCCAATTTCATGAACTCCAGCAGTGATATATAGCTGCAAACAGGGTTAATGGTCAGTTAGCAATTAAAATACCCCTGTGAATGTGTAAGAGTTTGTTTGTCTGTGTAGGCTAATTGGTATTAACAATGCATATATACATGTTGCCTTGTGTTACAACACTGCCAGGACTTAATGGGTACATCAAGGAAGGAATAAAGTACAACCAGTCATTTTACACCTGAAAAATCAAAAGGGCAAGGTCTCTTCATCTGATAGCATGACCCCTGCTTTCCTGAATTTGATATGTGTATCTGAGCCAGTTTTGCATTGTACTTCGTACATTATATATACTATTCAGTATATATATATATATATATATATATATATATATATATATATATATATATATATATATATATATTTGTGTGTGTGTGTGTGTGTGTGTGATTACCTAGCTACCCTAATTTTAACAGAAATGCAATAGGAAACATACATGGGGGTGGGTGGGTGTTGCTTAATTTCAATATTTGCTTCTCTGCAGTAGTTTGTTTATGTGATGTACTAAAGTTTTGCATTGAGTAAATGGTAATCACTTGTGTCAGAAGCATAGAAACCAAGCACAGGATACTAAAACATCAATTCAATTTCTATAGAACTTTCTAGTATTTTGGAATGGGATGTCTGTAATCAATCTTTTATAGTAATTGTACACTAGTTTCTCATATAAAAGTCTCTGGGAGACAAAGAAAAAGGAAGAACGGAGGCATACGTTAGACAGACTGTAGGGAATAGGACTACCAGTCAAGATAAATGTGATACAGACGAGTAGGAACACAGGACAGGAGGAAAATCTATTACACTAAGAAGATGATAAAATAGGCCATAACTTGGTCGATTTTTTTAAAAACGAGTGATAGGGTTTTAAAGTTGAATTTCATTTGAGAGATGACCGTTATTTAATGATATTAAATTGTTGTTTATTCATTAATTTAACTGTCGGCACCACTGACTTGGGCTCTGAGCGTTGCATCTCTCTATCACTACTTCGATTCCTCACAATAACAAGGGTTGAGTGGGGTGGGGTCTTTTGTAATAATTTAAATAAAATTTGGAGCACCCCACCCAACCTAAATAACACGGAAAATCTCTATATATTCCATAATTATTCTTAGATGATATCCTTCAGTTTTTTATGCCTGACTGTACTCTTGAATTAAAGTTATGTCTGTACATGCACATTTGTACTTGTATAAATTTAGTACATTTCATAATATATAACAGTTTTACAGTGTATGCAGTTGTGTACATTCATCTGGGTATTCATATAAAGGGTATAATTATTTCTATGGTAAATGAACACATTTAAAAAAACTGAAAATTGGATGCTTTTAATTGGTGTCATGTATATTTGATTTAGTTGTAATAAGACGGCTGATGATGCACATATGTGATATAAGCATTCAGGGTTGCTTTTGATGAACTAGTATTGTAGTCTTAAAAACATTATTCCGTTTCCAGAGCCATTTTGTTTTACATGTATCTGGATAAAATAGTATCCGAGTGTTTGTAGTTCTCTTGATATTTACAAGCCAATCTGTATTCATGAAACACTGCAACAAGTTTTTCTTTCTCAATTCAATATGAATATGCGTTATGATTTAACGTCATGTGTTACTGAATATGCATGATTAAAATCATGTTCACCAGTATACTTTTGTTCTTTACATCCTTTGCATCCCAAGACAATGCTAGTCAACTTCAATTCATCCTATGTTTTTAATAAATAGTCTCCTCACAGTTGCTTTCAAAACAAAGTCAAACATATAATCATTGTTTAGTGGGTAGGTAGCTAAAAGAATGTTTAACAAAACTTGTTCATGCTAAATAAAAATTGCATACTACAAAAGAAATTCTTTATACAACTTAAAATCAACATAAGTTATATTATTCATACATCATATCATTGGATAGATCACCCAAGTGTTCCATAAGTAAAGCCATAGTACTGGCCAAAATTATTTATTCATTATACGCCATACACAACAGGTTGGAATGACATGTATGTTGCCAGTACTTAGGTATCCATTAAGTCCATAAAATAAACTGCCTATTAGGAGTGTGCTTTCCCCCCCCCCCCCCCCGGTTGTAATCATTATCTTCTTTTGCTGCCAGGACATCTTTCATATACCTCTGTGCAACAAGGAGCCTTCATCTTAAACAAGAAATTGTTTAAAATTTGTCAGTAAAAAAAATTCCTGATAAAAAAAATGCATTGAATGTTATGTAGGAAAATATTAGTTTTTGTATTATGCAATGAAGCAAACGTGTAAATATATAAACAAATGCGTATATCGCATCGACTATCAGATACGTGAGCGTGAGGTGGTAATGTAAACGCACAAGAAAATCAACTTTACTCTGAGCCTAATAAGCGGCTTTAACGAGACCTGTTAATAGCGATTCTGATTACAATGATACAAATTATCATATTTTTAGATGGTTTATCTTACAATGTAACACAAACCCGACAAGTAAACACTTTCAAGAATTGTCCTTTACAGGAACCTCTTATTGTCACGATTTTCCATCTTATTTGCTTTTTTGCCTACTTCTTGTAATTTATCATATATAATGAGAAATCTATAAGCAAACCATATATTTTGGGTGATTATAAAGAGCTAAGGAGAAGGACAGACGAAGAATAAGGCAATAATTACATCAAAAGAGAAACACACGCTTACCTTGACATCCATATTTGTTGACGCGCGTCACGTGACTCTGCGACTTCGGAGAATATCGGTAAATTCCGTTTCTGCATAATTTCTGCAGAAATTCGTTATATTTTCATTGATTAAACTCACCGTTGTACATTTTTTGAAACTGAATGACCTGTAATTACTCATTATTTCTACTATACTTTTCATAATATCATGCATTTGCAAGAACAAAAAAGTCGAAAAACTTAGATTGTATGTCTTTAACGTAAACTAAACCAAGAAATAAACACAAAACAAAGCACACTATACATTGTCCACGATTTTCGACAATTAGAAGTACACGCTACAATGTCCTTGTCATCCCAAAATACATGCAGCCACCTTATGCGTCATTTGCTAATGATCGCGAGCGCGCTCGTGTGTGTGTGTGTGTCTGTGTGTGCGTGTACGTGCGTGTGTGTAAAAGCAAAATCAATTAATAGAAAAAGTTAAAATTCTACAAATCACCCTATACGTCCTGGACACATTTCTACCACCAGTCAAGATTATATGTGCCTTGCGAAAATCACATTTCCAAGAAAAATTTACAAATGTCAAAATGTTCGCTAAATATACACCATTTTCTAAATCAAATTACATAAATGTGAAGGTGCCCTATTTTACTACCGTTTAAAACGGACACAATAAAGCCCTAGAGACCTAACACAATAACAACTACCTTTTATAACGGACAATATTAAGCCTTAACGACCTAACACACTACCAACTACCTTTTACAACGGACAATATAAAACACTAGAGACCTACCAACTACCTTTTACAATGGACAATATCAAGCATTAACGACCTAACATAATACCAAATACCTTTATAATGGACAATATAAAGCCCTAGAGGCCTAACACACTACCAACTACCTTTTACAACGGACAAAATAAAACCCTGGAAAACTATCAACTACCTTTTACAACGGAAAATAGAAAGCCCTAGCGACCTAACACACTACCAACTACCTTTTACAACAGACAATATAAAACCCTAGAGACCTAATACAATAACAACTACCTTTTACAACGGACAAAATATCAAACATTAAGGACCTAACACAATACCAACTACCTTTTACAATGGACAATATAAAGTACTAGAGACCTAGCACACTACCAACTACCTTTTACAACGAACAATATAAAATACTAGAGACCTAACACACTACCAACTACCTTTTACAACAGACAATATAATACCCTAGGGACTTTACACACTTTCAGCTACCTTTTACAACAGACAATATAAAACCCTAAAGACATAATACATTACCAACTACCTTTTACAACGAACAACGAACAATATAAAACCCTAGAAACCTAACACACTACCAACTACCTTTTACAGCTGACAATATAAAATCCTAGAGATCTAACACACTACCAACTACCTTTTACAACGGACAATATAAAACCCTAGGACTTAACATACTATCAACTACCTTTTACAACGGACAATATAAAACCCTAAAGACATAATACACTACCAACTACCTTTTACAACGGACAATATGAAACCCTAAAGACTTAACACACTCCCAACTACCTTTTACAACGGACAATATGAAACCCTAAAGACATAATACACTACCAACTACCTTGTACAACGGACAATATAAAACCCTAAAGACATAATACACTACCAACTACCTTGTACAACGGACAATATAAGCCCTTACAGACATTATACACTACCAACTAACATATCAATAATGGCAGTGTACAAAAGTTCACACAACCACACACTGTACATAGCAATTACAAAAGTCTAAAATTCTAAATTAAAAACTGAAATTATCGATGTATTTCAAACCGATAAATACAAAACTGGTGTTATAGCATTTTTGATATCATACCGCTCAACAACACAAGTAGGTTATTAAGTTCAAATTCAGCTGCAATGGCGGAGTCAGGCCTATTCTAAATCATCGAGACTTAAAGGAGAGCTAAATTAAAAAAAAAAATGCTAATAAAGGCAACATACTTTTGTGTTAAATATTTTCCCGCTCTGTATGCATGTAAGCACATATTCTATTACATCTCATTGAGCTTAAGTATGTATTTAATGTTAGAGGGTGGGGTAGGCGGAAAAAGAGGTATGATTTATGCTGTCAAGCTAGTTATCATTGACATAATCGTAATGTCTTCATTATTTGACCTGTCTGAGATGTTTTTGAAGTTCGCACATCCGCTAGATAACTTTAAAAGTGTCCATGAACTTATTGTCATCATCATCATCGTCGTCATTTCGTTGTTGTTCTTATTATTTTTATCTATTTAATATAAACTTAGTTGTGAAGTTCATGGCAAATTCAAAATTATCCAGACTCCATCACCATTGTCGTCGTGGTTATCATCTTCATCACTGATTTCATCTTTGTCAATTTGATAAGTCAAGCAATTATTACCGTCATGAACTAACGTTTACCTGAACGGTTATTCTCTTCGATTTTATTACACGATGCCTTGCCGGTCTCCGTGCACCAATCCCAGAGTCCCGCATAGTCCTTGCCGCTGATACTAGAGACCATAAACTCATTCCAGTACCAATAAGGGATGGCAAACCCAATTAGGTCCATGATGAAACACAGTGTCAGCAAGATAAACACGATCTTACACAGCAGGGACGTGTCGCTGAAACCCATTTGAATATCTTACAGGTCAGTCCTGGGAATATTCAGAAAATGGAATATCTCTTTTAACAGATTTTGACCTAGTTTTTGACCAGCGAAATGGAGGAATCTGACCAAGCATACTTTCCCTCATGTACATTTATCTTAACATTAGTTTATCTAGGGCGTTAACACGAATGTCTTACAATAGATTTGTTTTCTGATAAATATTCAATACTTATCATTATATCTGAATCTAATACATCTAAATAATTCTCCATTTATGTTGACATTGAGTACAGTTCATTAAAACTATAATTGTCTATATAGCCCATGTTACATGAAATCAACCATGTTAAAAATAATATAGACTGACCGATAAAAATAAAGTTTTCCCACTTACTTTTCAAAACCCAGTAACAAGTATTCAATCTCTGAATGATGATATATTAATCAACTGCATGTGTTAACCATGGATATGAACCCGTGTGTTTATTGCTGTTGTTAATCTCTCCCAGGAAACATTCTGCTTTCTGCACTTCAATTAGTTTTATTTCTTTAGCACTGACGGTAATGTTTGGATAAGCTGTTGCCGTAACGGTGCATATTAACATTAAATAGATATCCGCTTCTACATTTGAATTAGCTTGTAATCGAGCATTTTTAGCCTGTCGTATATTAATGATTTCTTTTATAAAAGTATTTTATGCTTCACCTGAAATGATATATTAAAATTTCACGTATGTTTTCAAAATTTTGCAATGATATTAACCGGCTTAAGTGTTGTCATCCTGTGTCAATACAGTACGCAAATCTGATGGAACTAGTAAAGCAAACCTGAATGCTGAGTTTATATGGTGGTTATTTTCTGTTATAATATTTTGTCAAAAACCATTGGAGCCTGTATTAGATATTGCAGTATGGGAATAAAGAGGCCATTGTGTCATGGCTTTACAATGCTTGACAATCATACAGTACATCTACACTTCATAAATAAACTCTCATAATTGTTCAGCCCCCACCTGTAACTCAGGAGGAAAGCAATAGGATATGCATATATATTCTATGCACTAATTTAAAACTGCTTATCGTTGCAAAAGCACATTATGGGCCTTGTTCTTCACCAAGATATTGATTACCAATATGAAACACATTAGCTCTTAGTGAAGTAAGGTATTTTGGATTCTCTACGTTTAGTTATAATTCTACTGCATGTATGAATAATGATCTATTAAGCCTCTAATTTCATTCTGCGCTCTGCAATCACTCATGGTTTGACAATGTTATCTTTGTTTCGAATACTGTCTCTGTAATTATAATAATATAAAATGATTGCGTAATGACAAGGGAATAGGGACAAAAATTTATTTTCGAATTTGACTTCCAAGTGTGGGGCAATCTTCTACTTAAAGACTAATTACGACCAACAACAACGAAATATAGCATCAGTCTATAGCTAGTCAGATAGACGAATCAGCAGGAAAAAATACAAAAGAGAAAGAAGGAATATAAAATGTATTATTAGAAACACTTATTACAATTTACGTTTCTTTAACAGCATAACTAGTTCACATTCATATCGAGTTATCACTTATGCAGATAACTACTGTCTTTAAATCTGAGTTACGAGCTGTTTATTATCTTGTGTTTTGTCTCCATGGTGGCAAACCGTTGATGTTTGTTGTTGTTTATCTCTCCCAGGAAACTATTTGTTTCGTGCGTGACACGAAACATAATGTTTCATGCATATCACCGGTTTTGTTGTAAAGTTACTGATTGCATAATGTCCTGCTGCAAGAGTTCACATTGAAAAGAAAACCGGTGTAAATTTCATGGTCGATATAAGAAGATTTCAAATCGCATCAATATCCGAATCATCTTTCAGCTAATAATAAATTTGTCTTTGAGTCCTTTATCTTTTCGCTTGTTGTTGTTTTTAAAATGTATGTGTCCGTCTTGAAAAGGTTTGAGAATGGTACCTTGAATTTCAATTGCGTTTATATCTTATGACCACATTGGGTTCAATATACTCGATGGTTTTCAATGTGTCAATGCAATATCAGATAAGTTTTTAGTGAAAACTCTAACGCTGTTGTTATCTTATGGTAAATTTAATTTAACTGTATTTAAATGAGTAATTAATGCCGACATTAGATGGTGTAATATATTAACACAAAAAAGATTACGAAACAGAAGGTTTGCAACTCCTTCGCAGGAAATCTAAGGCAGCTAGTTTACATTACATATATTACGAAATGAGTTGGGTCTTTGTTATATCATCTGTCACGTGACAGAAGCATGAAATATTGTGTAATTTAAATGCACAACATGTGTACTATAAGCGTATTACAGGCATCTATATTAGGAAAAAGTCTGCATCTGTACGATTTGCAAGGATAATTGAATTGAAACCAATAATCTTGGAATCACAGAATTTCATACTGTCAACTATTCATACTATATTTTCTTGTGCGTGTATACAATCCTCATGATAAAAAAATATGATCAGAATGTGGGTGTTGGATCCATAGTTTTATGAAAATTGCGTCTTCTAGATGTTCTGAAGGACACAATTTAGAAGGGAAGAGATGAAAAATAAAGAATAACTTTGAATAGAATTGATCCATTTACATTTGATCTTTAGGCCATCTGTCCACCCTTTCAGATATTATATTCGCCCTGATGATACATGTCCGCCCTTTATGGATCATCAATTCACACTGACGATACCTGCACACCCTCTATGGATTATCCATTTGCCCTGATACCTTCACGCCTTCTACGTGTCATTCATTTGCCCTGATGATATTCTGATGGCAAGTCATTACATATCACAAGGAAAGTCCCTCGTGTTTGATTTGTAAATGACCGACAATCTCGATACCTAGCGATGAGCAAGGACATTTTTACGCACTCATTATTAAACGAACGATATATACATATTTAAGTGTCTTCTCATAAGGACACTTATACATAGTATAGATAGATAGATAGGTAGGTAGATCAATGGGATACAATTCCCTCCTGGATAGCGTTTTAAGATGTTTTGATTCGAATTAAAGAAACACTAAAATGTAATATTAAGCTTAATACAAATTAACATAATGGCATCATCAGATCATGAACAGTGACGAATTTAGCAAAGTAGTTAGAATTTAATATCCTTTACCCATTTTGATTACAATATAACTGATTACTAATTCATTTTAATAGTAAATAAGGATAATATAAGCCACTTTCTTGTCAGCTTTTTCCTATTATATTAACTCTAAATTGACATTACTACCTAGACCAAACAGTGTTATTTCAGATGAAAGACAACTCATGCGTACTGCTGTTTGTATTTTGATAATTAGGTAGTATGTACAATAAATAAATAAATAAATAAGTAAATATATATATATATATATATATATATATATATATATATATATATATATATATATATATATATATATATATATATATATATATGTGTGTGTGTGTGTGTGTGTGTGTATGTGTGTGTGTGTTTGTGTGTGTGTGTGTGTGTGTTATCAGGGTGACTGTATTGTCTTCCTCAAGTGATATGTGATTCCTCAATTATTTTTTTCTACAGATTTGTTCTTGATTATCAAGCAAGTTTATAATAATTTTAATTTCTGGTTTCCGATTTTCATTTCTAGATTGTAGATTAATGGAATGAATTCATTTTTAGGAATAACATTCTCAGTTGAAATATGTCGGCATATCGAAGTGATTCCTCAATTATTTTTTTCTACAGATTTGTTCTTGATTATCAAGCAAGTTTATAATAATTTTAATTTCTGGTTTCCGATTTTGATTTCTAGATTGTAGATTAATGGAATGAATTCATTTTTAGGAATAACATTCTCAGTTGAAATATGTCGGCATATCGAAGTTTCCGTATAAAGGGAGTCAGGATTAACAACGTTCCTCTGTACTGCACATTCATCTCTTCCTAATAAATGCATATTTGTAGCTACGATAGATATATCACATGTGAGTGGATTTTCAACAAACGTTACAGAACTGTCAGATGCCCCACGTCTTTGAAATGAGCAGAGAAATCCAAATTTAACATTTCTAATGATATGTTGAACTGCACACTCTTTACTACATACTGTGCTGCATTGGAAAGTTTATGAAAGTGTGTAGAATTTGATTGATTCAATTGACTGATGAAGAAGCTCAGTTTTGTTTCAAAATTACTAATTTCCTTCATCAGAGTTGGCAATACCTGAGTGTGCTCTTAAAATTACTAATTTATTCAAGTGGTATGTGATGTCAGTACGAAATGAAAGAATAATAATGAACATGTATGTATGTATGTATGTATGTATGTATGTATGTATGTATGTATGTATGTATGTATGTATGTATGTATGTATGTATGTATGTATGTATGTATGTATGTATGTATGTATGTATGTATGTATGTATGTATGTATGTATGAATGTATGTATGAATGTATGTATGAATGTATGTATGTATGTATGTATGTATGTATGTATGTATGTATGTATGTATGTATGTATGTATGTATGTATGTATGTATGTATGTATGTATGTATGTATGTATTGTGTGTGTGTATAAACTGGCAATTGTGAGTTTACTACGTAAGTCATGGTTGGTTTGTTGTGGTTGTAGTGTATGATCATCGTATTTAAATGACATTTATCTAATCGCAACAATCCCTTGGATTTTCATCGTAAACGATTTCCAATCCTACGGATTTTCATCGTAAACTATTTTCAGTCACTATGATAACCGTCCGCTAGCTCATCAATAAACTCTCGGTATACACCAATATCCATGATACCACCCTCAAATAGTCGTCTACAGATATCAGCTGCCTCATTAATTATTTCGGGTGATTTATTTCCAGCTCGTTTCCCTCCTTCGAGAACTTCTAATCGTGTTATATCCCCGAGAATATTACTAGGACAACGAACAAGACCACTGCCACGATATCCATTACCGGTGGTTTTACCAGTTGCACCTTGTATGGGAGCTACCATAACCCTACTAGAATTTATTTTCTCAGGGAGTTGAGATTCCTCATATGATGGTAGACCGCTTTTCATATCTTTTGCTCTTTTTTCATATTTAACAAAATCATCATTATCTTTTGAGGTTTAAATTCCACTTTGTTTTGCCAAATATATTTTTTATACCAGAATTTAAAATCTTTTATAGATTTTTCAACTCCATCGTTTATATACTTTTCCTTTGTCCCCTTTTGAAATGTTTTAGCAGCAAAATCAGCTAATTCATTATCCGTGAAATTTTTTAAAAATTTCATCCACCCCCCACCCCACCCCTTCCGTAAATATCTCTTTAGGTGTATAATATACTCTCTCTCCCGGGTTTCAGGCGAGTCATCAACGGCTTCAGGTGGGTCATCAACGGGTTCATGTGGGTCATAAACGGGTTCAGGTTGTTCTTGTTCAATAGCACCTTCTTGTTCTTGTTCCTGAAATCGTGCAGTAGCTATTATATCACCAGGAAGTGTTTTTAAAGATTGTTTTTTTTGTTTCGATCTCTTTGCTATTGTTTCAAGTACAGGAAGAAGGGATGTTTTCCCTCGTTGTTTCTTTCGAATATCTCGCCCATATGGCTTTTTCAGTGGTTGATACGACCTTCCCATTTGCAGTGGTTATTGGTTTGAATAATTGTTCAGTATGCGTTGCAAAGTCGGTTTGAAATTTCTGTCTTGCGTTTAGCTTATTTCGAACGAAATCACGAACCGGAATAAACCTCTTAATCTTTTGCATGCTGATTTGGTTGTTAGGGCTTCATTTACCATTATAATTTAATCTACGATCTAAATTGTAGGTGAAAAATCCGTGGATGGCTACGTGTTTCACTTTATTGATGAAAATCGAGGGTGAAAACCCCCGGAATTCATTTAGAAAAAATCGATTTTCATGAAGTCTTGTCGACAGATTAGCCCAAAACAGTACAAAATCAATGAAAAAAGCATCAACAATTCGACGATCACGATAAAAAAATACCACAAAAGTTGCCTCACAAGGATAGAAATTTCATCAAAATCTATTTTCTCCAAATGAATTCCTGGGGTTTTCACCCTCGATATTCATCTTGTCGACGGATTAGCCAAAAACACCACAAAAACGACCAAAAACGACAACAAAATAAGACCCAAAAACCAATAAAAATTTAAATATTTCAGCAATTAACAATTAAAATAAAAGCTATAGATTCCCACCCACCCGAAATTCATTACTTAAATCGTCATGCCAAAAAAAAAATACACAACATGGAAAGGTATTATAGACTTTCTGTTCTGTGTGAGTAAGCATACCTTTCTATAGAATTATTTATCTTGGTGATTTAATTACGGGGCTTATAGAATTGTGGATTACTCATACTTGCAAACACGTATGGGCATTGTACATGTCTGTGTTTAAAGTGGCAATGGCTGACTGAAAACAATCCATGAAGAGATATTTCACTGTGTTGAGGCAACCAAAACGGTTAAGTGATTTTCATTTTGTCTGATGATTTCTCAGCGGGATAAATTTGTTGATGTCGTTACAGAATACAAGCGAGTCATTTACCGCGCGCTGAATTCGTTTGATAAAACCATACTGTTTTGCAAGGACATATATATTATTCTGAGCGCTATCATCAAGATCTTGAAATTCAGATATAATCTGATTGCAATCTAATTTATCTGACAATTGTATTCCTTGATTTTTCAAATTTGAAATGTCAATTATAATGCTATTCATATTTTTGAAATTCATTATACTATATATTATATATGTAAAAAAAAATTAGGGGTCAATTTTGACCCGTTTTTCATTTTTGATATATACATACTTACATATTTACATATTTGATATATAGGACATACACAGCCTTTACCTCTGTTTTTGGAGAAGGTATGTAAGGCACACATACACGATGATATATCAGATTACCTAAATTGTACGACAACAGATTAGCGAAATCCAAAAGGGCGTGGTTGATGGACGTCACATTTACATATAGATATATACATATTTACATATTTACAAATATTTGCATATATACATATTTACATATTTGCAAGTACTTATATATATACATAGATACATATTTACATACACACAAGGGGCTGTTCTACATTCAAACTGAAACCACCATACCCCAAACTAAATCACCCCGGGTTGAATGCAAAAATACATTCACACCGTGTGACGGTGTGTGATGTATGGTGGTTTCACGGTTTGAATTTCTAATGGCTTAAAGCCACAATTATATATAGAAAAACATTCCGATTGGTACCGTCGACAATAATACCTGCCACGAGATTCGAACGCTGGGCCTCAGGGCGAGATCCCACCATTGTATGGAATACACTAGTGTTCGTAATCTTCGTGTATATGATTTTAAATTTAAGTGTATCACGTGAAGGGTTTAACGGATGATGTAAACCAACACAAAAAAGCCATTCAGTCAAACTATGAGCCATCGAAAAATCCCATTGAGATCCGGTGACAGTTATCTTTGTTTCGAAAAATAAAACAAGCCCACACGAATTATCCGTAACTCTGTTATCTCTGTTTCATAAACCGTATACACAAGCCCACACGAGTTATTCCCCTTAATGCTACATATAATAATTTATATGTAAACGAATTGAGTTCCATGTCCGGCTCTTATGGTAATCGCTGATTTATATATTCGTTCTGCTACTTTTCGTACTAAGGGTTCACAGATATAAAATTACCTACCGGCTTCAGTCATTTATTGAAATATCCTTTCTTCGCCTGTATGAATATTTTTTGATTTAAGAGCTTTCGCATTTTTCGAGCGTTTTCCAGTCCCCTCTCGTTTGGAATTTTCACTTTGTGTTATAGCTTGCAGATTATCTAAAGAATTATTTTTAGGATTAGAATCAATATGAACGATTACAAACCCATCTTTTAACAATCCATGGAAACATTCATATGCGATTCTGTGACAGTAATATTTTTTTACCTCCAGCAGTAAACATTAAATACCCAAGACCATTGTCCGTTCCTAATGGTTTCTTCAGCCTGTAGTGTCTGACAATACCATCACGAGATGCTTCGTAATTGGTAATCACAGGATGTGGTTGAAATTCTTAGTTCATTTATATACAATATATTATTTGTCTAATTCATTATTTGGTTTAATTATTACTTGAGAATATTTCAATGTAGTCTTGAGGTTTTTTTATGATTTTATCCCTGACTTTATCAGGGATGGAGTCAGAGTCGGAATCTTTGATATAATCTTTGATGAATCCTTGATGGAGTTTTTATCTCTCTTATCATAATAGCGCTTTAGCTCTCTGTATCGCTTACCACCACAATTGAAATATAACTGCGACTTTACCAAGCACACCTACTCCAAATCATATCCAAGGTAACGGCCCCAAACTTCCACGACGTACGCTTTGCAAATGATATACACAGAAATTATTTCTGCATGATTTGTTACAAGCGGTTACTGATCCTATCATGAGCCATTTGCAATGATTCATTATATAATAATTTCTTTATTTAAATGTTTGTCTTAATTATAATATGGAGGAATTTGAGAGATTATCGAAAATTACGCCTTGGAAAAATGTTGAATTCAATCTCGATGGAGTCTCCACTGATGTACCAAAGGGTCGAAAAAGTGATAGAAGCATGATAGGTAGAATCCGTAATGCATTTAATGAATTCAAGCGCGATGGAGCATCTCACTGTTGGTCAACATTTCGAATCGATGGTAGTGTTGATGCTACCGTGAACGACGAAAGAGCAGCAGTAATAATCTCACATCTTGACCAGAAAAAGTATTCTTTTAGAGTGAAATTTATTATCCTTTCAAAAACAGGAAACACGCGACAAATTGGAACACATAATGAAAGATAAAAGAACTGTCACTGTGAGTCAGGATTCCAAGCCGGGAACGTTGACTGGGATTGACAAACCGTACTACGATAGGTGCTATCCTGTAACCGCAGTTGTTTATGAGATCTATCCAATAAATGATAAACCGAGTATTGAGAAATTAAAACCCATGAAATAGTCGTCGCTGAATTGTGTAGCAGAATGAAAAATAAAACATTTTACAATTGCGTTGCGTGGAAACAAATTGTCTTGGGTTTAGCTTATTTCGAACAAAATCACGAACCGGAATAAACCTCTTAATCTTTCGCGTGCTGATTTGGTTGTTAGGGCTTCATTTACCATTATAAGTTAATATACTATCTAAATTGAAGGTGACAAATCCGTGGATGGCTACGTGTTTCACTTTATTCATGAAAATCGAAAGTTCATCAAAATCGATTTTCTCTAAATGAATTCCTGGGGTTTCTATCCTCGTTTTTATGAAATCTTGTCAACGGATTAGCCAAAAACAGCACAAAAACGACAAAAAATTTACCGAAAATCAATAAAATAAATTCAAATATTTCAGCAATTAACAAATAAAATAAAATGTATAGATTCTCACCCACACGAAATTCATTACTTAAATCGCCATGCAAAATAAAATACACAACATGGAAAGGTATTATAGAGTTTCTGTTCTGAGTGAATAAGCATACTAGTCTATAGAATTATCTATCTCGGTGATTTAATCTCTGGGCTTATAGAATTGTGGATTACTCATACTTGCAAACAGGTATGGGCATTGTACATGTCTATGTTTAAAGTGTCAATGGCTGGTTGAAAACAATCCATAATGGGATTTCTCACTGTGTTGAGGCAACCAAAGGGAGGAATTGATTTATTTTCATTTTGCTTGATGATTTCTCTTATTGTTTTGATTTTCGAATTTATTGTGCGTTTGATTTCATATTGTTTGCCCAATTTGCCTCTGACCTTTTCAACCGCAGTGAACAGTGGGATAAATTTGTTGATGTCGTTACAGAATACAAGCGAGTCATTTACCGCGCGCTGAATTCGTTCAATAAAACCATACCTGTTTTGCAAGGACATATCTATTATTCTGAGCACTATCATCAAGATCTTGAAATTCAGAGAGAATCTGATAACAATCTAATTTATCTGACAATTGTATTCCTGAAAACTCAATTATAATGCTATTCATATTTTCGAAATTTATTTTATATGATATATTATATATCTAATATAAATATTAGCTGTCAATTTTGCCACTTTTTTCATTTTTGATATACACATATTTACATATTTGATATATAGGACATACACAGCCTTTACCCCTGTTTTTGGAGATGGTATGTAAGGCACACATACATGATGATATAACAGATTACTTAACCTTTACGAAAACAGTTTAGCGAAATCCAATGAATGACGACAGCCTATCAGATTACCTAACCTGTACGACAACAGTTTAGCCAAATCCAGTAAGGCGTGGCTGATGGACGTCACATTTACATAAAGATATTTACATATTTACAAGTATTTACATATATACATATATACATATTTACATACACACAAGGGGCTGTTCTACATTTAAACTGAAACCACCATACCCCTAACAAAATCACCTTGGGTTGAATGCAAAAACACATTCACATCGTGTGATGGTGTGTGACGTATGGTGGTTTCACGGTTTGAATTTCGAATTTCAGAGACACACTTCAGATGAAGTTATTTAGCGCTCATAAAGAAAAATTCGCAACACTACCAGTACCGCAGTGTTATAGACCCAAGGGTAAACAAAAACAGAATATCGAAGTTGATATTCCTGGACAAAGTGAAAAAAAAAATTATCGTGAAAAATGATATAGTGTTGGTTGATATCAGTGTTATCGAAGATGCATTGTGCGCTGAAATATCTCCATGGAAAGTAGGATATGCAGCGACGATACATTCTTCGCAGGGATTGACTATATCCGATAAAATTGTTTGGATCATAGATAATCACATCGAGTGGTCGAATTTAGTTTATCTTGCAGTGTCCATAGTACGAAGAATAAATCAACTTCGACGAGTTGTTTTAAATTATATTGACACAACAATCAATGATATTGTCAGCCATGACATAATCAGAAAAAAACACTCTGGTTATAAACAACAGGACAAAAAAAAATAACAGAAAATTTGACATTAATGCTGAATTTAAATTTACACTAAAATAGCAACAGAATATTCACTGCGCGAGTTTTAATTGTATAATGACTTGGTGTTATTCGGATAAAGACCCCCGACAATTTACCGTAGACAGAAAAAAATAGCAGCATAGGTCATACCAGAGTTAATGTGATGTTGACTTGTCTTGAGTGCAACAGACGTAGAGGTGCTAGTTAAAACCACGCGGTGGTAATTGAGTATTCTCATGTATCACTTGTAATTATTCACGAATAAATCCACGCTGGGGAGCAGTTGAATCCAATCTATAAACTTGCTGTCTACCCGTGGATCGTTTTATGCAAGATATTTTATTTGAGGAGATACTCCAAATAGAACCAGTAGCTCTTTTTACCGCCTTCAAGCTCTCCTGGTTCATATAAATATCTAACAATGACATTGCCAAGTATTGGTTGTTTAGAAAAATAATTTTGTGGTTTTACGGATATATACTTCTTTTATCGCGTTGTTAGGTTTCATGTTGATTGTTCGAGTAATCTCATTATTTAGCGCGGTAATTACACCCGGTAATTTCTTGACCCATGCACGAGATCGTTTATCCTGAATAAATTCCGTCGCGTATTAATATCCAAAGAACCGCTCAGCAAGTGTCCGGGTAAATCGTTCAACAATTGCCTGATCGCGATGTAGTGCAGTATGACCTCGTCTGATTGTATGCTATCTCGACGTATCAGTCCCTAACCCTCCACCTCTATTTGCTACTAAGAGAAAACTCCGTATGATAAATAGAACCAACTTCATGCATGACATTCAAGAAAACCTAACAACTTTCTTACATCCAACAGCGGAACAACTTGATAACTGCCTGCGTTCATTGCTTGAAAAACATGCCCCAGCCACCAAATGCAGAGTATCAATAAAAAAAGTGTTCTCCTTGGTATAGCAGTGCTAGGGACAAGCTTTGTACTGCTAAATGACATCGCCAAAAAGCAGAGAGGCTTTGCCTTTCCACCAATCTAACTATTCATAAACAAATCTGCGAAGCCGCTAAGAAGAACGTCACAAACATAGTCCATTTAGCAAAATCATGCCACTACAGTTTTAAGATCACGGAGAGTTCCAGCTGCAAAGAGCTCTTCGACATAACTAACAAACTAATATCAAGGAACAAATGTACACCACTTCCAACGACCTTCTCTCCACTAGACCTACCAGACCAATTTGCAAATTTCCTCAATGACAAAGTTCAAACCATTAGAGATTCGCTTGACAGCCCAATTTCAACTGATTCGTCACCATACGGGTATGATGCAGAATTTCAGCGACAACCGTTAGGAACATTTGAACCTGTTTCTATAGATTTAGTACAGAAAATTGTGATGAAAAGTGCACCAAAGTCTTGTGAACTTCATCCAATTCCGACATCACTGCTGCTTGAGTGCTTAGAACCAATATTGCCTTCACTAACTTATGTTATGAATATCTCTCTCATCAGCGGAATTCCCATCATTTTTTAAAACTGCCATTGTAAAGCCGAAGAAACCAACACTGGACCATAACGATTTAAAGAACTACCGCCCAGTTTCTAATCTCCCTTTCATATAAAAAATCTTAGAAAAGGTTGTTCTAACTCAACTTGTATCTCATTTGAATTCAAACAGTCTTTCTAGCAATGTACAGTCTCCATATCGCCCTTCTCACAGTACGGAAACTACTCTTCTGAAAGTATTTAGTGATATTCTCTCCGTTTTGGATAGTGGAAAGATAACAGTCCTCACTCCCCTGGATTTATCTGCAGCATTTGACACAATAGACCATGATATATTATTTCACCGTCTCCAGCATGTATTTGGCATTCAGAATATAGCTTTACAGTGGTTCAAGTCCTACTTAGTCAACAGGATACAAATTATATCTGCAAATGGAATACACTCCATGGATCTGTTCTTGGACCTGTTCTCTTCATTCTGTACACTCAGCCGCTCTCAAGAGTCATAGATCATCACCCAGTGTTGCACCAACTGTACGCTGATGACACCCAAATATACAAATCCAGCCACCCAACTGAAGTTGATGCTACCATCCATGGAGTAGAGAAGTGCATTTCGAATGTGAAATCATGGATGACATGAAACAAGCTGCAGATGAATGATGATAAAACTGAGGCTATTCTGATCACAATACAAAGACTTTCTCATCCACATCCTTTACCTCAAACAATAAATATCAGCAACACCAAAATTAAATTATCACAGTCAGTACGGAATCTAGGTGTTACTCTAGACAGTACTCTCAATTTGCACCAACATGTCATGAACATCTGCAGGGCTTCATATCTTGAATTGAGACGAATCAGTTCCATTCGTAAATATCTTTCTGTATTTGCCACGAAAACACTTGTGTGTTCATTAGTACTTTCAAGACTGGACTATTGTAACTCAATTCTGTCTGGTTCATCACCATATTTACTCCAGAAACTTCAAAAAGTTCAAAATACAGCTGCACGGATCATCTTTAGAATACCTCGATCAGAGCACACCTCAGCACTGCTCCTTACACTATACTGGCTATCAATTCGATACAGAATCAAACACAAAATTTGTTCACTGTGTTATATTTCAATGACAGACTCCAGTCCAACATACCTATCCAGCCTCACTCATGTGTATACACCAGTTAGATTCTTACGCTCTTCTCATGATAATCGTATACTCATTGTTCCCAAGGTGAAAACAAAGTCATATGGACAACGTTCATTTGTATACCAGGGCCCGGCGACGTGGAACGAATTGCCCATTGAAATTAGACACAAAGACACAGTGGTTCCTTTTCAGAGTGCTCTCAAGACTCACCTGTTTCGACTTCAGGGACAAACTTAGCGACCTAATCATATTTTGTAACTTATATATTTTCAGCATGTTTTTATGTTTTCCAATTTCATTGTTTTTGTTATTTGTTTTTCTGTACTGTAGTCATATTATTGATGGTGTAAAGCGCTTAGAGCTTTTAAAGATTAGGCGCTATACAAAGTCCTCATTATTATTATTATTATTCTTATTATTATTCTTATTATTATTATTATTATTATTATTATTATTATTATTATTATTATTATTATTATGGTGACATTATGATGCTTCATTGATGATAACACTGCACCCTGAAATTCCTTGCCAGGATCAACTTGTAATAGATTTGGCCAATGCAGAGGACCCCTTCGATAAATCCTTTCAAACGCAGAAGACACTTCAGTTGGTGATTTTGTTTATAGCGGCTCTGCATGTTTGTATCTACTCGCAACATCAACTGCGGTTAGCGCATACTTGTAAGCACCATCATGCGGCAGAAATAATATATCAGCTTGATGAACTTCATTAGGGATGCTGACATCAAAATGCGAGAAGTTGATTTGTTTAGGCGGTGGTGGATAAATCTGCCATATCGCCTGTTTGGATAACCAAACCGCTGCAGTGGTATTTTTCACCTTTGCGGCGCTAGCGAGTTTACCGATTGCTGATTTACCCCTCCAGTTTCCTCTTGGGGAATAGTAAATAGATTCCATGATGTTATTAATTACCAGCACCCAACATTAATTTACTTTTCATCGCCGATTTTATCAACCATAAAGCCAACTTTTCTTTGAAGGATTTATCAGTGGTATAATTCAACGCATGAATCAATTTCATATCTGCAATATGTCTGTGTTGCAGATTACTGTTTTCATAAGAAACATCATGTGCATGATACGTCTTTTCAATAGCGTTTATTGGGTTTTCACCGGGTAAGGGTTGGTTTTGATAATCGAGTCGGATATCGAGTCTGGTTCCGGGTCCACAATAACTATACCCTGGAAGGTGTTTTTCTCCCGGATATTTTGCCCATGGTGTTCCCGGTAATTTTACTAACTTGGTTGCAATATCACCCACTCGTTTTTGTTTTCCTTGATTTTATCAAGGGAAACAAATCTTAATTGTTTGTACCACATTGTACACACTTGCCAGCATGTGCTGATCTGTTATTTTTAGTTGTAATCGTCGTCAAGTCGTTTGTGCTAGTACGCTTCTTATATTTCACACAAAATAGATCCATAATATTTTATAATAACATGTATGTAATTGATTTTTCGGCGACAAAAACACGAAAATCAGTTATACATCATGCAGCGCAACCAAATTTTATTCGCATGATTATAATCGGACCATCTGGAAGCGGCAAGACGCAGTTGTTACTTAATTTGAAAACGAGATGGATGAAATGGGATAAGTTGTATTTATAAGCCCCTATTGTAGACGATCAGCGATGTTACGAGGTGTTAAAGGATTTTAACGAGAAAGCAAAATCGGAAATTGATGAGGATATTATTGAATTTATAAACGATATCGAGGAAGCACCGAGTATTGATGATATTGATGGAAGTATTAATAATTTAGTCGTATATGATGATGTCATGTTAGACAATCAAAATAATCCTGCTACGATATTTTACAGAGGTATGCATAAAAATACCGATATGATATATGTCACTCAACGATACACTCAAATACCAAAAGTGCATGTTTCTTTGCAGTATTAATTAAGGATACATTTTAATTTGACTTGAATCCTAGGTTGATGTTGAGTTTACAATATCAGTGTATACGTTTGTCTTTTTAATGTGCAACAATAAACAGGAGCTGCACAACTCAAAACTGTAGATGGAGTTCTAATAAAAGACTATGCAAATATAGCAGAAAGTCTCCAGCCGCGGTTCATTGTGAAGGTTAGGAAAATATCACTTTTTACAACAAAGACTTCTTAAGCTGCTAAAGAGTGGAATTCCGTAAAGCCAAAGGGCGGAATTCTACCCGTCATTATTTCACAGAGCAGCTCTGGATGAGCTACCTCTATTGCTGACTAATTTATTTTTTCAGTTATCCTTGTTCCACAGTATGGAGAAATGTATGAA